>CM035416.1:150841760-151479260 GCA_020310875.1 Ceratopteris richardii | reverse complement strand
AGAAAAATTCAAGAAAAGATAGACATGGAATAAGAGAAAGAGAGCTCAAATTCTTAGGTATTCAAGAGTGATGTAGCTACAAGGATGATGTTGCCCACCCATCCACTTCCATTTTTTTTGGACTAAGAGACAAACACTTGGGAGAGCGAATATAATAAGAAGAAGATTATATTCATAATTTGGGATATACAAAAAGTTCTCTAAACAAGGGAGTACAAATATTTGTTAAGGGCTATTCCCTCTAATTCTTCTAGCTAGTTGCAAATCTTTAGGTTGTATTGTCAGTCTCTTTGCATGGATGGCACACAGTTTAGAATCCTCCTATATTGAGATAAGATATGCCTCTCAATCTTCTTGGAGGGATTCAATGGCTATCCCTTGGATACGAAGTCCATCGCAATAGCTTTGAATCTCTTCCTTCACAACTCTTGCAAATGACCTTCGTGGAATAAGAAGTTCCATAGAATTTTGATAGTGTCGAATCTCTGCAAAGGCTATGGTTTGCTTTCTGTGCCTATTTGGTGCTCTTGCATTTGGGGGAATGCTGGGTTGTGGTCATTGTTGTTGGAGGATAAACACTCCTATGTGCACAACAAAAGCAAATGATCCCTCCTAGGATCGTGAAATTTTTGAGACATAGGCTCTGTATTTTCTGCGTTTCTCTGAGTATATGCAGAGACTGAAAATGAAATTTTGGGGGTTTAAAAACTACGTTAAGGGCTTTAAAATGGGAGTAAAATCAATCCATTTGGATACTGGATGATGACTCAACCAACTGCAACAAAATAGATAACTTTATCTTTTCACAAAGTATGAGCTAACTAGACAGACACTATTATGGAGATTTCTCTGCATATGTTCAAGCACTGAACCAGAGACTTATACCAGTGAAATTATAACTAATAAGCTTTCTAACAAGACAAAAGTCATTGAAGATAGATTCTGAATGAAGGAGAAACAACAATTACAAAACCGGGGGGTCGACCAAAATCATCTAGATAGATAGAGTGTGTAAAAGTGAAATGTCTGCAAAATATGCAGAGAATAGCTAGTAGGGGGTGTGCTTAAGCAAGGGGGCAGCTTGGGCACACATTTCACGACTCTAAGTCATAATACAACTCATAAGAGGTTTTATAGACCACATACTAACCTCTTTAACCAATCAAAAGCATATACATGTCAAAAGTGAGGTCCAATCTCATCAAGAGGTGATCTAAATCTTCTCTAATCAACTTCTTTCCATTATAGGCATGATTTGATGCCTCCAACTCGTGGAAATCAGCCTGCTTTGATTGTGGATGATGTGGAAGGTTCAATTTGGGGCATGTTTCCACACTCTTGAGCTTGAAAAACGTTCAACACTCCCCCATAAGCTCAAGTCTTTTCCTTTCGTTGCTTCAGCCTATGTCCCTTATGTTGATAACTTCCTTGAATCCTCCAAGCTTTGTACCTTCAAGAAACTTTTGTCATCATGTCTGCAACCTACATTTTAGTGCCATCACCTTTTCTTTAACAAAGTGGTAATGAACCTCTATGTGCTTGTTGCTTGCATGAAACATGGGATTGTTAGCTAGGTAGATGCTTGAAATGTTGTCTCCATAAAGAGGAAACTCCTCCACTTCCACTTCCAAGTGCTTAAGTAGCTTCTTAAGCCACAATAGCTCACATGTAGCCAATGCTAAACTTCTGTACTCAGCCTCTGTGGATGAAAGAGCAACAGTGGGTTGCTTCTTAGAGCTCCAAGAGATCACTTTTGTACCTATCATGAAAACATAACCCGATGTACTCCTTCGATCATCCTTGCTACCTACCCAATCAGCATCACTATATCCTTTGGCACTTAGATCAACATCATATGAGTAAAATAGACCTTGGTTGATAGTGTGGTTGATGTATCAAAGAACCTTTCTTGTCGCCATAAGATGATCATGAGTAGGTGGATGCAAAAATTGAGAGAGAACACCTACTACATATGGAAGATCAAGTCTAGTGAATGTAGCATACATTAATGAACCAATTATTCTTCTATATAGTGTAATATCTTGTATAGCCTCTCCTCGACCTGCAACCAACTTTGTATTGGGCTCCATGGGTTGAGAAAGTGGCTTACAACCACTTATACCAAACCTGTATAGCACATCCAACAAGTATTTTCTTTGAATCAAGAAGATGCCATTCTGTGCATAGCTTACCTCTATTCCCAAGAAGTATTTTAGTGTTCCCAAATTAGATATCTTAAACTCCTTTCCTATCTTTGATTTGACATCTTTAATACCTGCAATATCACTTCCTATGATGATCAAATCGTCCACATAGATGCATATGTATACCGTCTTGTCTCCTTGCTTCTTCATAAAAAGTGATGGATCTGCAACACTTTCTTTGTATCAAACTTGATAAATAATCCACTAACCTCTGATTCCAGGCCCTTGGGGCTTGCTTTAGTCCGTATAATGCTTTCCTTAGCTTGCAAACATGATTTCGGTACCTCATACTAGCAAATCCTTGAGGTTGGCTCATGTAGCCTACTTCTTCAAGCTCTCCATTGAGGATGGCATTCTTCACATCCAACTGATATAAGATCCATTTCCTTGATATGGCCATTTCAATAAAAGTCCTAATTGTTGGCATCTTGGCTACAGGGCTGAAAGTTTCATCATAATCTATCTCGTAGCTTTGGGAGAAAGGCATCTTTTAATTTTGTAAAACCACTTATTACCTATCACCTTCATGCCTTCTTGAGCTGGTACGAAGCTCCAAGTATGGTTTTCATCAAGTTCTTTGAGCTCTTCCTTCATTGCCTCTTGGCATTCCTTGCAATCCTTAGCTTCTTCATAACTAGTTGGTTCTTTATCCTTGATTACTTGAGTCATGTATGCATAATGCTTTGCTATGAAATTATCATATGTTAACCTTTGAACTGGATATCTTACACTTGAAGACCTTCTTTCACTTCCTTTAGGTGTGATTTCCATCCTCTTTCTTTGTTTTGCCACTCTTGGAGTTTGCATTTCTTCTATCTCTTCATCTTCCAACATGCTCTAAAATCTTCTCTTTACCTTTGAATTTGCTTTCTTCAGAGCTGGTCTCTCTTTCCCTAAGCCTTCCACTCCATGGTGAGGGTGTCCTTGTGTTGCATGAGTTGCTTGGACCACTTAAATCCATACTTTCTTGAACTCTATCACCATTCTCATTTTCTGTCTCACTTATCTCTTCATTTGCAATGGACTCATGCATGCATAACAAGGCTTCAACTCATCAAAGGCAACATCCCTACTTACCTTCAGCTCCTTGGTGATGGGATTATAGCATTTATACCCCTTTTGTTCCATAGAATATCCCAAAAAAATACACCTTTCAGATTTGGCATCTAACTTTGACCTCAACTCTTGAGGTACATGTACATAGCATATACAACCAAAGATTCTAAGATGTGAAATGCAAGGTTTTCTTCCACTCCATATTTCTCAGGGTTTAGATGATGTATACCTGATGTAGGACATCTATTCATGATGTATGTGGCTGTATATGTAGCCTCTCCTCAATAAGAATGTGGCATATTCATTTCATTGAGCATACACCTTGCTACCTCTGCTATGTGTCTATTCTTTCTCTCTGCTACCCTATTTTGTTGAGGGGTATACCTGCATGTAAATTGTCTTTAAATGCCATTGACCTGCAAAAGTTCAGAAAATTCATGGGAGAATTACTCTCCCCCTCCATCAGATCTCAAAGTTTTGATAAACTTGCTAGATTCCTTCTCTACTTGTGCTTTGAATTTCTTGAAGTGGTGGAACACATCTGATTTGTTTCTAATGCAATACAACCATACATTTCTTGAAAAGTCATCAATGAAGGTTACAAAATACCTATTTCTTGCAAGGGAAGCTTCTCTTGTCGGACCCCAAACATATGTGTGAATGAGGTCTAAAACATTTGCACTTACATAGGTACTCTTCTTGAAGAGCAGCCTTGATTGCTTTCCTTGTTGGCAAGCTACACAAATTTCATGCAACATTTTAGATGTAAAATTTAGTAGGCCTCTTACCAAGCTCCTCCTTTGCATGTCCTTGAGCTTTTGTAGGTTGATGTGACCTATTCATTTATGCCATAGATCCAAATCTGCTATCCTCTTGTCTCTATATGTGACATACATTGAATGGTGTGGCTGATTTATGTCCATTGTGAACATTCTCCCTTGCTTCTTTCCTTTTGCTATGAACTTGAAACCTACCCTTGGATGCTCAAAAAAACATCCTCTTTCATTCAACCTAACTTGATAGCCTTTTTCTACCATTTGGCCTACCAAAATCAAGTTTTTGGTAATAGTAGGGACATGTAATACCTTTGATAAGCACTTTGCTCTTTGATTTCCTTCCAAACTGATATCTCCCACATGTTGAATGGTATGCTCTAAGTTATCACCTATTTCCACATGCCCTTGATGATTTGGGACCTGCAAATTACTAACAAGATCCTTTCGACATGACATATGATTGCTACATCCAGTGTCTACATACCATACATCTTCACTAGCTTGAGTTGTATCTTCATCATACCTCATGGCAAGCAAATAATCATCTCCTTGGCTAGATGATGTATTTTCATAATTATCGTGCCCTCTATAATTTTTTTTGTTAGTTTGATTTGTTGGGAAGATGGATGAATACTTCAGGATGATGAGTAGGTATAACCATATCAAGCTTTGTACCAGCCCTTTGATGCCTCAGAGTTGATAAGTGGACCTTCTTAGCTTTCCAATGACACCATAAAATGGCATATATACTTTGGAAATGATGTATGAGAAAGTTGAATCAAAACAGACAACTTTGAATCTCAAGTCTTCAAGAAAACCTTCTATTTTTGGCTAGACACCTGTTGTATCTTTTGCTCAGTATGACTAGCTCAGTAGGAATTGGAAATATTCCTTTTAGGAGTATCTTATTAGCTTAGCAAGCTAACTATTCCAAGTGCAATCACTTAAAAAGATTAACTATGTAAAGTGTTAAGGGCACATTTGTATTTAGTACTAAGGTCCAATTGAAGGGTTGAGAAAGGGCCGAGTGGGAAGAACCTTAAGGAACACATCTACTTGTATAAAAAGGGCATTTGATTAATGAAAAGAGACACTCTTTGACACTACTTCTCAGATTTTCGTCGACACACAATCTCTGATTTCCGTGGACACTCTCTCTCTATTTTGTTCGTCGCTTGAAATGGCATCCGATGTTTTTATAAGCTTCTTGTCTTCTTGTTTTTAGGATTTTAGGGTTCCTTTCTTGTAGTTTTTGCGCACTCACTGTGGAGGCGCGTTCGCGTTCTTAGTAGCTATGGCGACCTCTCCTTTCCCTCTCTTTACGTGTGCATGGAGGCGTTCCCTCCACCCGTATGACGACGACTCTATCTCCCTCCCCTCTTGCTGTTGCAGAAGCGCACCATCTTCTGTTAACACTGGCGCCGTCTTAATGCTTCGTTCCCCGACTCTACCGGCTGGCTGACAACTGCATGAGTCCGCGGTTTTTGTCATGTTCGAAGGGGGGCTTTTGGTGGTGAATGTGCGTTTCCTTACCAGGATAGCACACCCCTGTAACGACTCTCTGTTGCGTTCTCTGTCGGATTTTCCCTGATTTTGCGAGCCGCATCTGCTTGCAAGGTGGATCTTCTGGCCTCCTCTGAGTAGAGAACCCAGCGCCTAACGCAGAAACGTATTTTTGTCATAATTATCATTGTTAATTTCGTACGAATCGTGGTCGCGTCCGGTTGTGCTGCAAGACTTTCCCTTCTGAAACGGCATTTATCTTGATTTTACGGAAGCCTTCAAGGGATTAGGGTCTTTCTTGTGTTAGATTATATGCAAAAAAGATGTTCACCGGACCTAAATGCGTGCTTTCATTAGTTGAGTGATGCAGCTCATTTTGGGAATTGGAGACATGAATTCCTTAGCTCGAGGTCAGCGATGGCGAAGTGAAGCTTCATAGAAGCTTGTTGCTTGTTTTGTAGATGAAGTTTTGATTACCTTGCTGCTAGGCGAAGTCATGAAAGAGTTGCAAGTGCATACATTACTTGCATTCGCTATTTGTATATTCGGGTCAGTTTTCTGCGAATCCACGCGTGCGACATCCTCTCTTCATGTTGAAGCTGAGGCGCTGTTGTCTTTGAAAACTTCTATCGTCGACATTTCGGGGCGTCTGGCATCATGGACAATTATTGACAAAGAAGGACGCCTGATAACGGAGAATGCGCATTGCAATTGGGTAGGTGTAGGATGTGACAGAAACTTCAGTGTCACAAGCCTCAATATCTCCTCAATGGGACTCTCAGGTTCCCTATTGCCTGCAGTCGGTCTCTTTCCCAGCCTGATTAACCTTTCCGTTGCAGAAAACCACTTCTCCGGTCTCCTTCCTAAAGAAATCGCCTCTCTTTCTCATCTCGTTTATCTGAACATCTCTAATAGCAATTTCTCTGGCATATTTCCATCTGGATTCGCCAATTTGAAGTCACTCCAAGTCCTGGATGCCTTCAACAATAACTTCAGTGGTGGGCTTCCATTAGAGCTCAGTTTACTCACCTCCCTAAGACATCTTCATCTAGGTGGCAACTACTTTTCTGGGCACATGCCTCCTCAATATGGCAACATGCAAAGTCTGGAGTATCTTGGTCTTTCCGGGAATGCACTAACAGGACGCATTCCAGCAGAGTTTGGAAGCTTGTCGGAACTCCGAGAACTATACTTAGGATATTACAATGAGCTAGAAGGCGGAATTCCAGTTGAAATAGGAAGACTTTCAAAGTTAGTGCGGCTGGACCTTTCCTGTAGCGGCCTGCATGGAATCATACCAGCCGCATTAGGCCATCTTGGCAACCTGGATACTCTTTTCCTTCAAAAGAATGGCCTCACAGGGTCGATTCCACCCCAGCTTGGTAATATATATAGCCTCAAATCCCTCGACTTGTCCTGTAATTCGCTCACAGGATCAATACCTCAGGAGCTGGGAAAACTCCAGAAGCTTGAGCTGCTCAATCTTTTTGAAAAATTCCATTCAGGGCAGTATTCCATCCGGCATCGCCGACCTGCCGAATTTGCAGGTGCTTAAGCTTTTCACAAACAAGCTCACTGGTGTGGTTCCTCAACATCTTGGTACAAACGGGAAACTCATTATAGTAGACCTTGCTTTAAATCTTTTAGGCGGACCTATACCACCTCAAATCTGTATGAAACAAGCACTTGAGCAGCTCATTCTGATGAATAACAGGTTTTCAGGCACGATTTCGGTGGTATTTCGGTGGTATTTCGGTGTGATTTCGGTGGTATTTCGGTGTGATGTCGGTGGTATTTCGGTGCGATTTCGGTGGTATTTAGGCACTATTTCGGTGGTATTATTTCGGTGTGATTACGGTGTGATTACGGTTTGATTACGGTGCGATATAGGTGCTATTTCGGTGCTATTTCGGTGCTATTACGGTGCTGTTGTGGTGTCTCTTGTCTATTGTCCAGTAGTGTCTATTATCCTGGTTCTTGCATCGATATTTTCAACTTGTTACTGCAACATAGTGGTCAATGCGCCTTTCCTGCGTGTGCCTGTAATTTCGCGTTCCCGGCAGCAGGTACACAACCATATAGTGCTGCATGGTTATGATGGGGACCCTTTGAAAATTTGCTCGTACAACTGTATGTCTGATGTGGAGATTTGAATGATGCACGCTTATGCTTTGATTCTATTAATTTTCGAACTCTCTTCACTTGGTTACTACAACGAAGTCCTTTACCTAATGCTGCAGTCCATTGATGGTACGGTATAAATGAGCTACATCTGCATGTCACTTGTATGCATATAGGAAGGGCAAGATCATGGGTTATGTGAATGGTATTTGTGAACCTTGGATTAAGTTCCAGGCACTTCACTTTGCCTCTCACATTGCTCATGATTTTGGAATTATTATGAGCCTTACTTGCATTCCATACCATGGTCTAACCATGCACTTTGGTTTGCAAGTATTGTTCATAAGGGTAGAGCATAATTGTGTGTGCACATATACCTTTGGATCGAGAGGTTGTTATTTCATTGGTTACGTACATGGCATTGGACTATTCTATTCCAAGAATGATGCTACCACTTTAGCATTATGAAAATGTATATGAGGATTGTATATGGGTTGGGATCTTATCTTTAGACTTTGGTTAGATTTGTGTTGACCTTGATGTAAGGACTTAACTTGATGGAACCGGTGTCCTCGGGCATTTGTTATGGAAACCTTAACACATGAAAATTTGTATCCTATATCTTAGCTTGTTGCATGAGATATGGTTAGTTTGAATGAGGTAGTATGATGGGAGTGCGAGGTAGCGTTAAGTCGGCAGAAGCACTCTTTTGTGTTCTTTTTCGGTAATGAGCGAGTGTGAGGTAGCGTTAAGTCGGCAGAAACACTCCATGTAGATAGTGAATGTGAGGGAGCGTTGATTCGGCAGAAGCATTCACTGATTTTCTTTGTTCTGAGTGATGGATGATGTTGGATATGGGATACATACCTTCATATATGGAGATTCGTGGATTGAAACACTCTTCAAGAGTGATGTATTTCTTTGGTTGTATAAAGGTTCCCAGCCTTTAAATGGTTCCCATGTAATTTTCATCTTGCTGAGGAGGTGAATAGCCTAGGCAAAAGGACATTACCAATTGTATTGCACTTGCGGGTTCGAGTCCACCGTGCGTGCCAGTGTTAAGGGCACATTTGTATTTAGTACTAAGGTCCAATTGAAGGGTTGAGAAAGGGCCGAGTGGGAAGAACCTTAAGGAACACATCTACTTGTATAAAAAGGGCATTTGATTAATGAAAAGAGACACTCTTTGACACTACTTCTCAGATTTTCGTCGACACACAATCTCTGATTTCCGTGGACACTCTCTCTCTATTTTGTTCGTCGCTTGAAATGGCATCCGATGTTTTTATAAGCTTCTTGTCTTCTTGTTTTTAGGATTTTAGGGTTCCTTTCTTGTAGTTTTTGCGCACTCACTGTGGAGGCGCGTTCGCGTTCTTAGTAGCTATGGCGACCTCTCCTTTCCCTCTCTTTACGTGTGCATGGAGGCGTTCCCTCCACCCGTATGACGACGACTCTATCTCCCTCCCCTCTTGCTGTTGCAGAAGCGCACCATCTTCTGTTAACAAAAGGGAAATTAATTTAGCAAGTAAACCTTTACCCTCGATATTTTAGGACTGTTGCAGACTTTGACCAGTGATCACTTCGACACACTTTTCTCTGAAATGGCTAAATAGAAATCCTTCAAGTTTTGAGAACATGTAGAAAACTTTGAGCTGATTCTAACAAAGCTATAGAGCCTTGAATTTGGTGGAGAGATGAGTGAGATATGATCTCCACAAGTTGACAATGTTTCAGACACTATGACAGAGAACTCAGAAATGAACAATGTAGATATATGTATTAATGAACACCGTTGTACAATGCCATAGGCATGAAGATCATTGCCTAATGGTGTAGACACGTGTTGGCTAGAGTGTAGGCCTCACACACACTCAGAAAGTACAATGAAAGCTCGGAATGATGATTCTACATGCCAGGACTTTTTTCTTAGAGGTTTATATAGATGTTCACTTCCAATTTGAATTTGAATTCAAATTGTTGGCTCTCTCTAAAAAGTGGTCCTCCATTATAGGAGATATTCCATCAATTAAAGCTTACTTTTCCACGAGTTCTTTTTGGTAGGTACTTACAAAGATTTCAAGTGAAATATGACTTTTACAAAAGGATAAAGTGGTAATTAACTACTAGCATTGATTTCGATGCATCTTCATATATGTATGAACTACAAGCCAAATGTGTAGGCTTGTGAATTGCACCAACAGCTCCCCCTCAAGCCAAACATTTTGGATTGGTCTTCATTTTCAATCTTCATGTATATCCTGCAATCCAATCATTGATTTGAACCTGCAAAGTTTGGTTCCATCTAATGCTTTAGTTAACAAATCTGCACACTGCATGTTGGTTGATACATATGTTAGTTGAATGTCCTTGCTTAATAGCTTCTCTCTCACATAATGGTAATGGACCTCTATATGCTTGGTCTTGGCATGATAAATAGGATTAGCTGCAAGGTGAAGTGAGCTTGTATTATCTCCAAAGATCAATGGTGAGATAGTATAGAAACCCAATTTTGTATACAATAACTTGATCCATATGGCTTCTTGAGTGGCATTTGACAATCCTCTATACTCTGCCTCTGTAGAAGATAAAGCAACAGTAGGTTGCTTTTTTGAAGACCATGATATTGGTTTATCACCTGCAAATGAAATGTATCCAGAGGCGCTCCTCCTATCATCCTTACATCCTGCCCAATCTGCATCTGAATAAATCTTGATATCCAAGTCTGAAGTGTATGGGAAATACAAAACATGATGTTGAGTTCCTTTGAGATACTTTAGAATTCTTTTGGCAGCTACTAAGTGAGGTACCCTTGGCTTGTGCATAAACTGACTTAGCACACTAACTCCATATGCAATATCTATCCTTGTTAAGGTAGCATAGTTGAAGCTTCCCACTATGGTTTGGTAACCTGTAATATCATCAAGTTCATCACCTTCATGGGCACTTAGTTGTAGGTTTACCTCCATTGGAGTACTTGCAACTTTGGCATCCTGCAATTTAAACTTCTTCAACATATCCTGTATGTATTTTTTCTTAGTAATATAGATTCCAGAGTTAGTATAGACTAACTCAAGTCCAAGAAAATACTTTAGTAATCCAAGATCACTGATCTTGAACTCCTTCATCATCTGGTTCTTGATTTGTCTGATTCCATTGACATCATTACCTGTAAGTATGATATCATCAACATATACACATAAGTATATTACCTCTCAATTACTTCTCTTGATGCGTAGATAAGTGTCTGCCTTACTCATGACAAAACCTTGGTCTTGAAGGTAAGTGGTCAACATGTGATTCCATGCCCTAGGTGCCTGCTTTAATCCATAAAGAGCTTTATTCAATTTGCACACATATGTTACCTTGTTTGGATCCTCATAGCCAGGAGGTTGTGACATATATACCTCCTCTGAAATCCATCCATTCAAAAATGCATTTTTTACATCCAATTGATACATGTTCCAATTTTTAGATGCAGCCACACTCACCAACACCCTGATGGTTGGAATCTTGGCTACAGGTGAGAATGTTTTATCATAGTCAATGCCTTGGGTTTGTGCAAAACCCTTGGCCACCAATCTGGCTTTGTACCTATTTATTGACCCATCAGAATTTCTTTTGAGTTTATAGATCCACCTGGATCCAATTACCTTAATGGACTCTTTCTTTGGTACTAGTTCCCATGTGTCACTTTCTTTCAGTGCTTCAATCTCCTCATCCATAGCTTCTTTCCATTCTATCTGAGTTTTTTCTTCTTCATATGATCCTGCTTCTTCAATTGACAAGACTTTGGCAAGATAAACAGAATGTTTAGTAACAAGAGAGGTATCGTACCCATATCTGATAGGTTTTTTGCTCTCCCTTTGTGATCTTCTGATTGATTGATTTGAAGATTTAGGTATGTCTTCAAGTTTCTTCATCTTGACTTTACCTTTGGACTTCCATGCCTTGAATTCTTCAAGATTGATAATGTCTTCATCATTTGAAGTGATGTCTTCATTCTGAGTAGGTTCCTCCTTAGCAAGACTTGGAAACTCTTCCTCCAAGTCAATGGTTAGTTTAAATTTCCTGCATTCATTCTCATACCAAGAATCATTTTCATCGAAGATAACATCTCTACTAACCATGAATCCTTTATTTGAAGGGTTGTAGAACCTGTACCCCTTCTGATTTAGATCATATTGAATAAAGATATAATTCTGAGCCTTAGGATATAGCTTACCTCTTATCTGAGAAGGAATGTGTACATATGCTACACATCCAAATATCCTGCAATGACCAAGTGAGGGTCTCTTCCCATGCCATGCTTCATAAGGGGTCATCCCATCAAGAGACTTAGATGGTAACCTGTTTATGAGGTAAGTGGTAGTAGATTCACTCTCTACCCATAGGTAGTTAGGTAATTTCTTTTCATTTAATATTGACCTAGTTGTTTCAACAATCAACCTATTTCTTCTCTCAGCTACCCCATTCTGTTCAGGAGTATACCTTGTGTGATTTCTCTCTTGATTCCTGTGTCCTACAAGAAAGCTTCAAACTCATTTGAGAAGTACTCACCTCCTCCATCTGACCTTAGCCTCTTTAGATTCTTCCCTGTCTGATTCTCAACAAGTGCAAGATACTTTTTAAAATAGTTGAACACTTCATCTTTGTGCTTCATAAAGTACAATATAGTCCACCTGCTATAATCATCAATAAAAGATACATAGTACCTTGATCCTGAAATTGAAGGGTCTTTGCTTGGTCCCCATACATCTGTATGGACAAGTTCTAGGTAGTCCTCATGCATGTAGCCTTTCCTTGAGAAGGGTAATCTGCGTGACTTCCCAAACTGACAAGCCCCACATTTATATATCATGTGTTGTTTGGAAACATTGGGTATTCCAATTACACATTGATCCCTGCTTATTTGCTTCAAGGTTCTTTCTCCTACATGCCCTAATCTCTTATGCCAAATCTCAAGCTCTGAAAGTGTTTGATCTTTATAATTGTATAGTGCAATATTCTTTGTATCTTCTAGCTCAGATGTAAAAAGTCTACCTGATTTTTCTCCTTTAGCTATTCTCTTAAACCCATGCCTTGGATCCTCCACAAATGCTCCAAATTGGTTGAATCTAACCTGCAAACCTTTTTCCACAATCTGTCCAACACTTATCAAGTTTTTTGTAATGGTTGGTACATATAGTACCCTACTCAACAAGTTTTGATTTCCATCACAAGTCATAACATTTCCAACTTTAACTATTGAGTGCTTGGTGTCATCACCTGTTTGTACTTGATGCTTACCTCTTGGTTCTTCAAGATCAGAGAGTAGAGCTACATTGCGAGCCACATGATTTGAGCATCCTGAGTCAATATAGAAGAGATGGTCATCATTTGTACCTGGTTTTGAACTCATGTTCATGATCAAAAGTGAATCATCTTGTTCTTCTGTGCAGTTGTTGTAATCCTTTCTGGATTTGAATCCACCTTGGTAGTTGTCATTGTAGTTGTTCTTGTAGTTGTTATTTTAGTTGTTGTTGTACCCTTGATGATGGTTGAATCTGCCTCTTGACTCTAGTGTCCACCTCTTTGATATCCTCTTCCTCTCTGATTCTTGTAATTCCTGAAACACTCATCTGTAGTATGATTTGATAAACCAAAAATGTTGCATGGTGAGGAGTTATAAGATCTCCCCCTACCTTGCTTACCTCCTCTACCCCTTCCTCTTGATGATCTACCTCTTCTTGCATAGTTGGCTTAGGAGGTAGTGCCCTCATCTTCTATCTTCTTGTTCTTGCCTTTATCTTTAGACTTAATTTTATCAATGTATAGGGCAGAGGAGCTATTACCTTTGGATGTGTCTCCATTCTTGTTGAGCTTGGCTTCATGAATGAACAATTGCCCTATGAGAGTGGTAAGATCTAGAATTTGCATGTCCATATACAGGTCCATGGCAGTTGTGAAGATTTCCCACTTGTCATCAGCTTTAATCCCATTGATCAGTTGCCTCACTATCTGTTCTTCTTCAATCTCTTCTTCTATGCATGCTGACTGATCTGCTACATCTTTAATCTTGGTCACATACTCTGAAATAGCCTGCTTAGGTTGCTTCCTTAGTATGGTGAATTCAATCCACAATTGGTTTTTGCTCGCCCTTGTCTTGGAAGACAAGTAGGATGACAAGGTTTCCCAAGTCTCTTGGGATGTCTTACAGTTTCTAATATGTGGCAAAACAAAATGAGAGATGGAGTTGAGTAAGTAAGACCTTGCTAATGCATCCTTGGCACACCATGTGTTGAGCTTTTCATGTTCTTCCTTTGTTGGTAGTCCTCTGGTTTTGAATGAGGGCAATTCCTCATCTTGTGAGATGTATCCATAAAGACTCCTTCCTTCTAGGTATGTCTTCATCCTTAGACACCATGCCTGATAGTTGTTCCCGCCTAATTTATCAATAAATGAAGGAAAACCATCTCCCATTTTACCTTAACTTGCTCTGATACCACTGTTGTGATAAGTGGACCTTCTTAGCTTTCCAATGACACCATAAAATGGCATATGTACTTTGGAAATGATGTATGAGAAAGTTGAATCAAAACAGACAACTTTGAATTTAAAGTCTTCAAGAAAACCTTCTATTTTTGGCTAGACACCTGTTGTATCTTTTGCTCAGTATGAACAGCTCAGTAGGAATTGGAAAACTTCCTTTTATGAGTATCTAATAAGCTTAGCAAGCTAACTATTCCAAGTGGAATCACTTAAAAAGATTAACTATGCTCAGAGAAATTAATTTAGTAAGTAAACCTTTACCCCCGATATTTTAGGACTTTTGTAGACTTTGACCAGTGATCACTTCGACGAACGTTTCTCTACAATGGCTAAATAGAAATCCTTCAAATTTTGCTAGCGTGTAGAAAATGATGAGCTCATTCCAACAAGCTATAGATCTTTGAATTTGGTGGAGAGATGAGTGAGATATGATCTCCACAAGTTGACAATCTTTCAGACACTGTGGCAGAGAACTCAAAAATGAACAATGTAGATATATGTATTAATGAACACTGTTGTACAATGCCATAGGCATGAACATCATTTCCTAATGGTGTAGACAGGTGTGGGCTAGAGTGTAGGCCTCACACACAGTCAAAAAGTACAATGAAAGCTCAGAATGATGAGTCTACATGCCACGACTTTTTTCTTAGAGGTTTATATAGATGTTCACTTTCAATCTGAATTTGAATTCAAAGTGTTCGCTCTCTCTAAAAAATGATCCTCCATTATAGGAGATACTCCATCAATCAAAGCTAACTTTTCCACAAGTTCCTTTTGGTAGGTGTTTACAAAGATTCCAAGTCCAATATGACTTTTACAAAAGGATAAAGTGGTAATTAACTACTAGCATTGATTCCTATGCATCTTCATATATGTATGAACTACAAGCCAAATGTGTAGGCTTGTGAATTGCACCAACATGATTCCCTTGTCTTTGAGCTCTATGATAGCATTCATTTGCTAAATGATTGGGGTTACCGTATACAAAGCATCCATTTCAAGGGGGATGTCCTCTTCGACCAAATCTTGCACCTCTTCCTCTATTTGTGGCTCTTTCACCTCTTTGACCTGCATTTTCTTGTTGTCCTTGACCTCCTTGTTTGCTTTGATATCTTCATCTTCCTCTTGTAGCACCTCGATTGTGTCTTCCTCTTCCTCTACCTGCATACAACAATTGCCCTTGGCTATCCTTGGCATTATTACCACCAAGGTTCATCTCCTCTATCACCATGAGAGTGATTAGTTTATCAAAATCGGGAAGAGTCCCTTACATACACTGAAGTTGTGAAAGCCCTCCATTTTTCATCATCCCTAAGTCCATTTAGGGTGTGGGCGACAAGATCCTCATCATCTAGGGCACAACCGATGGACCCTAGTGCATCTCCAAGCTCTTTAACCTTTAATATGTAATCATTATCACCTTGAGAGGGGATTTTCTTAAGATTATTTACCTCATTCTTGAGCTGAAGTTTTCTAACTTTTGTGGAGGTTGAGTACAATCTCTCCAAGCACTCCCACACCTTTTTCGATGTATCCAAATCTTGAATATGACCTATCATAGAGTTGCTAATATGCTGAGATAAAATGAAAATGACCCTTTTGTCCCTTTCATCCCAATCTCTTAGTGCTCTTCTCTGGTCGTTGGTTGGATTTACCTCATCTATGTAGGGTTTTGGCTCTCCACCACTCACAAGTCCCCACAAACCTTTCCCCATCGAAACATTGCTTATTCTAAATCGCCATGGTTGGTAGTTTCCTTTTTTGAGCTTCTCAATCTGAGCATTGAGATCAGCCATGGTGCCTCCTAGCTCTTTTAAACCTCCCCCTTGATGTAATGAAGTTGAAAAAGATGGATTTTACATCAAAAAATAGAGCTACTCCTCTTGATGAAGCTTTGTCTTTTGATTTCATGATGTATTTGCTCCCCCTTGTTGACGTGCCCGTTCCTTGCTTCCTTCCTTCAAAGTTTGATGACGTCTTTACTTCACTGCAGTAGCTCCTTTGTCTCTCTTTGATACTCCACTTATAGCTCTGATACCACTATTGGAGGATAAACACTCCTATGTGCACAACAAAAGCAAATGAACCCTCCTAGGATCTTGAAATTTTTCAGACATAGGCCTTGTATTTTCTGCATTTCTCTGAGTATATATAGAGACTGAAAATGCAATTTTGCAAGCTTAAACTAGACTTTAAGAGATTTCAAATGAAAGTAAAATCACTCCATTTGGATACTGGATGATGACTCAACTAGCTGCAACAAAACAAATGACTTGATTTCTTCAAGGAGTATGAGCTAACTAGACAAACACTATTCTGACCATTTCTCTGCACATGTGCATGCACTGAACCCTAGGCTTATACTACAAAAAGTAGAACTAATAAGCTTTCCAACAAGACAAAAAGCATTGAAAATAGATTCCGGATGAAGGAGAAACAACAATTACAAGACCGGGGGGGTCTTCCAAAATTATCTAGATAGATAGAGTGTGTAAAAGGGAAATGTTTGAAAAATATGCAGAGAATAGCTAGTAGGGGGTGTGCATAAGCTAGGGGGCAGCTTGGGAACGTATTTCCATGACTCTAAGTCATAATACAACTCATTAGACATTTTAAAGACCACATACTAACCTCTTTAACCAATCAAAAGCATATACATGTCAAAAGTGAGGTCCAATCACATCAACAGGTGAGCTAAATCCTCTCTAATCAACTTCTTTCCATTGTGGGCATGATTTGATGCCTCCAACTCGTGGAAATCAGCCTCCTTTGATTGTGAATGATGTGGAAGGTTCAATTTGGGGCATGTTCCCACACTCTTGAGCTTGAAAAACTTTCAACAACCTAGGATGCGATTGATAGTTCTTCTCTCTTCTTGGAGCATGCCTAGAAGGTCGTGCCTCATGATTTACTGGCTCTCCTGACTTTGCTCTCTTTCTTCATCCATTGGTCTTTTTCCTTGTCCTGCGGTGAGTGTCTTGCCTCCTTGTGTTACTTGATGGTTCACGGGGATATGATCATGGTTCCATGCTGGCTCCTTAACACTTTCTTCATCCGAGGAACTCTCTAAATTTTATGTTGTCTCCATCACAACTTGCATGCGTCTTCCTTGTTTGGGCCTTGCCTTGAGTGGTTTACTCAGTGGGGGCTCATCATCAGATATGGGAGGGGAATAATTTATTTCCTCTATTACATCTCTCTCTTGTGAAGCTTCATCCCCCCGTGATGGAATGCTACTAGAGTGTGTCCCTACAACCGAGTTATTCCCTTCTATATTCTTGATGAAACATTCAAGAACTCTATTGCCTTTCTTCTTAGAGTGGAAAAACTCTCCCTTGAACTTCTTTTTTTCATTCTTCTTTTTGTCTCAATCTTTTGAAGATTCTGCTTTGCCTCCTTTGGCATTAACTATGATTGTAGTATCTTCTTTGTTGCTACCACTTCTTGCCTTGAGGTGGATTTTCTTCTCTATGAATAAGGCACTGAATTCTTCATACATTAGTGCTTGAGGTCATATTTGAGTATTAGGAGCAGTTACCAAACCATCAAACTTTGGTGGACAGATTCAAAGAAAACAACAAGCTAGCTCCTCACTTGACTTATGTACACTTTCTCTCTCCATTTGCTCTCATAGTTCTTTATGGGAGTAATAAACACATTTGTACTCTCACCATCATCAAACCTCTCCACTCCTAGCGGATTCTACAAGTTATGAATATATGTCTAACTATGAGCTTCATATTGATTCCGCAACATGTTCCATGCTTCACATGCCTTGGTAGTATGTTGGATGAGGGTGACAACACTATCAGTAGTACTTGTAAATAGAGCATAGAGTGCATTTGCATTTCTATGTTTCCAAGCATATAGAAGATTAACTTGAGGAGGAATCATTTCACCATGATTATGTGGATCGGGTGCTTCTTAGGGTGTAGTTTGTACCATCAAATTTACCTTTTGTGAATGCTGGTGGTCATATCTACAACATTGGGATGATAGACATCAGTGTTCCTCCTATCTTTGTGCAACCTATTCCTATTGAAGAACCACCTTGATTCCTAGTTTTCGATGCTCACACACCCTTGAGATCTTATCTCTTCTATCATTAAGACCTCTACAACCTCTATGTTTTTTTCTTCTCAACTACTCAAGCCTCGTGAGCTTTGATACTATGTAAAAATATAACACCACAATGGATTATACTATAAGAAAGAGTTGAGAAAAGAATGCAGACAAAGATAGATGTAGATTGAGAGATATAGAACTCAAATTCTTAGACTGCCAACACTAATGCAACTACAATTACGGTGTTGTCCACCCATGTGCTCTTAATGTGGAGCTTAGATGGTGATCTAGACAAATTCTAGACACAGGGCTTACTAGTGCAAAATGCTTAATAAAGCTCAACATGGACCATGGTTATATAGCTTTTACAAGGGGAGTTGCTATAGATAAAGTTGGTTGAGAATATGGAGTAGTTGACCAAATATGTATTTTGACAATATCTCCATGAGCATAATTCCTACCCTCTTATCCCTATGGGCTAGTGCATAGGCCACCTAAACCCCATAGAAGGGCGAGAGCCCCCCTCTGCACTCCTCCCATTAAGCTTCTATGGTGAAATCAAATGGCACTACAAGGCCTTTATTTTCACCTTGGATCATTTGTGATCACTTGAGGGTGGAGTATTGAGTATATCTAACGCATTGCACATTCTTGAATTGCACTTATTATGCCTTTGTATTGGTCATACAATGTAACCAAAATGCTCAAAGCCTCTTTCAAAATTTTGGCATCCTATATGTCCCCAATCATTCTAACATGTATGCTTAAAAAAAACCAATACATTTTCTTCCCTTTTCCTTGATTCCACCCTTCATATGCTCTTAATTAGTATGGGGTTGCGTTCTTCTCTAGTAACGACAAACGGTTGTTATTGTTTTCTTCATTGTACTTCCATTATCCATTTCCTATCAATAAATTCATCATTTTGAATATTCAAGCGTGAATATTCATCATTTTGTACAACTTATCACTCATACATTCACTCATTTCACCATCATATTCCATTCTCCAATAATTTTCAATACTACAAAAACACTAGTAGTATCTTTGATTGACAACTTCACACTCTCACTTGTAAGTTAGATTAAGAAAAGCACAAATTTAAAGAGAAGCATATTGCTAACTTTACAGGTGATTTGATGGAGAACCACAGCAGGGATTCAAGAAGATTGAAAGAGGAGAAAAGTTAGGTAGATTATTCACATTTGAACTCCAAGACACTACAAACATTGCAATTCTTGAATTATGGTAGTCAAACTTTATCAGAATTGGAAATTTGGCACAAGATATTAGCTCACATAGGTGAAAGGGCTCTCAAGAAAAGCAATAGGGATTAGACTGTACTTGGTCTACCAAATGTATCCAAACAACACATGATTTATAAATGTAGTGCTAGTGAATTCGGTAATTCACACATACAACCCTTCACAAAGAAAGACTACATACATGGAGACTTATTGGAGCTTCAAGAGAAAAGGAAGGAGAAACGTATTGGGGAGCTCTTCTGGCTTCTTTTGAAGAATCGTGGATAGAGCGTGCTGGGCCTTGAGATAGCACAGAGAATGGAGGCTGCTAGATGCATGAAGCTTGCAACAACGTGATTCAGAAGGGAAACGCAAAGGAAGAAGAATGACAGTGTGGCACGAGAAGAAAGAATCTCTCTGATGACTCTTCGGAATAAATTCAAGAGAGGATATGAATGGAGGAATAGTGCTGTTTTGACAAGGAAGGCTGACCTCGTCCATCGCACTAAGAGACATAAGTTGAACGAGCTGGCTTAAGAAGTTACATCATGAAATTTGGATTCCGCTTTAGTAGAGTTCATCAATATTCTTTTTGTTTCTTTTTTCTCTTGATTACATGTGAAATGCTCATATTCTTTTATGGGTGAATCTATTTCTTGTCTGTTGTGTAGGATCATTTCCTTTCCGATGATTTCTTTCCATATCCGCTCTGATCTGTAATGTTGAAGAGAGCTTCACAAATGTACTAATCAGAGGAGAGCATTATTTTGTTTTGACGGCTGAATGACTGAAAGCGCAAGGGATAAGAGTGCGTAATCGGGGATAGAACTATACTCTGATGATGATTCTATCTACTCTAGCTTTGGAGCGCAACATATTGCGGAGCTCTTCTTAATCTATTTGAAGATTTCTTATTCTCCTCCATGCTAAAATCAGAAACATTTTGTTTTTTATTCATAGCCCTCAGAAGTCTATGCAATCATGCTTCTCCAGATTGTCTTTCTTTCGCCCCTAACAACTGCATTGTTGTGTTCTTTGTGCCAATATTTGAGATTATTTATCTAAACCATTACTAGTGTCTGTGTGTATATGAATGAAGAGAGAAACGCATTTGCATTTGCCCGTGTATGAGTGTCTTTGCTTCTATGTCTGTCACGTGTGCATGCCTGTGTGTGTGAGGTTGTTCATTTAGCTACACAAACTTGTAGATGTTTGTATTTCTGTCTGAGCGAACGTTTTGTACGTGCACAGATTGATGAGTGTGTTTGGATTCTTGTATGTCTGTATATGTATTTGTGTACGTGTTTGTTGTGTTTTGTTTTTGTGCTTTTGCAGGTGAAACGGAAGCGACAGTGTATTAGGACAGGAATGAAGGAGACGCAAGAGCTGTGGGTGATAAAGTGGATGTCAGAGGAGCAGGTAGCGAGTGTGTGCAGATAGAGGTGAAGTTAGGCACAATAGACGACTAACTCGAAATACAAGAGAGCGATTGACAGAGAAGTTAGCGCAAGTTGAGATGAGAAAGAGAGAGATTGATTGCATACTCGGGTAGAGAGAGAGAGAGAGAGAGAGAGAGAGAGAGAGAGAGAGAGAGAGAGAGAGAGATTGGTAAATGTGTAGCGCAAAGGCTTTAAATATAGGAATCTCCGTTCATATTGTTTTGACGTGAACAAAAAGGGTACGTTTCAACAAATAATGGAAATAGAGGAGTGATAACAAGGAGTTTCTCTTTGATGTGCTATATGAAAGGCAAAAATTATTCAAAGAGAATTCGAATCGGGCTCGTTGGGAGAATTTGCAACTTCCCTATGCAATCATGAAGAAATAGTGGCCTAAGAGGCACTCTAAGAGAACCTTTGTTTGCTAAAACAATCCAATCTCTGAGACTATGAAGAGTGAACCTGATACCTTTTGCACACACAACTAGACTTTAAGGCCTTGCCTTATTTGATTGAAAACGGTTACTCGTACTTGAAGAACCACTCTCTCCAAGACATACAACTTATGGTCTTCACTAGGCATACGTAGATAGACACCTGCTCATTCTTGAATTTAGTTCTCTCACATTATGCACAAAAATGACATGAGACTTGAACTAACTATAGAATAGGTGATTAGGTTTGTAATCAACCGAACATTCGAGCCTCAAATATTCATCTCATGAGTGACCATCAAGGTCACCAGCTACTCAAACTCTAGAAGAGTATCTCTAAAATACATAGATGTTGTAAAAGCTTTCCACTACCCATCATCTCTAAGCCCATTTAAGGTATATGCAATTAGATCATAACTAGGGAAAAGCTCTGAGATTTGATGACATGGATGAAGAAGGATGCTCAAGCAAGGAGCATTATCTACATGGGAGTCAGTGATTACTTTCAACCTCACATTAGGGGACTTGAAAGTACAAGTGACATATGGAATGCTTTGAAGGAGCATTTCCAAAACACTATAAAGTCAAGGAAAGCATCTTTATGGGAAGAGTTCACCACATTCAAGAAGAAGGCTTCGCAATCTATTTCTGGTTATGTAGCAAGGATGAAATACATTGCATATGCATTAGGAGTAGTTGATGAAGATATTGAAGAGGACAAATTGATAAGACAAATTCTCACAGGTTTGAGAGGAGAACCTCAAACTACTCTAGACTCATATCGACAAGAATCGAGCTCACATCTGACCGATGCAAGAACTAATGAAGTTCTTGCAATGCTCCCACTCACTCTATGCTTGTGCCAATCATCGATCAGGTGCTAAAATTTTGACGGCTTTTATGCTAGAAGAGAACTCTAGTGGATCTTGAAGCTTGTGTGGTAGCTTTGGATCATTGATTATCTCCATTCACTTGGACTTGGTCACACATTGTTCGTGACAATTTGGACTCTTGCAAGATTTATTCTTGAGTGAGAGGTGTATTGCCATTGTATTGGCATATATTGCCATCAATTTGTGGGCATATGTATTTGCCATTATCTTTGATTAGATCACTGAAATGTGGTGACAGCTTACTCATTGTTCTTTCATTATTAGATATCTTCTTTGATTGCTCAGTTTACAGGGGATACTTTGTCGAATTTTTCTCAGGATTCTTTCACATCTACTTGGTCACTTTGGAGACTTGGCGAGTAGGTTTATGCTCATGGTTTTATGTGCATGCTAGATGCATGGTTATGTGATAGGTGGTTCACATGGTTTCTTCTCCAGTGCGGCATTTGTGATGTGAGTTATGCATATGGATATGCAGGTGTGATTCTATTGAGGATAGAGTATTGTTTCTAGTCTCTTGTTACATTGCTAGTCTCTTGGATTGCCAGCATGGTCTCTTCTCGATTTGATGGCACTGAGTTTCCAAGGTGGAAAGCTCAGATGTGGCATACATTGGCTCGTGCAGGGTTACACATATATGTGCATAGAGATGCACAAAGTCCTCATCATGCTCTACTTTCATATCGAGGAGCTACCACAATGATCATACATGTACAATGCCTTGAAGCTGTGAGAATAAGAGCTTTCACACCAAAAAGTCTATCTCGAAGAAGTTCCAAACCAAAATAAAACTCTCAAAGCAACTAGGGTTGTTTGAGTGAAAATATATTGTTATGTGTTTTGCTATTTCAGAGGTGATAACCTCTGAATGTAAACTTTTTCCCTTCAGCGAACTTCAAGATCTCATTCTTCCCTAGGTAACGAGATAAAGAACACCTCAATCAAACGTGCGTAGCTCAAGATATGCACAAAACACGCACCTGCTGTCAATTTCACTCACCTCCAACACTACTACTCTGTATTTTTTGCAATTTCGACGACCTTGCACTCAAAATTTGGATCTGTATTCTTCTACAAGTTCTATAGATGCTACTCCAACCTACGCGGGACAAGTTGAATTATCTCATTCCGATTTGTAGAACTCAACTTATAGCCAAAACCCTGACCTGCTATCCAAGTGATTGTAGATTCATCTTCTACATTAGTGTGCGTCCTCTTGTGACCTAATCTTCCATTGACGCTTCTCGCACACAAGCCTTCAACATGTTGTGATACGAATGAAGGGGTTTGATGTGCAGAACGAGAGGAGCAAAGAGGAGATGGAGGGAGAGAGAAGAGAGAAGAGACCTGCACAAATGCGTGGGAGCCTCGAAACCCACATAATGATCTCTCTTGAGGCAATGCTCTATATATAATGTATATATATGAATATAGGGGTAAGTTCACATGGCCCTTACATCCCCAGTAGTCTCTTGTCTCAAAGGATGTTACATTTGATGAGCACGGTACTTGGTATGTAGCTACAATTAATATTCATGCAAATGATGAAGGAACATTGAACCAGAAGAAAGGTAAATCAAAGATTTAAATATTTGATGAAGAAGAGAACAATGAAGCATTAGTTGAAGTTGAAGAAATGCCAAGGTTTGATCCACAATGTAATGAACCCAAAACTTCAAGAAGTGGAGAACTCAGAAGATCATCAAGGCACAAATGGCAACCTACAAGGTATAGCTATGACGTATCATTTTTTACCACTAAAGATTATGCTTATATGTTGAAAGCAGAGGAAGACCCTTCTACATATGAAGAGGTAAAATGTAAGGAAAACTAGGAGAAAGCTATCTAGGAGGAGTATGATGCATTTATGGAGAATGAGACATTGGATTTCTTTCCTAAACCAAATAATGAGAAGATCATTGGATGCAAATGGGTTTACAAGAAAAAAAAACTATGCAGATGGAAGTGTGTCTAGGTATAAAGCTAGACTTGTTGTGAAAGGGTATGCTTAGACATATGGAATAGATTATGATGAGACTTATAGTCCTGTGGCAAAGATGACAACTACAAGGACTCTCATAGCTATTGCTGCATGTAAAGGTTGGAAGGTATGTCAATTAGATGTAAAGAATGCTTTTCTAAATGGTTACATTTCAGATGATGTTTTCATGGAGCAATCAGAAGGTTTCAAAGATAAATGCTATCGAGAGTATGTATGTAAGCTCAAGAGAGCTTTGTATGGATTGAAGCAGGCCCTAAGGGCATGGAATTACAGACTTTTGAAGTTCTTGAAAGAGCTTGGTTTCCAAGTATCTAAGGCAGATAGTCGCTTTCTTGTTAAAGCAAGTGATGATGGTTTCATCTATATTTGTATATATGTTGATGACATAATTCTTATAGGTACGGATGAGAAGGGCTTACAAAATCTTCAGAACCAAATGGAGAAAGAGTTTAAGATCAATGACTTGGGAGACTTGCCATATTTCTTGGGGATGGAGATTTCATATACTCAACATGGAGTATATGTTACCTAAGAAAGGTATTTGAAGAACTTGCTAATCAAGTTTAAAATGGAAGATTGCAGGATAGCTGTTAAAAATCAAGCCTCAAGCTACAAATTCATGGGGAATCTTTTATGGACATGTGGAGCAATAAAAGGAAGTTAAAAGCCACGAGATTCCATCAAGAAAAGTCACTCAACCACTCCCCAAGTCATCTCAACTAATTCCTCCAAGTTAGGAGGCTGATTTGGAAAGGTAGTTCCTAGATTTTAGGGGCACACTTCTCACTATAAAAGGAGCATGTATCCCGACTTCTTTTGGGCCATCTTCTTGGAGTTTTAGCTCATGTAAAGTGAGCACTAAGTGCTGGAGTTGTGATAAGCAAGCCCCTTGCTTGCTTGTTTGTTTTCTTTTAGTAGGCATATCTATATGTGTGCGCAGGTAGTGTTGCAACTCTCTACCCCTGAGTTGTTAGCATTGGTTCTCCCTCATATTGTATGCATTTGATGTAATTCTTGTCTCATTGGATAGCTAATAGAGTCTATTTTAGGCTCACAAATTCTCTCGAGCATTCTCTGAGTAATCTGGGAGCAACATTCATTTTAGTGAAGTTGTGTGATTGATATCTCTCTCTGTGTCTAGGCTCTGTTGGAAATATTTTGCTCTCTGTTGTAAGGGCTGGTTCTCCTTCTCTATTTATCCATTTGCTATGATTTTGGTGGAATTGGGTAGCTATTAGAGTGCTCCAAGTTTGCGACTCATTCTCTGTATAATCTTTGAGAAAAGCTTTCTGGAGTGAAGTGAGGTCTCTGCTTGACTAGCAGTTGTGAGCATTCAACTAGCTCATGTTGTAGACATTGTTTCTCTTTGTGTAAGCATCCATTTGAAGTAAAAATTGTTTTTTTGGAAAGCTCTTGGTGTCTAATAGAGGTCTACAAAAGCTCATTGGAGTTCTCTGCATAAGCTCTGAGTAAGAGCACTTTTGGTGTGCAGAGGTCAAAGAAGGATACCTGTTGAGGTCATTTGCGCTTCGTCGTTGCTTAGGGGTTGAGATACTTCCCCCTTTCAGTGGTATCAGAGCATTTTGGCATCTTTGAGGTATCACATACAAGTACGAGGACCTCTTGGAGTTGGTGGTTGAAGATTTGCATCAACAAAAGCTTCTTGGATGTAGCTCACATCAAGGGGGAGCTATTCTACTCAAATTTGCAAGAGCACAAGGTGTCCATCTAAGGAAAGCTTTGGATTGAGGTAACCTCAGAGCCTCATTTTTATTTTACACACATTGGAGCATTAGCCAAGGGCAAGGTCAACTATCAAAGACTAGATATGGGAGACTTCAACACTCAAATTGAAAAGCTAGACAAAGGTAACTATCAACCATGGAGATTTAGGGTCTCCAACTATCTTATGGGCAAGGGCCTTTGGGGGTTGATTAGTGGAAGTGAACCAAGACCTAGGTTGGATGAGAATCCAACCAATGACCAGAGAAGGGCCTTTAGGGAATGGAATGAAAGAGACAAGAGGGTTATTTTTATCCTTTCCCAACACATTAGCAATAGCATGATCGGCCATATCCAAGACTTGGATTCAAGCATGAAGGTATGGGAGACACTTGAAAGGCTTTATTCAACAAGCACCAAAGAAAGGAAGATCCAACTCAAGAATGAGCTCAACAACCTTAGGACGAGCTCAGGGAGTAGCATAAATGACTACATACTTAAGGTCAAGGAGTTATCAAATGCATTGGGATCCATTGGAAGCCACGTAGACGATGACAATCTTGTGGCTTATACTCTCAATGGTTTGAGAGATGATGAGAAGTGGAAACCTTTTACCACTTCAGTTTATGTAAGGGATAATCTTCTCGATTTTGAGCAATTGGTTGCTCTCATGGTCACTGAAGAAATGAACATAGGTGGAAGTTCTAAAAGCAAGGATGCACAAGTTTTCTATGCAGGTAATCAAAGGGGCAAAGGAAGACCAGGAGAAGGAAGGGGCAAAGGAAGGTTTGGAGGAAGGCAAGGCCACTCAAGCAATCAAGGACATGACCAAGCCACCTCATCACAAAGAGGGAGAGGAAGAACAAGAGGAAGAGGAGGACGACATCAACAAAATAGGAATCAAGATGGCGAAGGATGTTACATATGTGGCAAGTTTGGCCACTATGCTAGAGATTGCTACCAAGGAGGAAACCAAAGGAGCTATAATCAAGGTTTTTCATACAAAGGCCAAGGTAATTATGCTTCCACAAGTTCAGAAAATGATAATCTCTTGATGATGCACATGAATGGGAATTCAAGCAAAGTAGATAACACTTGGTATATTGATAGTGGATGTAGCAACCATATGAGTTGCAATGCTTCTTGGTTTACTAATCTACATGCTCCCAAAGGTAAAGGACATGTAGAAACAGGTGATGATACAGCCCATGAGATCTCCCATGTTTGAGATGTAGCTTTGGATGACAAGGAGGAAGGAAGATGTGTCAAGGATGTCTTGCATGTACCTACTATCACAAAGAACTTGGTGTCCGTTGGACAAATGGTTGAAAGAGGCTATCAAGTAAGGTTCAACAAAGGTGGATGCTTTGTGGAGAACCCCAAGCAAGGTTACAAGGTCATAGCAAGAGGAAAGAAGCAAGGGAGACTCTTCACTTTGGAGGTAAATTCTCATTCCACTCAACATGTCTACTTCACATATGGAAACAAGAGGATTTCGGAGTTGGACTTGTGGCACAAGAGGATAGGTCACATCAACATACAAAGAATGAAGGAAATGCAATTCAAGAGGCAGGTTGAAGGTCTTCCCAACTTCCAAGGACAAGGTATGAAGCATTTATGTGAATCTTGTCAACTAGGGAAGCAAGCGAGACTTCCATTCAAGAAGAGTGGCTACATAAGCCAACATCCATTGGAGTTGATACATACAGATGTGTGGGGGCCAACCAAAGAGCAATCCATTGGAGGTAACAAGTACTTTGTCACTTTTATAGATGATTGCACAAGGATGGTTTGGGTTTATTTCATCAAAAACAAATCAGATGTGTTTACATGTTTCAAAGCATTCAAGGCAATGGTAGAGAAGGAAACATGTACATATATCAAGAAGCTAAGGTCCGATGGAGGTGGAGAATATTTCTCCAATGAGTTTTCTGATTTTTTAATGGATCAAGGCATCAAGAGGCAAGTAACATGCAGGTACACACCCCAACAAAATGGAGTAGCAGAGAGAAAGAATAGATACATTGCCGAGATCGCTAGAGCAATGCTTAATGAGATGAATGTACCTAACATGTTTTGGAGTGATGCAGCAAATACCGCCGTGTATCTAATTAATAGGGCTCCTACCTCAGGGATCCATGGCTTGACTCCATATCAAGCCTATTATGGTAAGAAACCTGATCTTTCCCACTTGAAGATATTTGGATGTACTTGTTATGTACATGTGCCAAGTGAATTGAGGCACAAGCTACAACCAAAGGCAGACAAGTGTGTGTTTCTAGGATATTCAAATGATCATAAAGGTTACAGGTGCTTCAACCCAAACACAAAGGACTTGAGGATATCAAGGGATGTATCATTTGATGAGCTACTCCCTTGGTATAAGAAGTATGATTGTATGCAGGACTATGAAGAAGAAAAGCATGGACATGATGAAGAACAAATCGACCTAGAGCTAAGCGGCCCAAGGTGTTCCATCAATGAAGATAGTTCAAGCATGAACTCACCATGGAGGGGGAGATCTTCATCAAGCTATGAAGCACAATCAATCAACAAAGGCAAAGCAACATTGGTGGAGTTGGATGAAGAAGGTAATGAAGTTGAAGATGATGAAGGACACATGATGGAGAAAGAAGCCACGTCAAAGAAAGAGATCAAGTTCCCAAGGCAAAGGAGGTTTATTCCTCCAAAAGGTGAAGAAAGGAAGTCTTCCAGAGTTAAGTATCCAACTCAAAGGTTTACTTATGATTCATACATGGCAACACATTATGCATATATGAACAAAGTAGTAGAAGATCATGAGCCCGATTGCTATGAAGATGCAAGCAGGTACACCGAATGGAAAGAGGCAATGCAAGAAGAGATCGACGCACTTGAGGAAAATAAAAAATGGAATCTAGTGCCCAAGAAGGAGAACATGAAGGTAATAGGTAATAAGTGGGTGTATAAAGTAAAGAGGAATTCAGATGGATCTATTTCTAGGTTCAAAGCAAGATTGGTGGCCAAGGGTTTTGCACAAACCTATGGAGTGGACTTTGAAGAGACATTCAGCCCCGTGGCAAAGATGAGCACCATTAGGACACTCATTGCAATGGCTGCTAGCAAAGGATGGAAGCTTTTCCAATTGGATATCAAGAATGCCTTTCTCAATGGAGACTTGGAAGAAGAGGTATACATGGAGCAACCACTAGGTTTTGTTCATAAAGAGTTTCCACATCATGTTTGTAGGTTGAAGAAGGCACTTTATGGCCTAAAACAAGCTCCAAGGGCTTGGAACCAAAGATTGGTGGACTATTTGATCAAATGTGGTTACAATCAATGCAAGGCGGATCCATCTCTCTTTATCAAACAAAGAGGAGAACTTGTAGTCTACATGTGTGTGTATGTAGATGATCTTATCATTACAGGTAATGATACAAAGGGCATTGAGCAGATCAAGGCAAAGCTTGGAAAGGAGTTTAGGATATCTGATCTTGGAGATCTTAGGTATTTTCTTGGCATTGAAGTTGTATACAAAGAAGAAGGTATTATGCTCATACAAAGGAAGTATATTCTAGACCTACTTGAGAGGTTTGGGATGCTACATTGCAAGCCTATTTCAAATCCCATGGAAGTTAATGTAAAGCTAAGCTCCATTGATGGAGGGCCATTAGAGGATGTAACTTTTTATCACTCTATTGTAGGATCTTTCAATTATGCCACAATAACTAGGCCTGACATAGCATATGGAGTTGGAGTGTTATCACAATTTATGCATAGTCCAAGGACTACACACTTGCAAGCTGCAAGAAGAATGTTATGATATCTCAAGGCCACTATAAATGAAGGATTGTTCTATTCATTTGATGATGACATGCAGGTCAAAGCTTATTTTGATGCGGATTGGGCCGGTTCCAAGGAGGATAGAAGAAGTACAAGTGGTTACCTAGTCATGCTAGGTAGCAAGATCATCTCATTGATTTCAAAGAAGCAACCCACGGTGGCATTATCTTCCACCGAGGCTGAGTATAGAGCTTTGGCTCAAGTCACATGTGAGCTAATGTGGATTAAGAAGTTATTTATGGAGCTTAATTTGCAGGTTGACACATATCCAATTTTTTGTGACAATATGAGTAGCATTCATCTAGCATCGAATCTTGTCTATCATGCTAGAACCAAGCATATTGAAGTGCACTATCACTTCATAAGGGAAAAGGTGATATCGAAGGAGGTTTCAGTACATCATATTGGTACCAAGGACCAAGTTGCCGACATGTTTACAAAGGCTTTGGATGGAATGAAGATTTCAAAATTCAAGCAATGCATCAACATGAAGGAGCTTGGATGAGGACGATGAACTGAAGCTTGAGGGAGAGTGTTAAAAGTCAAGCTTCAAGCTACAAATTCGTGGGGAATCTTTTATGGACATGTGGAGCAATAAAAGGAAGCCAAAAGCCACGAGATTCCATCAAGAAACGTCACTCAACCACTCCCCAAGTCATCTCAACTAATTCCTCCAAGGGCACACTTCTCACTATAAAAGGAGCATGTATCGCGACTTCTTTTGGGCCATCTTCTTGGAGTTTTAGCTCATGTAAAGTGATCACTAAGTGCTGGAGTTGTGATAAGCAAGCCCCTTGCTTAAGCTAGCCCCTTGCTTGCTTGTTTGTTTTCTTTTAGTAGGCATATCTATGTGTGTGCGCAGGCAGTGTTGCAACTCTCTACCCCTGAGTTGTTAGCATTAGTTCTCCCTCATATTGTATCCATTTGATGTAATTCTTGTCTCATTGGATAGCTATTAGAGTCTATTTTAGGCTCACAAATTCGTTGGAGCATTCTCTGAGTAATCTGGGAGCAACATTCATTTTAGTGAAGTTGTGTGATTGATATCTCTCTCTGTGTCTAGTCTTTGTTGGAAATATTTTGCTCTCTGTTGTAGGGGCTGGTTCTCCTTCTCTATTTATCCATTCGCTATGATTTTGGTGGCATTGGGTAGCTATTAGAGCGCTCTAAAGTTGACTCATATTTGAGACTCATTCTCTGTATAATCTCTGAGAAAAGCTTGTTGGAGTGAGGTGAGGTCTCTGCTTGACTAGCAGTTGTGAGCATTCAACTACCTCATGTTGTAGACATTGTTTCTCTTTGTGTAAGCATCCATTTGAAGTAAAATCTATTTTTTTGGAAAGCGCTTTGTGTCTACTACAGGTCTACAAAAGCTCACTGGAGTTCTCTGCATAAGCTCTGAGTAAGAGCACTTTTGGTGTGCAGAGGTCAAAGAAGGATACTTCTGGAGGTCATTCGCGCTTCGTCGTTGCTTAGGGGCTGAGATACTTCCCCCTTTCAATATCACCTACTCCAATAAAGGTGAATCATAAATTGAGCAGATATGTAGGAGAAGAATTCAAGGACATGAACTTGTATCAAAGTTTTGTTGATAGTCTAATCTATGCTACATTAACTAGGCCTGATTTGTCATATGGAGTTGGAGTCTTGTCTCAATTCATGCATTATCCTAGGGAAAAACATTGGATTGCAGGACAAATGGTGCTAAGATACATTAAGGGTACACTCAAAAAAGGATTGAATGATGGATTCACATCAAATACAAAGATCAAGATATATAGTGATACAGATTGGGCAGGTAATCCAGATGATAGGATATCAACCTATGGCTATCTATGTTATGTGGGAGATAAGTTAATCTCTTGGTGTTCTAATAAGCAACATACAGTTGCTTTCTCATCCACAAAAGCAGAGTATAAAGGTATGGTTGAAGCTGCAAAGGTGTTAATATGGTTGAAGACTCTCACGAAGAGTTTTGATATCATTCAGAGTACACCCACTATTCATGGAGATAATATGAACCCATTGTATCTAGCTTCTTATTGAGATCCAATATCATTTCTTGAGAGAGAAGGTGATTGATAAAGGAATTTAAGTCATACACACTTCTACAAAAGATCAGATTGCAGACCTATTAACCAAATGTTTGAACGGACCTAAATTGCAGAGGTTCAAGGGCATGGAAGGTATAAAGAAGATTGAGAACATCAGAATTGATGATTTAGGGGGAGCTGTTGGTGTAGGACAATCAACAATTGATGATTTGGAAAAGATTTGAAGTCAAAGAATCAAGCAAAGATCAATTTTTGAGGCTTGAAGATTAGTGCATGATCAGAAGATGAAGACTTGTATATGCATGTACATTAAGCTTGAAATTAGTTCACTTATACCTTTGTAATGGTGATGAGTTTGTACATATATGCCTATATATAAAAGTATAGACTCAGGACATAAGAGAGAGGAGAGTTATAGATCAAATATAGATGACTAGAAGAAGAACTTATATGATGAATGAATGAGATTCATCAAATCAGTTATTTTCATGAGAATAGAAGAAAACTTCTAAACTCTGAGTCACAATCTTTTCTCCATCTCTCCTTCTGTGCTTGCTCATTTCATAAATCCTTTTCTAGATGTCTAGTTTGATAGTTAATGCATCTATGGTCAAGATTTGAGAGTCTAATTGTAATCAGGCTAAAAGAATTGAAGACTAGAACATTTACATGTGCAAATGTGAAGAAGGGAAGGCTGGAATATTTGCAATCTTGTGATCAGATCTCCCTCCACAGTGTAAAGTTTTGAGCAAATAAGCACTCATTCTTTAAAGTGAGAGGTAAGCTACTTGTGGCTAAAATCATTTGAATAAAGGGCATCTAGTTTGGGAGAACCATGCATTAGAAGTTGCAGGTGTCAAAGTAAAAAATAGAAGAACAATTTCAAACATAGGTACATTGTTTGGAGCAAATCTCAACATCTAGTAAACGTTTTGGAGAGATTTAACTTGGAGAAGGTGCGCAAACATTAGGATACACCTTGTATAAAGTTTTATTGAAAAGTATACACATTTGATCATTCAATGAGTGAGTTAAGTGCAACATACTTTCCTGTGTAATAAGTTTCTTCACAATTAGATCAAGTCTTGATAATTTGGCATTGATCTTCGAAAATTGGTTGAGTTTTTGAGTTGTTCTTGATATAGAGGTGCTCTAATGTCAAGGATATCGTGTTCTTTTGGAGATTAACACTCTCCATTAGAGTGATGCTACCATGTCCAAGCCATAGATTTATCAAAGATCACTAATAATTATTTTTTCTACGATACAAATAAAGGATAAAATTGAGACAAATTTTTTTTCAATAGTATATGGGCCTTTGATATGCCAAACAATAGATTATAAAACGAAAATTTATAACCAAGGTGATCGAGTTAATCAATGAACATCAAACTCCATGATAACCAAGGCACATGGAATACATTATGCATAATACCTTTTGAGCCATCAATGAATGTGCAACCAAATCTCCAATCCCAACAACATCATATTGATAAGAGTCAACGAGTCTCATGGTACCAAGAGACTTTGCAACATAAGTAGCAAACCATTCTCCATATGATGTCACATGGAAAGAAGCACCAAAATCTAAAAACCATATGTGGGAAAGAGAATCAATTCTAAGGGCCTAACTAGGCATACTACTTTTGTGTAAGTACATCAACATTAAAAAAATAGAATTAGTAAATTCTATCTTCATTTTCAAATCAAATGGTGCACGAAACTGTTTAGCATGTACACCCACATGTTTTCCTATACATTAAGCATTCTTGGAAGCATAAAATATTTCTTCATATGTCCTTCTTTATGAAAAAAATAGCATTGATTTTTTTTTTAAATTCAACTCTTATTCTATTGATCATTCTTTTCCTTGGTCTTTCTCCTATCAACTTGTTGATTTTGTCCATGGTAAGTATCACAAACATTATATGCATCTCCACTTTGAGTGCTAACCATAGACTCTCTACGTATTTCCTCACTCAAACGTGCTCTAGATGTCATTAAAGAAGACCCTACCAGCACATGAAGTATTGCTAATACTTTTAAAACACTTGTGCCATAATCCGACAAAACTGATTTCATTTCATTATTCATCTCCATCTTTTGAGCTTGTAAGTGAGAAAATAAACCATCAAATGTATTTGTACAAGAAGCAATAGTATCTATCTCCTTCATGCAAAGCTCACATATAACGTTTGCATCAGATACACTTTATTTCATGTCGTTTATTTTTCATATGTGTTGCATGCATCTTCTAACACTCATTTGCACTATGATAGTAGAATACATTAGTAAAAATTATTGTGCTAGGTGCAAATGAATGGTAGACCTCGCCATTTAATCCAAATAAACTCCATCATCATCATCATCCATATTAGAAGGTTGCTTTGAGATTCCATTTAATAACTTTTGGTTCCACCTCTATATCAATACATATTTAATTTTATTCTTCCATAGATTAAAGGTTTCGCAATCAAATTTTTGGATCTCAAATCTTTCTTTGTCATGCAAGCTCTATCTCCTCTTGGGAACACAAGCAGTAGACCCCGATGCATTAGATGTGACTGATACCTCTCATGCCATGATGATAGAGAACTGAATAGAATGTAATGAAGCTAGAAGACTCCAAACACCAATAAGGGGCAAGAAAGATGACCAAGTGTCAAATTCTAAAAGAATTTTGGTAAAATCTCCTAAGAAATTGGATCAATGAAAGGAAGTCACCAACCAAAGAGATTGTCTGAGAATGTATTTTCTGACACCAACATGTTTCTCAAGGAGTAAGGTCAATGATTGAATACTTGAGAATCTAAAATACTGGAAGAATGTTCTAGTGTCTCCACTACAAAATCAACATATGAACAATGTAGAGAACTCAGACAATTGTGAGTACTCATATTTGAACTTGCATAGTTAATCACTAACTCGACTACATATAACCATTGTTAAAAGCGCTGTCGTAAGCAATGTTTAATCTCTTTTTGGGTTCTTGGGAATGGATAGGGGTCTGCTAGTGTAGAGGCCCTTTATTTAATTTTCCCAGTTTGACATTTGTAGTTCAGTGATGAGTAGCACCTCCTTTAATGTCAATCCGGGAATACGTGAGGATGGTATGAAGACCTCGAGCAAGTGTAGGCACAAGTGCGTGAGTGAGAAGCACACTAACATGCACACACATACACACACACGCGCACATAAGGCAAGACAAAGAGTGAAAAGCAATGGAGTTCTTTAGATTACTTTCAGAAAGCTCTTACAAGTTCATTTCAATTACAATCTACCCCCAAAAATGAGCTCTCTAGCTCCTTTTATAGTTTTTGACTAGCTTCGGCCCTGTCCAGACCTAGTGTCCGGCCTAGTTAAAAATTAGGTTCCAGGGCTTATTTGAGGGCTCAAATGAGATCTAAAAATTACGAAAATTGGTAAGCGACTACTTCTAAGGCTCCTCAAGCTCGAGGACTCCTCAGCTTGCACAAAATGGAGCCACAAAAAGGTGAACATGGTATTTACAAGGGTTGTTAGTGATGAGAATCACTTTTAATTGGTGTAAGGGTTTTGAAAAATTAAAGGTTGCCTTAGTGCTAGATCTGCGTGAATGCTCGTACTTGCTTCTTCATGAAGAAAATTATTGGCCTACTTGCCAGATCGTCGTTGACTCCCTTGTCTGCTTGTGCCTTCTCTTCTCTCTGACTCCCTTCTTAACCTTCCTTGCCTAGTGAGTCCTTCAGTTCCAACACCCCCCCTCTCTCGCGTCTGTCGTCCCTGACAGACCCGTGTTGTATGGGTTTTTGGATGTAGTACTCAACAACATCTTGTGCTAAGTGATGTTCTGCAATCCGCAACCCCTTTGCCAAGTCCGTGAGTAAAGCATCCCAATCTACTAGCCCGGGAACCTCTGGATGTGGTATTCGTAACTTTTCTGAATGGAGAGCTTGTTCCACTGCAAACAATTGTAATAAATGTGAGGGCCTGGGAATGAAGATCTCTGAGTGATATTCCCAGAACCCTGTGACAAACATCTCTTCAAATGTCTGTTTGAAGCAGGCCGGTAGGTATTTGATGCGGGCATGCCATGCATAATCAACATTAATAGAGGGCGTTGTGCTCATGTCATAAACAAGATCCTGATTGCCTTCATTGAATCTGAGCGCAGAGAGATGAGGTTCCTTAACATTCTTGAAGGTTCGGAAGGTGACTATCATGAGTTCAAAAATTTTAAGGCACATCTGTGTCATGACATCTGGTACGTTTTTGAACCTGACACCCCAATGCCGAATTGTCGATATCATATACCCTACGGTAGGTTGACCTTTAGGTGGTGCTAAGTAGACATAGTTGAGCCATTTCTCACATCCTTTGGTTGTCAGCACCATCTTTGTGTATTCCGGCCACGAACTTCTTCGGAAAACAGGACAGTAGCAGGGATTGTATTTGATATACAGGGGCATGTTATTCCATGTGCGATTCATTTCCGGGTAGGTTTCAAGCAGCCGAATTCTCCAAGTCGGTTGGCAAATATTTCCCTGCTTGGTGATGGAGAGTGTTAATCTCCAAAAGAATAACCTACTCTTGAATTTAGAACACCTCTATATCAAGAGTAAGTCAAAACCTTCACCAATTTAAACTATCAATGACCAAATATCAATTTCTTGACCAAACTGTGAAGAAGGAATTTTCTCAGAAAGTCTACTGCATAGATCTTGCTCATTGACTAAGTAAATGTGTAAAGTTTTCTTATGAAACTTTGCACAAGGTGTCGCCTAAAGATTGCGCATCTTCTCCAAGTTAAATTACTTCAAAAGGTTCAATAGATCTTGAGAAATCTACTTACCAAGTCAGCTATGTCTAAATCTGCACTTCTGAGAAGTCGATTTGGACACCCCTAACTTCTTAACTTTAATTCTCTCAGTATAAAACCCGTTTAAGCAAATGTTTCTAGCCACGAGTAGCTTACCTTCCAACTTAAAGATTAAGTGCTTACTTGCACAAAACTTTAAACTGTAGAGTGAGAAATGATCAAATCATTAAGATCAAAATTTGCACCTGTTTCAGGAACCAGTGAGTACTTTCTCACATGCAAATGTTCCTACACACAATTCTCTTAGCCTAATCACAATTAGACTCTCAAACTCTAGCCATAGATTGATTAACTATGGACTTAGATATCTCCAAAAGAAATTCACAAAAGATCTATCACACAGAGAGAAAACACAGAAACATTGGGCGTAATTTTTCCTTCTATTTCTCAGAAATTACAACTGAGTGAGAATGGAGAGTTCAACTCACTTCACACATGTCTAATGACATTTTCTACTTCTCAATACACAAATCTCATGATCTCCTATTGTCTCTCCTTCTCTTCTCTACTTGCCCCGACATTTCTCAAAAGTATATATAGGCAATTATGTACAGACTTTTTATCAAAGCATAAGTATATGTAACCTATGTCTTAACTAATGTACATATGTGTACATGTCTTTTACTCTGTGAATGTATCCATCTTCTTTGCTTCAAATCTTCAATTGGTGATTGGTCTGCACCAACACTTGGCACTTTCTAAGATGTCGTCTGGTGCAAACTGTGTGGCAGAGATTGGTTCCCGTGAGGTGTGGTGCTTGATTTCAGCATTATAATCCGCCATTAAGACACAAAAAGGAACATACAAGTCGTCGGAGGTGCCGATCCACCTGTGATGTGAGAGGTTTCTAAAGTACTCGGATTTTATGATTACCTCTTCCAATCATGACATGGATGCTATTTGAACTGCTACCCTGTCATCATGGGTTGTGGCCACTTTCTCTAATCTCTGCATCCATTCAGGGGCCTCTATCTCAATGGTGTCCATGCCCTCTGCTGTCTGCTTGCCTCCAGGTGCTGGCATCGGAACGTACGGGTCCTCAAAAGTTTCCTCTACTTCGATTGGTACTAGGTCTTCAGGTTCTGGTTCTACCAAGGGGGAGGGTTGGCGTTCATACTCAAGCACTTTCTTTTGTAATTCTTCGAGTTGTGCTTTGAGCGCTGCTACTTCGTCAGTTGTGTCAGCTGTGGTTGGGACTTCTTTGGGTGGTTCTGGTTGAGCTGCCAATTGCCTTAGTAGTTCGTCTCTTTCCTTTTCTAAGGCTGCATGGGCTTCGAGGAGATCAGCATGGGTTTCCAATATGATTTGCATATTGTCCGAGGGAATGGCCTTGAACTTCTCTTCGTTTTGTGTCTGAAGCCGTCTATTTTCTTCCAGGGCTGCAGACATATGCTTCCGTAATAGAGCCATGTTGCGGCGGAGCTTGAGGTTCTTTGTGATTTGGGAGTGTAGCAGATCATCCATTCGTTGTCTTTCTTCTGCATCTGACTGCGGTGGATTTGCCACTAATTGCTCATGTTGTTCTTGCAATGCACTAAACTGCTGTTGTAAGAGCCTCTTTTCTTTCTCTAATTCCATGAATGTTCCTTGTAATGTTTCATGACTCCTGAACAAACTTGTATGCTGAGCATCGAGGTGCTGATAGTGTTGCTGTAATTGAGACATGCACTGATACATGTTATTAAATACATTATTAATGGGGGTGGGTGCAGGAAGGGTGTTAAGTGCAGAAGGAAAGGGAAAGGGGAAGGGAAGTGTGAATGCGGTGCTGGAAAATGGTGAAGTGGGTGGTGGGGGAATGGGAGATTGTGGCCGTATGGGGGGAGGGAGAGGTGCAGTGGAGGGTGATATGTCCATAAAATCCACGGTGGACGCAGTAGTGGGAGTGATTGAGAATAGTGGAATTGTGGGTGCAGTGATTGTGGTGAATGTGTACAGTGGTGTGTGCAGTTGTGAATATGAACTCCCCGGAAGTGTGAGTGGGGGAATGGGGATGTCAGTAGCTGCCGTTAGGATTACAGTGTTAGTGGAGGTGTATACATGGGAGGTGTTGAGAGGGTGTGTGGGTTGATTGGCGGTTTGTGCTTCAGTCATGGCAGTGGACTCGGAGGCGGTGACGGTGGTTGTTACATTGGTGATGGGAGGTGAATGTGGTGGAGTGGGAGGCGGGGGTGGCAAGGGGGGTGATGGGGGTGTACTGGACACATGGGTCTCTTATGTATCGTGCACCGTGTGTGCTATGCCCGTGGTCGTGGCTGTCCCTTGTGTTTCGGATACTAAGACATTCATCTGTTTCCCTGCTCGTGGGGGATGTCTTCCGTATCTTCTTTCCGTTCTGCGTGATTGTGCCAGGGCAGTATGCACTGTCTCAGGTACTCCTAAAGCATCAGAGATCATATCCAGTGTGGCACGATATTGTTCATCGACTCCTTCCTCCTCAAGGATTTGGTGCATGATAGCCTTTCCTGCTGCAAGGGATAACTTATGTTGTTGTTGGACCCTGTTGATGGTATCGTAGAGCTTTTTCAACTCCTTTGTATATGCTGGGGCACCCTCTAGCTCTTGTATAACTTCTTGCTCATAGTCATGCGCCTCCTCATCAGAAAATCCTTCCTGTTCATCCTCTTGTTCTTCTTCTTCTTCATCTTCCACTTCCACCACTTCTGGTTGTCTTGGCTGGGGTTGTTCTGTAGCCGTTTGTTGTCCACTACCCTGCTCTGCTTCGACTTCCGCATTAAGAGCTTCAATGATTCTGGCAACTTCTTCATCCGTTAGATCTTCCAAAGTGAATCCGTGAGGAAATTCCAGATCAGTAGGTACAGGTGGAAACACAAGATTAGGGCCATCTGTGCTGTGCCTGGGTAACCTGATAGTAAATGGTTGCACTCCTCTGGGAAGCCTTGGAGTTGTTTCAGGTGTTAGGGTTGCACCGCGGGCTTGTGCACAAGGCATCTGGACGGCGCCTCTCATCTTCTTTGAGGGAGGCCCTGCGGCTGACAGTCTGTGTTGAAACTCCTATGCTCTGGTCCAAATGAGAGCCCTTTGCACCGGTACATCATATGCGAGACATCTATACACGATCCTGGTAAGAGCACAGCATCCATACAGTACAGATTTTTGTTTCTTATACCACCTTTGATGAGCCAAGTGGATTTGGTCGATAATCCAGTGGGGCATATTGATAGTCAAATCAAAGGCATCTGCTAAGTAGAGGCTAAATCAAATCTTTTTGGGAGGCATTGTGAACCTTTCCTGCGCGGGGAATGCGAAATGTTGCATGACCATGCGTAAATAAATGGCGATCGTAGGTGTCATCGCGACCATGTCCTTTAATTTCGTCAAATTTCTGTTCTTCATGTTGTCTGGAACCATAGTCTCTTTCTCCGTAGGAATGTGCATACCTTTCATGTCCAAAGCTTCCCTTACCAAGTTGATAGTTAATCTGAAGCGCTTGAGCTCATTGCCCCTTGTGAGAGATGGGAGGACAAAGGAGCTGTATCCCTTTTTGTCTTTGCTCGGAGTAAGGGTGCTAATCAGATATGAGCACCTTAGAAAATCCGGCTTTGGCAATTGGAATTTGAAATACTCGTAGAGTCCTACCTTCTTTCATATGGGTTTCAATCCTTCATTATTCTGCAATCTCTCAAATTCCCTGGTAAAAAAGTGATACCTGCCCCAGCGCCCATTGAATTCTATCTCGGCCTCCCACATATAAGTGCCTTCACCTAGGGGTCCTGCCACATCACTGAACCAATGAGAGTTTTTGCTGACTGGCATTGTGTGCCCCTGTGGAGGGTTCTAAACCGATATGGCATGTAATGCCTCAATGCCACTGGTCGTTCCTTTAATTCCTCCTCAACTGAAAGGCTTTCAATGTCCACAACTTGGGGGCTGGTGCCTGCCTGGGAGCTAGTTCCTACCATATCTGCCATGTTACTTCTTGCTTCCTGTCTCTGTGAGAATATAGAAACATGTGTTAACATTGTACAGGACAAGAGAGAACCGTTGTTGTCCCCATTACAACATTAACATGAGGGTCGGGAGAGATTAATGGGTTAGTAAGTGCTCGGTGCTAGTGTGTGTGTGGTTAGGAGTTCGGTAGACCTAAGAGCTAAGTGGAATGATGTAGTGTGATAGTGATGTGGTTAGTAGGTTGTCATGGATTTACAAATGGGGTCCGGGGGTTTGTTACAAGTCTTAGGCTGCCAAATGCAGTGGATGGGTTTTGCTCTTGGTTTCGTAGAGACTCTCGAGAGCTTTATAGGTGTGTCGGCTTGAAAATGAGGCCTTTTAGGGACCCATTTACAAGTGATTCTGTTCGTGCTCATGGGCCTCAGTGTGTTCCTGAGTGTTGAAAACGAGTGGATGTCGGCTGTGCGAGTGAATGAATCATGCTGTATAGGGTGTGGTCTTGGTGTAGCTATTTGAGCCCGCAAACAAGCCTTAGGCACCCAAATTTGTCTTGATTGTGGGCTAGCCTTCATCGACTTCTTGGGCACCCAAATAGACTTCACGTTAGTAGAAGAACTTCTCAAAGACTTCTTATTAGTGTCGTGTTGTTGGTTACTAATAAGAGGCTTTGCCCGTGTGGTTGACTTGAGTGCAACCGGGTGTTCGCCTTTCCGCACCCACACTTGTTTCACTAGCTGAGACATTTTGCTGCGCAGGTACTTTTGATCTCCGACATAGGTAGTACTCTGCTTCTTCTGCCTTTGATCCACCTTTGGTTGCTGCCTCCCTCTGGCCTTTGGAAAAGAAGGGAGTTCCGTTGCATCCCTGACTCCTTTTTTGCGAACATCATTCCTCTGCAACACATAGTTTTGGACAAGAACAGCATGGTCATCTTCATGTGTACTCCTAGAAGGACCAGGAGTGTGTGCCTTTCCTAGTTCCTTGAGTGCTCCATTATCTAACTCTACTGTAATTCGACTATGATTGATCCATACCTGAAGAAGTCCACTTCTTAGGTTTAGGTTGACTGCATGATCATAGATCCAGTCCTGACCCAAGACAAGAGGCTCCGTGAGGTCTTCCTCTTGGCACACTAGTACCTTAACTGTCATTAACATGTCCTGAATGTAGAGGGGAAGCTCCACCTCGCCCATGCAAGGGGTTTCCACACCTCCTAATCCTATGAGATAAGCTTCTATAGGATTGACCTCTAATTTTAATTCTTGACAGTAAGAGAGTCTCACCGCACTAGTGGTTGCACCTGAGTCAATCAATGCTCGCACGGACTGTGCACTAGTTCCTTGTCCGACCTCTATGGTCACAAAAGGTCGTCGATCAATTATTCTATGGGAACTAGTTCCTGCGACTTCACACATTGCCATATGATATCCTTGATCTGCATAGTCATTTGTTCTAGGCTGATCTCTACCTTGTCTTCGCAACTTCATCCTTCTGATGCGTTCTAAAGCTTCTGCTTGAGCTTCTTCTCGAATCCGCTTTTCTTCTTCCTTGCGTTTCTTGGCGATATTGAGTCGACTTAGCATTTCCTTTGTGAGAGGTTCCTGATATAACTTGACTCTGCATCCGCTTATATAGCTTGGGAGAACGTCACCTTCCAATGTGGCTAGTTGCACTGCTCCACTTGTGGAGATCCTATTTATGATCATAGGTCCATAGCCACGCTTCTCTGATTTTCTCGCATGTTGTTTCAAAGTGTATACTAGTACTAGGTCGCCTGCCTTCAAACCTTTATCCTTAACGTGGGCATCAAAATATTCCTTCTGTCGTTTCTTAGCTGCATATATCCCTGTAGCCGCCCTTAGTCTTGTTTCTCCTAATCGTTCAAGGTCAAAAAGTCTAGAGGAGAGTTCATGACCCGTCCATTTGTGCTCTTGTGCTACCTTCAATGTAGGTATCAAGAAGTCCAATGGTAGCACTGCATTTTGACCAAATACCATCTGAAAGGGGGTGGCTTGGAGTACCGTTTTGTAGGCGACTCGGTATGCCCAAACAGCATGGTGTAGCTGTTTGTCCCAATCAGAGCGTTTATTATTCACGAGCTTGGTCAACACATTGCACAGAATCTTGTTTGTGCTTTCGGCTTGCCCATTAGCTTGTGGGTGGTAGGGGGCAGACTTCTTATGAACTACCAAGAATTCTTGGAGCAGATTTTCAATTACTTCATTCAAGAAGTGAGTGCCTCTATCACTTACTAACTCTATAGGTAGCCCGTATCTGGTGAACACATTCTCAAATAAGAACCTAGCTGTCGTCTGAGCATCATTCTTAGTTGTAGCTTTTACCTCTACCCATTTGGTTAGATAGTCCGTAGCCACAATGATGTATTCAGCATGGGAACCCTTAGCTGGGGGATTAATAGGACCTACAAAGTCTATTCCCCACTTAGAGAATGCACGTCCACCCATCATAGGTTTCAGTGGCATCTCATCTTTACGTATAGGATACTGAGTTCGCTGACAGACATCACATCGTTTCACATAGGTATGTGTGTCCATGTGAAGGGTCGGCCACCAGAAGCCCGCAAATAGTATTGCCTTGATCACCCGATCTGGTCCAAAGTGTCCCCCTGCTACACCTTGGTGAGCAGTTTCCAATATCTTAAGATAGTCACTCTCATGGACACATAGTCGCAGGTAACCATCTTTACCACGCTTGTATAGATTATCACCAATGAGTGAGTAATCCTGGGCTTCTTGTTCTAGACTCCTTTTCCTAGCCAGAGTCATGTCCGGAGGGAATGTTTTCGTTCTCAAGAAGGATACTAGGGGTTCACTCCAATCTGGCACAATGGACACTTGATAAAGAGTGGCATGTTCCACAGGTGGTTTAGTGCCGCAGATTGGGCATTCCTTGCACAACTTTTGGACATCAGCTTCCATAGTCGGCCAATGCACTCTGAGTCTCCTTAGTGTTTGTAGGGTTCGTTGCCTTGAATAGTGTTGCTCTAATGCACCTACATGTGCTAATTGCAACCATTTAGCGTACTCATCTTCTTCCACACAACAGGCCAAGATTCCTTGATCTGTGTGCTTGTACATACTTCCTGCCATGATGTGGTACTTTTGGGCTTTCACTACCTCTCTATTTTGTGTGTTTACTACTGGATGGTTAGGCCCGTATGTCAATACTAGCACTAGTGGCTTAGCCCACTGTGGCACCACTTCCAAACTAAACAAGTAAGCATCAGGAAGGTCATCTGACACTCCTTGTGGGGCTTCTCCCGATGTGAGTCTAGAGAGATGATCAGCTCTCAAATGGGTCCTACCTTTCCTTACCACAACCTCGAAGTCGTATTCCATTAGTAAGAGAAACCATCTTACTAATCTACCTGTATTGCAGGGCTTGTTCACGAGATATAGCAGTGCCCGATGATTAGTAAAAAATTTAAACTTATTTGCAAGCAAGTAATGTCTAAACTTTGTAACCGCATATACCATGCCTAATCCTTCTCTCTCTGTAGTGGTATAATTTCGTTCAGCTGCATTCAATTGTCTACTAGCATAGGCGATTGGAAGATCCATATTACCTTCACCGGTAGGTTGTGCGAGCACACATCCAATAGCGTAATTGGATGCATCAACATGAACATGGAACGGCTTATTCCAATCTGGTGTGGTCAAGATTGGTGCTGAACATAATCTTCGTTTAAGCTCATTGAAGGAGTTCTCGCATTCGTCCGTCCACTCAAAGTTAGTCAAAAGTCCATACAGAGGCTTTGCTATGATGGCATACATGTGTATAAACCTTCGGTAGTAACAGCAATGCCCCATGAAAGCTTGTACTTCCTTGACATTCTTAGGCCTACGTAACTCGGCTATAGCTCTCACTTTCTCTTCATCAGTGGATATGCCATTTTTTGACACTATGTGTCCTAGAATCTTGCCTTGCCTGACCATGAAAACGCACTTTTCTGGGTTCAAGCAGACTTGATATTCTCTACATTTGTCAAAGATTTGCCTGAGTTCAGGTATATGGGTTTGTCTAATGCTGGAATGCGCACAAAGGTCATCAACATAGACTTCTAAATTCTTTCTCAGGAATTCTTTAAATACATGGCACATCAGCCTTTGGAAGGTAGCTGGTGCGTTGGTAAGCCTAAATGGCATTACCCTAAAGGCAAATATGCCCCATTCAGTGGCAAATGCCGTCTTATGCTGATCTTCTAGAGCTATGGCTACTTGATTGTAGCCCGAAAATCCATCAAAGAAGCTGTACACTTCCTTGCGTGCCACTCTTTCTAAGAGATGCTCTGTGATAGGAAGCGGATAGTTATCTCGAATTGTGGCTGCATTAACCTTTTTTAAGTTAATGCACACACGCAGCTTCCCGTTTTTCTTGGGCACCACGACGATGGGGGATACCCACTCAGTGTGCTCAATTTCGTAGATGAATCCAGCTTCAACCAGTCTATCTATCTCCTCCTTGATCTTAGCAGCGTAATTATCGTTATATGTATAAGGCTTTTGCTTAGAGGGTTTGGCATCTGAGGTCATGGGAATGGTGTGTGAGCATATGTCTGGGTCAACACCCTTCAAATCCTTGTAACTCCAAGCGAATACATCTCTGTATTCTCTTAGCAAGGCTATTAATACATGCTCTTCTTCCTCTGTTAGGTCATGACCTATGTACGTGCATCTCTCCTCTCCTTCTTCTAGGGCCACTACTATTTTCTTGGTGGTCTCTTTGTTATCATATGCCTCTCCTGATTGCGCCTCTCGTTTAGACATTCTGATCATGACTCTCATGTCATCTATCTCATACTTCTTGAAGTTTTCAGGGACCTCGAACAAAGATTCTTCCTCTTTTGGTGATACTTCTCTCTTCTTTCTTTTCTTTCCTTCTTCCTTCGGGGTCACATGTGTGGCTAGACTTACATCATTCGTAAGCTCTCCATACCTCTGGGGTTGAAATTCTACTTCATAGAAATATTCTTCATCTGATGCAAAAGGTGGGTCCATAATGATTGACTCTAGATCGGAGTCACTTGCGTCCTCAAATGCATCAGGGCTAGGTTCGCACTCTTCTAACACTGCCTCTCCCATGATTGGCTCTATGGAGAAGACTGAAATGTCATAGCCATCCTCATCACAGTGGGGTGTCCATTGTTCCTCATTGATGGCTACATCCATTGTTGCTAAGATTTCTGCCCAGCCGTGGGGTTCAAATTCTTCATCAGGAAATACTACAGGTGCATAGGCTGGGTCTTGAATGGGTCTATGTGTTTCGTTTGCACCTATTTCTCTGGCCTTTTCTCTTTTCTCCTCTTCTATTGCCACTTTGCACATCCATAAGTGGGTGTCTTCATGCATCCATGAGGATCCTGATCCTATGGAATGCACCGATTCTGTATCATCTTTGGCTCTATGGATGGGATTCCATTGGATAGGAGGGACATCTCTATGAGAGTAATCTTTGAGATTCACTTTGGTCGTAACACCTAAGTGTTGCAGGTACAAGGAATTGGTTCCCCAGTCCTGTACCACTTGCAACTGTCGCATAAATGGTCTTCCCAAGATCATTTCATAGGCATGATTTTTGCTAAAATCACATATAGCAAATGTATGTTCGAACTCAACGCCACAAGTGATGAGAGTTATTCCTTCTAGCAAGCCTAAGGGTCTTTCTATGTGACCATCGGCCATCTGCAATTTCATCCTCGTGGGCGTGAGTGCTGGCTTGCCCCAACGCTTCCATAGGGAAGTGGTAGCAATTGCAACTCCTGCGCTAGAGTCGAGAATTGCCTTGGTGGTGTATCCTTGATGGGTGATAGGAAGATATGTGTTTCCTTCTTCGCCCTCACTCATGTCTCCTATCTTGTACAATGGTATTTCTGGCACTGTTCTCTGGGATCCTACCTGGGAACGAGGTTTTGCTATCTCTGGTACTTGTTTGGCTACATGTTTCCATAGCTCTGGCCTTACTTTGAGTAGCTCTTCTAAGGTGAGGTTGCATTGTACTTTAGTGTTTTTCACTACCTCTGTGTTCCTAGGTATGACTGAATCCTCATTTCGTACCATGACCGTGGGTGCTCTCATACAAGTAGACTTAGCTTCCCATGGGCCTGTGAAGTGGGGTAATTCTTGCAGAGAGTTAGACTCAAAGTCTAATCTTTCCTGAGATTGGGTGCTCTCATGCTCCTCATAAATGGATGGGATGTCTTGTGGGAATTTGTCGTGCGCATCATCCACAAGTTCAATGGGAGGAAGGACTTCACTTTCTTTAGCCCATTTGTCTTCTTGAATCTCTCGTAGGAATTCTGCTGTGAATCGATTCATAGAAGAAGAAGTGTCCGGCTCCGTAGAGTTAGGCACATAGGCTTCAGGCACATAGGCTTCCTGGGCAGGAAGACCTGCTCTTTCACTTGCCTTGTCCTTATGTTGAGAGGCGGTTTCCTTTTTTGATTGTGCAATCAGCTTCTCTATTCTTTCTAACAATCCATCAAAGTGTAGCTGTGTCTTGGCTGAACTAGAGATGTTAAAGAGGTGACTGGCTTCAAACATGGTCTGAGCCAATTCCACCATCTTAGCACAAATTTTGGTTCGTTCTAGCTCTAATTCTACTCTAGGGTAGCACTTTTCATGATCAGTTACGTTTGGCCCTTCTTGGATTCTGGCCTGATATGCTTTAACCATCATATTTAGGTCCTCGGGAGTGGGATCTGCTAGGACTGATCCTACTCTAGGGGGTGGTGGGATTATGTGAGGCGGGTTGGAAGGTGGCAGTTCGGATGGAGTTGGGGATGGTGGTGGTGGAGTAGTTTGAGAGAGGGGTTGAGAGGTGAGTTCAGTTATCCTGGCTCTAGTTTCTGGTACGCTTTCCTCCAGTTCACTCATCTTTTTTGCCCATTGTCCTTTCATTCTTTCACGACTATCTCTCCACGCTCTAGTCCTCTTCTTAGTTACGCTCTCAGTTTCACTAGCCTCCGGGCTCTTTTCCTGACCTACACCCTGGTTTTGCTGCAATGCCTGAGCTCTAGTGACTACCTGTACTGGTGCAGTGGATGTCACGCTTCCTAGTTTCTGGTACGCTTTCCTCCAGTTCACTCATCTTTTTTGCCTATTGTCTTTTCATTCTTTCACGACTATCTCTCCACGCTCTAGTCCTCTTCTTGGTTACGCTCTCAGTTTCACTAGCCTCCGGGCTCTTTTCCTGACCTACACCCTGGTTTTGCTGCAATGCCTGAGCTCTAGTGACTACCTGTACTGGTGTAGTGGATGTCACGCTTCCTGTAGAGTCTACTACTAGCCCAATAACGTTAATTGGGGTGATTTTTGGCATGTTATTAGGATTCTTAGGAAAATCTCATAAGAGATGCTCCTTTCCACACTCTTGGCAATAGCCCTGGATTGTCACTGGTTGGGGTGGTGTAAGTGGAGGCAAGGGACAGTCACGAATGAGATGATCTCCTTGGCATCTGTAGCATGGTCCTCTCGGGAAAGGAGGTCTTACTTGCGTAGGTTGAGGTCTAGGGTTGGGGTTTGCGTACATGAAGTTTGTGTAATCTGACTCCCAACTAGATTCATTTGGCTCTTCACTCTAATAGGACTCACCACGTTCGGGAGATTGCAGGTAGTAAGCATGGGGACTATCGACATGTGTAGAATCAAAGCTATGGTCACTGGGGTCACTTTCAGAAAGCAGTGGTGTTACAGGGACTATAGCTCTATTCAGGTTTTCTTCTGCAGCTGCATATTTTACCGGGATCATGTTGGATGGAGCTGGAGGTTGTTGGGCTAACACAGGCTGAGGCCTTTGTTGGTTTTGGTATTGTGGTTGGTAGGTTTGTTGAGGCCTAGCATATTGCTGTGGTGGGTACTGATTCTGGTATCTTCCCTGCTGAGGATATGGCTGGGGATAGGGTTGCCTAACGGCTTGCTTATTGTAGGGGCACTCTTGCGCAGTGTGATTGGTGTACCTCCGTTCTATGGTGCAGTATTGGCTACTAGGATTTACTTGGGGTTCTGCCATGATGGGACATACATTTGCCATATGGTCACCTCCACAAGTATAGCATCTTTTCACAGGGGCGAACCTTGGGATTTGCTTACTAGAGACACCTAGTTTTTGAGCTACTTTCTCTGCAAGTTCCTCAATTGATGTGGATTGCGTGGAAGAGAGGCTAGAGGCACTATCTAAGTCCTTGTAGATTTTGGAAAGCTCAAGTTCTTCCCCTAGGTTATGCTCGATGTCAATGCACATGCGTACACACTCTTCTATGGTCCTAGGGTCCTTCAAGTACACATATGATCTTAATTTGGTACTTAGCAATCCATCCAAGAACAAAGCTACTTGCTTAGCTGGTGTAGGTAACTCAGGAACAGGGCATCTCTCCAGGTATTGCCTAAATCTTCTTCCTACAAGTCTCACGGTCTCTTGAGGGGTTTGCTTGAAGCTGTGAATCAGCGAGGAGGTATTGTGTCTTATGCCACTCTTAGAGAATTCGGTGATGAAAGCCTCTAGGAGTTGGTCTATGCTCCTGAATTGTCTCTCATTCAATGGTTGAAACCACGCAATAATGGAGGATATAGTCAGAACTTTAATTCAAGAGGAAGAGGTGGTAGAAACCAAAGAGGTAATTTCAGAGGTAGAGGTAGTAGAGGTTACTTTGGAAGAAATGCAGGTAGAGGTTTCCAAAGTCAATCCTACAACAATACCTATTACAATTATGCTTCAGATCAGAAGGAGTATTCAACCTTGATTATGAATGCAACTTGTGAAAGACAAAGTGAAGACCAAAGAGTCTTCTACATTGACTCAGGGTGTAGCAATCATTTGAGTGGTACCATAGCCTTGATGACTGATTTGGAGAATAAGGTGAGTAACCATGTAGTTCAAACAGGTGATAATATTTGAATCTTTGGCCTTAGATCATTGCAAAGTATTTGAATCTTTGGCTTATGCATATGTGCCATCTCAGTTGAGGCATAAATTGGAACCTAAAGCTAAAAGTATGTGTCCATTGGATATGATGATAAGCAGATGAGAAATAGGTTGTGGAATCCATCCACAAAGCAATTCCTTGTATCTAAGGATGTTACATTTGATGAACAAGGTACTTGGTATACAGGTACACTTAATATTCATGCAGGTGATGAAGAAACCTTGAATCAGAAGAAAGATATTCAAAGGTTCAAATATTTGATGGAGAAGAGAATAATGAAGCACAAGTTGAAGTTGAGGAAGTGCCAAGGTTTGATCCAGAACGTGATGAACCAGAAACTTCAAGAAGTGGAGAACTCAGAAGGTCATCAAGACACAAATGGCAACCTACAAGGTATAGCTATGACACTTCTTTTTTGACTACTAAAGACTATGCTTATATGGTGAAAACAGAGGAAGACCCTTCTACATTTGAAGACGCAAAAGGTAAGCAAAATTGGGAGAAATCTATGCAAGAAGAATATGATGCATTGAGGAAAATGAGACATGGTATTTGGTTCCTAAACCAAATAGTCAGAAGATAATTGGATGCAAATAGGTCTACAAGACAAAGAGGTATGCAGATGGAAGTGTGTCTAGGTATAAAGCTAGACTTGTTGTGAAAGGGTATGTCGAGATATATGGTATAGATTATGATGAGACCTATAGTCATGTGGCAAAGATGACAACCATAAGGACACTCATAGCCATTGCTGAATGTAAAGGTTGGAAATAATGTCAATTAAATGTGAAGAATGTTTTTCTTAATGGTTATATTTCAAATGATGTGTTCATGGAGCAGCTAGAAGGGTTTAGAGATAAAAGGTATTCAGATTATGTATGTAAGCTCAAGAGAGCTTTATATGGTTTGAAGTAGGCCCCAAGAGCATGGCATTATAGACCTGTGTAGTTCTTGAAGGAACTTGGTTTTCAAGTGTATAAAGCAGATAGTAGCTTGCTTGTCAAAGCAAGTGATGATGGATTCATTTATATGTGCATATATGTTGATGACATAATCCTTAAATGTATAGATTAGAAGGGCATAGAAAATCTAAAGAAGCAAATGGAGAGAGAGTTTAAGATAAGTGACTTAGGAGACTTGTCATATTTATTAGGCATGGAGGTTTCATATACTAAACATGGAGTATATGTGACTCAAGGAAGGTATACGAAGAACTTGTTAATCAAATTTGAAATGGAAGATTGCAGGGTAGCACCTACTCCAATGGAGGTGAGTCACAAATTGAGCAGACATGGAGGAGAAGAATTCAAGGATATGAAGTTATATCAAAGCTTGGTTGGTAGTCTAATCTATGCTACATTAACTAGGCGTGGTTTGTCATATGCAGTGAGAGTGTTGTCTCAATTCATGCACTATCCTAGGAAATAACATTGGGTTGCAGGAAAAAGACAGTTGAGATACATTAAGGGTACACTCAAGGAAGGTTTGTATTATGGTTTTACATCAGATACAAACATCAAGATATATAGTGATACAGATTGGGCAGGTAATCCTGATGACATGAGATCAACATATGGATATTTGTCTTATGTAAGAGATAAGCTAATCTTCTGGTGTTCTAAGAAGCAGCATACAGTTGCTTTGTCATCTACAAAAACAGAGTACAAAGGAATGGTTGAAGCTGCAAAGGAGTTCATATGGTTGAAGACTCTCATGAAGAGTTTTTACATCATTCAGAGTACACCCATTATTCATGGAGATAATATGAGTTCATTGTATCTAGTTGCTAATCCTGTTTTCCATGCTAGAACTAAACACATTGAGATTCAATATCACTTCTTAAGAGAGAAAGTGATTGATAAGGAGATTGAAGTCATACATACTTCAGCAAAAGATCAAATTGCAGACATGCTAACCAAAAGCTTGGATGGACCAAAGCTACAAAGATTCAAAGACATGGCAAGTATAAAGAAGATAGAGAAAACCTCAAATGATGATTGAGGGGGAGCTTTTGGTGCATGACAACCATCAATTGATGTTTTGAACAAAGGGTTGAAGACTAAAGATGAAGAAAAGATCAACAAGTGAAGCTTCACGGTAGTGCATATTCAGGAAATGAAGACTTGTATACATATGTACATTAAACATGTAATTAGCTCACTTATACTTTTGTTATGGTCATGAGCTTGTACATATATGCCTATATATACAAGTAAAAGTCAGAGCAAGTATGAGAGATTATGAAAGATGAATAATGAGAAGTGGTAAGAGTCACTGGACACTTTAGAAGTGTAGAAGATCTCTATCATCATTCAGATGTAAACTTTTCTGAGTAGAAGAAAAATTACACTCGATATTTTGCTGAGTACTCTTTCTGTGTTTAATCTTTTGTGAGATGCTTTTGTAGAGGTCTAATTCTATAGTTGACTTACCTCTGTACAAGTTTTTAGATCCTTATTGTGATCAAGCTGAGAGAATTGAGAGAAGGAACATTTACATGTGTAAATGTGAAGACGTGAAGTTTGTTATAGGTGCAAATTTGATGCTAATGGTTTGGTCCGTTCTCCTTCCATAGTGTAAAGATTTGAGCAAGCACACTCAATCTTTAAGTTGGAAGGTAAGCTACCTATGGCTAAAAGCATTTGAATAAATGGTTTGTAATTTGAGAGAACTATGCATTAGAAGTTACAGGTGTCAAAGTCGACCGTAGAGAAGTACAATTTTAGACATAGGTGCATTGTTTGGAGTAAATCTCAAGATTTACTAAAATTTTTGAGATGATTTAACTTAGAAAGGCTGCAAAAAAATTAGGGGACACATCATAGAAAGTGTCATTAGAAAATTTACACATTTGGTGAGTCAATGAGTGAGTTTTGTGCAATAGACTTTTCTTAGTGTTGAGTTTGTTCACAGTTAATTCAAAACTTTGATAGTCTAGCATTAGTCCTCCAAATTGGTAGAGGTTTTGAGTCATTCTTGATATAGAGGTGCTCTAACATCAAGAATAGCTTGTTCTTTTGGGGAGTAACACTCTCCATCAATTGCTATGCAATGGATGCCTAAGCATTGTCCATAGAATCTTCCTCATTCATATGCTCATTCTCTAATTTTTTTCAGAGGTAAGCAACACAAGCCTCATTTCTTCCTCGTACAAAGTGGTAATTGTATCCCAAGCATCATTTTCTATTTTTCAAGGGTTAATATGAGAAATAATGGCATGTTTGATGGACAAAGCTATCAATACATCTGATTTAACATCTCTCCCATCTTAACAAATTTTCTCTCCAATAGGTGCATACATACACCTTGATAGTGTATTTGAAGGCCGAAAGGAGCTCATATCCAAATTTTGACATGACAGAGTGAAGATATTTTGAACCACTAATCACCTCGACTATGCTCACCAAATTTTGTGCCATTATGAGATTGTCACTAGAGGGGTCTCGGCTATACCCTAGATGAAGTGATCACCTACTGGGATACCAATTGTTGGAGTTTGAGGAGTGCGGAAGCATGCGAATAGCACAGGGAAGCTTGGAACATAACACACAATACTAAATGTATTACCAAATGAATGTACAATGATAAGTGACCATTAGGGTTATAGGCATATATGTATTAGTCGAAAGAAAAAGACCTCTTAAAGCGGGGAAGAAGTGCCTTTGCACTCCTAAGTGTGTTCACACACATCACAACCAAAATATATCAACATTATCACTATTCAATTGTTACTTAGTTAGGAAGTTTGCTATTATCATAGCTTAATTGAATTTCTATAAAAAAATAAGAACTTAAAACATCTAAAAGTATCATAAAAATAAATACAAACCTCTAGAAAAAAATAAAAATAATCAAAATATTTAAAACAAAACAAGTAATTCAAAAGCACAAAAATAAATGGCCTAAAAAATCAAGAAAAGAAAAAACGTTTTGAAATTAAAACCAAGAATGAGAGAAATCAAGTACAAAATCAAGAAAGTAATCAAGTTTAAACTAAGAGAACAAAATCAAGTCAAGATAAGAAAGAAGTCAAGTGAATCAAGTTCAAGAAAATGCCTAAAAGCCTAGACTATCTCATAATCACTCAAGCCATAGAGTAGATTTTGCTTAGGTAGAAAATCTTAGATTAGAAGAGAGATCTTTTAAACTCATTTTCATCTGCTAGCTGAAGGTTCAACTAGTATTTTCTTTAAATTCCATTCTACATTAAGGAAGATTGTTTAGCCTATCACCTTGAAGATAGTTGTACAACCTAGGACAAGCGAGAGAAGAGAGATGGAAGAACTCTTTAAAGAACTAAGGATTGAGAAACAAGGAGCTCAAGTAGTTCAAGCTATTGTAAAAGAAAAAGGAGCATTTACTAGATTGAATGTTATTGAGTACTTGGATAATTTTGAAGATCAAGCTCAAGTCTATGAACTTCCTAAAGAGATGTTAACACATTTTTTTATAGAGGTAGTTTCATGATTGATTTTGACCTCTATTCAAGAAAGGTTGGGCTAGTTTTAGAAATGTATTACACCAACGCTTCTACTTAGAGGACTTTAGCCAGCACAATAGAGAGGGATTTTTACAAGCGGTTCATTCATCAAAACCCACATCATCCTTGAATCATCTTTTAAATGAGTTCCTAAGGAGGTTTTCTCAACTTCCATAGGCTCACCTAAATTCTTTAAAGCAATGTCTTGTGATTCTAGTCTCAAGATTTTAAGCCTTGAAAATAGGAATAAAGTTGAGAGAAGAATTGAGCATCCTAGAAAGAGATCCGAGCTGATTCATGACTCGGCCATAGTTAGAAGAGAGGTAGAAGGAGTCGCCTACATGAGGCAACAGCACGTCATCCTTTACAATAAGCCAATGCAAAATGTTCTCATGTAGCCAAGGGAGACACTTATTCTAGTGGGTCCAAATGTATCTACAACATCATCCACTACTATTGTTGCATCCATATCACACATCATTGGAGTTACACTTACGAATTCCTAAGAAAAAAATTGAGAATGATATGATGATGCAAGCATCTCTATCCAAAGGGATGGCCAACCTACACAACAAAGTATACTCCATGGGTTATCAAGACCCTATTCGTGCTCAACCTGTCACTTTTTATGCAAATCATTTACAAAGAAATGCCATGAATATGTGAACTATACATCTAGGATATACGATGCCTCAAGATGCATCTCTAGTGCAACCCATTGCTCAATATAACTTGTATTTCTAGTCAAGTCCATGTATCAGAGAAATATTGGACCTTATGATAGACAAGAAAATAGGGGATTTGGAGGAACTAGAGGAAGAAGGTGTGTATCTGGTGTGATGCCTTGGAACACCATTCTTATGCATGCAAGGAGCTAAAGCAAGAAAAATTGCATCAACTACTAATAAATATAGACAAGAAAATTTGCAACTTCAAAACTCCTCTTCCTCTAACTGTTAACTATGGGAAGGTAGGAATGAAGAAACTCTATGAAAATCTATCACAAACCCTAGGCTCATCATGAGCCAAGTGAGAGCCATAGGAAGTGTTATACTTTATGGAATAATGGAATATTATATGGATTTTAATGTCTTGAGGGTTTTAATGTGATTTGTGTTTTGATTTAGTAGGTGAAGACTCATGAGGGTGTGAACATGCATGGACATATTCAGATATTTGGAAGATAGTATTTTATTTATTTTTTTTAAAAATAATAGATCACTTTAAAAAGTGACATTTTTGTAAAAATAGTAGATCGCTTCAAAAGTGATAATTTTGTAAATAAAGTAGATTTTCATAAATGTGCACTTTTCGAAGTGCCGCCATCATGTATCTTCTATGTAAGACATAATGAAAAATACCTAAAATAGACATGCTCTAATAGACTCGTCCACTATAGTATTGGGGGGAGGGGGATTGTACCCAATCTGGTGTCAAGTTTATTGTCTCTTTCTATTCTTTGAGTACATTTGCGAGATTTCATTTTTGTGCTATCCCTTGTGTACGTGTCTCTAAGCGATCGGATCAACAATGATATCAGAGCCAAGGTGTGTCTATAGAAGTAGATTCTCGACATCTCATTGTGATTTGCATCATCCATTCCATTCACAATTCGACATCCTTCTCAACTAACCGGCCTAGTCCTAGGTTTTGATTGTATATAAAGCCATGGAAGCTACCTAGAATACCAAGGTTTCGGTACATCACTATTGCTCTATTACAATGGTGAAAACCACATTAAGAAGCTCCACCTCCTTAATGTCAATCGGCGGAAGAGATAGGAGTGATATGAAGATCGTGAATGTGAAATGTAGTGAGAGTGAAGGTGAGAAGCATAGAGATGCACACACACATACACACACACATGTAGGAGACAAGCAAGACACAATGGAAGGTAGGAAAATAGACTCTATTACTGAAGATCTCAATTACAAGCTCAAGCTCACTCTAGCTCATACAAGTCTACACTAGCTAACCTCAAAAATGAGCTCTCTAGCTCTTTTTATAGATTGTAGACTAGTTTTGACCGGTTTCACATCTAGTGACCGGCATAGTTAAAAAATAGGTTCTTAGTGCTATTTGAAGGTCTAACCGATGTCTAAAAATAACCAAGCTTGGTAGTCTCATTCTACCTAAGCTCCTCAAGCTCGAGGACTCCTCGGCTTGCACAAAATGGAGCTAGGAATTACAAAAGTGGTTGTTGTATGCTACATATGGTACAAGAGTGATTAAAATCACTATTGGGAATTTAAAATCCATTTGGCTCCTCACCACTTTGTTGTGCTCTATCTTCACATACTTCCTCGATGTTTGTGCCTCTGGCTACTGCCAACACCCCCCTCCCTCTCGCTTCTGTCATCCTCGATAGAACCTTGTTGCGGGGTCTGTCGGATATAATTCTATAGTAGGTCATGAGCGAGGGTGTGCTCCGAAATGCCGATTCCTCTAGCAAGATTTGCTTCGATTTTTTCCCAATCAATGGGTTGAGGTTCTTCTGGTGGCCAGAGTCTCTAGTGTGTGGAGTACATGAGTTGTTCACACGCAAATAGTTGGAGTAGATGTGTGGGCCTGCTGATGAACACCTCTGAATGGTATTCCCAAAAACCGGTGGTAAATGTTTCTTCAAAGGTCATTTTGTAGCATGTCGATAAATATTTGATCCGACAGTACCAGGCATAACACACCTGTAGGGATGGTGTCGTACTCATATCATATGCTAAATCTTGATTGCCATGCTCGAATCTCGGGGTGTTAATGTGTGGTGCCTTGACGCAACGGAAGACTTTGAGTACTATCTGCATCATGTCAAAGATTTTGACAGTCATATGCACTGCTACATCATCCATTCGTCTTAAGTGAGGGAGCCAGTGGTGAATCGTCGCCATCATATAGCCTACCGTGGTTGGTCCGGTGGGTGGAGTGAAATAGAGGTAATTAAGCCAGTCCTGACACTACTTGTTGTTCTGTACTTTGATTGCAAAGGCCTTCCAGGAACAGCATCATGGTATCGGTCCCCAACATGGGTTATACTTTAAATGGAGTGGCACTTTGATCCATGTGCTCATTATTTTGGGATATTCCTGTAATAAATCCTTGCGCCAAGTTGGTTGATATATTTCTCCGCTCTGCGCATCTGGTGGTAAATCATTAGGCTCAAACTCAGTTGTGTGGGAGGGTTTCTTGCCTGTTTCCTTTTTGATGGCTAGCTGATATTCTACCATTAACATAAAATATGGCTTATATTGCAGCTCATGCCCAGATACATACTTGCAAGGGGCCAAGTGAGCGAAATAAGGTGATTGTAAAATACACTCTTATATCATAGCCATTGTGTGTAATTGTGCTTCCACCCTTGGGGAGTGGGACTTTCCAAGTTCTTCGATAGTCTTCATCCATGTGGGGGTAGGGAGTTCAAATGTGGTCTGGCCTTCAGCCGTGACGCGTCTGCCTGGGATGGGTTGGGGTTCATAGGCTTCTTCAAAAGTGTCCTCCATCGAGATAGTCATTGTTTCTTCCTTTGTTGGTAGTTCCAGTAGGGAATCTGGCCTAGGGGGTGCTTCGTATGCCGCTACCTGTGTTTGAAGAGTCAATACCTAGGCCCGTAAAGCATTGAGTTCCTCTATGATCTCAAGAGATGTGGCCATAGGAGTAGGTGGTGCTTGCTGTATAGGTGCTCGTAATTGTAATATTTTGTGTTCCTCTTTGAGCTTTGGTATCCTTCATTCATACTGTCATACTCCTCTAGTAGTGTGACATGATCTTCCAATAACATCTTCATAGATTCAGAGGGGACAACTTTGAAACGATTGGGACTCAAGGGTTCGTTCGGTTGATCTAAAGTAGCTTCAAGGTTCTCTTGATTCTGTTCCTTCAAGCGTTGGTTCTCTTCCTTAGCTGCTACGAGGTGGCGTCTGAGTAGTCCCATGTTTCTAGTGAGTGTCGCATTGCGAATGGTTTGAGCCCTTAACAAATTGTCAATATCTGTAATGGCCTCTTTTTTCTTCTGTTCACTTTCGAGTTCAAGTTTGTGGTAGGTTTAGCGTAGCTCTTGGTAGCGTGTGTTAAGGGAGGCATTCTCGATTGATAAAGAATTGAGCTGCGATTGTAAATCGTTCATGGTCTGCTGCAGCATTTGATAACTGGTGCCTAGAGATGCGAACTCATCTCTCACCTGTGTCATACATGCAAACATCTGATGGAATGTAGTGTCGATGGTGGGTGATAATAGTAAGGGCATAGTGAGTGAAGATGTTGTGGGTGTGGGTGTTGATGCAAGGGGAAGGGGAAATAGGGATGGGAATGACTATGGAAAAATGTGATGTGCCAAAATGTGGTGGTGAAATGGATGAGGTGAGTGGTGGTGCAGTGGGAGGTGATATGTCCATGTCCCTGGACGTGGTGTCAAGTGCTGTGAATGTGAATAGTGGAGTGATAGTGGATGCGTGCATGGGTGTAAATGCAAGATTTACAAAAGTTGTGGAATAATTTATAGATGGGGTTTCTTGTACTGCTTGGTGGAGAGGGGAAAGAGGAAATACAATGGGTCGCGGAGGTGAGATGGGGGAGAAGGTCAATGGGGGTGGAAATGGGAATAGGGTTCTTGAAGCGGTGGGGAAGGAAGGGAAGGATGGATGGAGAAATGGACTAGATAGAAGGGTGGACGTCCTAGGAGGGAGGCTAGGTTGTGTAGGTGTGGAGAGGGTGAGAGGAATTGAAGCAACAAAGGCTTCTACTACTGCACTATCGAAGGATGTGGATGGTCGAGGAGAGGCAGGGTGTACAAGAGAGACTGGAGGAATGGGAGGTGAAAGAGGAGCAGTTGGGGTGGTGGGTACTTCGCCAACTGTAGTGTTATGTACAGTAGAAGATTGGGGCGAGGAGTCGATGACGATCATTTCTTCTGCCAAAGGACCTTCAGGGATGAGGCGGGCTTCTCGGGCTTGTTGTGATGACTGGCCATCCATTGGTACACGAATATATTGACCTTGTTTTGATAGCAAGCGTATGCGGCATGGGTCAAATTGCGGTAGTGGCTTTCTTTGCAAATAGCGTAATGCTTCATCGGTTCCTACTGACTTCACTAGTTCTCTAAATCCTTGAATGTAGGCTTCTTTGAAGCCTCCTCTGATGAGTTCCTATTCTACTAGAGCTTGGCTTTCTTCTTCCCATAGCTTTTTACGCGCCCAAACTACTTCCATGGTGCAGTGCAACTTCTTGATTGCCAATGTATAGGCCACTGCTTCAAATGTTTCATCTTCATGCATGCTTGTGTCACCCTGGGTGTCAGTTTGTTGTTCGTGTGTGTCAGTCTGCACATTGTCTTGAGATTCATGACTGGCGTGGCTTCCTTGACTGGCTTCATCATCTCCATCTGCATCATCTGTTTTTGTCCTTTCTTCTTCGGAACTAGAGACTACATGCTCTTGTGTTTGATCAGGGGGAGTTGTAGGGTAACTTGGACGTTCGTACCCTTGAGAGAAAAATTGTCCTTCTGAGAATTGAAATTCATTTGAAAATGCATCCGACATCTCAAAATCGAACGTGGTATTCATTGGTTCTACTTCTAGGTTGGGCTTCCGCACCAATGGTGGTGTGAATTTCTCTTGCTATAGTGGTGGGTTCTTGAACTGATGTTGCTTGAGAGGTAACTGCACTAATAGTGGCTTCCATAATGAGAGGTTGTGACAATCCTATGCGAATCAGTTGTATAGTCACAGGGGGTTCTGTAGATGACTATTCTCGAGAGGGTTGAGGTGACAGGGACTCTAGAACTTGTAGGCATGGGATAGATCCTCGCATGCGCTTGCCTGCTCATCCCTTGCTAGACTTTCTGGCCTTCTTGGTGGTCCCTTTGAATGCCTTGAATTCTTCACTTGTCATTGCACGTTCTATAGGCAAGTAGTATGCCAAACACATATACACAATTCTTGTGAGAGCACAACAACCATGGATGATTTTTCTCCTTTCCCATCTGTGTTGTGCTAAATACAACTGATCAATAATCCAACTTACAAGATCAACTGTTTGTGGCCCAATACAAGAAAAATATAATCCAAACCAAATACATTTGTGAGGCATAGTAAAACGATCCTGAGCTGGGAATGCAAAGTGCTGCATACATATACGTAATGGCTTAGATAGCTCAGGTGTGATGGCCAAAATGTCTTCCCATTTGGTAACATCACCACGCTTCATCGACTCTAGAATCAGCCTTTCTCGCTCTGTCCGCATGTGAGTTCCATGTATCTTAATTGCTGCACGAATCAAATCCTTTGAAAGATAGAACCTTTTGAATGGGGGGTCATTTACTAAAGATGGAAAAATAAAAGTTCCCGGCAAGTCCTTATTCTCGGAGGCAGTGAGAGTGTGAAATTTTTCAGTATATCCCCTAGGAGGGTCATCGATCGGCCTAGGTCCTGGGAATCCTTGAAATTCTGGCGATTGTTCAGTAGGATATGATTCAGCTAGTAAGTGGGCAAAATTGACCATGGGTACACTAGGGCCAACTTCAAATGGTCCTTCTGTCTGCATGATGATGGATGCAAATGTGGAGAAGATGTGCTACAAAAGATTAGCACATTAGTATGGAAATTAATCATGGTCCCAATAAAGTGAGACCGCAATCCCTTTCCATAACCGATGTGTAACCCGTGTAGCCAAGTGTTGTGATGTGATTTATGGAATGATTTTTTCAAAACTAATGTAGGTCTCTAGACACCTACATGCTTCAAATAGTGCATACATTGCTTGATGAGATGTTATTACAAGTGATGTTGGGTGATAGTGTGTGAATTTGTACAAGGTTCAGTTGTGAATGAGTTATTACAAGGGTAGTGTTTAGTCAAGATGGGAGTAATATTATACAATGGGTTTTGAGGAGACGTTGGATACGTTTCTCTATCCACTTCCTAAGAGTTAGTGAGCAGGTGGTATGTTTCTGTAGAGGGACAAAAGGTGATATTTGATGTGGTGGTATTGAGGGGTGAAAAGATTTCTAAGGGGTATATATTACATGGCTTGAGTGCTGAGCTATAAAACATTGTTTGGGTACCCAAATCTCCGTGGGTGTGGGTTAATTCATAAGGTAATTCTTGGCAATCCAAATCTCTTGACTGTTCGTACTTGTAGAAGAAGGTTGAGGAGACGTTGTATGCTGACTGTACTTCTATCTTAACTCCCTCTTGTCATTGTCTACATCGTTGAAATCTGTTGGTGCTTTTTGTCCTTTTGGCACCCATATTTGTCTCATGTTGTTTGCTCTGTGATGCTGATACTGCTTTCCTCCTTGTGTCATCTGATATGGTCGTTAGTCTCGGTTCCTTCGTTGTGGTTGACTCCTTTGTGGTTGAGGTTGAGAGGTCGGCTAGAGACTCTGCTTTGGAAAAGAAGGGAGGTCCAACACTTGCAAAACCTGCCCATTAGGAAGTACTTTGTTTTGTACCTTTAATCTAGGCTAGTCCACAATAAGTGTGGAAGGATGGGTAGTGCAGGGTATCATGTCCATTTGGCCACTGATGCAGTCTACCTGACCCATTTGTTGGGTGGTGACCCCTTCTAATTTGTAGGAAGACCACGGGAAAATCTCTTGACATTCTTCTGAATGGCAATTGTCCATTGCCAAGCCCACGGGGGTTGGGGTAGACGTATCGTGACTTATCTGGCCAAAGATCACTCACTGCTGATCTAAGGTTGCAATTTGCAAGGAGCCTTGTCTAAGATTGAGGTCCACTGAGTGATTGTACATCCAATCTTGGCCAAGGATTAGGGGTTCTATCAGGTCATCATCATGGCACAACTAGTAGCTTCGCTGTCATAGTGACATCCTGTATGAGGATAGGAAGGTCCACCTCACCCATGCAAGGGGTTTCCATGCCTTCTAGCCCTATGAGGTATGCCTCAATTGGCCGCATTTCTATTCCTGAATCCTTATAGTGGGACCATCTAATCACAATAGTTGCAACACCTGAATCAATTAAAGCCCTGAGCTCCTGGCAAGGGTTTCCGTGCTTTAGCTTAACTGTAATGAATGGTCTCCTATCCACTACGCTAGGATGAGCTGTTGACTTTTCTGGACACATGGCCATGGGATATCTAGGTGTTGTTTTCAGATGGTTATAATGTTCTCTCCCTAGTCCTTGTCTTCTTAACTTCATGCGCTTAATGTGTTCTATAGCTTCTACCCGAGCTTCAACTTGTATTGTATTTTCTTCCTCCTTATGCTTCTTTGCCAACGTGAGTCATCTAAGCATATCCTTAGTAAGAGGTTCTTGATATAACTTGACTCTACAGCCACTAATGTAATTAGGCATTATGTCTCCTTCTAGGGTGGCTAATTGTATTGCTCCACTTGTCGACACTCTGTTAATCATCATAGGTCCATAACTTCGCTTTTCTAATTTCTGTGCGTGTTGTTTCAGCGTATACATTAGGACTAAATATCCTTCTTTTAAGCCTTTATCTTTCACATGTGCATCGAAATAGGCTTTTTGTCGCTTCTTTGCTGCATGTATGCATGCTGCTGCTTTCAGCCTGGTTTCTCCTAATCGTTCCAAGTCCATTATCCTTGATGATAATTCATGGTTGGTCCACTGATGTTCTTGTGCAACCTTGAGGGTCGGTATCAAGAAGTCCAAAGGAAGCACAACATTCTGACCAAAAACCATCTGAAAGGGAGTTGCATTGAGTACGGTCTTGTAGGCCACTCGATATGCCCAAAGAGCATGGTGTAACTGTTTGTCCCAATTTGAAGGTTTGTTGTTCATGAGTTTCGTTAGTACGTTACAAAGGATCTTATTAGTGCTTTCGGCTTGACCATTGGCCTGAGGATGATATGGTGTGGATTTCTTGTGAATCACCGTAAAATCTTGTAACAAATATTCAATGAATTGGTTCAGAAAGTGAGTTCCTCGATCGCTCACTAACTCTATAGGCAGTCCACATCTTGTAAAGACATTTTCAAATAAGAATTTTGCAGTCGTGTGTGAATCATTCTTTTTTGTGGCCTTGGCTTCTACCCATTTGGTAAGATAGTTTGTCGCAACAATAATGTATTCTTCATGTGTACCTTCTGCAGGGGGTTAAAGGTCCTACAAAGTCTATACCCCACTTCCAAAAATGCACGTCCTCCCATCATGGGTTTCAATGGCATTTCATCTCTGCGAGTAGGAAATTACGTTCTTTGGCACAGATCAAATCTCTTAACATAGGTGTCTGCATGCATGTGAAGAGTGGGCCACCATAATCCTGCAAAGAGGATGGCTTTGATTATCCTATCAGGGCCAAAATGACCTCGTGCAACACCTTGGTGTGCAGTCTCTAGTACGCTCAAATAGTCGCTTTCATGGACACATTGTCTTAAGTGTCTGTCTCGTCCTTGTTTGTATAAGTTGTCACCAATAAGTGAATAGTCTTGAGCTTCCTGCTCTGGACTGCATTGTCGTGCTAAAGTCATTCCTTGACGGAATGCTTTCGTCCTCAAGTACGTCACTAAGGGTTCACTCCATTCTGGTATGAGAGGCACATGATATAATGTAGCATGTTCTACTGGTGGTCTTTCACAACAAACAGGGCATTCTTTACACAACTTGTAGACATCTGCTTCCGTGGAAGGCCAATATACTCCTAATCTATGCAGAGTCTGCAATGTACGCTGTTCTGAATGATGTTGCTTTAATGCACCTACATGTGCTAATTGCAACCAATTCACATGTTCTGATTCATCTAGACAACAAGAAAGAATCTTTTGATTATCCTGTTTATATATACTTCCTACTATAATTTGATATCTTTGAGACTTGGTAACTCTCCTTCCTTGATCTTTTTCCTAGGATTATTGGGTCCATATGTGAGAATAGGGACAATAGGCTTAGCCCATTCTAGTACTATCTCAAGGTTAAACAAATATGCATCTTGTAATTCATCTGCTATTCCTTGAGGAGCTTCTCTTGTGGTTAATCTTGAAAGGTGGTCAGCTTTGAGATGTGTCTTTCCTTTCCTGACTACTACTTCAAAGTCATACTCCATGAGCAATAGAAACCAACATATCAATCATCCTGTATTACATGGTTTATTGACTAAGTATAATAATGCTTGATGATTTGTAAAGAATTTGAACTTGTTTGCCAACAACTAATGCCTGAATTTCTTTACTGCGTAGATCATTCCTAATCCTTCTCGTTCCGTAGTGGTGTAATTTCTTTCTGCTACATTCAAGTGTCTGCTTGCATAAGCTATGGGGAGATCTATATTTCCTTCATTCGTGGGTTGTGCCAACTTAAAAACATGACACATAAGTTGTTGGAAAGTAGCGGGTGCATTTGTGACCCCAAAAAGGCATTACACGAAATGCAAATATGCCCCATTCTATGGCGAAAGCTATCTTGTGTTGATCTTCTGGAGCTATGGCTACTTGATTATAGCCTAAGAAACCATCAAGAAAGCTATAAACTTCCTTGCTCGCAACTCTTTCCAATAAATGTTCCGTGATAGGAAGGGGATAACTATCTCTAATCATAGCAGCATTAACTTTTTAAGGGTTAATACACACACGCAATTTTCCATTCTTCTTGGGCACAACCACAATGGGGGATACCCATTCGGTATGCTCAATTTTGTAAATGAATCCTGCTTCTATCAAACGATCTATTTCTTCTTTAATCTTTGCAACGTAGTTATCATTGTACGTGTATGGTTTCTGTTTAGTTGGTCTTGCATCTGGAGTCATAGAGATTCTATGAGAGCATATATCTGGGTCTACTCCTTTCAAGTCTTTGTAACTCCAAGCAAGTACATCTCTATATTCTCACAATAGGGCAATTAACTCTTCTTCTTCCTCATTCATCAAATCATGCCCAATGTATGTACATTTTTCTTCTTCTCCTTCTATGGTGACTATGAGTTTCTTGGTTTTCTCTTGATTTTCATATACTTCTCCAATGTCAGCTTTTCTTTCAGGCATTTGTACCATTATTCTTGTGTCTTCTATTTCATACTTCTTGAAGTTCTCGGGAACCTCAAACAAAGATTCTTCTTCCTCTGACATGGTTTCTTTCTTCTTTCTTTTCTTACCTTCACTTTTGGAAGTCACTTGTGTTGTTAACCTCACATCATTTGTAAGCTCTCCATGTTTCTGAGGGTGAGTTTCTACTTTGTAGAAGTATTCTTCATCCGATGCAAAGGGAGGGTCCATAATAATTGACTCTAGATCGAAGTCACTTGCGTCCTCGAATGCATCAGTGCTAGGTTCACATTCTTCAATAATGAAATCACACATGATTGGCTCTATTGTGAAGACTAAAATGTCATAGCCGTCCTCGTCACAGTGGGGTGTCCATTATTCTTCATTGATGGCTACATCCATTGTTGCTAAAATTTCTGCCCAACCGTGAGGCTCAAATTCCTCGTCTGGAAATACTATAGGTGCGTAAGCTAGGTCTTGAAGGGTTCCTCGATGTTGCTCTAAACCTAAAGTTCTGGCTTCTAACCATTCTTCCTCTTGTTTGGCTACCTTACACATCCATAGATGAGTGTCCTCGTGCAACCATGAGGGGTCTGACTCCAATGAGTGTACCGATTATGTTTCTTCTTGTGTCTTGTAGATGGTGTTCCATTGTATTGGGGGTACATATCGATGGGGATAGTCTTTAAGATTGACTTTAGTAGTCACTCCTAAATTTTGCAAGTACAAAGAATTAGTTCCCCAATCTTGTACAATTTGCAGTTGATGCATGAATGGTCGTCCTAAAATCATCTCGTAAGCATGATTTTTCCCAAAATCACAAATGGCGACAGTATGCTCAACCTTCACACCACAAATGGTGAGAGGAATGGCTTCTAGGAAGCCTAATGGTTTTTCTATATGTCCGTCAGCCATTTGTAGCTTCATCCTGGTAGGTCTTAGTGTTGGCTTACCCCAATGTTTCCATAAAGCGGTGGTAGCGATGGCTACTCCGGCTCCTGAATCTAAGATGGCTTTGGTGGTGTAGCCCTGATGGGTTTTTGGAAGATAAGTGTTACCTTCCTCTCCTTCACTTACGTCTCCAATTCTTTCTATGGGTATCTCTGGTGCCTTCTTGTGTGATCCTATTTGTGACCGAGTAGTAGCAAGCTCAAGGAATTGATTTGCTACATGCTTCCATAATTCGGGTTTAACCTTCAACAACTCCTCTAGAGTGAGATGACATTGTACTTTGGTGTTCTTGATCACTTGCATGTTTCTAGGAATCACTAATTCTTCATTCCTTACTATTATAGTGGGTGCTCTCATGTTAGTAGACTTGACCTCCTAAGGTCCTGTGAACTGAGGTAATTCTTGCAAAGAATTGGATTCAAAATCTCTGTGTTCACTCGGTTGTTCTTCCTCTACATCATCGTAGATAGAGGGAATGTCTTGAGGAAATTGCTCCTGCAAGTCATCTATTTCTTGAATAGGAGGATGAGTTCCTTGTTCTTTTATCCACTTCTCTTCTTGTATTTCTCTTAGAAATTCATGTGAATACCTATGTATGGAAGACATGTCTTCACTCTCTACCTTTGGTACTTGAGAGAGGGATGGTGTATTTCTTTCCTGTGTCTCTGAGGCAATAGCGTTCCTATGTTGATTCTTTTTCTCCTTGTTATCAATCAAGTATTCTAACCTCTCTAGTAGTCCTTGAAAGTGTAATTTAGTTTTTGCCATGTTATCCCAATTAAGATAACGCAAGGCTTCGAACATAGTTTGTGCTAATTCTACCATCTTCATACAAAGTTTAGTTCTCTCCATTTCTAAGTCTGCTCGAGGGTAGTTCTTATTGATTTCAGCTATCTGGGGTCCTTCCTTTAATCTTGCCAAATATGCGCGAAACATCATGTTGAAGTTTTCTGGTATGGGTTCCGCTAGAACTGATCCTGATCTCTAAGGTAGGTTCTCTTGACTAGATTCTTGAGAAGTCAGTTCTAGGATTTTGGCTCTAGATTCCTTTAAACTTCCTTCAAACTTAGTTATCTTTTTACTCCATTTCCTCTTAATTTTTTCTCTGGAATCTTTCCAAGATTTTGTCTTTTTATTATTGCTAGATTCTCCAACTTTGCTGGTTCCGGTTATTTTCTCAGGATTAGGCTGTTGATTCTGTAAGAGCACTTGGGCTCTCCTTATAGCTTAGATAGGCACGTATGTAGGGTTGGATCCATCTAGGTTATGTACATTACCTATCACGTTGATGGGTGTCACTGTTGAAGCATTAGGAGGGTTCTTAGGACAATCTTTGATGATATGCTCTTTACCACACTCGGCACAAAAGCCTTGTATGTTATAGTATTGTGATTGTCCTGCTATCAGAGGATGTGGACAATCCTTTATGAAATGATCTCCTTGGCACCTAAAGCATGGTCCTCTAGGGCCCTATGGTCTTTGTTGTCTCAATTCGTGCCGCGGATTAGGGTTGGCATACATCACACTAGCGTAATCAGGCTCCCAACTAGGTTCCAATGGTGGACTATTGTATTGATATGTTTCCACATGTTCTGGTGATTGTGTAATATGAGGGTGGACTATCTACATGAGTAGAGTCAAAACTGTTAGAGTTAGGGTCACTCTCTCTGATCAAGGGTGAAGAAGGCACTAAAGCCCTACTGAGGTTCTCTTTTGCAGTAGCATATTTGACTGAGATGACATTAGTTGGTGGGGATGGCTGCTGAGCAAAAATAGGTTGAGATCTCTATTGAGCCCGATAAGGATAGTTATATGGAGGCCTATAGTAATGCAGTTGAGCATTGTACTCACCTTGATACCTACCTGGTTGCGGGTATGCTTGTGGGTAGTTTTGTCATACTACTTGTTTGTTATAAGGGCAGTCCTGAGCCGTGTGATTCGTGTATCATCTCTCAATTGTACAGTATTGGCCACTAGGGTTGGCTTGCGTTTGTGTTGCATTGGGACACACATTTGCCATATGATCTCCACCACAAGTGTAACAACGCTTGTTTGTTCTTAACCTAGGCATCTGTTTACTAGAAACTCCTAGTTTCTGGGCCGCTTTTTTGCTAGGTCTTCTATCGAGCTACACAGTTTTGAAGATGTTAGAGATGAAAAATCTGAGTCCTTATAGACTTTTGAGAGTTCCAACTCGTCTCCTAGGTTGTCCTCAATGTCTATACAAATCCTTGCACATTGCTCTAATGTTCTGGGTTCCTTCAAGTATACATAGGAACGTAGTTTAGAGCTCAAGAGGCCGTCTAAAACAGTGACACTTCCTTGGCCTATGAGGGTAACTCTAGCATTGGATATCTCTCAACGTATTTTCCACACCTATGTCTTGCCAATCTAACTATTTCTTGAGGGGTCTATTTGAATCTATGAATCAATGAAGAAGTATCATGCCTAATTCCACTTTTAGAGAATTCTGTGATGAATGACTCTAACAAGTGATGGATGTCTCTAAATTGCCTTTGTTGCAATGGTTGGAACCAAGTTAAAGCCGTATTCTTTAACGTTAGTCCAAATGCATTATATTGCGTAAACATATCTTCTACTTGCTTTTCTCGTAGCACTTGCTTAAATTCTGCAACATGGTCATAGGGATCTCCTGTCCCATCAAAATAGTTTTTCATTGACTTTACTAGCTGAATGGGTCAGAGTACCCTGGGGTGTTTACGTGGTCTAGGTAGAGGAAAATCATCTCTACCACTTGGTATTCTAGGTTCTCTTTGTCTTTCCACTCTATCGATGTCCATGGCGGTTCTATCTCTCCCTATGGAATGAGTGAAACTTACTTCCGGTCTCTCTTTATTCTTCTCTCTTTGAGTGCCATGGGCTGAGGAGGTTCTAGCACCTTGATGGCTTGTGTTTCCATTTGCTCAAGATGGAGGGAATACTAGCTTGCCTCTCCATGTGTAGGTATTTCTTGCGTGGTCTGGTACCACAAACACTCGTTCTGAAGTCTCATCCAGGTATACAACCTTTCCAGGTGTATCTGGGTCCTTGTAGATCATGATGGAGCCTACCTCACTAGGTTGTTCCATTCTGTATCTCCAAAATGCTTCGTCAGTTTCCTTATTCAAGAACAACTCTATGCTTCTATTGTCCTGAGGGATCCATTCTAGGATTAGTACTCTTGTCAGTACAGATTTCCCTCTAGGTGTCCTAGGTTCTACTCTTACTGGTTCTTTTCCTTGGGTTCTCACTTCTGTCTCTAACTGAATTATGCCAAACTCATTGGTATTATTTGGCTGAGTACTTATGATGTACATCGTTCCTTCCTTGTCTATGTATGTGTCTCTCTCAAATTTCACCACTGGACGTTCCAATCCAATGGGTTGATCAGGGTTGTGCATTTGCACCACTTGTCTTCGCAGACCATCCTCATAGATGTGAGCACCTAAGCGGTTGGTTCGGACAAATTCTAATTGAGTCCTATAGGGTCCTTCGGGTCTTTCTAAATATGCTATGTTTAACCCTCCTTCTGGTCTCTCTATGCAAAAAGCCATTTCTGATTCACTAGTACCTGAGCTCAACTCGTAAGGATAGCTATTCAACTATTGTGCCCACGAACGTGCAGTAGTTCCTACACTTGCTTCTGACGATCTAAGGCTCCGTCAGTTTGACTTACCTATATGCTTGGCCGATCTAAGGTTCATGAATTTACTTCCTGGCACTCTCTAATTGTCAATGGTTCTTTGTTATTATTACTTGTTTCTTTTTAAAGTCCTTTAGATTCTTTTCTTGTCTTGCTGTATATGTCAAGAATCGACTTTTCGTTGTACTTTTGAGTTCTCGTTCCGTCAGACTTAAGTTCTTTTCTTTGAGGTTTTTGTATCACACACTTTTACTTTAGTCTTGGACTTGAAAAATTAAGTCCCTTGAACTCGATGCATTCCTATTGTCATTCTAATTTAATCCACAATGCTACCATTTAGCCTAAGCTAATAATTGACTGAGGGGGTTGAGTATTATTCCAACCTTGAGTCAGCTGCTTTGATTGCTCTGCTGCCCAAAAAGTTGCACTTCCAAGCCTTGCGTTCTTCATTGCCTTGCTTTGATTGTCCTTGAAATCCCTTGCTAGACCTGTAAAAAATCAATGTTTACACCACTTTCTATATGGATGTTTAAGCACTTGAATATATACACTCTTTTAGGTTCCTTTTTCCTTCACCCAAATTTTAATGCCCCCTTTCTTTTGTAGTCCCAACAATGTGAACCTCAAATTATCCTTTCTAAAAATCAACGTCTTCTTTTTGAAAAACAGTTGAGGTCATGTAGTACTCGTAAAAAGCTTTCTAACGAGCTATAAAGCTCAAAAAACGGACTTCGGATGAAAAAGATATGAGCGTTCAGGCCCTCGGGGGTGAAAACTGACAATTAGGTTTTTCTCCAAATATGAGCTAAGGGGTCTCCTATGAGCTTAGTCACCCAAATAATTTTTCAAAATAGCCTCAAATTAGCCCAAAAATTGAAACCCTAATTTTTTGCATTTGAGGTGAACAATTGCGATGGTTCGGGACGTTGCGATGGCTCAGGTGAACCGTCGCGATGGTGTGGCACAATCGCGATGGTCCGAAGGCGCGAGGCGTCGTGATGATCTGATGTGAACCGTCGCGATGGCGTGATGAATTATCGCGATGATCTAATCGGCGAGCAATCACGATGGCATTGGTCAATGGTCAACGCAACCATCGCGATGGCGTGAGCCCATCGTGATGGTCATGGGGTGGGATGGATTGAGCCAATCGCGATGGTCGAAGTTCGAGGCGTCGCAATGGCGTACCTGGGACAGTTGCGATGTCTGGCTTGACACATGGTAGGTGAGTCATCATGATGGCATGAGCCAATCGCATTGGCATGGGGTCGACGGGACCGTCGCGATGGTGAGTAACCATCGCGATGGCTCAACTGAACCATCACGATGGTGTGAGACCGTTGCGATGGTCCGGCCGAGCTGTCGCGATGGCGTGAGCCAATCGCGATGGTGTGACACAATCGCGATGGCATGAGCCAATCATGATGTTCCACCAAAATAAGAATTTTTGAAATGCGTTTTTGGATTCGTGTATGCGCTAGTGTCGCCTACCTCGTGGTGTGGTCGCTTACCAAAAATGCCGAACTTGGCAGACCATCGGGGTGGTCTAACACACACGGCAGATTCTGATAGAAAGTGGATTTTTTACCTTTTGGAAGCCTTCCAACTGCTCTGCAGCACTATACCTACAAGAAAACTCAAAAACACACATGCACATGCAAGCACAAAATCTCTTTCTCTCTCTCTCGCATGCACAAATGAGGGGAAATGAGCAAATTGGGTGGATATGGTGAATTTTCTGATTTTTTCGGAGTGGAAGAAGATGATGCAGTGGTGAAGGAGGAGTATAGGGGAGATGAAAAACACAAAAAACCAAGTAAAAATAGTAACAAAAACTGAAAGTTTTACCTTCCAACGCCACTTCTTGCCATACTCTTACCGTCACACATTCGTCCTAGACTCGATCCCCGGCGACGGTGCCAAATTTGGTGTTGCTCTAGTACAATGGTGAGAACCACGTTAAGAAGCTCCACCTCCTTAATGTCAATCTGCGGAAGAGATAGGAGTGATATGAAGATCGTGAATGTGAAATGTAGTGAGAGTGAAGGTGAGAAGCATAGAGATGCACACACACATACACACACACATGTAGGAGACAAGCAAGACACAATGGAAGGTAGAAAAATAGACTCTATTACCCAAGATCTCAATTACAAGCTCAAGATCACTCTAGCTCATAAAAGTCTACACTAGCTAACCTCAAAAATGAGCTCTCTAACTCTTTTTATAGATTCTAGACTAGTTTTGACCAGTTTCACATCTAGTGACCGACATAGTTAAAAAATAGGTTCTCGGTGCTATTTGAAGGTCTAAACGATGTCTAAAAATAACTAAATTGGTAGGCTCGTTCTACCTAAGCTCCCCAAGCTCTAGGACTCCTCAGCTTGCACAAAATGGAGCTACAAATTACAAAAGTGGTTGTTCTATGTTACATATGGTACAAGAGTGATGAAAATCACTATTGGGAGTTTCTGAAAAGTAATTATAAAACATATTTCTTTGAAAAATAATCCATCTGGCTCACCACTACTTCATTGTGCTCTATCTTCACATACTTCCTCGACGTCTGTGCCTCTGGCTACTGCCAACAATCACCCATACATGGGGTAACGCCTGAGCAACAGTTGGAACTTTTGTGGCAAGAACTCCAAAATGCTCAAAACAAATGTGATGCTACACTCCAACAACTCCAAAGTGATGAGAATAACCTAGGTAGGGTTCTCAAGACCATTATCATTGCTCAAGAGTAAGGCACACAGTTCAAGATTGGTGATTGGTGCTAAAAATTTCCAATTTTCACAATTTGATGGATGAAAGGATGGATAGTTTGTTCTTTCATGGCTATCCAAATTGGATGATTTTTATTGTGATGAATCATATTCTAAAAGTGAGAAAGTGAAATTCATTACTAACTATTTTGTGGGTAAGGCCCAATTATGGTGGAATGTTTTGTGGCATAGCATCGACCACCCCACCACATGGATCGCATTTGAAGAAAAGATCAAGAAGTCCTTCCTTCCTCCTCATTTCCATTTACATGCTCCTCGATCATGGATAACTTTTGGATGGAAAGATGAAGACACTGTGTTGATCTACACTAAATGCTTTTGGCAATAACTACTTCTGATTCATTCACTTGAAACGATTCCTAAAGATACCTTGCAAGGAAAGTATGAACATGGTTTGGAGATGGGAATCCAAGCTAAGCTCAACACACCATGTCCTACAACCCTCTATGAAGCTATTTTGTTTACACATGATGCTGAGAAGGAGTTTCAATTCATCACCAAGTCTATTCGCTTACAAAAAATGCATCAATGACAACGACCAATTTAGCCCAATTTTCCTTTCAAGTGTCCTTTTTCTACTTTTTCGTATCCTACTTCTTAGCTCCCACCTACATCTCAATGCCCACCTATTTTTCAATGCCCTGCTCAATCCGATTTCTCATCAGTACCTAGGACAACGCCATTACAACCTACCAAGCCTCCAACCCTTCAAATTACGATGATGAAGCTTCACAAAAGAGGCCCCGTATCACTTGCTAGCATTGTGGTACATTTGTTCATACTAAAGCTAAATGGAGGTTCCGAAATAATGAGATGAAGACTATCGGAGCTCACATACACAACATGGAGGTGGTTCATGAAGACACTCATCTTGATTGGACCAAAGAAGCATTGGAAAAGGATCTAAGTACCTTGGGTAACGAAATTTCTATTCATTCTTTACTTTGAATGCAAGGTAGTATTAATGGTAAAGTTGTTAATATTTTTCATGATGATTTTCACTTCTTAAAAAGAAGCATTGGAAAAGGATCTAAGTACCTTGGGTAACGAAATTTCTATTCATTCTTTACTTTGAATGCAAGGTAGTAATATTTTTCATGATGATTTATAAAGTAAAGACTGCATTTGAGGGAAATAGATATACTGTTACAAGTGAAATGCATAACATTCATATTTGTATAGGTTCACACATAGATGAACACACATTCTTAATTGCTCTTTTGCAATCTTATGATGTTACACTTGGTATGCCTTTTTGTCATCATTATAATCCATGCATTGATTATCATATACACACAATGAGTTTTAAGTTTAACAATCAAGATATTTCTTTGTGTACAATGCATGAGTTCCAACCATTTCCATTAATTAGTCAAGTAAAATGGACATTTAGGAAAGGCTCTAACTCATGTATTGCAACAATCTTTTAAAAAACTCAAACATGCACTTTCTTGTGCACTTGTTTTGCAAGTACCAAGTTTTGCACATTCTTTTCCATGTAGCTACAGATGCTAGTGGTTTAGGTATATGTGTTGTATTAATGCAAAATGATCATCCCATTGCATTTGAAAGTAGGAAACTTAAACCTTCAGAATACAGTACATATGATAAGGAAGTTTTGGTTGTTATGCATGCTTTAAAAATTTGGAAACATTACCTTAGGGGTTCTGCAGTTCTAATCAAAACAAACCAAAAAGCTATTAAGCATTTATTAAATCAACCATTGATTTCTGATAGACATATTAAATGGGCTTCATTCATACAAATTTTTAGCCTATGATTCAATATCAACATGGCAAATCTAATGTTTTATTTGATGCCCTTAGTCCTTTCCCATCCCCACAAACAAATATTGTTTCAATCAATAATATTTCTACTATTCATATTCATTCATCTCCTACTTATGCATCTGAGTTGTATTTCTCACAAACATGGAGTGCTTTCAACAATTGTACAACATTTAGTGAAGAACGCTACACTTTTCATAATGGACTTTTGTATTTCCAACACAAGTAATGCATCACAAGGTTTAAAAGAATTTGTTATGAAAGGAATGCATGAACCATTGTATGTGGGTCATAGAGGCATGCAAAGTACTATTTCTTCATTTAAAGAATTCTTTTTTTTTTGGACAAATATGGAAAAGGATATAGCACAATATGTTTCCCATTGCATTGTGTGTCAACGTGTGAAACAACATCATGGTAAAGCATTTGGATTATTACTGCCACTTCCCATACATAATGGACCATGGGGACAAATTTCTATGGATTTTATTACTGGTCTTCCTACAAATTCATCTCATATGAATATGATTTAGACAATTGTTGTTAGATTTAGTAAACAAACGTATTTCATTCCTTGTAAAAAGACTCTTTCTCCACCTCAAACTGCTAAGTTAGTTATTAAATGCATTTTCTACATCATGGTTTTCCAAAAGTAATTTTTTTAGATGGAGATGTTCGTTTTTGTAATCACTTTTGGGTTGTGTTATTTCAAATTTAGATTCCAGAATAGATTTTAGCTTAGCAGTTCATCCTAAAAGTAACATGCAAAGTGAAGCTATGGATAATATGATTCTAGATATATTACATTGTTATTCTTTAGATACTCCAAGAATTGGGATGAGAAACCTCCTTTACTACAATTCGCGTATAATAACACAACATATACCACTACTAGATGTGCACCGTATGAAATTTTGTATGGTAAAAAGCTTCCCACTCCCATGTCTATCAGTCAAACTGATATACCTATGGCTGATTCTTTTGCACAAGATCATATTCCTACACTTCATAAGGTTCATGAGCACATTAAAAAGATTCAAGAATGTTACATCCGCAATGTTAATAAGAAAGAAGTAGCTAAACAGTGTGATGAAAATGACTTGGTATCATTACGAATAATTAAAAGATTTTTGGAAAATACTTCACCACATCCTAAAGTTAAACTCGTACCATGTTATTATGGACCTTTTTGTATTACTCACAAAAATAATGAGAATTCTTTTATATTAGACATACCTTGTCATTGGAATATACACTATTTTTTTCATATTTGTTTATTGAAATCCTAAAAAGGAACTTTACCAATCACTCTGATTTTGGATGATCCTCCTTCATTAGAAGGGGATGGTGAAACTTTCATTATAGAGAAAATAGTTGATCATGATGTTACTACTACATGTATAGGCAATAAATATCATAGATATTTAGTTAAATCTAAAAATGCCTCACTTGAAGAATCTCAGTGGGTTCATAAGACATCACTAGCTCACATTATGATCATTTGTTTTCTACATATCATTCATAGTCACATTAAATTCCAGTTTTTCGATTCCATGCATGTATTTTTACATGGTACATGATTATGGTTGTTCAATGATGGGACATGTGATTGGCCATCCATGTCTATTTCATTTTTATCAACCGATTCTAGTTGCTCATAAATTGGGAGGCATGTTATACTTTATGGAATATTGGAATGTTATATGCATTCTAATTTCTTGAGGGTTTTAATGTGACTTGTTGTTAGATATAGAAAGTGAAGACTCATGAGGGTGTGAAGGCACATGGACTTATTTAGGTATTTAGAAGAATATGTAGAAGTTAGTATTTTAGTTATTTTTTGTATAAATAATAGGTCGCTTGAGAAAGCGCCATCTTTGACAATTGAAAATCAAGAAACAAAACAAGTAGTAGAAAAGAATCAAGAAATATTGAAAAGATAGATAATATTCAAGAAAGTGAAACGAAGAAAAAAAAATCTCCAAAGGCTTTACTAATTTGAGAACTTGACATGAAGAATGATGCAAAGGAGATTTTGAATGAAATGTTACTAAAGTCAAATAACAATGTCTTAGGAACAAGTCTTCTTAGTTGCAAAGGCTGAATTCAAAGACAATGTCATTAAACTGATTAAGAGGAAAAGATTTCCATTACATGAAGATATAGAGATGGAAGAAGCACCTAAGAGCACTCAAGTAATGAATAAAGTTGTTTCCTTGAATGACGCATCTGATAATGAAGAGGATAAAATCGCAATGTGTCAAGTGAAGAAGAATTATCTTGAACTAATTATACTTGATGACGAGAAAAGAGAATCTGAGAGTCATTATAATAGAAACTTTTTGGCAAGAGGGACAATAGAAGTAAAAGTGAAATTTGGAAAACGAAGAGATTCATACTTAGCTTTGGCCTTGATTGACTCTGAATCAAAGAAAAATGTGATATCTAAGAATTTATATAAAAAACTTAGATGGTCAATTGACAAACATCATGGCTGGCAGATGAGGGCCGCTCACAATGGCTCCGACACTCTGTTTGGAGCTTGTTCTTTTATGCTTATGAAAATTGGGGGAGTTTTAGAGGAATTCCACTTTTTAGTCCAAGAGAATTATTCATATGAGGCTATTCATGGGAAACCATTTATAGCCAAAATGGGAATGGAAATGAAGCAAATGGATGATTGGTCTACTTATGGAAGAAACCAATCAAGATCTGGTTTGCACTCCTTGCAAGCCATGATAATATGCACGAATCATGTGAGAAATAGGAAAGATCTAAGGAAACACTCAAACTCTTATGATTGACAATACGATGATTATTCACCGCTGAGGAAATATGGGGTGTATTTTGATCAAATTTTCTACTTGGATCCATTGTTTGTAGGTTGGCATGTGCCGGAGGCAGCTGCCGCAAGTGAGTTCTGAACAATGTCGCATACTCCTAAACACTCTGGTGTGGTTTCTGTCGATTGTTTTGCAAATAGTCAAAACTTTCTGCAGGGTTCTTCTTCAAACAAAATCTGTGTAGGAATGCATCCCTCACATCATCATAATTACCAAAATGATTAATATCATATTTTGTCAGCCACCTTGCTGCTTCATTAATCAGTGTGGCATGAAACAGGATGGCCTTGTACGCCGGGTCTGGTGGGTGGTTCAACACAGCATAACTGATCTCGAATGTACGAACATGTGCATCAGGATCATCCCTCGGAAATCCACCAAATTTCGTATAGGTCACTCCGGTTGGGATCAGTCAAGGTGGGACAATTGGTTGTGGCTGCTGTTGTTGTTGCTGCTGAAATTGCGGTTGCAGTTGTGGTGGTGTTTTCTGCTGTTGTTTTGATCCACTCATGATGCTATTGTTGCTTGCGTTGTGATTCCATGAATTTTGGGGAGTGTTCTCTGAGCTTCCCGGACTGAAGGGTCAACCTGTGCACCTTCCGGTCCAAAAATGTCATCGAACCGACTCCTGAATTCCAAGCCTAGTAGCCTTTCCTACATGTGGTGGCTCATCCCACCAAAACTGAAAGCCTTCCAAGAAACTAGTTAGAAGAATCAAGAGCTAAAATTTAGTGATAATGGTGAATGTATGTCTCCAAGGAGACACAATCTCAAATGATTCTAGCTCTAAGAATATTGATCTTTATAATCATCTTTCCACTTGTGTAGCTAAAAATATCCCAAATTAACAAAATTAATCCCATTTTGCACCAAAAAAAACTCTCAAGAAATCAATTTGGAGAGCCCAAGAAAAACGTTATAAGTCTTGAAAATCATGTTAAATTTAAATATCCTCAATCCTCCAATCACCAAGAAAATAAAGCTATGACAAGAAAACAACGTTTTAGAGGGAGTTACACAAAATGTTCGCATGAGGGTTCAATTGCTTAAGATGCCTTATCCTTGTTGTGTGTAATATGGGGGATCCCAAGGGTACTATGAACCTTCACTATGAATTCATTACTTTTTAAATTAATTCAATCAAGGGAGACTACGCTTCAACCAAGCTTCCTCTTAGAAGAGAAAAGGAAACTAGGGCCCACCACTAGGTAGACCTGGTTATTAAGCATGCCTTGGGGGGAACAACATAGGAATGGCTGACCTTTCAAAAATTAAGGAGATGGTTGAACAACACCCTAAGAGGGAGGATTACAAAGTAATCCTCAACCATGGCTTTTGGGGAAGTGGTTAGCACATCACATCATACTCCCAACCGGTAGGTCATGAGTTCGAATCCCACAATTGATATCAAAGCTTAGGAAGTAGACTTGGGCAAGGCGGATGGGAGGCATGCGCGTCGGTCTCAAAGGTGAGCTTAACAAAGATTTGAGTGTATCTCCAATCCGTAGGTTGGATTTAGATGTATATTATATCTTTGGAAAGCTCTCAGAACGAGCGTTCCAATGGAAGTGCTAGATTGAGGATCTAAGATACCTAGCTTGGGTGAAAACCTGGTTCAAGATACTGAGGTTGAAAACAAGGTGCTCAAGAGACCAAGGTTGCGAACAAGGCAAGTCTGTAGGCAAGTGGCCAAGAAGTAGAAAGGCAAGGTTCTAGTGACCAAGGTTTAGAGCAAGGGTTCAAGACACCAAGGTTGAGAACAAGATAGTTCAAGAGACTATGCAAGGTTGAGGACATCAATTGAGAGGGAGATCAAGGATTGATCATTGAGGACAATGATCTCTTGAAGGGGAAGAGAGTGTTAGACTTAAGAAATGATAGGTAGGAGATGGTTGAACCACACCCTAAGAGGGAGGATTAGGAAGTAATCCTCAACCATGGCTTTTGGGCCAAGTGGTTTGCCCAAATGACTCCTATCCGAAAGGTCATGAGTTCAATTCCCACACATCCTTTCTTGCATGTAGTCAATCCTACCAATGGTGACTTTGGTGACTCCGATGAAAATGTATATCAAGCTCTATGCCTTTGCTATCACATCACTCACCATAGAAATCATAAGCCTTGGAGAAAGGCACCAAAAGCCATAAAGTTTCAAGAGCCACTAGTATCCCTAGGAGTGCTCACTCTGCTCACACAACATTAGAAGCTTTTGCTATGAGCTGTGTTGATACCAACGGACCTGTTTGATGGTGATGCACCACAATGGATTGCCTTCTCCGTTAAGAGAGTTTTAAGTTTATCTTCTCATATTGCAAAATAGAGCTCTAGAGGACATGCAGGGTACTCTACACAATCTTGTAGAATACACAAAAACTACACATTGCACAAAAACTACACCCCACATATAGACCCTGAACTTAAACAAGTGCAATCATCTCTACCACTTTGTATTCTAGGTTCTCTTTGTCTTTCCACTCTATCAATGTCCATGGTGGTTCTCTCTCCCTATGGGATGAGTTGAACTTACTTCCGGTCTCTCTTTCTTCTTCTCTCTTTGAGTGCCATGGGCTAAGGATGTTCCAGCACCTTGATGGCTCGTGTTTCCATTTGCTCAAGATGGAGGGAATACTAGCTCGCCTCTCCATGTGTAGGTATTTCTTGCGTGGTCTGCTACCACAAACACTCGTTCTGAAATCTCATCCAGGTATACAACCTTTTGAAGTGTATCTGGGTCCTTGTAGATCATGATGGAGCCTACCTCACTAGGTTGTTGCATTCTGTACTCCAAAATGCTTCGTGAGTTTACTTATTCAAGAACAACTCTATGCTTCTGTTGTCCTGAGGGATCCATTCTAGGATTAGTACTCTTGTCAGTACAGATTTCCCTCTAGGTGTCCTAGGTTCTTCTCTTACTAGTTCTTTTCCTTGGGTTCTCACTTCCGTCTCTAACTGAATTACGCCAAACTCATTGGTATTATTTGGTTGAGTACTTATGATGTACATCGTTCCTTCGTTGTCTATGTATGTGTCTCTCTCAAATTTCACCACTGGATGTTCCAATCCGATGGGTTGATCAGGGTTGTGCATTTGCACCACTCTTCGCAAACCATCCTCATAGATGTGAGCACCTAAGCGGTTGGTTCGGACAAATTCTAATTGAGTCCTATAGGTTCCTTCGGGTCTTTCTAAATATGCTATGTTTAACCCTCCTTCTGGTCTCTCTGTGCAAAAATCCATTTCCGATTCACTAGTATCTGAGCTCAACTCGTAAGGATAGCTATTCAACTGTTGTGCCCACGAACGTGCAGTAGTTCCTACACTTGCTTCTGAGGATCTAAGGCTCCGTCGGTTTGACTTACCTATATGCTTGGCCGATCTAAGGTTCATGAATTTACTTTCTGGCACTCTGTGATTGTTAATGGTTCTTTGTTATTTATTACTTGTTTCTTTTTAAAGTCCTTTAGATTCTTTTCTTGTCTCGCTGTATATGTCAAGAAGCGACTTTTCGTTGTACTTTTGAGTTCTCGTTCCATCAGACTTAAGTTCTTTTCTTTGAGGTTTTCGTATCACACACTTTTACTTTAGTCTTGGACTTGAAAAATTAAGTCCCTTGAACTTGATGCATTCCTATTGTCGTTCTAATTTAATCCACAATGCTACCATTTAGCCTAAGCTAATAATTGACTGAGGGGGTTGAGTATTATTCCAACCTTGACTCAGCTGCTTTGATTGCTCTGTTGCCCAAAAAGTTGCACTTCCAAGCTTTGCGTTCTTCATTGCCTTGCTTTGATTGTCCTTGATAGCCCTTGCTAGACTTGTAAAAATTCAATGTTTAGACCACTTTCTATATGGATGTTCAAGCACTTGAATATATACACTCTTTTAGGTTCCTTTTTCCTTTACCCAAATTTTAATGCCCCCTTTCTTTTGTAGTCCCAACAATGTCAACCTCAAATTATCCTTTCTAAAAATCAATGTCTTCTTTTTGAAAAACAGTTGAGGTGACGTAGTACTCATAAAGAGCTTTCTAACGAGCTATAAAGCTCAAAAAACGGACTTTGGATGAAAAAGATATGAGCATTCAGGCCCTTAGGGGTCAAAACTAACAATTAGGTTTTTCTCGAAATATGAGCTAAGGGGTCTCCTATGAGCTTAGTCACCCAAATAATTTTTTAAAATAGCCTCAAATTAGCCCAAAAATTGAAACCCTAATTTTTTGCATTTGAGGTGAACAATCGCGATGGTTTGGGACCGTTGCAATGGCTCAGGTGAACCGTTGCAATGGTGTGGCACAATCGCGATGGTCCGAAGGCGCGAGGCGTCGTGATGATCTGATGTGAACCATCGCGATGGCATGATGAAGCATCGCGATGATCTAATCGGCGAGCAATCGCGATGGCATTGGTCAACGGTCAACGCAACCATTGCGATGGCGTGAGCCCATCACGATGGTCACGAGGTGGGATGGCTTAAGCCAATCGTGATGGTCGAAGTTCGAGTTGTCGCAATGGCGTACCTGGGACAGTCGCAATGGTCTGGCTTGACACATGGTAGGTGAGTCGTCATGATGGCATGAGCCAATCGCGTTGGCGTGGGGTTGACGGGACCATCACGATGGTGAGTAACCATCGCGATGGCTCAAGTGAACCATCGCGATGGTGTGAGACCATTGCGATGGTCCGGCCGAGCCGTCGCGATGGCGTGAGCTGTTGTTGTTGCTGCTGAAATTGCGGTTGCAACTATGGTGGTGTTGTTGTTGTTGTTGTGATCCACTCATGATGCTATTGTTGCTTGCGTTGTGATTCCCTGAATTTTGGGGAGTGTTCTCTGAGCTTCCCGGACTGGAGGGTCAACCTGTGCACCTTCCGGTCCAAAAATGTCATCGAACCGACTCCTGAATTCCAAGCCTAGTAGCCTTTCCTACTTATGGTGGCTCATCCCACCAAAACTGAAAGCCTTCCAAGAAACTAGTAAGAAGAATCAAGAGATAAAATTTAGTGATAATGGTGAATGTATGTCTCCAAGGAGACACAATCTCAAATGATTCTAGCTCTAAGAATATTGATCTTTATAATCATCTTTCCACTTGTGTAGCTAAAAATATCCCAAATTTACAAAATTAATCCCATTTTGCACCAAAAAAAACTCTCAAGAAATCAATTTGGAGAGCCCAAGAAAAAAGTTATAAGTCTTCAATATCATGTTGAATTTAAATATCCTCAATCCTCCAATCACCAAGAAAATAAAGCTATGACAAGAAAACAACGTTTTAGAGGGAGTTACACAAAATGTTCGCATGAGGGTTCAATTGCTTAAGATGTCTTATCCTTGTTGTGTGTAATATGGGGGATCCCAAGGGTACTATGACCCTTCACTATGTATTCATTACTTTTTAAATTAATTCAATCAAGGGAGACTAGGCTTCAACCAAGCTTCCTCTTAGAAGAGAAAAGGAAACTAGGGCCCACCACTAGGTAGACCTGGTTATTAAGCATGCCTTGGGGGGAAGAACATACGAATGGCTGACCTTTCAGAAATTAAGGAGATGGTTGAACAACACCCTAAGAGGGAGGATTACGAAGTAATCCTCAACCATGGCTTTCGGGGAAGTGGTAAGCCCATCATTCTCCCAACCGGTAGGTCATGAGTTCGAATCCCACAATTGATATCAAAGCTTAGGAAGTAGACTTGGGCAAGGCGGATGGGAGGCATGCGCGTCGGTTTCAAAGGTGAGCTTAACAAAGATTTGAGTGTATCTCCAATCCGTAGGTTGGATTTAGATGTATATTATATCTTTGGAAAGCTCTCAGAACGAGCGTTCCAATGGAAGTGCTAGATTGAGGATCCAAAAAACCTAGCTTGGGTGAGAACCAGGTTCAAGATACTGAGGTTGAAAACAAGGTGCTCAAGAGACCAAGGTTGCAAACAAGGCAAGTCTGTAGGCAATTGGCCATGAAGCAGAAAGGCAAGGTTCTAGTGACCAAGGTTTAGAGCAAGGGTTCAAGAGACCAAGGTTGAGAACAAGATGGTTCAAGAGACTATGCAAGGTTGAGGACATCAATTGAGGGGGAGATCAAGGATTGATCATTGAGGACAATGATCTCTTGAAGGGGAAGAGAGTGTTAGACTTAAGAAATGATAGGTAGGAGATGGTTGAACCACACCCGAAGAGGGAGGATTAGGAAGTAATCCTCAACCATGGCTTTTGGGCCAAGTGGTTTGCCCATCAGACTCCTAGGCGGAAGGTCATGAGTTCAATTCCCACACATCCTTTCTTGCATGTAGTCAATCCTACCAATGGTGACTTTGGTGATTCCGATGAAAAGGTATATCAAGCTCTATGCCTTGGCTATCACATCACTCACCATAGAAATCATAAGCCTTGGAGAAAGGCACCAGAAGCCATAAAGCTTCAAGAGCCACTAGTATCCCTAGGAGTGCTCACTCTGCTCACACAACATTAGAAGCTTTTGCTATGAACTGTGTTGATACCAACGGACCTGTTTGATGGTGATGCACCACAATGTACCAACGGACCTGTTTGATGGTGATGCACCACAATGGATTGCCTTCTCCCTTAAGAGAGTTTTAAGTTTATCTTCTCATATTAGAAAATAGAGCTCTAGAGGACATGCAGGGTACTCTACACAATCTTGTAGAATACACAAAAACTACACATTGCACAAAAACTACACCCCACACATAGACCCCGAACTTAAACAAGTGCAATCAAATTTATAGTTTGTGGATAACAAGACAACTTTATGTTTATTAAACAACATATGTCTAACAACTACTTTTTTCCTTTCACATGGACACTACGTATGTATACCGATATTTTGATAGCGAAGTATATTTGGACATGGTGTGAAACCTTATGGATCAAAATACATATTGAAAGACCTTGATTTCATCGTAGTGTGAGTAGGTTTTGCGTCCAAGAGTATAAAATTTGAAATTTAAGAAATGCAAAATAATAAACTACGTAAGGACTTTCATCAAAGGCCTTGACCACTCAGAAAAGATTAGAAACATGGTCTTCATATTTTTAGTAGCTTCATTCACTTTTTCTCTTGGGATAGAAGAAGAACTCTTTGTGTATGCATTATTTTGGCGAGATAGATTCCAAGGGGTGCCATGAGTCGAGCCTCTTCATTTCTACTTGCCGAAAGTGACTTCTATACAAATGCAACTTCAACAGAAGGAGGAGTCACGGCATTATGTTGGAAAAGGAGGGTCCCGTCCACCTTCTAAAGAAAAATGTTTCCATGCATGACGAACGGCGCGCCGATGCAAGGGGCGTTACATACATAACCACCGTCACCCACCCCAACTCTTGAATTCACCTCTTTCTCTACACTGATTTTCTCCCACTCTTACTTAAAATTTCAATACATTTTCATATGCTGAAGCTGAGGTAGTCATCCTCAAGAGAGAGTCTCCTTGAGACAGATATTCTTATCTAGATGTGTTTGTGAGATGTTAAAACTAACTCCCTTTGAGGAATTGTTGGCCTTCGGATGTGCATCTTAGCCTATGTGGATAGTGGCAAAGATCCTCCTCACTATTGCATTGTCCTCTTCATATCAAAACAGTTTTCCCTTTTGACCTTAGATCCATCTCTATCCAATTCCTACTCTTAGCTAGCTTTTGGACTCTATTCATTCCTAGTAAGTGCTTGGCATTCTACACCTACTTGTGTGCTTGGCATTCTACACCTGCTTGTGTAGAATTCAGATGGTCCGATGGGTATTATCTCATGGGCATTCTACACCTACTAGTGTAGAATTCGGATGGTCCCATGGGTATTATCCTATTCATTGTACTTTCAATTTATACAACTAAAGGGATTCGGAAGAGTTGATCGCATTATCGAACTTCCTTTAACTCTACAAAGAGCATGAACACAACCAGCCTTATGTACTTCACTTTAGTTCTTTTGCAAGTGGAAGTAGTAACCAAAGTGTGGTCCTACCCAGAACGTGGTCCTCTCTAGCTGTAGGCCAATGGCTGCGCAATGCGGCTCAACTCTACGTCACCTCCATCGCCCACCTTCCGCATTTGCATCTCCTTCATCCGAGGACCCTCAAATCATCTGTACTCGCCCATGGCAGCGGTTAGCACCACATATCGTCTTGTGCTTTCTATGTCGGCGACGTCAACAACGTCATTTCTCCGATGAGCAGGAGCCACCGATAATCTTTCAAGAATGATGGAATACTCTCTGAGTTTCAACAGTGCTACATCAGCAGTGCTCTGTTGAAGCGTATAACAGGAAAACAACATCATCAGCTTTTCTGTTTCAAATATGATGCTCTTGTGTTTCTGTACTCGTAAGATCATTCTTCCATCTCTGAGATTTCTCTGCAGACTTTGAAAGATTACGAATATGGTGCGCGCACATATCGAACACTCTCCTCTTGCATAGATTCAACAGCTGATCAAGTTCTTGTGAACTCATCCAAAGGAGATCCAGCACATCGTCAAGACAAACAACTCATCTCCTTGACCTTTCTCATCTTTTGCGTTGGAGGTACAAGTTGGAGCCCCTAATGCGGTCCTGAAATTGTGTTTGTCAATGGCTGCACATCACTTCTTTTGTGGTGCTCCAAGCAGATGAAAATCCAAAGCGCTATGCGAAGAGCGTCGAGAGAAGCAGCTCATTATCCTTGACCTTTTCAACTTTTGCTTTGGAGGCGCAAGTAGTAGCCCCTATTGTGGTACCGACTTTGTGTCTGTTGTGTGCGTGTGTGTGTGTGTGTGTGTGTGTGAGAGAGAGAGAGAGAGAGAGAGAGAGAGAGAGAGAGAGAAGCCCGCTTGCAACTTCATTCTAAGCACATCTTAAAAGACCTTTGTAGAAGTGGTTGGCAGCCCATACTCTTTGTGGATTGTAAATTGTATGTTCTAAACGACATCAAGGAGATGGTGCCTTTAATAAGGAGAAGCCCACGATATCTTGTTGGAACTTGATCAGAGATTTCTACAAGAATCGTCATTGGCTCCTTTTTCCAAGTCCCAACCCTTGCAAGACAACAAAAATGGTGCTAGTTCCATCAAAAAAGATGTTAGTTCCATAAAAAAATGATGCTAGTTCCTATTTTGCAGACATAATTTCTCCATTACAACTCTCAACGCATGTTTGCTCCTCACTAGGTGGGAGACTTTTACCATTATGGCCAAGGGAAGGTGTGGGCAAGCCAACAATACAATGTCTACGATGTGCAAGAGGGTTAAAGTGACAAAATAAGAACATTCTCATGAGAGCACCCACTAAAAATGGACATCACTACTTGAAATCGAGCTCTTTCCAAGATCATTGCTTTTCTTTTATATTGAATACACTAGAATGATGATTACACTTGGAGTCAAGGTAGATTCTAGTAGGTATATGTTCATTGCATGTGGACATCTAAAACTATAGCTCTTCATCTATGACACAAAAGAATTGGCCATCTTAATGTTGAGAAGCTTAGGAATATGCAAAAGGATGAAGTTCTTACAGGACTTCAAAGCTTCACCATACTTAACTTGCATGAGGTATGTGAAGCATGGGAATTTGGGAAGCAAAATAGGAGGCCTTTCAAGCCATCAAGCTATGTGGCTCCTAAGATTTTGGACTTCATCCACAGAGACGTATGGGGACTATCAACAGAGCCATCACATGTAGGGAACATGTATTTTGTAACCTTTATTGATGATTTAATTAGAAATATTTGGTTGTATATCATCAAGCACAAGATTGATGTGTTTGATATATTCAAATGGTTCAATGCACAAGTTGAGAATCAAACAAGCCACATGATCAAAACTCTAACATTGGATGGTGGAGGATAGTACTTTTCCAATGATTCTAAAACATTCTTGCAGAGTGAGGGGATAAAAAGGTTATATACTTGTAGGTATACCCCTCAATAGAATGGTATTTCTGAAAGAAAAAATAGGCTAATTGGAAAGGTAGCTAGATGCATGTTAAATGAAATGAATGATCCATTTACATATTGGGCTTATGCAGCAAATATAGCTTTCTACTTGATGAATTCAATGACCACATCAAGAGTTCATGATGCTACTTGAGATGAGGTTTATTACAAAAGGAAGCCTGACTTATCACATCTAAGGATTTTTGGATGTGTATGCTATGTCCATGTACCTCTACAGATGAGGGAAGGTAAGATGGATGCTAAGGCATAGAAGTGCACCTTTATAGGCTACTGTATATAACAAAAGGAGTATAGATGTTACAATCCCATCACAAAGCAGCTTAGAGTATCAAGGGATGTGGTACTTGATGAATGTAAGCCGTATTATGAACCACTTAATGATTGAAGTTTGAAGATGATGGGGAAGCAAAAAAAATTCTATGATAAACAAACTTAGTTTAGCATAAGTTTGAGTGGCCCCTCCACTTTTAGTCCATCAAGGAGTCTTTCAGCACTCAAAGTAAAAGAAAATGAAGATTAACCAAGCTTAGCATGCAGTCACAACCAATATGATAAGGGTAATGTGTTAAGGTACTTCCATTCTAGTGAGGATGAAGATGATTTTGAAGAGGTAGTGACTCCTAATGTGAAACAAAAGAGGGACTTGAAGAAGTATTCTACCACAAGTAATGAGAGGAGGTCAAGGAGAGTTAAACGCCCTATTCAAAAGCTAACATATGATAGCTTCATTGCTAGGAACTACTCTTCTATGTCTCATGTTGTGAATGACAAGGAGCTATGCACATATGAAGAAGCTTTTCAAGACATGGTATGGATAAATTCTATGAGAAAAGAGATGGATTCTCTTCATGAAAAGCATACATTGGATCTTGTACCTATGCATAATGACATGAAAGTGGTTTGAAATAGGTAGGTTGATAAGATCAAAAGGAAATCTGATGGATCCATAGCTATTTATAGATCTAGACTTGTAGATAAGGTTTTTACCCAAGCACATGGGATAGATTATGAAGAGACATTTAGTCTCTTGAAAAAATGTGTATAATTAGTACATTTCTCTCCATTGAAACTTCCAAAAGGTGGAAATCGTTCCAACTAGACATTAATAAGAATTCTTTTCTAAATGGTGATCTTGAAGAGATTGTTTACATGCAGCAAGGCTTGGGATATGAGGACCCTAAAAACCCTAATTTTGTATGCAGACTCAAGAAATCTTTGTATGGACTCAAGCTAGCATCAAAGGAATGGAATCAAAAGCTTCTTGAGTACCTCATTAGTTTGGATATGCAAAAGGTGTTGTTGATCCTTCATTTTATGTAAAATGGCTTGATGAGAAGTTTGTGTACATATGCATATATGTTGATGATTTAATCATAACAGGTGATGATGATGCAAGTATGAAGGATATCAAGGCCAAATTAGGAGAGGAGTTAAGCATTTCCGATCTTGGTATGCTAAAATAGTTTCTAGGCATTGAGACTATATACTCCAAGATGGTTTTCTATCTTATGCAAGGGATATACTTACTTGACTTGCTATACACGTTTGGTATGAGTGGTTCTTAACCATTGAGACAAATAATGGACTGCAATGTCAAGATGAGCATAGATTAACGTCATAACCTCAAGGATGAGCACGTATATAACCATTAATTTACCTTATCTATCTTATAATGGAGTGTTCTCACAATTCATGCATGCACCCACACTCGATCACTTGAATGCACGTAGAATGATTCTTAGATACATGAAAGCTGCAATCAATGAAGGCCTCTTTATGCATGTGATTATGATTTGAAACTAAAAGGTTATGTAGATGCTTATTGGGTTAGCTCCAAGGGTGATAGGAGGAGTACCTCACGTTATGTAGTGATGCTTGGGAAGAGTTGTGTATCATGGATGTCAAGGAAACAATGCAACATTGCATTGTTTTCCACAAAGGTAGAATATAGGGCTCTTGCTCAACTCACATGTGAGGTAATATGGTTTAAGAATTTCTCAAAATATTTGGATATTGAGAGTGATGGAAGGCTAGCAAGGCTATTTAAGCACCATCCAAGCTCATTCTAATTGTGCCTCAAATAGCTTTTGGGAATGATGGACACTGCATTTTGCCTAAAATACAACCCTCTTTCCTAGTTGCCTCAAGTTTGGGCAGATTGGACACCATTCTAGATTTTTGCAGGCATAGCAAACTAGCAAAATTCAGATGACCAAAGCTTTGCATCTAACATAGCCTAAGAATTATGTACTTCACGTGCTGAATCATTCATAGATTTTTCATAGTCTATGAGCTTCTACAACCCATGACATGAAATTCCAAAAGCAATAATGACATCACCATTTGATAGATCATGAACAGTACATCTCTCATCAATAAATTTCACAACAAAGCCAATCTTGGCTAGTGCTTAGCCTACTAACAAAATTTTCTTGATCCTTGGCACAAATAGAGCATCCGACAATGTAAAAGAACTACCATCAACAGTAGTTAGAATGATCTTACCAACGCCCATGATAGGATAAGAGGGGTTTTTGGTGCATGTGAAAGTATTCCCTTTAGGGGGAAGCTCAAGTGAAGTGAACAAACGATGCAGCAAGATAATATGTTTGATTGCACCATTATCAAAGTGTCAAATATCTAATTCTATTATAAACATACACTATTCATGAGAAGATGGGTCATAACTGCAAACAATAGTAAATGCTCATTGTTCAATCTACACAAGATTAGCAATAGTAAACGATCATTGTTCATTCTACACAAGATTAACAGAATCTGTTTTGGGTGTAGAGGCCCGTGCAACAACCATTCCAGCCTCTTTCTTCTTTGCCTCTATTTATGACTCATTTCTTTACAGTATTTGCATAACAAGTTTTGCTTTTCTATTTTCTTCTCCTCTCTTTCATCATTCTTTGATTGTGGAGGATGAGGAGATTTTTGCTTGCTAATAGATGAGATCCATTTACCTTTGCCCTTCTAACTAGCCAGGAAAGCTTGATTTGCAACATGCACAATGGACCTGTTCTGCTTAGACTAATCTTCCTACAAAAGAACAAAGACTAAATCCACAAATGTTAAGGCATTTGGATTTCCTTTCATCGTCAATCGAGGAGTAGAAGCAATTCTTATATGAATCTAGAAGACCATTTAGACCAGTCTGCATAGTATTCCATAGTCCTTTTGCACCCAATACATGATGCATCATATAAGCCCCATAATGGTTAATTGGTACCATCCAACTTATCCTCAACAACCAACATACATGATACATCAATTCCTTCAACCATGGCCTTTGACTAAAGTACCCTGATGCAACAAAATGATTGTATCTCAAAACGTTGAGCAGAATTACCCTATCAAGTTCTACTAAACTTGTGCCAGACTTGGAGGTGATCATACTGACCAACCAAAACCTATATATATCTTTGGCACAGAAAGACAAAATTTTCTACATAGGTGCTATGATAGTGCATTTTGAGGCCAAAATGATCTCAAATCATGATTTAGACACCACATAGTGAAGCAATTTTGAACTCCTAACCACCATGAATACGCTCACCAATTTTTGTTTGATTCGAAGAGTGTGATCGGAGGGCTGTCCATGATGCCCTAGATGAAGTGCTCACATGCTTTGATACCAATTGTTGGAGTTTGAGGTCTAAAAAAGCATGAGAACAACACAAGCAAGAAGAAGAAGCTTGGGACACAACACACAATATTGAATGTATTACAAAGAGAATGTAGAAAGATAAGTGACCCATTATCGTTATAGGCATATATACAAGCTCGCGGAAAAGAACCTCCTATGGAGGGAAAAAGGTGCCCCCGCTATCCTAGTGTGTTGATACACATCACTACCAAAAAACATGAACACCTACTATCATTCGCTTCTCTATACCCGCTCCCCCTATTGGAAACATTAAAGACAATGCCTCAATCACCTTCTACTTTTGTCCCTCCAAAAATCAATAATGTCGCACATTGATTCGGTATCTCATGTGAGATAGGGATGGCAGAGGAATGATGCTCATGAGCAAGAAGAAATTTTCTACGTGGAGTTGAGACTTATGATTAGTGGGTGATTCACTTAAGTAAACTATTGATGCTATTGGTTTGAGGGGTATAACCCTGCAGTGTGTGTACATACTTAGAAATGCATAGGCATGCATGTGTGCCTTCACATAAACAAAATGAATATATGTCCAACAATATCTCAAATAGTAGAAAGTTAAGGAGTGTTTATAAACACTAGAGAAATGAACTATAATAAGTACACCCAAAAAGTGTTTATAAACACTTCAAAGTGATGTGATGCACTATCAATGCTATCATATCACATATGAATACCATATATGTAGAGAGTCAATATTAATAGTAAGAAAGTGTTTGCAAACACTTCAACCTGATGAGATGTGCCAAATTGATGACAAAAAAAAGATGTACTACCAAGTGTCATTGAAAAGAGTGTGAAAATTTGGGGCAAAAGGGGATACTAAATGATTAAAAATGAAGGGTGGGAGGATGTGAAAATGGGAAATATACAACCCAAAAAGATCAAATAATGATGGCAAAGGATCTCTTCCTATGAGCAGAGACACATAGACAAGCTCTACTAGCACCACCACCACAATGACATTCAAGTGCACCATCACCTCCACCTTGTGCTTTGATACCATGTAGGGAGTACATGCATGGAAGAAAAATCAAAAGAAGAGTGTACTCACAATAGAAAGAGTGTGAGAGACTCAAAGTGAGTAGACCAAGAAATGTGTAAACTCACATGGATTAGAAATGAGCTTGCCAAGAGCATGGAGTAGGCTCCTCAAGCTTCTAACCAAGTACAAATGAGGGGAGAGGCCCTCCTTATATAGATTTGGTAGGGTCTCTTGAAAGTACATCAGATGTGGACAACTCCTCGTGAAAGAGAATGGATACAATGGTAGAATCAAATGGAAAGGTACCCAAATACAAAAGAGATACAATATAAAGTGGACATAAACTAGGAATGCAATGCCTCCTAGATACAAAATGCACATGCACTCTTGCAGATACAAATGTTAATTATGTAGGAGCAATCATACCATCAACAAAACTTACATAGAGATATGCTACCCCTTCACTCCACGAAGGCCATATCATAAAGTGAGTCTTTTGTTGCGTCAAACATAGAGAAAGTAAGATCCTTTTTTAACCTTCAGATTGAGTTCAAATGCCTGTGAACTTGGATGTGTCAGTGAATGAATGGATCCCCATTCCATTTCATGATGAATTAGGATAAGAACTATTAATGGTGCAAGTGGTCTACAAGAGGAAACAAAAGAAATAGAATATGGATTATCCAAAATGTGAAACTATGAATGAGTAAAACATGAAGTAGATATCTTAATGGGAGAACATGAGATCAAAGCTCTATTAAAAGGTTGTAGTGTACTACCATACATTCTGGATGTTTTGTTTACCTCAAAGACTAATTAATTGATGAAGATTGGACGTTCTTCTTCCATGGGAACACATAAGTCCATTGAATACTATAATAAAGTCTATAAAATAGAAAATGATATATGTAAGTTGGACAAATCCAATAATCAAGAGAAAGAATTAATAACTTAAGTCCTAGTGAAATTCAAGAAATACACTATCGAAGAAAAGTGGATTATCATAGAACAACCTAATAGAGAAGCTCCAGATGATAAGTCATATGAGAACAAAGAGAATACAAAGAAAGTGGTCATTACTAAAGAGAATGGTGAGGATCTATGCTTGATGATTGCCAATGATCTCATTACGGAAGAGAAAATGACTCTAATTAGTGTCTTGTGAGAATATAAATATGTATTCTATTAGTCATGTTAGGGGGCCGCCGAACCAGGACGGATGAACCCGGACAGGTGCCGTAAAAAGTGGATTCGCGGAAACTTTGTAGCAGACTTCTATTTAAAGCGCACAAAGGGAAGCGCTAAAGATCGGCAGTTTTTGGGAAGAGCCTCTGCTTCTGTTGGGTATTGTAGTGAGTAGGTTGATACGTCTCAAACCGAGGTGTTTGGAAATTGCAATTATAGTATTGTGTGTATAAGTGTTCTGTCTGTTTGTTCTATTGATCCCATTTGGGAAATTGCGAGCACCTTGTTTGAGACAATGTATGAGGTGTTGATGAGAATATTGAGTTATGTTCTATTCTATTCGCATCTAACTATTATGCTATTCTTCCTGTCGTGCCGAGTTCTATTCGGTAGTCTGGTGTTGTGAGTCTGTTTGGCGATAAGTTATATACGGTTCTGGATCTTTTTCGTCATGAAATAAGTGTGGTTTGTCATCCTGCGAGAGACTGTGTAAGGTCGAAGTGAATCATTTGCATTCTAGTATTTTTGCGGTTAAAGTGACCAGATTCGATACAATAGTCTGCGTTCACTGAGGATTCCTATCTCATGAAGAACTTGTGTCGGTAAGAGTCTGTACGCGAACAGAAGCATTGGTAAGTTTGTGATGAATCAACTGTAGTAGGAACTTGTTGCTTGAGTTGGTATACGATAAGTTTGCGTAATCTCAATTATATCTATCTGTTGTATTATTGTTCGGTATACCTATCTGTCACACGGAAGCAGCATATTGAGTAGCATCCAATTAATGAAGTTGAGTATTCTATTAGTTATAAGTCAGAACAGTACCTCTGCTTCATTACTATAGCAGATTCAGTCCCGAAGTCCTAAGTTCCCGCATGCCGAATAGTTGTCAGTAGTCAGAATTAACCACTGCGCTAAGACGTGATGGAGTATTTATGAGTGTGTGAAAAGTTGGGAAAATAGTACAGGGCCTCTGTCTAACAGACCCCTACCACTCCCAAGAACCCACGTGGCTAAGAGAACGATTGCGGCTAAAGATTTGGACCCAAGTGAAAGAAGAGCATTTGAATAGAACGAAAATTGATGCTTAATCGGTATCAGTTTAACCCATAACCCATTTTTACATTTAACATTTGGCGACCATGATGGGATAGTGGCAACTGTTTAACAATCTCTGCGGTAAAGTAGAATTTAAATACGAAGTTACTTGTGAGAAAGTGGCATTAGAGTGCTAAGCGGTTTGTAAGAAACAAATATCCAGTAATATTTGATTTACTGACAGTAGCAACAGACCCAGATTGTTGCAAACTGCTCAGATAATATCACTGGGCAATGATACATGCCGGTTACTCGGTCTGGTGTAACGTATCCTAGGACCCAGACAACGGGAACAAGAAAAGTACAAAAAACAACTCTAGAAGAAGAAGGGATAACGCGACCAGACTCAGTGGTCGAACAAGTTAAGGATGCTAGAATTAATTCCGGTCATATTCCGGTGGAACGATCAACGCCTTTGGTACATACTGGTGTTACTTCGACCCAGCCTAACCAAAGTACAGTAGTTCTAGAAGCTATCAAGGCACCACTGGAGATTAGACAAACTCTAGGAAAAGAAATCAGTAATAGCGAAAAACCGCTACAGTCTGGGAGACTGCTAGCTCATTCCGGTGATATTCCGGTGATAGAAACACCAACTGGCGGTCAAGGATTAGCATTTGTTGCAGAATCCTCAGCCAGACCCGCGTGTCTGGAAGAAAGATTTCGGATATTAGATATCCAAAAGGAAGGAGACTTATTCGAAGCAGAGATCCGAAGTATCCTGCGCAAAAACAGCACACCGGAAGGCACGCTGTCCGGCGAGCCAGATTCTGATAGTTCAACTAATCAACCTCAAGATACAGGATCGGAGACACCCACGATGAACGGACAACAACAACAACAACAGTTAGGTCAACCGAGGCTCCCTCCGACAGGAGTAACCTACACGAAATTTGGTGGATTCCCAGGAGATGACCCAGATGCTCACGTACGCACTTTCGAGATCAGTTATGCAGTCCTCAACCATCCACCTGATCAGGCATACAAAGCCATTGTTTTTCAATCTACGTTGGTCAATGAAGCGGCTAGATGGCTTACGGAATACGACATTAATCATTTCGGTACCTACGATGCAGTACGAGATGCCTTTCTACAACGATTTAGACTAAAGAAGAATCCTGCTGAAATCTTTGAGTATCTACAGAGCAACCGACAGAAGGCAAATCAGACTGTCCAGGAATACGCTACTCTCTTCAGAACACATTTACGGCAGATACCACAGGCACATGCTAATCTACCTGATGATGTCATCACTCAATGGTTTATCAATGGCTTAAACCCGCAATTGAAGCAGATCATGATTATCACATGTGTCGGAGCAATGACATTAGATGCAGTCATCGCCATGGCTTTGCAACTCGAATCCAAGGTTGGTGGATTTTCAGAAGACTTGGAATGGTTAAGAACAAACAAAAATATGACTGAAGATATAACCAGGCAAGTATACTGCACCACGTGCAAAAATTCAGGACATACAAGTGCTAACTGTGCGCTAAATCAAACATTCTGCGCTATCTGCAACACTGTCGGACACTCCACCGGAAATTGTATCTACAATGCTAGAATACAGGGAACAGCGACAGTCAATGCTGTTATTCAAGAACATGGGTAGGCAGCAAATCACTATGTACCTCCGCAACTGAGAAACAATCAACCACAAGGATATCGGAACTACCGAGGACAAAGGAACAACAATTATAATGCCAACCGATGGCAGAACGGACCACCACCGAAAAACCCCAATTTAGCACCACCACGCTGTCATTTTTGTGGTGAATTCGGACACATTAGAAGATATTGCAAAGATTCAGCTGAGTATGATCAAAGGAAGAAGGAGCGGCAAAACCCAATGGCCAATATGGTACAAATTACTCCGGTGGAAACACAAACTACTACAGTCCAGACCCGATCAGGTAAACAACTGCAGCCAACAGCAGAAGTATTTGAACCAGGGATACGAGAACAACATAGGATGTATAACAAGGCTAGTCACTGGACCGCTACAGAACCACCAGTGTTCCCAGAACCCATTCCGGTGACTCAAACCTCGGCAGCAAAGAAAGGAATGCAACAAAAAGAAGCAGCAGTAGAACAACCATCGGCAGAAGACATAACAACAGATACTTCAGCAACAGCAGAAACTTCAAGTTCAAAAGAGCAGGATAACCAATCTCAACAGGCCTGGGAAATTTTATCCAAAGCATCTATCACCCTACCTCTCGGCCAACTTTTAACGTTAGTACCTAGAATCCAGCAACAGTTTCAACAACATTTTACCCCGGCACCCTCTTGCATTCCAGCAACCGCTGCAGTTCAACCAGAATCTGATTCTACGGTTGATCATGCAGTGCCGTTGATTACAGTATGGTATAAAGATCAGAAGATCACGCAGGTATTAATTGACGGGGGCTCCGGCGTAAACATTGCAACCGCAGCATTATGTAAAAAGCTAGGCTGGACCGAAATCGAACCAGTTCAATTCTTCGTCAGAATGGCTGATCAATCTAGAGTCCATCCCGTAGGACTTGTACGGAATGTACCCATTACTCTACAAGGTACGACTTTCAAAATGACTTTTGTTATACTAGATCTACCCGAATCCACCTTGGATTACAATCTTCTTTTCGGCCGACCTTGGCTGAAGCATGCAAAAGTAATACAGGACTGGTCTGCGCAAGAGCTCACCTTCAAGGATGCCAATCGTAAATATGTAGTAAAACTAGATGCTATACAACCCTGCGAACTTCACGCCAGACCTTATCTCGCTGAACCAGTTCATATGTTAGATGGACTATCAGATGATGAAGAAGAGCAATTTCTGAAAAATAACGCCGATTTAATGTCTCTAGGAACTGTTGATCTACAGTCTGTCATTAATAACTGGACCACTTCAGTTTGTGCAGTAGTAGCTATCACCGAACAGTCTGACCAAGCAGATAATGAATTACAACCATTATTCAAGCCAACAGAGGATACAGAGAACCCACAACAATTTTATGTCCCTGAAGACCAGTTGATCACGTACAATCTGGGAGACAAGAATAATCCTCGACCTGTAAAAATAAAGCAAAACTTACCGGAAATTTTTCAGGCTAATTTGATTCAGCTCCTTCGAGAATTCTCAGACGTCTTTGCATGGGATTACAAAGATATGAAGGGATTAGACCCGCGCATATATCAGCACAGAGTCATGCTGAAGCCTGAAGCTAAACCGAATAGGCAACCCAGTTATCGGATGAATCCCAATTATGCCTCTCAGGTAAAAGACGAACTTGACAGATTGTTAAAAGTAGGATTCATCGTACCAGTAGAACATGCTGAATGGATTTCACCAATTGTGATTGTGCCAAAGAAAAATAAACAACTACGAATCTGTGTAGATTACCGGAAATTGAACGCAGCAACAGTACCAGATCCTTTCCCGATCCCTTTTTTGGATAGCATGCTTGATAGGGTAGCAGGCCACGAAATGTATTCATTCTTAGACGGATACAGCGGTTACAATCAGGTTAGAATGGCTGAAGAAGATATACCAAAAACTGCTTTCATTACCAATTGGGGTGTCTTCGCCTGCACCGTAATGTGGTTCGGATTAAGAAATGCACCAAGCACATTTCAGCGATGTATGCAGGAGATATTTTCTCCTTATCTCACTTCATTCATGCAAGTATATCTTGACGACTTCTCGATCTTTGGGAAGATGATAGCACATTTAAGTCATTTACGATGTTGTTTTCAGAAATGTAGAGAATATAGACTCTGTCTTAACCCAAACAAATCCGTGTTTGCGGTTTCATGTGGCAAACTACTTGGGCATATTGTATCTGCTCAAGGTATCTGAGTAGACCCAGATAAAATTTTGGCAATATTAGAAGCCCCGGTACCAGCAACTCCAAAAGAAGTAATGCGTTTTATGGGTCAAATACGGTGGCATGGTAGACACTTACGATGGCTTGCCCACCTAGCAGTACCATTAAACAGGCTAATCACAAAAACTCCCCGACAGTTTGAATGGACTGAAGAATGCCAAACTACATTTGATCGGCTCAAGTATCTCTTGACGCAAGCTCCAATTTTACAACCACCGGACTGGGACAATCCGTTCCATGTTTTTGTCGACGCTTCAGATATTGCAATTGGCAGTATTCTGATGCAGCAAACAGATAAGTGGTTTCGCCCTGTTTATTACGCCAGTAGAAGGCTTGCACCAACAGAAAAGAATTACTCTACTACTGAAAGAGAATGCCTAGGATTGATTTACTCAATCAAAAAGTTCAGACATTATTTATTAGGCCGGAAATTTACCTTTCATGTGGATCATGCTGCCCTTGTTTATCTAGTAAGACAGCAGCATTTAGGTGGACGATTAGCACGATGGGTGCTACTTTTACAAGAATTCGACTATGACATCATTCACCGACCCGGAAATGCACATGCCCTAGCAGATTTCTTATCTCGCCTGGATTCCGGTGAAGCTCCACTAGGTATAGATGACACGACTCCTGCGATTTATAATGCTGAACTACTATCCGATGAGACGGCCCACCCACAAGCACCATCTACATACTATGATCAGATTCTAACTTTTCTCACCGAAGGATGCTTCCCATCTGAGACCACCAAGGCAGTTCGAAGGAAATTGGCAGTTTTTAGCCGTCGATTCCGACTAGTAGCAGGAGAACTATATTATGCAGATCATACCGGAATCTTACTTCGCTGTATTCCACCTCATGAGGTTAATTCAGTTATCACTTTGGCGCACTCAATTCCTTCTGGTGGCCATTTTGCAGTAGACTTAACTCAACGAAAAATTCTGCAAGGAGGTCTCTGGTGGCCGACAATGTACAAAGATGTCGCACAGTTTGTTAAACAATGTGATACTTGTCAAAGAACTGGTCAGCCTTTGCAAAGGCATCTTTTTCCTCTGCAACCTATCTTGCCACTCGAACCATTTCAGAAATGGGGATTAGATTTTATCGGTCCAATCACACCCCCAGCAATCTTCAGTAACAACAGATACATACTAACCTGTACAGACTATGCAACAAGATGGGCAGAAGCATGGGCTTTACGATCTGCTACAGCGGTCACCGTAGCAAAATGTCTACTCACGGATGTCTTCCCACGATTTGGCTTACCCCTGGAAATTGTCTCAGATCAAGGTACTCACTTTGTGAACAATCTAATGAAGGCCCTTACACAATCATTCCAGGTCACACATAACTTTAGCTCTCCTTATTATCCACGTGCCAATGGATTGGCCGAAAGTACAAACAAATCACTTTTGAATATCCTCCGGAAATTGATCATGGAAGCACCGAAAAGATGGGATCAACTACTACCTGCAGTATTATGGGCGTACCGGACTACATATAAGGTAACAACAGGCTTGACACCTTTCAAACTAGCTTATGGTTTAGAAGCAATAGCACCCATGGAAGTAGTCATCCCAAGTCTGCGTGTAGCAATCACTCAGAAAATGCTACCAGAATATTCGCTAACAGCAAGAATGGACGCACTCAGAGAACTTGATGAGCACCGATGGCTCAGTTTTTTAACTATGCGCGAAATACAACTAAGGCAAGCCAAGACACACGATCGATATTTGAAGACTCCAATCTTTTCGGTAGGACAGCTTGTACTCTTCTATAACGCAAAATCGGATAGAGCAGCAGGAAAATTCAAACTACGATGGTTCGGCCCTTTCAAGATCTCAGAACAAATCAATCCGGCAACTTTTCGGTTGACTACGTTGACTGGAAATCCACTTCCAAAGGTAATCAATGGGTCGAAGCTACGGCCGTATTATCCCACTACTAGTACGCATTAAATTATTTGGCGGCGAACCGCGTTTTGTATAAATTTTTGTGTTTTTCTTTTTTTTCTTTTCTCCCTTTTTAGTAGTGTTTTGTACGAATCTTTATGTTACTAGCCGCCTCTCCCTACCGGTCACTCAAGCACACACGCCAGCATGCAAACAGTACCTTTCCCGCACCGCACAATGATACCCATCCCCCTTCCCCCTCCCACCGTGTTCTCCTTATTTAACCCCCTCGGTTGCGCCACAACACTATTGTGTTCTCGAGACTATACGCATTATCTTTGTCTTTTGTGTTACCTGTAAGTGTGCTTGTAAACACCATGGAAGCACTAGCCAACTACGCTGCTTTCCGTGATGGTATCCCGACAGACGTCGGCAAATACCTGCGCTGCAGAGGATTGTCCAACTTCGCTGAGTTGCCTTGGCACTCAGTGGAAGCCCATCCCTTCTCCGCACAAATCATCCATGCCATCGCCCAATTTCCCATCACCGAACGACAGTGGGTCTTCCCTTCCCTCCCATATAGAACCGTCATCACCTTCCAAGCCTTCTCTACAGCCTACCGCCTCACCCCGCAAGGATGCGAAAATGGTCCTAGCATCCCTATCGCTCGCATGACCGAACTCTTTCCCCGCTCCTCATCCAACGAATATGCCATTCTCTGCCGCCCAGAACCCGAACGATCCGCCCTACAGTTCCTCGTAGCAATCCTCAACCTGCAAAAACGAACCTACGGCATCTCTCGCCCCTTCTATTCCGCCCTAGAATTAGCCACCCGCGAACCCGTAAACTTTGCCTCTTATTTCTTCCAACGAATCCATAAAGAATCCGTCGCTATAGTAAAACAACTCCAGAAAGGCAGCTCTCCGCGCTCTCGCCTTCCCCACATCATCTCCTTCCTCTTCCCAACCATTCTCGCCGCACAACCCCCACCCACAGGCCCAGCAATTAGGCACGAAGAATCAGCACAACCACTCGAGGAAACTGAAGAAGACGACGAAGAGATCAATCAACTCTTCCGCACGAAGCGAATCAGGATCAGCTCTTCAGAAAGTGAAGTCCAAGGATCCGCCGGAAAGAAACACGATGCCGAAGAAGATAAGCAAGAAGAAACTTACCACGACACCGCCACTTCAATACACAACGACACTTCGACAGAGCAACAAGACCAACAAAACCAAGCAGATACAGAGATACTGTCCACCGAAAAGGAATCTGAGCATCAACAGGACGAACCGAAAACCACCACAAAAGCACTGGATGAACTTATTGCGGCCATCAATCATACAGAAGCCGAACAACAGACCGTTGCACAGGTAACTACGACTGACTCTGTTCTGCCTACCCCACCTGTCAACCCCGACCTCCCACCGGAACCATCCCGCCGACCCGGTTCTGAACCTACACCTTCCTCCTCTTCCTCCCCTAACTACTCTCTGCCAAATTCTCAGAATCTCCTCACCGATACCTCCTCTCAGCCTCGTCAACCACCACCACCACCCACCGTATTTTCGGAACTAGCCTCCATGGGGCAATTCCTCATGCAGTTATCACACCAACTGCCCATACAATTTAAGGAAGCCACGGACAACCTGAAGGCCGAATATCAATACAAGGTCGACGTACTGGAAGCTGATATCACCCCCCTCTAGGAAGAAATCGAAGCCACAAAGATTGAGAACCATCAGCTCCAGACGCAGTTAGCAGAGCTCCAAGCCAAATTCTCGGCAGAACAGACCCTAGTAGAGCAACGAGATACAGCCCTTGAGCAACTTGCAGCCAAAGATCGACTCCTACACACAGCGCATGAAGAAATCCAAGCCCTGAAGGCCACCTGTAGCTCAGTGATGAGTAGCACCTCCTTTAATGTCAATCCGGGAAGACGTGAGGATGGTATGAAGACCTCGAGCAAGTGGCGGCACAAGTGCGTGAGTGAGAAGCACACAAGCATGCACACACATACACACACACGCGCACACACGGCAAGACAAAGAGAGAGAATCAATGGAGTTCTTTAGATTACTTTCAATAGCTCTTACAAGTTCGTTTCAATTACAATCTAACCTCCAAAAATGAGCTCTCTAGCTCTTTTTATAGTTTTTGACTAGCTTTGGCCCTGTCCAGACCTAGTGTCCGGCCTAGTTAAAAATTAGGTTCCAGGGCTTATTTGAGGGCTCAAACGAAGTCTAAAAATTATGAAATTTGGTACGATGGTACTTCTAATACTCCTCAAGCTCGAGGACTCCTCGGCTTGCACAAAATGGAGTCTATTCTACCAAAAACGGGATTTACAATGTTTGTGTAGTGATTAAAATCACTTGAGTTGTACATAACCCATGGGGAAAAATGATCTGGCCTTGTTGCCGTATTGTGCATGATTCCTCTGTTGCTTTGTGTGCCAACACTCCCCCCTTCCTAGCGTCTGTCGCCCCTGACAGACCTTTGTTCTTGCGGGTGGTCGATGTAATATTGGATGACATTGGTGGCCAGTTCATGTTCTCCTATCCTTAAGCCTCTTGCTAGATCGGCTTCCAATGCCTCCCAATTTATTGCACCGGGGTTCTCTGGTTGCGGGGTGGTGTAGTACTCTGAATACATTGCTTGTTCACAAGCAAACAGTTGAAGCAGATGTGTCGGCTTTGGTGCGAAAATCTCCGAGTGATACTCCCAGAAACCTGATCTGAACATTTCTTCGAAGGTCTGTTTGTAGCAGGCGGGGAGGTATTTGATGCGCGCATGCCAAGCGTAAGCCACACGGATACTGGGGGTGGTGCTCATGTCATACACCAAGTCGTAATTTCCATTGCTAAACCCCGGAAGACGTACCTGTGGTGCGGCTGCATTTCTAAAGGTCTTCAGCACTACTTGCATCATATCTAAGATTTTAAGCATCATTTGCGCTGCTACATCTGGCATGGGCTTCAAGCGCGGCATCCAGTGGCGAATGGTTCCCATCATGTATGCTACCGATGGTGGTCCTTGTGGTGGCGCGATGTACGGGTAGTTCAGCCATTCCTTGCATTGCGCATTGTTCTGTACCTTGATATTAAATGCCTTCCACGACCTGCGGCGGGGGACTGGACCGTAGCATGGGTTGTACAGGAGGTGCAACGGCGCGTTGTTCCATGTGCGTAGCATTTCTGGATAGGTCTCTAAAAGTTTCTGCCGCCATGTTGGTTGACGAATCTTGCCTTTTCGCACCTCTGGAGGAAGGTCTTCGGGTTGAAATTGGGTCGCAAAAGTAGGAATCTGACCCGTGACTCTTTGTATTTCTGCATTATAATCAGCCAGAATAATATAATACGGCCTGTATTGGAGTTCCGATGAGAGAATCAGGCGTCTCGATGACAAGTTCTTGAAGTAAGCTGATTGTAACACAGTCTCCTCTATGACCCTCATGGCCTGATTTTGCACTACGGTGCGTTCTTCATGCGAAGTCCCGATTTCCTCCACTTGTCGTAACCATGGCGGCCGTGGTGCCTCGAACGTGTCCTGCGCTTCTTCTGTTTGTTGGCCTCCTGGGAATGGTTGCGGATCATATTCTTCATCAAACGTTTGTTCCACAGGAATTTGCACAACTTCTTCGTCCGTGGGAGCCTCCGGAGGGGAAGATGGTCTCTCATATTGTAGTAGGCGTGTTTGCAATTCAGTTACCTGTTCCTGGAGATCTTTTATGGCCTCTGCGTTGAGAAGTGAAGCCGCAGAGGGGGTGGTTGGAGGGGCAGCTGTTGGTCCTTGTTGGTGTTCCTGCTTGAGTTGTCCTAGCTCCTCCGATAGCTTATCATGTGCTTCGAGCAGCATGGCATAATCTTCCAATATAATCTTGATGTTATCGGGGGTCACTGCTTGAAACTTGGATGGGCTGATGGGTGCCCCCGGTGTGCTCTCAATAGCTGCCTCCAGGTTCTCTTGATTTTGTATTTGCAGACGTCTGTTCTCTTCCTGAGCAGCCGCAAGATGGCGTTTAAGTAGCGCCATATTTCGCTGAAGTTTTGAGTTGCGTTCCAGCTGTGTCCGTAGGTGACGTTCTACCACCTGCACCGCTTCCTGATCTACGTTCTGTAGCTGTACCTCCAATATATTATGGGCTTCTTGGAGGGTTTGGAACTGTGTGTGGAGGCGAGTGTTCTCCTCTTCTAGTGTCGCAAGGCGGTGCTGTAGTGTCGCTGAGTGCTCTTGCAGGCGTTCGTTTTGTTGCTGGAGCTGAATGTAATCTGTTCTTAAATTTGATATACAAGCCATCATGGTGTCCAATGCATTACCTATAGATGAGTGGGGGGTGTTTACCGTGGAAGATGCATGGGAAGGGAATTGGGGAAGGGAGACAGTGAATGATGTGTCTACGAAAGTTGTGTGTGTGAGTGAAATTGGTGGAGGGGGAATGGGAGGAGGTGAAACCGTGGGTGGAGGTGCCGTGGGTGGTGAAATTTCCATACCTTCAGGAGTGGGTGTTAGTGTGGGGCCTGCCATATACATTGGTATGGTAGGTGGTGTGTGTGTGGAAGTGGTGAATAGATGTGACGTGGGGTGGGGAGCTGAAAAGGCCGGGAATGGTTGAGAGCCTGGTTGAAAAGCCCTAGCAAAGATGTCCTGGAGGGATTGTAGAAATGGAGAGAGGGATGTCGGAGGTTGGGGTCGTAAGTTTGAGAAGGGCTGAAAGGGTGGCGTGGTAGTAGGGAGGCCCATGAATGTGGATCTGGGGTCAGGATGACCCATGGCTGCGGGCATTGGGGATGGTTGCCCTAGGGCAGGCTCTAGGAGGGGTTCGGCGGATTGTGTAGTGTTGGGGTTTGCCTCGAAGATTGGATTATCAGTGGTAGAGAATAGGGTGGCACTAGGGATGGGAGTACGGAAGATGAAGGTTGGGTCAGTGGGTTGAGTGGTCGATGGGATTTCCACTGTCTCTGTTCTAGGAGGTGATGGTGGGGGAGTAGGTGGTAGTGGTTCGGTGGACTCCTCATGGGTGGCTGGGTGCTGTTGGCTAGCTGTTTGGGGGGTTGTCCTGATAGTTTCAGGTGTAGTAGTCGGCTCTTCTGCAACTGTAACGGGAATTTGGATATTTTTACCTGAGCGAGGTCGTGTCTGGAACCTTCGTGGGTCATATTGAACTGAAGGCCTCTGAATGGCAGTGCGCACAGCTTCTACAACTCCATATGTTTCTGCCATCAATAAGAGACCTTCCCTGTACTCTGAGTCAACTCCCGCTTCTTCCAACAACTGAGTCATAAGTACTCTGCTGCTCTGTTCAGTGAGTAACTGCTGCGATCGCACTCTTTCCATAATCTGATACAGCCTTCGGAGTTCTGCTGTATATGCTGGGGCTTCAGTGGTCTCTTCTTCATACACTTCTTCTTCTTCCGGGTGTCCGTGTTGTTGACTTTGCTGAGCGTCACTCCAATGGACATGTCTACCGTCTGTAGACTTTCTTCTTCTTCGTGAGGATGTGCCCTGCTCCTCTGCCTCTGAATAAAACTCCACATCAGAGAATTGTGTGCTTTGTAGGAATGCTTTGAAATCATGGGGGTCCAGTCCTTCAGCCTCTCCAGTGGCAGCAAATTCGAATTCAGGTGTAACAGGAGGAGCCGATGGGGTAGGTTGTGTCGTAGTGTCAGATTCCGACCTGGGTATCCTAATGGTAAAGGGGGGTACAGTGCCCTCTCTTAGTGGTGATGCCTCAGGAGTAGTCAGGACTTCCCTTGTCTGGACACAAGGGATCGCGCCCCTCATGCGCTTGGACTGATGTGTGGACGTCTTGAGCCTTTTAAACATTTGTAATTGTGCCCAAGTTAAGGCACGTTCAATGGGGACATCATATGCTAGGCATCGGTAAATAATGCGTGTGATCGCACAGCATCCGTTCACCACTAATTTCCTAGAAGCCCGTTTGTTTGCTTCATACAACTGATCTATAATCCACACTGGTAGCTTAATAGGTAACGCACCTGCTTCCGCCAAGTAGAGGGCAAACCAGATCTTCTTGTGTGGTTGCGTGAATCGGTCTTGGCCGGGGAAGGCGAAATGTTGCATGCACATGCGGAGAGGGATGGACACATTTGGGGTGAGTGCTGCCATGTCTTTCAGCTTCACTAGTTTCCTGTCCTTCATATTGGTGGGAACGAGAGCATCCTTTTCTGAGGGCACATGCGTGCCATGCATATTTAAAGCGTCGCTTACCAATTCCACAGTAAGTTCAAACCTCTTCAACTCGTTGTTGCCTAGCAATGAGGGGAGAACAAATGATCCGGGTTGGTCCTTATCTTCATTAGCTTGTAATGTGGAGACCAAATAGTAACATCGGAGGAGATCGGGTTTAGGTAGTGGGGCTTCAAAATATTCCGCCAACCCTGCTCGTTGCCATATGGTCTGGAGATCTTCGGTGTTCTGTAAAGTCTCGAACTCTTTGGAGAAAAATTGGAATCTCACCCATGATCTGTCATACTCGCATTTGGACTCCCAGATATACTTGGCCTCTCCTAATGGACCGGGCATGCCATTGAACCAATGAGAATTGGCATGGACTCTTTCCGTGATCCCTGTAGGTGGGTCTGGCATCGGGATTTGCTGAAGGTGTTGCATCTCCACTGGTCGTTCAGTCGGGGGCACGTCCACAGGTAGGCTATCCACATCAATTCCTGCAGTAAGTATCCCTACTTGTGAGCCCGAACCTGTCGCTTCTGCCATTTTTCTTCTTGCTTTCTGATTCTGTGAGAATATAGAATCATGTGTTAACATCGTAATGGACAAAATAAATCCGGTGTTGTCCCCGTTACAACATTAACATGAGGTAGATGGTGAGTTAGTGGTTAGTAAGTGCACGAAGACAGTGAGTGTAGTTAATGTTTGTGTATTCCTAGGAGACTACTGCAGTTAGTAAGTGGGTATGAATTTACAAATTGGGGTCGGGGGGTTTATTACAGGCCCTAGGCTGCCAAATGCAGTGAATGGGCTTTGCCTTCGGTTTCGGAGAGGCTCTAGAGAGCTTTCTCAGTGTCGTGGTTTGAACACGAGGCCTTTTTGGGACCCATTTACAATTAATTACATGCACGCTCTTGGGTCTTGGTGTGTTCATGAGCGTTGAGAACGAGTGAATACTGGCAGTATGCGTAGCTGCGTTATGCTGTTTAGGCTGTGGCCTCGGCGTAGCTCCTTGTGCCATCAAGCAAGCCTTAGGCACCCAAATTTGTCTTGATTGTGGGCTAGCCTTCATCGACTTCTTGGGCACCCAAATATATTTCACGTTAGTAGAAGAATTTCCGAAAGACTTCTTATTAGTGTCGTGTTGTTTGTTACTAATAAGAGGCTTTGCTCGTGTGGTTGGCTTGAGTGCAACCGGGTGTTCGCCTTTCCGCACCCACACTTGTTTCACTTGCTGGGACATTTTGCTGCGCAGGTACTTCGGATCCCCGACATAGGTAGCACTCTGCTTCTTCGGCCTGTGATCCACCTTGGGTTGTTGCCTTCTTCTGGCCTTTGGAGAAGAAGGGAATTCCTTTGCATCCCGGACTCCTTTTTTGCGCATATCCTTCCTCTGCAACACATAGTTTTGGACAAGAACAGCATGATCAACTTCATGTGCACCCCTGGAAGGACCAGGAGTCTGTGCCTTTCCTAGTTCCTTGAGTGCTCCATTGTCTAATTCTACTGTAACTCGACTATGATTGACCCATACCTGAAGAAGCCCACTTCTTAGGTTTAAGTTGACTGCTTGGTCATAGATCCAGTCTTGACCCAAGACAAGAGGTTCAGTGAGATCCTCATCTTGACACACTAGTGCTTTAACTGTCATTGCCTCATCATGAATGTAGAGGGGAAGTTCCACCTCGCCCATGCAAGGGGTTTCCACGCCTCCCAATCCTATGAGATATGCTTCTACAGGATTGACAGTTAACTGTAACTCTTGACAGTAAGACACTCTAACAGCACTAGCGGCTGCACCTGAGTCAATCAAGGCTTTTACAGTCCTTGCACTCTTTTCTTGTCCTATATCTAGGGTTACGAAAGGACGTCGATCAGTTATCCTAGGTGAGCTGGTTCCTGCGACTTCACACATTGCCATATGATATCCTTGATCTGCATAGTCCTTTGTCCTAGGCTGCTCTCTACCTTGCCTTCGTAATTTCATCCTTCTGATGCGTTCTAAAGCTTCTGCTTGAGCTTCTTCTCTAATTCGCTTCTCTTCCTCTTTGCGTTTCTTAGCAGTGTTGAGTCGGCTGAGCATTTCCTCCGTGAGGGGTTCCTGATACAACTTGACTCTGCATCCGCTAATATAGTTAGGGAGAACATCGCCCTCTAATGTGGCTAATTGTACTGCTCCACTCGTGGAGATCCTATTGATGATCATAGGTCCGTAGCCTCTCTTTTCTAGCTTCCTCGCGTGTTGTTTTAGTGTATAGACTAAGACTAGATCTCCTGTTCTCAAGCCTTTATCCTTCACGTGGGCATCAAAGTATGCCTTCTGTCTCTTCTTGGCTGCATATATCCCTGCAGCGGCTCTCAGTCTTGTTTCTCCTAATCGTTCAAGGTCAAAGATCCTAGAGGAGAGCTCATGACCTGTCCATTCGTGCTCTTGTGCTACTCTCAATGTAGGGATCAGGAAGTCCAAGGGTAGCACAACATTTTGGCCAAATACCATCTGAAAGGGAGTGGCTTGGAGTACCGTTTTGTAGGCCACTCGGTATGCCCAAACAGCATGGTGTAGCTGTTTGTCCCAATCAGAGCGTTTAGTGTTCACTAATTTCGTCAGTACATTGCATAAAATCTTATTAGTGCTCTCAGCTTGTCCATTAGCTTGAGGGTGATAAGGGGCAGACTTCTTGTGTATTACCAAGAATTCTTGGAGTAGATTTTCAATCACTTCGTTCAAGAAATGAGTGCCTCTATCGCTTACAAGCTCTATAGGTAGCCCGTATCTTGTGAATACATTCTCAAACAAGAATTTGGCAGTTGTTTGAGCATCGTTCTTGGTTGTAGCCTTTACCTCTACCCACTTGGTGAGATAATCTGTTGCAACAATGATGTATTCCGCATGAGAACCTTTAGCTGGGGGATTAATAGGACCTACGAAGTCTATTCCCCACTTAGAGAATGCACGTCCACCCATCATAGGTTTCAGTGGCATCTCATCTTTGCGTATAGGATACTGAGTCCTTTGACAGACATCACACCGTTTCACATAGGTATGTGCATCCATGTGAAGGGTAGGCCACCAGAAGCCCGCAAATAGTATCGCTTTGATCACCCGATCTGGTCCAAAGTGTCCTCCTGCTACACCTTGGTGAGCAGTTTCCAAGATCTTGAGATATTCACTTTCATGGACACATAACCTCAGGTAACCATCTTTATCGTGCTTATATAGATTATCACCTATGAGTGAATAATCCAGGGCTTCTTGTTCTAAACTCCTTTTCCTAGCTAGAGTCATGTCTGGGGGGAATGTGTTTGTCCGCAAGAATGATACTAGAGGTTCACTCCAATCTGGCACAATGGATACTTGATAGAGAGTGGCATGTTCCAGAGGTGGTTTAGTGCAACATATTGGGCATTCCTTGCACAACTTTTGGACATCCGCTTCCATAGTTGGCCAATGCAATCCGAATCTCTTTAGAGTCTGCAACGTTCGTTGCTTTGAATGGTGTTGCTCTAACGCACCTACATGTGCTAATTGCAACCATTTAGCGTACTCATCCTCTTCTACGCAACAAGCCAAGATCCCTTGATCTGTGTGCTTGTACATGCTTCCTGCCATGATATGGTACTTTTGGGCTTTTACGATCTCTCTATTCCGTGTGTTCACCACTGGATGATTAGGCCCATATGTCAATACTGGTACTATTGGCTTGGCCCACTGCGGCACCACTTCCAAATTAAACAAGTAAGCATCAGGAAGGTCATCTGACACTCCTTGTGGGGCTTCTCCTGATGTGAGCCTAGAGAGGTGATCTGCTCTCAAATGGGTCCTCCCTTTTCTTACCACGACCTCAAAATCATATTCCATTAGCAAGAGAAACCATCTTACTAATCTTCCTGTATTGCATGGCTTGTTTACAAGATATAACAATGCCTGATGATCAGTAAAAAATTTAAACTTATTTGCAAGCAAATAGTGTCTAAATTTCTTAACTGCATATACCATGCCTAATCCTTCTCGCTCCGTAGTGGTGTAATTCCGTTCAGCCGCATTCAATTGTCTACTGGCATAGGCAATTGGAAGATCCATATTACCTTCACCAGTAGGTTGTGCAAGCACACATCCAATAGCATAATTGGATGCATCAACATGAACATGGAATGGCTTATTCCAATCTGGTGTGGTCAAGATTGGTGCTGAACATAATCTTCGTTTAAGCTCTTAGAAGGAATTCTCACATTCATCCGTCCACTCAAAGTTAGTCAAAACTCCGTACATGGGCTTTGCAATGACAGCATACATATGTATAAATCGTCGGTAATAGCCACAATGCCCCATGAAAGCTTGTACTTCCTTGACATTCTTTGGCCTAGGTAGCTCTGCTATGGCTCTCACTTTTTCTTCGTCTGTAGATATGCCATTTTTTGACACTATGTGTCCTAGAATCTTGCCTTGCCTGACCATAAAAACGCACTTTTCTGGGTTCAGGCAGACTTGATATTCTCTACATTTGTCAAAGATTTGTCTGAGTTCAGGGATATGGGTTTGTCTAACGTTGGAATGAGCACAAAGATCATCAACATAGACTTCTAAACTCTTCCTCAGGAACTCCTTAAACACATGGCACATCAGCCTCTGGAAGGTAGCTGGTGCATTGGTAAGCCCAAATGGCATTACTCTAAAAGCAAAAATGCCCCACTCTGTGGCAAAAGCAGTCTTATGCTGGTCTTCTGGAGCTATGGCTACTTGGTTGTAGCCCGAAAATCCATCAAGGAAGCTGTACAGTTCCTTGCCGGCCACTCTTTCTAAGAGATGTTCTGTGATGGGAAGTGGATAGTTATCTCGAATCGTGGCGGCATTCACCTTTTTCAAGTTAATGCATACACGCAGCTTGCCATTCTTCTTGGGCACCACTACGATGGGGGATACCCATTCAGTGTGCTCAATTTCGTAGATAAATCCAGCTTCAACCAGTCTATCTATCTCTTCTTTGATCTTATCAGCGTAATTATCGTTATATGTATAAGGCTTTTGCTTAGAGGGTTTGGCATCTGAGGTCATGGGGATAGTGTGTGAGCATATGTCAGGGTCAACACCTTTCAAGTCCTTGTAACTCCAAGCGAATACATCTCTGTATTCTCTTAGCAAGGCAATTAATTCGTGCTCTTCTTCCGCTGTTAGGTCATAACCTATGTACGTACATCTCTCCTCTCCTTCTTCTAGGGCCACTACTATTTTCTTGGTGGTTTCTTTGTTATCATAGGCCTCTCCTGATTGTGCCTCTCGTTTAGGCATTCTTATCATGACTCTCCTGTCATCTATCTCGTACTTCTTAAAATTTTTGGGACCTCAAACAAAGATTCTTCCTCTTCTGGTGAGGCTTCTCTCTTCTTTCGTTTCTTCCCTTCTTCCTTCGGGCTCACATGTGTTGCTAATCTTACGTCATTTGTCAGCTCTCCATGCCTCTGGGTTTGAAATTCTACCTCATGGAAGTATTCTTCATCTGATGCAAATGGTGGGTCCATAATGATTGACTCTAGATCGGAGTCACTTGCATCCTCAAATGCATCAGGGCTAGGTTCGCATTCTTCTAGAACTGCCTCTCCCATGATTGGCTCTATGGAGAAGACTGAAATATCATAGCCATCCTCATCACAGTGAGGTGTCCATTGTTCTTCGTTGATGGCTACGTCCATTGTTGCTAAGATTTCTGCCCACCCGTGAGGTTCAAATTCTTCGTCTGGAAAAACTACAGGTGCATAGGCTGGGTCTTGGATTGATCTATGGGTTTCTTTCGCACCTACCTCTCTGGCTTTCTCTCTCTTCTCTTCTTCTACTGCTACCTTGCACATCCATAAGTGGGTGTCTTCATGCATCCATGAGGATCCAGACCCTATGGAATGCACCGATTCCGTATCATCTTTGGCTCTATGGATGGGATTCCACTGGATAGGAGGTACATCCCTATGAGAGTAATCTTTGAGATTGACTTTGGTCGTAACACCTAAGTGTTGCAGGTACAAGGAATTGGTCCCCCAATCCTGTACCACTTGCAACTGTCGCATAAATGGTCTTCCCAAAATCATCTCATAGGCATGATTTTTGCTAAAGTCACATATAGCAAAGCTATGCTCAAACTCAACACCACAAGTGGTGAGAGTTATGCCTTCTAGCAATCCTAAGGGTCTCTCAATATGACCATCGGCCATCTGCAATTTCATCCTTGTTGGCCTGAGTGCTGGCTTGCCCCAACGCTTCCAAAGGGAAGTAGTGGCAATTGCAACTCCTGCACCTGAGTCCAAAATTGCCTTGGTGGTGTATTCCTGGTAGGTGATGGGAAGGTAGGTGTTCCCTTCTTCACCTTCACACATATCTCCTATCTTATCCAAGGGAATTTCTGGCACTGTCCTATGGGATCCTACCTGGGAACGAGATTTTGCTATCTCTGGTACTTGTTTGGCTACATGTTTCCATAATTCAGGTCTAACCTTGAGTGGCTCTTCTAACTTGAGATTACACTGCACGTTAGTGTTCTTCACTACTTCTGTGTTCCTAGGTATGACTGAGTCGTCGTTCCTTACCATGACTGTGGGTGCTCTCATACATGTGGACTTTGCTTCCCATGGACCTGTGAAGTGGGGTAGCTCCTGTATGGAATTAGACTCAAAGTCCAATCTCTCATGAGACTGAGTACTCTCATGTTCCCCGTAAATAGATGGGATGTCTTGTGGGAATTGGTCGTGTGCATCATCCACAAGTTCAAAGGGAGGGGCGACTTCACTTTCGTTATCCCATTTGTCTTCTTGAATCTCTCGTAGGAAGTCTGGTGCAAACCGATTCATAGAAGAAGAAGTGTCTGGCTCCGTAGAATTAGGCGCATAAGCAACCTGGGAAGGAGGGCTTATTCTATCGTTGGCTCTCTCCTCGTTCTCACGGATGGCTGGAGCGCAAGCTTCTTGGGGAGGATTGCCTATTCTATTACTCTTCCGAGCAGGCTCATACACTCCCTGAGAAGGAATGTAGGCAGACTGTGGAGGTGCGTGGGCTTCCGAGGGAGGCTCATCTGCCTTTTGGGGGGGAAGATAAGCTTCTTGAGGAGGCACATGGGCTTCCTGAAGAGGCTGGCTTATCCGTTCTCTTGCCCTTTCCTTTCTTTGAGGGGTAGGTTCCTTTTCTGACTGTGCAATTAGCCTCTCTATTTCTTCTAAGGGGGGGAAGTTGTCTGGTTTAGTGGAATTGGCCGCATAAACTTCCGATGGGTAATGGTTCATGTTTTTTCTTGATTTCTCTCTCTCTTGATTTTTTTCGTCCTTGGCAGATCTTGCAATTATTCTCTCTAATTTCTCTAGGAATCCATCCAAGTGTAATTGCGTTTTGGCTGAGCCCGAGTAATTGAAAAGGCGACTGGCTTCAAACATAGTCTGAGCCAGTGCGACCATTTTCGCGCACAGTTTGGTTCTTTCTATCTCTAGGTCAGCTCTAGGATAGCACTTGTCATGATCCGTGACGTTTGGCCCTTCTTGGATTCTGGCCTGATATGCCTTAAGCATCATGTCTATGTCTTCGGGAGTGGGATCAGCTAATACTGATCCTGTTTGGGGTGGTGGGTGGGTTACGTGGGGTGTCCTAGAGGGTGGAGGGATGGAGAGTGATGGGGATGGTAGCGGTGGGAATGTGTGAGAGTGCGGTTGAGATGTGATCTCTATGATTTTAGCCTTGGTTTCTCGTAGACTTTCCTCAAGTTCACTCATCTTCTTTGCCCATTGCCTTTTCATGCGTTCGCGGCTATCTCTCCAAGCTCTTGTTCTCTTTTTATTTTGGCTCTCAGTATCGCTGGTGTCTGGGCTCTTTTCCTTGCCTACCCCTGGGTTTTGCTTCACTGCTTGAGCTCTCGTGACTACCTGTACGGGTGCAGTGGAAGTAACACTTCCGCTGGAGTCTACCACTAACTCAATAACATTGATGGGCGTGATTTTTGGCATATTATTGGGGTTCTTTGGGCAATCTCGTAAGAGATGCTCTTTTCCACAATCTTGGCAGAAGCCTTGTATCGTCACTGACTGGGGTTGTGTAGGTGGAGGCAAGGGACAATCACGAATGAGGTGATCTCCTTGGCATCTGTAGCACGGTCCCCTTGGGAATGGAGGTCTTACCTGCCTAGATTGAGGCCTAGGGTTGGGGTTTGCATACATGACGTTCGTGTAATCTGACTCCCAACTAGGTTCGTTTGTCTCTTCGCTATAATAGGACTCACCATGCTCAGGAGACTGCATGTAGTAGGCCTGGGGGCTATCAACATGTGTAGAATCAAAGCTATGGTCACTCGGGTCACTTTCAGAAAGCAAGGATGTTACAGGGACTATAGCTCTATTCAGGTTCTCTTCTGCAGCAGTATACTTTACCGGAATCACATTGGCTGGGGCTGGGGGTTGTTGTGCTAGCACAGGCTGAGGCCTTTGTTGGTTTTGATATTGAGGTTGGAAATTCTGTTGTGGCCTGCCATATGGTTGTGGAGGGTACTGGTTCTGGTATCTGCCTTGTTGGTAGGGCTGAGGGTAGGGTTGCCTAACCGCCTGCTTGTTGTATGGGCAATCTTGTGCGGTGTGGTTGGTGTATCTCCGTTCTATGGTGCAGTACTGGCTACTAGGGTTTACTTGGGGTTGAGCCATAATAGGGCAGACATTCGCCATATGGTCACCACCACATGTATAGCATCTTTTCACAGGGGCAAACCTTGGGATTTGTTTGCTAGTTACACCTAATTTCTGAGCTACTTTTTCGGCAAGTTCCTCAATTGATGTGGCTTGTGTGGAAGATTGACTAGATGCACTATCTGATTCTTTGTAAATTTTGGACAGCTCTAGCTCTTCTCCTAGGTTATCTTCAATGTCAATGCACATACGTACACACTCTTCTATAGTCCTAGGGTCTTTCAGATACACGTAGGATCTCAATTTTGGACTCAACAATCCGTCAAGGAATAAGGCTACTTGTTTAGCAGATGTGGGTAGCTCCGAAATAGGGCACCTTTCAAGATATTGTCTAAATCTTCTTCCTGCAAGTCTCACAGTCTCTTGAGGGGTTTGTTTGAAGCTGTGAATCAGTGAGGAGGTGTTGTGCCTTATACCACTCTTGGAGAACTCAATAATAAATGCTTCTAGGAGTTGTTCTATGCTCCTGAACTGGCGCTCATCCAATGGCTGAAACCATGTAAGTGCCGTATTCCTCAGGGTTAGACCGAAGGCATTGTACTGCGTGAATAGATCCTCAACTTGTTCAGCTCTCAAGACTTGCTTGAACTCCGCCACATGATCATAGGGATCTCCTGTGCCGTCAAAGTAATTCTTCATGGACTTAACTAGCTGGGTGGGTCTCAAAGTTCTTGTGTGCTCTCTAGGCCTCGGCAGAGGGAATCCATCTACATTTCTTTGGTTCCTATGGGCTCTAAGCATCTCAGGTTCTACCCTATTCGTCTCCGTTCTCGTTCTTTCTCTGCCCACTGGATTGGCAAAACTTACTTCTGGTCTATCTTTACTTCTGTCTCTTTGCATACCATGAGCCTGGGATGTTCCAGCTCCAGGGTGACCATAGGATGCATTTGATCTTGATTGGGGGAAAATGAATTCCCCCTTCCAGGTGTAAGCATGCCTATCATTTTCTGTCACCACAAAGATCCTCTCCGAAGTGTGGTCTAAGTAGGTCACTCTACCTGGGCTATCTGGATCCTTAAACTCATAGATCATGATTGTTCCTATATCAATTGGGTGATCCGGTTTATACCTCCAAAAGGCTTCGTCTGTTTCTCGATTGAGAAGCAAATCTATGCACTTGTTATCTTGGGGGACCCACTCAGGCGTGATAATCCTAGTGAGAACTGATTTACCTCGAGGGGTTCTAGGTTCCACTCCCATGTTTCCTTGTTCCAAGTCACCTAAGTCCGTTTCTGAAATTACATTTCCAAATTCATCTGTCCTATCTGGATGACTGGTGACTACGTAGATGGTTCCTTCCTTGTCCAGGTATGCACCGTTTTCAAACTTGACAGCTGGGTGCTCTAGTCCTATGGATTGGTCAGGGTTTTTAATCTGGACCACTGATCTTCCTAGGCCGTCCTCATAGATGCTCGCACCTAATCGGTTGGTCCTAAGGTATTCCAACTGCGTTTTGTAAGGACCTTCCACCCTGTATAAATAAGGCACACCTGAACTTCCCGTAGGTCTGTCCATACCTTGAGACATCCCTGATTCACTGGTATCAGAGCTAGAGTAATGAGAGTGGTGACTCAACTGCTGGGTCCAAGACCTTGCAGTGTGATTGACACTAGCCTCTGAAGACCTAAGGCTTTGTCTCTCTCTTACTAGGTGTCGTCCTGATCTAAGGTTCATATGCCTATCTAAGTAGCCCAATTCTTTGCCCAGGGTACAACCTCGTTGCCAATCAATTGGTACCAGTCACTTGATTCTTTTTAGTTATTCCTCGTGTTTAAAGTCTTGTCTGCTATTACGTCGTCAGGAATACTTGAATGTTCTTCGTACTTTCAGGTTGATCGTTCCACGTTAGGCTCTTTCCTTTATGTTGTCGACAGTACAGAGATTAAGTTTTTAGCTTGAACTTGAGTTTTTAGGTAGTCTTCAACTTGATAGTGGCCTATCGTTGCCCTGACTTACTCCTACTTCTAATCGTTCTTAGCCTAAGCTAGGAATTGACGAAGAGGAGTTGAGAATATTCCGACCTTTCTTGCTGAACCTTGCTCTTTAGTGCTCGAGAAGTTGATTCTCAAGCGTGCGCCACACCGTTGCTTGGATACTCTCAGTTGCTTCTCAATAGGCCTGCATAAATCCCAAGATTAGCTCCAAGTAGACCTTTCAATTGACAGACAATTTATTTCAGACACTTTTTTAATGACCCTTGTTCCCCCTTTTGTATTGCTAGAAATTTCCTCTAGAGCTCCCTGGGTGTTCCTACCCCTCAGTGTGTCAACTTCCAAATATCCTATCTGAAAATCAACGCGTTATTCTTATAAAAAACAGTTGAGGGCGTGTAGTATATGTCACGAGCTTTCCGATAAGCCCTAGAGCTCAGAAAATGGATTTCATATGAAAAAGTTATGACCGTTCAGGGTTTAGGGGGTTACTAGACAGACAGAACCTTTCGGGGGTTTTAATGCATTTTCTAAGGCCTTCGTAAGTATATGAGTACATGAAAGTGCAAATATGCCCAAAATTTAGCCTAAATTTCCCAAAAATTCACTCCTTAATTTTTTGCCGAAAATGCCTGTCTATCGCGATAGACGGTGTCTGTCGCGATAGACACAATCTATCGTGGGGCTGTCTGTCGCGATAGACGGTGTCTGTCGTGATAGACGGTATCTGTCGCGGATTTCTGTCTGTCGCGATAGACGGTGTCTGTCGCGATAGACGCTATCTGTCGTGAAATTCTGTCTGTCGCGATAGACGGTATCTGTCGCGATAGACGGTATCTGTCGCGGATTTCTGTCTGTCGCGATAGACGGTGTCTGTCGCGATAGACGCTATCTGTCGTGAAATTCTGTCTGTCGCGATAGACGGTATCTGTCGCGATAGACGCTGTCTGTCGTGGGTCTCTGTCTGTCGCGATAGACGGTGTCTGTCGCGATAGATAGTGTCTGTCGCGATAGACGGTGTCTGTCGTGATAGACTGAAAAAACGCAAATTTTTGAAAAACTTCTAGTGATCTAGAGTGCCCTCAAGGTGTAGGTTACAGTGCTAATCATGCATTCACAAAATGTTAAGATTTTCTGTCTGTCGCGATAGACAGTGTCTGTCGCGATAGACAGAGGTTGTCGTCCCGGGACCTGTGCAGAGCCTGTCGTACCTGCGCACACTGCTGGGGATGATGGTACAGCAAAAACCTGCAAAATAGCTCAAGAAACATGCAAAAACAACGCATGCAAATTCGCTCTCTCGCTCTCTCTCACAAGTGAAATGAGGGAAATGAGGTGGAGATGGGGATATAGTAAAAAAACTGAAATTTTCGCGATAATGGAGATGGAGGTGGGAGATGGTGATGATGATGGTGATGAAGATGGTGAAGAAAGTAAAAGAAATTCGATGAGAGTGAAGAAAATACCTACCACTCCAACGCGTCAACTCTACGTCTTACCATCACACGCTCGTCCTCAAAGCTCAATCCCCGGCAACGGCGCCAAAATTTGGTGTAGCTCAGTGATGAGTAGCACCTCCTTTAATGTCAATCCGGGAAGACGTGAGGATGGTATGAAGACCTCGAGCAAGTGGCGGCACAAGTGCGTGAGTGAGAAGCACACAAGCATGCACACACATACACACACACGCGCACACACGGCAAGACAAAGAGAGAGAATCAATGGAGTTCTTTAGATTACTTTCAATAGCTCTTACAAGTTCGTTTCAATTACAATCTAACCTCCAAAAATGAGCTCTCTAGCTCTTTTTATAGTTTTTGACTAGCTTTGGCCCTGTCCAGACCTAGTGTCCGGCCTAGTTAAAAATTAGGTTCCAGGGCTTATTTGAGGGCTCAAACGAAGTCTAAAAATTATGAAATTTGGTACGATGGTACTTCTAATACTCCTCAAGCTCGAGGACTCCTCGGCTTGCACAAAATGGAGTCTATTCTACCAAAAACGGGATTTACAATGTTTGTGTAGTGATTAAAATCACTTGAGTTGTACATAACCCATGGGGAAAAATGATCTGGCCTTGTTGCCGTATTGTGCATGATTCCTCTGTTGCTTTGTGTGCCAACACCACCATCCACGCAAAAGAAGATATCAACACCTCCCTCGAAAAATTGATCGCAGAGACGAAGATTCAATTGCAGGAAGCCATCCAGAAGAATCATGATCAACAGAAAGAAACCGAACAAATCCAAGAACAGTTACGGTGAGCCGAAGAATGCGCAAATGAAGTTAACAGTATCCTAAAACGCCAGCTGATACGGGAAGGACAATACCTCAAGGATATCGACAAGACGCGCAGAGAACGAGATGCATTTAAGAAAACTCTGGATTTCCAAACCCAGCAGTTTGAACGCCAAGACAACCAACTGCGCAACCAGAAGGAGTATATTGAAGAGCTAAAGACCAAACTAGACGAAATGAAGGCTTCCAAGGACGCCGCACTAGCCAACGATTTTTATCTACAGGAAGCTTTTGTGCAGATCCAGGCCGAGAATGTGCTCACCGAAGCAATCGCACTTAGCTCTGCTAGAATAGATACGCAGCTTCTAGAGCCTGATACGCTAAAACAACTATTAGAAACTCTCAAGAAAAAGATAGCTCGAACATTTAGATCGGCTAGGAGTATGTATCTCGAAGGTCTCATCGACGAATGAGTATATTCGCCATCCAAATTCATAATGTATGAATATGATAATCAAATTTTGGTTTTCTGACATTTTCGCACATGAAAAATCTTGTTCAGTCTAGCACCAATCAACAGTGTAACATGCGGCATAATGATTTTTACTCGGATACAAATATTATCAAGGGAGGGAAGAGTCATATCCTACTGACATACAATCAGTAGAGCAAATGGCCGTTCAAGCACCGATGTTTATAAAATGCGTTTACAGAGTATAGCTTTCTAAATTAGCATTCTTTGAGATTCAGCACCTGTTAGCAACTTCCAGCATATTCTTCTCAGCAAACCTTAACCAAGTATGTCGGAATCTGACATTCTCCGCTGGCAATTCAGAAAGCGCGCCCATACGCAGACCTATGTGGTAACAACAACAGATACCACCCTACAAGATGAAGCAGATGACGCAGTAACTTCTGCATCAGAAAAGACCCAGCATAAATTCTCCACCGAATTTAAAATCGAGCTCGACATCAAATCGCAAAAGAATGAAGATTGGCTACAGAAGATAGGGCTCCACCAGTTTGCCCAATTACCGTGGAAACAATGGATTGCTAATGACGATGCAGAGGACCAATTACATAGCATGCGACAAACCAACGGCTTCATTCTCAATCAGGTACGATTTTCGCCCCAGCTCATCTCAGCCGTATTTAAACTACCACTCTACGATGGCGCCCGATATCTTAAATGTTCAAATGAGGACTTGAGGAAGGAATTTGGCGACTGTGAAGGCCCCCGACGGTATTACATGTTGAAAAACGCCACCTATCACCGACGAGAACAATTTAAATGGTATTTAGAAAAGCTTTGTTTACTAGTCAAATTCGACTTAATGTCGAAAGAAAATTTTTCCCCCTTATTGCATGCCGAAGAAGGAGGTCCGGTTAGCTGGACACATTGGCTCTATGACCACCTCTACGCACAAATCATTGTTGGGGATAAGAGAAGATCCCACACCAACAGCAGACTAACAGCCTATTTAGCTGCTATATTTAATTTTGTCCAATCTGTAAAGGATAAGCAGTTACACTGGTCCCCCCCTTTTTATCCCGGTGAACATGATCAAATAAATTCAGAGCACCACACAGAGCCTGAGGAAGCAGCTCAACCCTCCACCTCGTCTGCATCTTTATTCCACACAGGTAACAGCGCACAGAATCAGACAGTAGGGACGTCGTTTCGGCTGTCCATTAAAAGACGAATGGCAGACAACTTGCCAACTGCCAGTCCAGAGCAAGCACCGGATGACCCCCAACCCGATTTTTTCATAAGGATGCAAAACCAACTCCAAGAGGTTTCTCAATATTTACGGCAACAAGAACAAGCGATTCAGCACAAAAACGAGTTATTATTGGCCACGATGACTAAGTCCAATTCAGTAATGACACAGGTGCAAAAAGAATTGGATGACAAAGAAGCGTTAATACAGGTGTTACAGAAAAACAACCAGCATCTTATGGCAGAATTGATCACCGCAAAAAAGTGTGTCCAAGACTTTAATCACTGGCAGCAAACTATCCAAACACAAATTCAAACCGAAATGTCCAATTTTTCTACCCTGAATGCTCACCTGCAAGCTGAAAATGAAATTTTGCAGTCAAGGATACAAGTATTGCAGGAGTTCGAAAAAGCAGATATTAAAGGATGAGGGTGTAGAACTAAATGCCACATTGATGACAAATGTGGACATAGATTTATTAAAACAACAGTTGGATAGCCGTGTTCAAAATAGCTGGACACTTTTTCGCAGGAGATGGCTGGCTATACTTGTTCCGCCACTAGAACAAGTGCGGTCAGAAAGGATTGGGGAGTCAAACCCTGGCATGGACCGACAGGCAGTGCAAAAGGATGTTGCCAACAGTACTGCACCTGCGGGTTCGAGTCCACCGTGCGTGCCAGTGTTAGGGGGCCGCCGAACCAGGACGGATGAACCCGGACAGGTGCCGTAAAAAGTGGATTCGCGGAAACTTTGTAGCAGACTTCTATTTAAAGCGCACAAAGGGAAGCGGTAAAGATCGGCAGTTTTTGGGAAGAGCCTCTGCTTCTGTTGGGTATTGTAGTGAGTGGGTTGATACGTCTCGAACCGAGGTGTTTGGAAATTGCAATTATAGTATTGTGTGTATAAGTGTTCTGTCTGTTTGTTCTATTGATCCCATTTGGGAAATTGCGAGCACCTTGTTTGAGACAATGTATGAGGTGTTGATGAGAATATTGAGTTCTGTTCTATTCTATTCGCATCTAACTATTCTGCTATTCTTCCTGTCGTGCCGAGTTCTATTCGGTAGTCTGGTGTTGTGAGTCTGTTTGGTGATAAGTTATATACGGTTCTGGATCTTTTTCGTCACGAAATAAGTGTGGTTTGTCATCCTGCGAGAGACTGTGTAAGGTCGAAGTGAATCATTTGCATTCTAGTATTTTTGCGGTTAAAGTGACCAGATTCGATACAATAGTCTGCGTTCACTGAGGATTCCTATCTCATGAAGAACTTGTGTCGGTAAGAGTCTGTACGCGAACAGAAGCATTGGTAAGTTTGCGATGAATCAACTGTAGTAGGAACTTGTTGCTTGAGTTGGTATACAATAAGTTTGCGTAATCTCAATTATATCTGTCTGTTGTATTATTGTTCGGTATACCTATCTGTCACACGGAAGCAGCATATTGAGTAGTATCCAATTAATGAAGTTGAGTATTCTATTAGTTATAAGTCAGAACAGTACCTCTGCTTCATTACTATAGCAGATTCAGTCCCGAAGTCCTAAGTTCCCGCATGCCGAATAGTTGTCAGTAGTCAGAATTAACCACTGCGCTAAGACGTGATGGAGTATTTATGAGTGTGTGAAAAGTTGGGAAAATAGTACAGGGCCTCTGCCTAACAGACCCCTACCACTCCCAAGAACCCACGTGGCTAAGAGAATGATTGCGGCTAAAGATTTGGACCCAAGTGAAAGAAGAGCATTTGAATAGAACGAAAATTGATGCTTAATCGGTATCAGTTTAACCCATAACCCATTTTTACATTTAACAGTCATATAGGGATTTAAAATGTGTGGATCCATAAATCCACTCCTGTAGGATTCTCATGACTAGGGAAACCAAGCCTCTCAAGAAGAGACAATATACTTATATAGATACTCCTTAAAATGCAAGGGAGATACATGCCTTCAAGGGCAATTATGAGTATTACTGTTCTTTCATTCATAGATTTGCAATAACCGCCCGTCCTCTATACTCTCTTGTCAAGCACTTTGAATAGACAAAATAAATTGACCATTTCAGGAAATTTAGACAAAAAGTCCAAGTATATCTTATGTGTGTGAGTTGAGAACCTATTTACTGAACATTTCCCTCATTTTCTATCAATGTTATCAAATCAAACCAAGCCTCTAAGTGTCCAATCAATTGTTCAACCGTGTCCAACCATGTATCACTCATGGGCACACCTTTCCAACTGAGGACCTTGACATGGCTTCTAGTTCTTCATAGACTATCACATCCTTTCTAAATCAAGTGAGGATTTTCCTCTCTTGTTTATACCATGGTGGCACTTAGAGAAGCTTCTCCCAAGTTTGAGGTTCCAACACCTTATGATAAGTGAAACATAAGGGTCACAATCATTCAAGTGGGAGCTCATATAAATAAACATCCCAAAGGTTCAAACAAAGGGTTTAAACCAAAGATTAAAGAATGTGCCCAGGGTAAATCAAGGGCTAAATCAAGGCTATTATACATCAATTAAGACCCTTACCATCCATATAGTTATCCTTTGGAATCCATTATTTATACAACATTATTCCCCTCTTAAAACAGTTTTGTCCTTGAGAATTTATATAAGTAAAATATTTAGAGTATTTTCCCCTGCACCATGATGTATGCTCTCATCACGGTCATTTCTCTCTTTAAATTTTTAGCCTATAATCAAATAATGGCTACTTCTTATCATGACCTAAAAAGAGAGTGATCATAATCTCAAGGTAAATCTTTCCTTCAGTCCAACTCAATGTATATGCATGCCTTGTAGCTATGGACTAGTGAAATGGATTGACTTCTTTGTGAATATAAACCATTAATTTGTTTACCTTCTATTGAGGAAATGACTCCTGAAGACGTAGTTGTCTACAAAAAAACTACCACGTCTCAGGTGGTATGTTAGGTCGCCTCTTATTTTTTTCCACCATATGATATCTCCTGTTAATTTAATCTCAAACAAAAAAAAGAATCAGAATACATACACATATACACACACACACATACACATACACATACCCATATACACATATACATGCAAACATATACACATACATATATGCATACATATACACATATACATACATATAACATAAACACACATATACATATCCACATATATATGTACACACATACACATGCATGCATATACACGCATTCATACAAAATACATGCATTTATCCCACAATAATGTGTATTTTTGTATATGTGAATATGTGTGTATGTGTAAATGTGTATATGTGAATATGTGTGTATGTGTAAATATGTATATGTGAAGGTTTATGTATGTAAATAAATAGATTAATATCAAATACCATTATTTGTAGATTCTGATCAATCAGATGGAACTCCACCACCGTCTCCTAATCGTGCAAGGACTATATACTGTAATTATATCAAACTTTTAGTTTTAAATATATTTGATAGATACATAACTAATATATTTTTTTCTTTCTTGTTATAATCAGATTCTGATCAATCAGAGGGCACTCCACCACCTCCTATGCATGCAACGACTTCACATGTGTCCTCCGATAGGAATTATGATGAATTTTACTATCAAGAGCATATTATATGTTGGTGTAACTCTTCCTATGGCACGTATCAAAGACAACGATTGCAATGTATTGAACATGAGGCAGACTATGGTACTTTTGAGCATGCGCTATCACTTCGTCAATGTGATAATGCTTGGGTATGTATTTATTCTATAAATTAATGTCATTATTTTATTTAAAAACCATATAAAAATCATGTTACTATTGATATACAGGAATACTTGCTCGATGATGATGATGATGATAATTTTTCTCATAATGTTAATATACCTCGTACACGTCATGGAATAGTTGTTCATTAATTACAAGCAAAGGTTTCTAGAAATCCTCCACCTCCTAGTTTAGAGACTGAAACAACTGGAGACTATCCACTGCCAGCTCGTGATCGTTCTCTAGTACAAACATATGATAGAAGAAGATATGGAGGGTGGAATAGAGGACCACTTCCTTTAGATGGAGAGGTTTTAAACTTTTGGGGTAATCGCTATATGATTGCTCCATCCACTATTACTAATGTTGGTTGTGGTCTCTTTATTGTAGAGGATTTATATGTGCCTCCGAACTTTGAAGTCAATCTTATGTCATTTTGTGGTCCTATATATGGATGGGGAGATTGGCATCGACTTGCACGTTATGTTCAAAGCATGAGTACTTATGGAATATTCTTGAATGCAGAATCCCTTACTACTAGAAGGATTTCACATGTAGAAAATGAAAGATTTTATATTCATGGAAGACCTTAAACACATGGAAATATACAATGTTTAATAAATAGTAGTGGAGGGTTACATAATAGTTCAAGGAATAATTCACATTTGAGGAGCATGAAAATAGTCATGAATCACCATACATGAGTAGAGATGTATCAAGATACATAGTTGTCAATGCTATTACTACATTACATGCTGGTGATGAATTATTAGTGAACTATGGATGGCATAGACCTCCAAAAGCACCTTTTAGCTAGAGAGAGAATGAAAATTTTCTATCCATATTTAATAACTTATATAATTAATTTTATGTTTAAAGTTTACTTTTTATTCATTTATGGAATAATAATGATTTTTATTCATGTGTGTAGTTTCCAACGTATGATGTTGATGATATTCCTCCACACCATTCACAATTTCCAGTAAGACCTCATTTATCAGAAGCTTCTATGAGGAGGCTACACAAACACGATCCTATGAAATATGCAAGGTTGAAAGTTCTATATTCAAAAGAAGATAAAGTATACGATTTGTGTGACAATGATGAAGATGATGGCATGGCAGATTTTATTGAGGATTGGTATCAAAATGACAATGAGAGCATTGATATTTCTAACAATGAGAAATATCTTCGAGAGGAATGTCTAAAGCATGTATATGAAAGAAGTCGTTTGGCATGACTAAGTGCGAGCTTACTTATTCTCAATCTTCAAAATTGTTTTGCATGGAGTAATGTATTTGTTTCGGCACTATTAACATATAATTTTCAATTTTCTATCTATTTATATATATACATGCATAAATATATACATATAAATACATGCATATATAGACATACACATAATTATACATGAATGCATACATACATATAAACATATACACACATATACACACATATACACACATACACATGTTATGAGAGTAAGGTCAAATAATACATACCTGTATCCAATGAAGATGTGTTGTCCATATAGCCTTTAGAAATGTCCACCCAACCTTTTGAATCTTCCTGACACATTTGTTTCTCCTATTCTAGTCGACCTAATACCTATGCTGCTAACTCTTTTATAAACTTTGCATACAAATATTAAGTATCAGTTAACTATGGAGGTATTAGGTCGTTAGGAAAATGGGAGGACCAAATTTATCTAGAAGATTTTGAAGGATGGAAAAATAATTTTAAAGAATGGACAATTTCTGTCCGCCCATTCCTTAAAAGTATTCATGCATCTTTTAAAATCTTTGGGATAAATTTGGTCCTCCTATTTTCCAAATGACTTAATACCTCCATAGCTAACTGATACTTTATATTTGTAAACAAATATATAAGCCTTACTTAGCAAGGCACATAATAGATTGACTATAAAATGGGAGACAACCAGATGAATCAGTGGTCTAGATATCTATATGAAGGTCTACAAACCACAATAAACAGAAAAAAAATTAGAAATGAAATCAAATATACACAGCTACACATGCATACATACACATACATGCATACATATATATACACACATACACATACATATACAATTGTTATGAGAGTAAAGACAAATTGTACATACTTGTATCGAATAAAGATATTTTGTGCATCCAACCTTTGGAATTGTCCACCCAACCTTTAGAATATTCCTAACACATCTGCTTCTCCTATTCTGGTTGACCTAATACCTGTGTTGCTAATTTATGAAATTTGCATACAAATGTTAAGTATGAGTTAGCTATGGAGGTATTAAGCCGTTTGAAAAATAGGAGAAGTAAATTTACCTCGAAGAATTTGAAGGATGGAAGAATAATTTTAAAGGATGGGCGAACACAAAGTGTTCATTCAGTGCAAGTTGTTGTTTTTACCTTAGCCATGGTAAGAACAAGAACTTGCATTGAATGAACACTTCATGTCCACCCAACCTTTAGAATTATTCATCCATTTTCCAAAATCATCAAGAGAAATTCGCTTGTCTTATTTTCAAATGCCTAATACCTCCATAGTTAGCTGATACTTAATCCTTGTAAACAAATATGTAAGTCTTAGTAGGTAATAGATTGACTATAAAATAGGAGACAACCAAAGGATTCAGTGCTCTAGATATGAAAGTCTGCAAACCATAATATACAAAAAAAATTAAAAATCAAATCAAATATACATAGCTACACATGCATACATACATATACATACATACACATCCATACACATACATACACATACATACACATACATACATACACATATATACACACATACACATACATATATGCATACACATACACATACATATATATACATACATATACACCTATAAAACACATATACACACATACATACATATACACATACCCATACGTATACGCATGCACATGCATATACACATCCACATACATATACACATGAGCATACACATATATAAAATTATATCCACACACACACACACACACACACACACACACACATATATATATATATATATATATATATATATATATATATATATATATATATATATATATATATATATATATATATATATATATATATATATATATATATATATATGGCTTGGACTATTCACGATATTCCAAGATATGGTGCTTGTTTAGGTATTAATATAATTTTTTTATTCAATATGCATACAAATAAATGTGATTTCATCTAATTATATTTTTATCGTTTTCATGATGCAGGAATATCTACTAAGGGTTATAAATCTTCTCCACATTGTGGTGATTGGTTGAGATCAATCTATAGTAAGAATGTCAACAAAAATATTTATCTTCGACATCGAAGATTATTGCCTAATGATCATCCATTAAGATTCAAAAGAGATGCAATATATTTTAATGGAAAGCTTGAAACAGGTCACTGTCCAAAACCTATGACACCTATGTATTGGTAAAAAAAATGGACAGATGGACCTCTGATAGATCCAAAATCCGAAATCTTTAGAGGTGATGAAGATAATGAGTATGTGAAGAGAGGTAAAGGAAAATTGGCACTCGTAGAGAACATATTAATATGGTATTCTTTGGAGTATTGGAAAGAGTTAAAAGTATGTCATCTTCTTGATCCTATGCATATATTCAAGAATATTGGTTATTCACTATGGCAGCATGTGTACCTAAGTCAGGAAGACTTAAGGGGGTTGCCAAAGAGACTAAACCTCATTTGCCACACAAGTGCGTATAGTGGGAAATTGACACACGCTTACTTATCAATCCGATCAAACGACCTAACCAAGTGTATGAGGACATGTGCTCATGTGATGGGAAATGAAGTGGTTCACCTTATATGCATGAGAAAACACTAATCCACCTCTCAAACTCACTGAAATACTGAAAGTGTCTACTACGATACCACTAACAACAATTTTCAATAAATTGAGGATTCCTCCCAGCTCCGAACTCCGAATATAGTCAATAGTGGACTCGTTTCAAAGCTCTCGATGAGACGCATCTATTGGAAGTGGTTTACTCGATTCTGACACCTGTGCTTCAAGTTATGACCAAAATAGTGAATGGCAGGAAACACCCACACTCACTCCACAACTTCTACAAGCTCACACACACACTACAGTAGCTCAAAAACAGTGGGGAAGGGTAGACAAAAGTCCTACACACACACTCCAAGCATTACACACACACAGAAGATCAAAGAGAAGATGGAAATCTGCAAGAAAGAAGCAATTTCGAAAATCAGGAGCTCTCCTTCTTCACAACGGCAAAAAGTTGCTAGAAAGAGTCACAAATTGACTTATATACATGTGCCCTAAATTTGGTCCTTTCACACAAGAGACAGGCACTTTATTACTAAAAAGTGAATTTCCTACTAATTTACAAGGAATATTTTACAATGAGTTGGGAATATGCATTGCATCTGGAGGACTCCTCTAGTGCATTTACATGGCTTGAGGGAATTTTCCAAGACTTTGAAGATGAAAAATTATGCCCATTAATTTGAAAATTTTGGGGCTCTTCTTTTGTGCTTCTTTGCTCTGCAACTCTCTCCCCCTCTTTGTCTGTGTTGTCCCTTGACAGGCTTTACTTTCTTGTCTGTCACTTCTTTTCCGCATGCATCCCTTGGTCAGTTTTGCCTGTTTGTCAGAGTGGCATTACATTTCAATGGCCCTGATCTTGATTCTTCTTTCACATGCTCTGGGCCTGATGCATTGCTTTGAGCCTGTTTATTTTGTTGCGAACGCACGCTATCAGTGGAAGGATTATTACCTCCCAAATATTGTCTTGCACTTCTTCATAGATAGTTCCTGGCCTTGGTCCGTCCTTCCCATGAAATGTCCTGGTTCTAATTGTTCTTTAATTCCATTCCTCAGGACCTGGCTGTTTCACGTTGTTGCCTGATGCGTGCCCCTGTGGGGCTTTGGGTAGAGGGTGGTTCTTTCACTTTATGATCTTCATTCTTTATTGAGCAGTTTTTTGATTTGATCTTCTTCTTCTTCTCCTCTTGCTTGATTCCCCTTCCACACGTCCCTCCTCCTGAACTCTGTCGTCCCTTGACAGGCTTTTTGTGGCGATGTGAGTATGTCTGTATGGCTGCTTGCTCTCTCTTATTCAGCAAATTAGCATGAAATATCATGAAGTCTTTCCACTGACTTGACTTCACTCCATCTCTGGTGCTTGTTGGTGATCCGCAAAAAAACTGGTTTTATAAGCCATCAGGCGTGCATTAAGGTTCGAAGTCATTTTGACAAAAAATTCTGAATCTATTTTGAAGAAGGCTCTGAAAAATGCTTCTTCAAATGTCTGCATGTACGTGCTCGGCAAAAACATCAGTCGTGAATAGTAGGCCATAAGTGTCGAGCGACTTGGAATGGTGGAAAGATAAAAAATTAGCGCCTCGGATCCTTGCGTAATGCCGATGAAGTTCAAAAAAGTATATTTTGCATGCTGGAAGACTTTAATTACTGTCAGTAGCATGCTGAAAATCTTATTCGTCATTTCAACTGCTAAATCACGTACAATCGCATATCTTGCAATCCAAAATTCCATTGTCTTTACCATGTACTCTTCCGTCGATAGGTAGTTATGTGGTGGACAAGGCAACAACGGATAATTCAACCATTGATTATTAATGCTTCCCTGGCGTTGTCCTTCCCAAAATTATGATCAAGAGCGTCTTCGGGGTACTGGGCAAAAAGATGGATTTACTTGAAGCACATATGGTGATGCTTCCCACTGTACCCGCAATGTAGGATTCTTTTCCAAAACTTTGCGCCTCCAGATGGGATCAGCTTTTTCGAATTCTTCTTGAGTATACTTGAACATATCTTGGCTGAATTGGAGGTTGTTGTCTAGATCCTTATTCTTCATGGTCTTTATGTATATCCGCGTTTGTTCTTTAAGTAATCCATAAGGTACATTGAATGGCTTCAAAATTTGATCCAAGTTTTTGCTCTCAATTTTAGCTTCCTTCATGACTTGGATTATTTGATCTTCAAATTCAATAGTAAGTTGGGACACAAGTAGTGCCCTTCCCGGTCGGCTTAGTTTTGCAATGTCCCGATCATTATGTTCAATTTGGATCGCCTGTTGCTCCCTTATTGGTGAATGATATAAGGGGGGAGAGAGAGGACCGTACCTCAGTCTCCTCAGTAGCCTCTGCAGATTTTGGAACTATTGGTGTCCCATGAGTTTCCTTTTGTGCTAGTTGCTCCTGTAGTTGCTTTATCATTTCTTTCTTTTGCTTAATTTCTTACTGTGCCTGCAAAATTGTTTCCTTATTCTTCTGGATTTCTTCGGTCACTATCGTGAGTTGATCAATGTCTTCTTTACATTGCTTGAGATATTTATTCTCAGCCTCTTTCCACTTTGTTCTTAGAGCTGCAGTGTCCTCCATGTACCTCTTTTCCCATTCGGCAGTGGTGTTCTGCTCCTACTTGAGCTGGTCTTCATATTGAGCTAGCTTTTCCTTGAGTTCCTTGATGTCTGTTTTTGGCTTTTCTTGAACATCTATGGGCTGATCGCTTAGAAGAGCTGTCATGAGTTCTTTATTCCTATTCCTTAGGTTTTTTGCTTCTTCCATACATACCTTTATCTGAGATTCTAAGATTTTACTTCTGGCGCTCATCCGTGCCTTCTCAGCCTCGCTAGCTTCATATTTCTTCTTTAATTCCTCGAGTTTTTCTTTCAATCTTGCATTTTCCATTTCTAAAGTTTTGTATTGATTTTTGACTTCTTGAACTTCATTTTCTTAAATTCACATCATAGCCTTCTTCATCTATGCACTCGTTCATAGTTAGAACTTCCTTATTCACACACACATCTAAGGTGGTTAAGATTTCCATCCATCCATGCGGTTCAAAGGTTTCATCAGGAAAGATTTGAGGCATATATCTTGGGTCCTCTACAGGTCGGTAGTGAGGATGTCCTATTAGCCATAGATGTCTTTTGTTGTCCTCTTTCTTGGCTTCTTTACACATCCATAACCGGGCGTCCTCGTGCATCCATGATTGATTGCTTGAACCAGCGCTATGAATAGACAAGTCATCTTCCTCCCTGTGTATGGGGTTCCATTGTAGTGGAGGGACATCTCGATATGCAAATGTATGTAAGTTTATCTTGGTAGTGTTCCCTTGATGTTGTAGGTATAAGGAATCTCTTCCCCAATCTTGCACTACCCGCGTTTGCCTCATGAAAGGTCATCCTAATATCATCAAGGGTTTCTCCACATGACCGTCTCCTAATTGGAGCTTCATGCGTGTGGGCTGTAAGGCAGGCTTCCCCCATTTCTCCCTAATCTCCTTGGTGGCGATTCCTACTCCAGCTCTTGTGTCTAGGATTGCCTTGGTCATGTACCCATTGTAAGTGACAGGTAGACACGTATTACCTTCATCTCCTTCACTAAAATCTCCCTCTTTATCAACTGGGATTTGTATTTTAGATGGACATTCCTTTTCCTTATTTTCCTTTTCATCGTTCTCTTGTACTAATTCCAGTTGACTCGCTAATTGTTTCCATAGTTGCAGTTTAACTTGAAGTAATTCTTCCATAGTGAGTTTGCATTGTACTTTTGTCTTCTTAAGTTCCGTTAGATTGTGTGAATTCTTTTCCGAGTTTTCCTTTCCTTTTCCATGTACGGTGGGTGCTCGTATTATCATAGATTCCTTTTCATATTCTCCCATGTAATTAGGCAAGGTTGAAATGCTCTGGGTTTCTTCTCTATTTGGGTCGAGTCTTGATACTTCCTCATATACTTCTTCCATTGGGGTTTGGTTGATAAACTTCTACATCTAATTCCTCGAAGGGAGGCTTAGTCACTCCATTCTTCTTCCATTGTTCTTCTAGGATTCTATTCCATAATTCCTTTGGCCAATGAGCTTCTAAGTCAGGTATGGTTGACATCGATTCATCTTGAGTTTTCACTCGTTCACATTTGTCCTCCCTCCTTCTTAGTTCTTTACTCTTAGATTTGGTATACTCTTTGTATTGATCATCTGCTATCCTCGTCTCTCGCATGGTTGGGATAGTCTTTTCTAGGGTGGCTTGTGCAACCTCTAAAAGTTTTCTCCATATAGCAAGCCTTTCTTTTTCTAATTCTCCTTGTGGGTAAAGCTTTTCGTGTTGCTCTACATTCGGTCCAGTCTTAATCCTAGCTTGGTAAGCTTTCAGCCACATGTCTAGGTCATTAGGTTTTGGGTCAGCTAAAATTGATCTTGGTTTCTCTGCTTCTTGGTTAAGCGGTGGAACGGGGACCTCTTCCCGAATCCCTTGTTCTTTATGCTCTTGTTTGTTTCTGGTTTGTTTCCTATTTTCTTGACTCTTGTTTTTCATCCATTTATCCTTGAGCTTTTCTCTTCTTTCCTTCCATTTCTGTGCTTTTGTGTTCTGAGTACCCTCACGTGGGTCCTCTAAATCTTCTACTCTCTCAATTTTGGGACTTGCTATTCTATTATTTTCTTGTTCTCGTTCCGGTTGTTTTCCTTTTTGCTCTTTTGTTTGGGCTCTTGTAATGGCTTTCAAAGGCACTGTGTATTCCTTATCACTTCTAGGTGCTTCTATCACTTCAATTACATTAATTGGTGTTGTGTCTTGGACTTTGGTTGGATTCTTAGGGCAATCTCTGAAAAGATTTACAATATCTTTCCCAAGTCCTAGGGGGTGGTGGATTGTAAGGCCGAGTACACTCTCTAATAAAATGATCTCCTCTACATCTATAACAGGGTCCTCTCAGCATAGGCGGCCTAATGGGTGGTCTCATAGGTGGTTGTGCTTTAGGTGCAGTATACATCAAAGTTGCTACCTCCGTTCCATAAGCTTGATCATAACCTTCATATCCATAATAAGCCGAATCATATGCTGGTTCGTATTCTATCATGTTGGCTTCATAGAGATAATAATCTCTTGGGGGCAGCTCATATCCAGAGTTTGCTGATTCTACACTGTTCATTGTTGAGGCTGGCACTATGGCTCTTTGCAAATTTTATTCTAGTTGAGTATACTTCACAAGTACCACTTGTTGAGGTTGTGACAGTTGTGGTCCTAACACTGGTTGGGGCAGTGGATATGGTACTTGCTCGTATGGCCTCGGTGCTCTTGTTGGTGTTGGATATGGATTGTACCTGGGCATCTCTCTGCCTGGCTCTCTAGGTGGATATCCATATGGTCGATACAAGGGTTGTTGTAAAGGTCGTGCCTGCCTATTGAATGGGCAGTTTTCTTTGGTGTGATTGGTGTATTTTTGTTCTATGTGGCAGTACAAGGAAGTCCCTTGTTGGAGCTGTCTGTTGCAAGGATATGTCTGATGTGCACCAGCCCCTCCTCGTACACACATGTGCGTGTGGTGATCTCCTCCACATAGACTACATCTTCGCAACATGGGCACTCTAAAGGCTAGGTGTTGGTAATTTTTCTATCCTTGGACTCCCAATTTCTTTGCTACTAACTCTGCTGATTCCTCCACATTACTAGAGTTGGATGTAATAGTACTCCGAGAGTCTTCTGATTTAGTGGGGCTGGGTGTGCTCTTGAGATCCTCAGCTGGATTGTCTTCTAGGTCAATGCACCCTTGAAGACATTCACTCACGGTTTGTAACCTTTTCATGTAAACTAAAGTTCTTAGGGTTCCATTCGTGAGTCCATCCAAAAATAATGAAATTATCTTTTGTTGAGTGGGCCTCTCTGTAGTTGGGCATCTATCAACATACTGATTGAATCTTCGGGTGGCTGTTTTCACTGTTTCATTAGGGTTCTGTTTAAAGCTATGGATTAAAGAAGTAGAATTGTGTTTAATCCCTCTCTTAGTGAATTCCCCAATGAATTCTTGAAAAAATTGTTCCATGTTTCCAAATTGGTTGGGTTCTAATGGCTAGAACAAGGTCAGAGCTGTCCTTGTGAGGGTGAGTCCGAAAGACTCGTACTCCACGAAGAAGTCATCTAATTGTTCTGCCCTTAGAACTTGTTTAAATTCAGCGATGTGATTGTAGGGTTCTCCCAATCCTTCGTAATGATTTCTTACCCATTTGGCCACTTGGATAGGTCTCAGTCTTCTCATTGGTTCTGGTGGTCTAGGCATTACAGGGAAGGTAGGAATTGCTGGTCTAATTGGGGGTATTCAAGGCTGCCCTCCTATTGGTGGTCGTGGTCTTACCGGTGGTCGGTATTGATTACCTACTCCTGGGTGGGTCTGATTGTGTGTTTGCACTTCTGGAGTCACAAATTGTACATGAGTACGGTTTGGAACACTCCGTTGACTAGTTTTCCCTGACATGGTATGCTTTGCCTCTTGTTGGGTTCCAAAGGGGTTCTGAGAGGTGGTTGCCTGCTCTCTGTGAGGAAATACAGGCAAACCCATGTATTTCAGTTGAGCCCTGTCTATGGCATCAACCAAAAAATATCTTCTCTGATTTTTATCTAGGTGGGTTATCCTAGTCTTGTCTTCTGGATCCTTCATCTCATAAAAGGTCATCAGGCTCTCTTCTCTTCCTCGGGCCGGTGAGTCTGCTTGAAGCAATAAGTCCATTCCATGAATCAAATAGATTTCCAAAAGGTAGTCATCTTGAGGTATCAAGTCTCCTCTCACGACTCGTGTCACTTGGGACCTGCCTCTAGGAGTCGTCACAAACTCCTCAGGGTTTGGTCTCCCTGAATTTTCTTTTCCCTCTAACTCTCCCCTTTCATTGATGAATTCGGGAAATTCAATCACTATATATATGTGACCTATCTTGTCCATGTATGCTCCTCCTTCATACTTAACAGCAGGTCTGGGCACAATTCTAGCATCCATGGAGGCTACCATTCTAGCCACAAATCTGTTTAACCCATCCAGGTAGATGGGAATCTCTTGGGCATTGGTAGAAACGTATTGTAAGGAGGTACGGTACTCTCCCTCCATAGTGGTCATGAAGGTTCTACCTGAAGCAGGGCCCTGCATGTCTTCTGATGCCTTGGGTATCTCCTCCTCTGAGTCCCTAGAGGTATCAAAATAGACTGAGTAGTGATTGATCTGAGCAGCACTTCCTACAGAAGATATGACACTTCTTCGGCTACTTAGCACTCTCCCTGACCTCATGTTTATTCACCATCTTGAGGTTCTCTAGGCCTCAATAACTCTCCCTAAGTGGCTCCTCAAATGCCTCTAGTTTGCCCTTCAAAATGCTTCAAAAGCTATAGACAATACTACTCCAAACGATACTGCCCTGGGTGATACCAAATTGGCCACGATACGATACCAGAAAATTGGCGATACGATACCTAGGATTCTCGCGATACGATACTAAACTCCAGACGATACGATACGTGAGTGTCTGCATGATATGATACTGCCACTAAGCACGATACAATACCTACATTCTCGCACGATACGATATCACAGTAGGTGACGACACGATGCCAACATGGTATCGCGATACGACACTGGAATTGAGAGACAATACGATACATCTGTGATCCACGATAGGACACCAAAAATTGGGCGATACGATACCTGGGATTCTCAGGCTACGATACGGCAACAGGTGGCGATACGATACCACTGACCTACGTGATACGATACCTGAGTGATCTGGTGATACGATACTAGGGTATGGGACGATACGATACTCGTATGGTATCGTGATACGAAACTGACAACACACGATACGATACCACCTCTTGCACGATACGATACTACTATCGTATCGCGATACTATACTGGGACACGGGACGATACGATACCAAAAGTGGATCGCGATACGATACCACTTTGGTAAAATGCGATTGCGACACCAACCTGGCGATATGATACCACGGGTGGTATCGCGATACCAAGGCTGGCAATGGACGATACGATACTTCGGCGAGTATCGCGATACAAGGGAATTTTTGGTATCACGATACCAAAAACTCAATCAATCGCGATACTCAAGCCAAAATATCTCAAAAAATCAAAATTTTTCCTTCCCCCTTGCACTTCTCTTACCCCTCTTCACTTCTACACCCTTGCTTCACAAAAAGAAGTCCTCCCAACTCTCTGTTTCCCCCCCACGATACTAGATGCGCAAATAATCAAACTTTTGTGCACTTCTAAGAAGTTTTTGCGAGAGAAATCTTATGGAGACTTACCTCTGTGACCTCTTGCTGGCACCTTGAGCTCAAACACTAGCTTTGATAGCGTGTAACACACGATACCACACTCGCGATACCGATCACTGCTCGCGCACGATACTGCTTTTCAGAATAGTTGAGAATTGAACTAGAATTTTTGGTTTTCATACTTTTGGTGACTGAAACTCAATTACACTAATTTAGCAAATGTTTTGAGTTTTTTCTTGGTCTTGGTCTACTCCTACTTCACTTCTCTTCTCCTCTCCTCTCCTTCTAACCTAACCCTAACTCTTCCTTCTTTCCCTTCCTAATAACCCTAAACCTAAAAGCTCATTACACACACCTCCGGGATGTGAAGTAACAAGTGCTGAACTGATGGACTACTTGCCACTAAACGAGTTCACTTCTACAAGTATGATTTCATCACACTCGATCTATAACCATCAGGAAGGCACCTTGGCTGAGTGTTCCCAAACAACGGTGCCAAAAACGTGTGTACCTAAGTTAGGTAGACTTAAAGACTTGTGCCAAAGAGACTAAACCTCATTTGCCACACAAGTGCATATAGTGGGAAATTGACACACGCTTACTTGTCAATCCGATCAAACGACCTAATCAAGTGTATGAGGACATGTGCTCACGTGATGAGAAATGAAGTGGTTCAGCTTATATGCATGAGAAAAGACTAATCCACCTTTCAAACTCACTCAAATATTGAAAGTGTCTGCCGCGATACCACTTACAGTAGTTTTCCATAAATCGAGGATTTCTCCCAGCTCTGAACTCCGAATATAGTCAATAGCAGACTCATTTTGAAGCTCTTGACGAGACACATCTATTGGAAGTCAATTCTGACAACCGTGCATCAAGTTATGACCAAAATAGTGAATGGTAAGAAACACCCACACTCACTCCACAACTTCTACAAGCTCACACACACACTACAGTAGCTCAAAAACAGTGGGGAGGGGTAGACAACAGTCCTACACACACATTCCAAGCATTACACACACATAGAAGATCAAAGAAAAGATGGAAATCTGCAAGAAAGAAGCAATTTCGAAAATCAGGAGCTCTCCTTCTTCACAATGGCAGAAAGTTGCTACAAAGAGTCACAAAGTGACTTATATACATGTGCCCTAAATTTGGTCCTTTCACACAAGAGACCGGCACTTTATTACTAAAAAGTGAATTTCCTACTAATTTACAAGGAATATTTTACAATGAGTTGGGAATATGCATCTAGAGGACTCCTTTAGTGCATTTACACAGCATCTTCTTGGACAAAATATACCATAGCATCAAGGAATGATTTGAAAGATCAAAACTCAAAACCAAAGTTATGGCCAATTTTTGATAGACATTGAGAGGAAACCACTTGCACCTGCTCCTTGGGTACTTACAACAAAGGAGATACAGACTATCAACAATAGGATTCAATTGATTTGGAATCCTACAGGATATGGAGCATCTTTCCAAAACATGTTTACTATGGATGATAAGAGCTTACCTAGGTTAAAGACTCATGACTGGCATAACTTTTTGAATCATATTTTACCTTTGGTTATCGATGGATGTACATTGAAAGGAGTACGAGATGTGATCTATCCTCTTGGATCGCTTATAAGGTAATTATGATACTTTTATATTTAATATGTATGAGTATTTGATATCTTTTATTTTTGAATTAACTTCTTTATAATTTTTTGTATGATATGTATAGGTGAATTACATCAAAAGAGATTGACAAAAACTTGATCGCACAAAAAAAAACATGAATGCAAAGAGCTATTATGTTAAATGGAGAAAGAGGTTCCTACTTCATGTTTTGATATTCAGGTTCATTTATTAGTCCATCTTGTAGATGAAATAGAGATTGCAGGTGTTGTCAACACTCGATGGATGTTTTGGGTTGAGCAATTTATGGGAATATTAAAAGTCATGTGCCACAAAGAGCAAAACCAGAAGGATCAATGGCAAAGGGTTGGATGCTTGAAGAGTTCATGTATTACGTTGGTGAGTACCTTGAAAGAGTTCATGAAGAAGCTCCACGTGCATGGACCAACGAGTCTTCTTCAAAAATAACAGATGAGGTATTATTCGGTAAGAGAGTTCCATTTTTATTTACATTTCAAGAAAAAAAATGATGTTTCTACTTGTATAGCATATAATAACGAATGCATCCAAGCATTCCTTAATGAGTACGAATAGGAACTTCAAAATCTCCAAAGTAAAAGGCGAAGAAACAAAAGATATAGACATAATCTAGATAATAATGAGATTACAAATATATCTTCTTTCACGCATAGGCTATATACTCGTTTGCAACGTGCCAATGCAAATAATGAAGAAATCTCAGATGACTAGAGAGAGTTAATGATAGGTTGTGAACGAAAGGTCGTTTGATTTTAATATTATTTTGTGTTTTTCATATATGTATATTAATTTCTATGTACTAATTTAATTTCTTTTGCAGGCTCGAATTTTCACTAATATGTGGGCTTTTGGAGAGCATATTAGAATCAAAGCCATTGATTCTTTACGTAGAATGAAGGACTCTAGTATTGTTGCTTCTTTCAAGCAACTATCACGTGCTAGCTCAAAAGACACGAACCTTATAGATGGCAAACTTGGTTACATGGGAACTGTTGTTGGTATCTACAAAATTTCATTTCGTACATTCCAAAAGGTAGAAAAAAGTGAATAATTTTTATGATAGAGTTAGTTATTTATATATTTTAATAGCTCATTTTGAAGGTTGACTGGTTTGGAGCCGAGTAATAAGGTAGTAATTCCAGATTAAAAAAGTAATTATGTAGGTTTTGGGCAGTTGATTCTTCCAAGGTAATGCGATCTACTTAAGAACTATATATTCTTCCTAGGCATATTGAACAAGCATTCTTTTATAAAAACCCAGATGCTCACCCTTGGTGGCAAGTCATTCATGTTTAACCTAGAAGTAGGTCATTGTTCGAACAGCTTATTGTTAGAGAGATCGAAGAAAGTCCTCTTGATGATTCATCATCAGATATTGATAAATCAACATCTGAAAGAGAAATTAGAATCATTATACATGATAATGATACTAATCTTTTTGATGAAGAGGATAATACTCTACATGCTGATTCAACTAATTAGGAAGTGGAATTATCAGAAATCGATATTAATCTATCAATAGAAAATGTGACTCATGAGAACACAGATTTAGCAATAGAAGAAATAAATGAAATCAATGAGGATAATAAAGATGAGACTATAGTGATGTCTTACCAAAATGATGGCAATAATGAAAACATATGAGCAGATTAGATAGTAAATTCTACTCTAGTTATCAATCAATAACTTGAAGCTTCTGAATGGATATCAGATAAGAGATTATCTATTCAACTTGAATATCAATGAATCCTACTAGAGAGAGGAAATCATGTTCTTTTAAGTTAGAACATGAAGCTCGGGGGTATGCCTAATTATTTTATATATAGCTTTATCTTTGAGGAGTAAATTTTTCTCATGTATGTATGCATATGTGTGTGTATTCATGTGTATTATATGTATACATGTGTTAGTATGCATATACATGTGTCTCATGTATATGTATGTGTATGCATGTGTGTGATATATGTATACATGTGTTAGTATGCATATGTGTATATATGCATATGCATTTGTGTAAAATATTCATGTATTCATGTAATATATGCAAGTATTTATAATTGTGTATGCATGTATAAGTATACATTTGTGCATGTAGGCATGTATATGTGATGTGTACATGTATATATGTATATGTGTCTATGTGTAAATGTGTACATGTAAATATGTATGCGTGTATATATATTTATGTGTGCATTTCAGAATGTATGTGTGATGCATAATGTATCTACTCCATTTTATATTTATGTATGTGTATCTACATGATGTGTATATATCTTTATATATATTATGATCCTCGTTGATTCAAGTAGCTATATATAGAGGCATAAGGTTGGGAGGTGAGACATGTCTCTAGTAGGACGTCGTAGGAATAGATGCAATGTGTACATATACTTCAATCATATGGCTAAAAGGTTGAATTAGAGTTTCTAAATTAGGGGGTTTTAAAATCTTAATATCAAAATCAGTGTTTTTGAATTAGGATTTTTGAAATACTATATATATATATATATATATATATATATATATATATATATATATATATATATATATATATATATATATATATATATATATATATATATATATATATATATATATTTATAAATAAATAAATAAATATATATATATATATATATATATATATATATATAAATATATATATATATATATTTATTTATATATATATATATATATATATATATATATATATATATATATATATATATATATATATATATATATATTAGTATGCATGTGTGTGTATGTATGTGTATCTATATGTTCATATGCATGTGTTGTGTGTGTGTATGCATCTGTCTCACTCTTTTCTCTCTCTCTCTCTCTATCATATACATACATACATACATAAACACACATACTCATATCCACATATATATATACATAAAAGCAATGCATACCGTGCATTATCGGGACGATGAGCCATAAGTGTCAGCATCTGTTTTAAACACCACTTATACGACCATCCTGTCCCAAACTCTGTCTCAAGTGAACTAAGTATGTATTTTTTATCCCTCTCATCATGCTCATTACAAAAATAAAAAGAAATCATGTAAATAAAACATAAGATATCTATTTCAATTTATATGTAAAACTTATACTTACTTCCATTGTAAGTGGACAAGGCGCAGGTAAGAGTAGCATAATGCTCGCATTCTTCTCTTGAACTTCAATCCATTCCCTATGTACACAATGTTACCCTCTAGATCTATATCGCATTCTCACCCTAAGGTGCCTATGCATGTCCTCATAGGCACCTGTGCTCTGCTATCATGATCTAGAGGTGGTATAGGTGTCCTGAAAATAGATAGATAAAAATAAGTAAAAATATGTGTTATAATATCATTAAAAAAAATTATGAAGAAAAAAACATACCTATGAGCAGATAATTGTCCTCCTTCATGTGGAGCCGCAGAAGAGCCCTCCTTTGATCACTGGGTAAGCAGATCGTATAATCCAGCTCATCATTGGGCACCTCTCATTACTCATGCATGATGATCCCTAGAGTATTAGGCGGAACTCTTGCTCTCATAAGACTTTTTATGAGAGTGTGTTTCACCTTTCTCTCTCTACTAGGATCCATAATACATGTACATATAAAACAAAATGGGTTAGAAATCAATATATATACATGTACATATGTATGTGTGTATATGTGTATGTAGGTGTATATGTGAGTGTGTATATGCATGTAAGCATGTATGTATGCATATGCATGTGCATTTTGTATGCAAATGTATTCATGTGTGTGTATGTGTGTGTGTATGCATGTAAGTATGTATGTATGCATATGCATATGCATATGTATGCATGCATGTGTTTGTGTCTCTATGTGTGTGTATGCATATATATGTGTATGTCTCTATGTGTCTGTCTATGCATATATATGTGTGTATGTGTCCATGTATGTGTATGTGTGTTTATGTGTGTGTGTCTATGTGTGTGTGTGTCTATCTATGTGTGTGTCTGTGTGTATATACGTGTGTATCTGTATATATGTGTCTATGCATGTGTATGTATGTGTGTAAATGTGTGTGGATGTGTGTATGTGTATGTGTAAGTATCTATGTTTCTATGTGGGTATGTGTGTGTATATGTGTGTGTCTATATGTGTATATATGTGTGTATTTGTATATATATGTCTATATGCATGTGTATGTGTGTGTGTAAATGTGTGTGGATGTGTGTATGTGTGTGTGTAAGTCTCTTTGTGTCTATGTGTGTATGTGTTTGTTTATATATGTGTCTGTGTATCTCTATGTGTGTAAGTTTGTATGTGTGTATGTGTGTGTGTCTATGTGTGTAAGTGTGTGTCTATGTGTGTATTTCTGTGTGTATGCATGTGTAAATGTGTTTGTGTATGTGTGTGTGTGTGTCTATGTGTGTGTGTAAATTTGTGTGTAGATGTGTGTGTATGTGTATGTGTCCATGTGTGTGTATGTATCTATGTGTGTGTATGTGTATGCATGTAAGCATATATCTATGCATATGCATGTGCATTATGTATGCATATGTGTGTGTGTATATATGTGTCTATGCATGTAAGTATGTATGTATATGTCTGTGTATGCATGTAAGTATGTATGTATGCATATGCATATGCATTATGTGTGCATATGTATGCATATGTATGCATGTATGTATATGTGTGTGTACATCTCTTTACGTGTGTATTTGTGTATGCATATATATGTGTGTATGTGTGTGTGTCTCTCTCTAGGTGTGTGTGTGTGTCTATGTGTGTATATGTATGTGTGTGTATGTGTGTGTATGCATGTAAGCATGTATGTATGCATATGCATGTGCATTATGTATGCATATGTATGCATGTGTGTGTATGTGTGTGTATGTGTCTCCGTGTGTATGTGTGTATGCTATGTATGCATGTGTGTGTATGTGTGTATATGTATGTAATTATGTATGCATGCATATGCATATGCATTATGTGTGTATGTGTGTATGTGTGTGTATGTCTGTGTGTCTATGTGTGTCTATGCATGTATATGTGTGTAAATATGTGTGTGTATGTGTGTGTATGTGTGTGTATGTGTGTGTATGTGTGTGTATGTGTGTGTATGTGTGTGTATGTGTCTATGTGTGTGTATGTGTGTGCATGTATCTATGCATATGCATGTGCATTATGTATGCATATGTATGCATATGTATGCATATGTGTGTGTATGTGCGTATGTGTGTGTATGTGTGTGTATGTGTCTATGTGTGTGTATGTGTATGCATGCATCTATGCATATGCATGTGCATTATGTATGCATACATGTGTGTGTATGTGCATCTATGCATGTAAGTATGTATGTATGTATATGCATATGCATTATGTATGCATATGTATGCATGTATGTGTATGTATGTGTATGTCTCTCTATGTGTGTGTATGCATATATGTGTGTATGTGTGTGTGTTTGTCTATGTGTGTATGTGTATGTGTGTATGCATGTGTATGTGTGTGTATGCATGTAAGCATGTATGTATGCATACACATGTGCATTATGTATGCATATGCATGTATGTGTGTGTATCTATATATATGTGTTTGTATGCATGTGTATGTGTGTGTATCTATATATATGTGTCTGTATGCATGTGTATGTGTGTGTGTAAATGTGTGTGGATGTGTGTGTGTGTGTAAGTCTGTGTGTCTATGTGTGTGTGTGTGTATGTCTGTGAATGTGTGTGTGTGTCTATGTGTGTATGCATGTGTGTCTATGTGTGTATATACATGTGTATCTATATATATATATGTGTCTGTATGCATGTGTATGTGTGTGTATAAATGTGTTTGGATGTGTGTGTGTGTGTGTAAGTGTGTATGTGTCTATGAGTGTGTATGTGTTTATGTGTGTGTATGTGTCTATGTGTATGTATGTGTCTATGTGTGTATGTGTATGCATGTATGTATGCATATGCATGTGCATTATGTATGCATACGCATGTGCATTATGTATGCATATGTATGCACATGTGTGTGTATGTGTGTGTATGCATTTAAGTATGTATGTATGCATATGCATATGCATTATGTGTGTATGTGTGTATGTGTTTATGTGCGTGTGTGTATGTGTGTGTGTACATGTGTGTGTCTGTGTCTAATTGTGTATGTGTGTGTATGCATGTGTATGTGTGTAAATTTGTGTGTATATGTGTGTGTATGTGTGTGTGTATGTGTGTGTATGTGTCTATGTGTGTGTACGTGTATGCATGTATCTATGCATATGCATGTGCATTATGTATGCATATGTGTGTATATGCATGTATGTATGTATGTATGCATATGTATGCATGTATGTGTATGTGTGTGTATGCCTCTGTGTGTGTGTGTATGCATATATGTGTGTGTATGTGTGTGTGTGTATGTGTGTGTGTGTGTGTGTGTCTATGTGTGTATGTGTATGTGTGTATGCGTGTGTATGTGTGTGTATGCATGTAAGCATGTATGTATGCATATGCATGTGCATTATGTATGCATATGTATGCATGTGTGTGTATGTGTGTGTATGCATGTAAGTATGTGTTTATGCATATGCATATGCATTATGTATACATATGTATGCATGTATGTGTATGTCTCTTTACGCATGTGTGTGTATGCATATATATGTGTGTATGTGTATGTGTATGTGTATGTGTGTATGAATGTGTATGCATGTAAGCATGTATGTATGCATATTTATAATTGTATGTGTATGTGTGTGTGTATGTCTCTTTATGTGTGTGTGTGTATGCATATATATGTGTGTATGTGTGTATGCATGTGTATGTGTGTGTATGAATTTAAGCATGTATGTATGCATATGCATGTGCATTATGTATGCATATGTATGCATGTGTGTGTATATGTGTGTATGCATGTAAGTATGTATGCATGCATATTCATATGCATTATGTATGCATATGTATGCATGTATGTGTATGTGTGTGTGTATGTCTCTCTACGTGTGTGTGTGTGCATATATGTGTGTGTGTATGTGTCTATATGTGTGTGTGTGTATGTGTCTGTGTTTATGTGTGTATGTGTGTGTGTGTCTATGTGTGTATGTGTGTGTCTATGTGTGTATATACGTGTGTATCTATATATATATGTGTCTGTATGCATGTGCATGTGTGTGTGTGTGTAAATGTGTGTGGATGTGTGTGTGTATGTGTCTATGTGTGTGTATGTGTATGTGCATGTGTCTATGTGTGTATGTGTGTGTGTGTCTATGTGTGTATGCATGCGTCTATGTGTGTATATATGTGTGTGTGTATGCATGTGTATGTGTGTATGTAAATTAGTGTGTATATGTGTGTGTGTATGTGTGTGTTTCTATGTGTATGTGTGTGTGTCTATGTGTATGTGTGTGTGTCTATGTTTGTATATGTGTATGTGTATGCATATGTATGTGTGTGTGTTTGTGTGTGTGTGTGTACCTGGCTTCACCGAGTGTGTGTCGATCTCTGGCTCTCGCTCTCTGTCTCTCTCTCTGTCTCTCTCTCTCTTTCTTTGTGTGTGTGTGTGTGTGTCGCACGTTGAGATCCCGACACAAATGTGACAGGATAAATCAAAATTGTTTTTTAACGTTCAAGAGCATCACTTATGCGATGCTCTAGAACACAAGACGTTGCTTATGTGATGCTAAAGCATCGGTGCCAATGTCATTAAAAGCATCGTTAATTAGCGATGCTATTTGCGACTCATAGTTTTAGCATCACATAAGCGTTGCTAACATCATTTATGCGACAACGCATCTTTGCAAAGAAAAATAGGTACGTCGCTTATGCGATGCTAGCGTCGCATAAGCGACGGTTCTGGATTTTTTTTTTTCAATTCGAGGGCATCCCTACTTCCCCCTATTTCTAGTAGTGTGAATCATAATGTTCAAGTATTCTAAGTGATGGAAAAAACACACAATTTTGAAGGTTCATCTCCTAATAAAGTTGATCATGGTCCTCACCATCCTTGGTTTCTCTTAGGAATTGGAACTACTTAGTTGTCCATTCTTCTACGTCTCTACCGAAGTTCCTTGTTCATCTTCACTTTGTAGATGATTTTGAAGAACGCTAGTTCTAAATATCTTGAACTAATTTTATTTCATACCATAGGGGCTAAGAATACTAACCTCAATGGTCACTATTGCCTTCCAAAGAGGAGAAAATAATTTATTACTTAACAGATTCGTTTAAATCCTCATATTAAATAAGGAAGAATACTTATGAAGCCATCAAGATACCTATCTTGCTCACCAAAATCTTTTTGCTAGATACTCTACCTACTGAATGATTTCTTAACTCAAATCATTCACATTTTCTGAGGTCTTGCAAGACTTGAAGATATGTGTATCATGGCACCATGTCCCAAAGATTTCTAGGAACTCATTGGATCATTTGTTTAAATCAAGAAAATCTTCACATAATGATATTTTTCTTATAGATTCAAGCATTCAAGGATTTTTTATTTTCTAGATATGTTTTCAAAGAGCTTTTCACTTTTGTATTTAATTTAATGCTCTGCTAGGTTCTTTATTTTATTTAATCAAATCTACTTCAAAATCTAAAGCTAAGTTATGTATTCTATTTAGGAGAATACTTCTTATTATGAGGATACGTCTTTTGAAGGTTTCACCTTACTCTTTTCTAAATACAAACAAATGCACTAAATTAGTCTAGGTAGGTACATCTCTACACCTCTTTATGGATCCAACACCTTTTTCTGAGTGGTCTTATCTTCTAGGCATACCCGAATGTTTTCTATCATATGTTTAGTCTCTTTCATCTATGATGATTAGAGAGAATTTGAAAAGGGATTTAGTGCCCACTCTCCAAACCAATAAGTTCTTTCTCCAATCTGTAAATCTGCATACTTCTATTTCCACGTTCTTTGTCCTCTTTAGGATCTTTGATCATCCTTGAATCCTCTCTTTGAATTCTTTGGCACCATTAAATAAGACCATGGATGAAGATGTCTAAGTCATATGTGAATCAATTTTTCTATCTCAAAGATTTCCTCGCTTTGACCATTAATGTTTCTTTGGCGTGATCTTACAAACCATAAAACCTTTGATCGTTTTTTAATAATCCAGGTCATTTTATATTTCCCAAATTCCTTTAGCCAAGCTAATTTGAGATATGAACAAATATTTTTCTTTTAGATCCCTTGTTCTTTGTTGATTGTTTACCGATGGGATCTACCTTGATCTCTAGCTTTTACCTTCATGACTTATATCGTGCTTAGTTATTTAAAATCCTATTGATGCTTTCAGATCCGATAACTATTATTCTTCTAGGAATACCTACCGTTGCTTCATCCTTTTGACTTGAAAAATATGCCAACGTTTGCGCTGAAGTTTTTTGATGAATCTTATCCATTTTCGAGTACCTTATTAGCAATATTCTTCAAGATCTTGACTATCTTATACTTTGTTTATTACCAAATTGGATTCCTTTAATGAATTCTATCCTTGCATATCTCATACTCATTTTGTTTGATTTTAAGTCTCAAATGAGGTAGCTGATATCAAACATACTCAAGTTTCACAAAAATCTGAAGGAACGCATATTTTCTTAGAATTGTCATGTCAATGATACCTCTCTTCCGTATATGAAAGTATACATTTCTAAGAAAATTGGTGTTTATGCAACATTTGCACTTATCAATTTCTTAAGAGTGAATTCCATGAGAGCTTTGTTTATGCTTATTCCTGTTTTTTTTTTAAATGACTTAATTAGTCATAAAACATGCCCAAGATCAACCTTCAATTATCTATTGATTTGGCATTCGATACCACAAAATCCATTGTAGTGGTAGTGTAAAGTTAAATGTTCCATAGCCTCCAGTTTATAGTCTCACCTTAGTGAATACAACTTTAGCTCTTACTCAAGGAGCGCTCATTGGCAAAACATGTCTTCCTCTTTGTCTAATCAAGAAACATAGATCAAAATGTGTTTTGAGGCATTCATTTAAATAACCTTTGTTTATATGCCCTCCAAAGGTTTTTTCTATGTCATTTGATAATAAAGCTAGTATCCTCACACTAGGTATTATTTGGGAACAGAATTAGGCATCTTTCTCAAAGGAGATAGTCATGTTCCAATAAAATAGTCACTTCCTTAACCATGCTGGAAAATTTACCTACACTCATATGGTATTTTCTAGAGTATTGCTATTTAGAGAAACTTTCAAACCTTTACTTTCTCTCTTCTTTAGTTTATGCATGTTTCTATAGTATTGATATTTAGAGTATCTTTCAAGCTTTACGTTTCCTCTTCTTTATTTTATCCATGAGGCAAATCTCGCTTGAAGCTCCAAAAGGTTCGTATTTCTCACAGAAAGGGAGAATCAGAATTTGTAAGAAAAAATTGGGTGATTCAAGCCGACAACATCCTTTATGATTTTCAAAGATTTTTAGAGGACTACCCAAATACTATCCATAGGATTTCGTAAACTCTTTTGTTTCTCTTTTGATATGTTTCTATCCAAACACTTAGTACCACCTAGCCATGTTTAATTCGAAGAGAAACATTGCTTGCGTCCTTGGCTTTTTTGATCACGCATGCCATGGGCTTTATGGATCTTGAAAATTCATAGATTAGGCCTTTAAGCGTAAGATATTCTTTGTACATTTTTTTTGCCTTTTGAGTTAGATAACCATATAAAAGCACAAAGGGATAATAGTTTTTGAGCTAGATTATATTGATATACCATTGAAATTTGATGCTTGGGAATTCATACAAAGATGCATTTTTTAATTTTAATCTTTCAAAAAATAAATTTTCCTCTTGCCCCATAAACTATGTGTATGTACATCCATTCACTGATATGCATAAATTATGCTTAAAACATATACATCTTTAAGTGAAGGTTCTTACCAAGGAAAAGGCTAAAAATTTGAGGATTTCATTAAACTCTACGTGGAATTCATACCTATAAATCCATTATACTCATGGTTTTATATCCAATAAGAAGCTCATAGATTACACTTTGTTTCATACTATGCTATAAGGAACATTATAATGCCCATTTTATAGTAATCTTTAAGTAATACATTCATTTGTAGTGAGTGAGAAGCCTCTTGCTCTTCATTTATGCCTTATGTCCGTCACTTAGACGATCATTCTAGGTGTATGCGGACATCCTCTTCTCCTTTTCATATGCATCCTTATGTGAGCTTCATCCATCGCCTGTATCCTTTCATATTGAGGAATATTGTTTTAGATATTTTGTTTTTCATGTTGCAAGGTTGGTTCATTTCAGCACTTCCACTTTAAAATTCTTTCTTGGGCACCTCAATACATGCCTCTGCTCGCAAATATACATTTATCCTATTAGAAAATTTATTACAAGACCACAAGAAAGAATCTTCTCTCTTTGTACCCACCATCGTATGGGTATATTTAAAGCCCTATAGTATATTGAAGATAAGATTTAAGTCCGTGCTAATATAACATGCAACATTAGTTAAAATAAATATAAGGATATCTCCCTAAAAAAAGTCAAAGAACCCAATCCCAACTAGAACCACATGTATATAAAGAAATGAATCTTTTGGGATAGTTTATCGTAGAGATCCTATAAATATGTTATATACAAATTTTTGTGTAGCCGAGTTAGTCATTGATACGTGATATCTTTAGAGCACACTTTCGTGCAATGAAGTATTTACTAAACTATCCTTGAATGATAGCTGCATCACAAGAGGGACCAATAGTAGATTTTATGTTGAACATGATAGCATACTACCAAAACACAATGATGCTTTACCAAGTCTATCCTACTTGATGCTCATCCAAGTCTTATAAACCATCAAGGCATACGTCATAGATTTCAACATAGTTGAGGACCCGTATACTATACAACTAGGCTTTAGGTACCGCGTTCAACTACTAATTTTTAACCTAAGACAAATGATCACTTATTTTAACAAATTTCAATACATCCCAAGCCACTAACTAGAAATTTTTGAGGACGCATTCTTCACTCACTTCTAGCAGCATGACTTCAATATTTTTGCCAAGGTAAACTCATCTCTAATAGCACGACGAATAGTAATGGAAATATGCATGCGGGAAATATCCCTTTTTTCATCAACAAAAACATCTTGCTTCTAGCTTGAGCCTATTATATATGCAACATAGATACTAAATAGGTGCCCCACCAAAGTAGTCTACTGTATCACTCCATATGAGGCTAGACATGGTTGAAAGACATAGGTTGCTCATGTGCATGTTTTTAGTTGTCTGGCATATGCATTAGTGCCTGAAGAACATAGAAAATCTGATGATAAGTGTGTAAAATGTACTCTTGTTGGGTACACTTCAGAAAGAAAAGCCTATATCATCTATACCATCCACTAGCCAAATACATTCTCATTAGTCATGAGGTTGTTTTCATTGAAAATGTAATTCATCCCTTACATTCATGTACTAAGAGACATTGTTGAGCTTCAAGGATGTGTATGACAGTTTTCTATTTTCTTTTATAGGTGGACAATCAAATGCTACCCTAATGAGGACATTTGTCATGAGTTCGAAGTTTCAAATGATGATGCAAATCATTTTATTTGTGTTGTTTCATTTACATGATGTAGTTATTGATGAGAGGGTTGACATAGAAGAGGTGAAAACTATGCCTAGATGGTTCGTGCAGGCTTTGAGGGATAGCAAGTTAAATGGACCTTTTTCATATCATACTCCTTTAGGTTGTCACAATGCATCTTTCGCATCACATTGTTATGCAATGAATGCCCTTACAATTTGTCATGAGAATGATCTAGTTTCTTTTGATAATGCATAGAAATTTGAAAATTGGATGTCTATTATTCAATCATAATACAGTACTATTATGAAGAATGTTATTTGGTGTTTATGTCATTTTCCTCGTAGAAAAAAGGCTATTCGCACTAAATCAGTATATAAGTTGAAATAGAAGCCCAAGGGAACATCTGATAGCTATAAGCCTAGGTTTGTGGCCAAAGGTTATGCTCAAGAGAGGGGCACTCATTTTGATGAGAGTTTTGTTTCCACATGGTGAATGGAAACCATTCATAACATTTTGCACTTGCAGCTCATCATGGTTGGAATGTACATTAGTTGAACATGAAATATGTTTTTCTGAATGGTAATTACATGAAGAAGTGTATGTATTTTAGCCCCCTCCTTTTGTTAAAAAATGGCATGCATATAAACTGTACAAGTTGAAAAACGAATTGTATGAATTGCAACCATCATATGCTTGGTATGAGAAAGTACGTGCCTACTAGCTAGCACATGGATTTGAGAACAATCAATGGAGAGCACCTTTAATCTCAAGTGTGCAGATAATGTACTTCCAATTTTTATTGTATGTGCTGATGATATCTTGTCATTGGTCCTCATGAGAAGCATATTGCTAGACTTAAGGATGATCTCCATGTATAGTTTGGGATATCAAATGTGGGGCATTTCATCAATATTTGGGCATTTAGAGAAAGTTGTTGGGAGAATAACTTTGTGCTATAAGAAATAGATTAACACCTAATATGATACTATTCCAAACGCGTTCATTATTAATGAAAATATTCAAAAGAGGTGCCCTATACTCGTTTTCACATATAGAGCCTTTTCTAAATCTACTAATTACCTTGATATTAATTATTGTACCTTATTCATTATGGCTATTGAAATAGCTTTATTCTTGTGATCTTTACATCTTGACATATATAGCATGTCCATATTGCTCTGTGGTTGCTTTCTTGTGGAAATACTTTCCTTTGTTGCATGCCCATCATGCAAGATTCACATGATACATTCATATCTACAATTGATGGTAGGTGAGGAACCATACCCTCTGATGCATCTCCTCTATTTAAGGGTATCTGATGTGCCCAAATCTCTCATTCCATAGCTTGCTCATGCCCATGCTCATAGTGGGTTTAGGAGTAGGAAATGCACAAATTTTGTTCCTCCTCATGCTAGTCCAAAGACTATCCTTGCTATTATCCATAATTTTAGCTCCTATCTTGTTGAAAGACCATTTATAGAATCTATGAAAATCAGTTTTTCTTGATTTTTTGAACAAACAATGAGTTTGAAAGCGTTCTTAAACTAAAATACCTCCACTCATTCTCTTAAATTAAAAAATCGTTAAATATTTCTTTAACATGGTATCGTTTTCTCCTTCTAGCTATTTAGAAACTTACAAAACAATTGTTCGTGTCTTCCTATTCAACAGAATCAATTTTCTACTCATGCAAACCAACATTTTGGATGGATATCTTGGAATACTAAGGTCACTCATAAAGCATCCGAATAAACCAAAATTGTTATGCACATTTTCATTAAGTCAAAGAATGCAAAGATATGTGGTATTCACTCACAATTACCTCACGTTTTATAAAGTAAAGTGGTGGCTAGGACCATACAAACCTATAGGCTAGTTAGAGCTAATATAATTTATTATTTTCAAGAATAAAATTGAGCAAAACGTGTGTATCCCTTAATTCTATTTGATAGTCTCATCAGCATTGAAGTGGCCTAAGTTTCTTTATCTTGCATCAATATTGACGTACCTTTACACATGCGTATTTATCGGTTTTTGAACCACATTCCATGTACTTGAGCATACATGGTAGATTTCATTTGATGTATTGACTTAAATACATATTAGTACTACGTCTGACTTCTCTGTTCCTTTGAATTTAAATGGAAATTATTTTGGACAACACAGCTCTTTTTTTTTTCTCCTCACATATTGTGAGTGTGAAATCAATTTAATTGATAGGCTACCCTAACTCTATGTATACAGTTCCTAATCTATCTTTTTTAAATTGGTTGATAAAAATTCTTGAATAATTTTTGAGAGAGAAGTAATTCATTTCTATTGTATATTACTCCTTTAAACGTATATCACACCTTGGTTGCTTTTAGTATCGGTTGCATTCGCAATAAATTGAAAGGCTATAAAGTCATAGATGACTATGTGAAAGCCATTGAAAGTATTGATTTCATTTCAACAATATTAAGAAATAACTAAGCTCTATCATTAGTATCATATGTTGGAGATTGAGGTCTATAGAAGAAGCACACAGAAAGAACAAGGAAGAAGAAGAACATTGGAGAAAAACACAACATGGAATGTATTGCCAAGTTAATGTGCAAGTATATGTGAACGGTTAGGGCTATAGGCATATCTACAAGTGAAGGAAAAAACCTCGTGAAGAGGTGAAAAAGTGCCCGGATGTTTCTACTCATGATCCTACACATTAGTATTAAACTTAATCAACAAATCCCCTTTGGGAGGCATGCAATGAACAAGATGTTGGCACTCATGTATATGGAAGTGCCAAGCTATGGGGAAAGAAATCAATCCACAAAAGGAAGTAATCCCAAAGCTTTGCAAAAGCTTCAAACATCCTCCTATTTCGGGCCTTAGGAAATGTCTATAAAATTATCTTGTGTGGGCACATAAGACAAAATGATCTGTCTATTAGAGAACCTCTTTCAGACATAATGATAGTGCACCTTAATGTGCTTTGTGGAAGCATGGAGCATAGGGGTCCTTGCAATTGCCAATGCGCTCTAACTATGAGTGAAGATGGTGGTAGCAAAAAACTAACCATGTTAGCTGCCAGACAACTTTGTAATAGAAATACCCTAAAACATCTCACGCAGACACTAGAATGTAATCTTTCAACATTAATGATACCATTCTCTTGTGTGTGCAAAGAGTCCATCAAGAAGACAGGTACATGACATGATGGGCTATCTGTGTTCTCCTTGTGCTTCCACAAGTTGTCTTGATCCCTTCAAGTCCTCGTGCTTCCACGAGTTTTCTTGATTCCTTCAAGTTTTCTTGTGCTTTGATAAGTGCTCCTTGTGCTTCCACGACTATTTTTCTCCTTGTGCTTTGATAAGTCCTCATTGTGCTTCCATGAGTTGTCTTGATCCCTTCACGTCTTCAACATAATGCCAAGTGATTTCTCCAAGCCTCCAAATAACTCTGGTACCACTAATGGGGGATGATTCTAAAGACCCGATACAATAATGGAAGATAGCTACCCTCCATTAGGCCCACAAGTAGTGATATATGCTCACTATTCTAAACTTTTCTCTACACATGTGTAGAGATTTAATGTAAACATTTTTAGAATTACATTGGATTCTAAGCACTACTCAACAAGCTTTAAATCATCCCAAATGGACATTCCAGCTCAGGGACTGAGGTAAACTTGTATTCTCAATCTTGAGTAGAAATATTCTTCTCTTGATTTCTTTTGAACAACCTATTATCACACGCGATTTCCTAATTCATGAATTCATTCAAAGTATTTACATTAGACATGGTTAGCATGAGGTCCTTGACATCATTACATATGCCAAATTGAACTTGGTTAAAAAAATAATCTTCATGCCATGTGAGATCACAAATAACTTTGAATTCTAATGCATAGATAGAAGCAGTTCAATGTCCCTGATGCAACTTCCTTAGCTTTGTCTTAGCAAGATGTGACATCAAATTTTTCAAGCATACTCACTTCTAGGCTCCTCTTCTAATTACTTGCCATGGGGTTACTTGCAAAAGATTGATTGATTATGATCTACACCTCTCGAACTTTGCTTTGAATTTCTATGACTACATCTTGAATATTCTAGTTTTGAATCCTTTCTTGGTTTTCTCATATTACATCATCAATTCATATTCATCCTTCAACACCTATACAAGGAGGCTTGGCCATATATATGCTTACTCTTGCCAATGCCAAATTTGGGAACTCAAGGAGTCATAATCTTTAAGTAAGTAGTTTCTAAGTTTGAGCTCAAGTTCTTCTCATGCTGCTTGTTCTAGTCGTATCTAGTATAGTTTCTAGACATCGCATCTTCTCCTCTTGGAGTCTTTTACTACAAGATAGTTTTCTAGTTATTTCTTACATCTTGTTCATCTCCCTCAAGATATTTGCAGTGATTGAGATATCTTGTTTCATACCTATGATCGCAATGTTGTAGTGATTCAACATTTTACTCTCGCTTCTACTTGTTGCGTATTGAAACATTATCTAAAGTAAAGATTCAAGCACCTACAAATGACCATTACCTTATATTTTACATCATGTGTTTTTCCGTGCATGATCGACAAATTGAAATTGATAAGGCTATATTTTACAGTCTTGCATAGGAAATTTTCTTAAATATGCATGCACTTAAAAGAGATTTTAATATTAAATATTCAAATTAAATGTAAATTTAGCTTTGGAAGCCAAAAAAGCAAGTTCTTATTCGACCATTATAGACGACGTATAGATTTTGAGGGGTTGAGTGTCATAGTGATTACACATTCTACTCTGCTTCTACGTATTGTCAAGAGTGATGGATAATGCAGAGAGATGAGATGGTCTTGGTAAAACCTTGCTCTAGACCGTCCTAAGTGACTCAAAAAGAGCTTGAATAGAATCCTTAGGCTTCCAATATATGAATTTAGACCACCATATTACTTTGAAACATAATTGCAAAAACACTATGTTAAAACATATAACTTTTGTGTGCAAAGCACTTTGAAAAATCCTTTTATTTATCGAGTAAGGCACTCATCGTTTTAGATACTCAAGGATTTACCCAAAGCCCACATTCTAGTAGCAATTGGCCCAAGACCTTTTGCAAACATTAAAATGAATTTTTGAGTCAAATACACCAAGTTATATCACGCATTTAGGTGGAGAGTATATAATCCAATGTGCACACAAAGTTAGGTGGTAATATTGACTTCGTAGAAAGAACGAGATACAGAGACACAATTGTTGAGATATCAAGCTCAATGTGTGATGATCCAGGATGACACGTATCAGTTTTTCGTTTCTCTAACATGTATAGTGGTCACACCGATATATGTCAGCGATACTTCATTGAGCTTTATTAGATTTATCTACCGAGAGTGATGGCCCATTTTTTCCTTGCTAGCTCCCTCATTCGCAGACATTAGGATTTTCCTTAGGTACTGATCTTTATATATTGCACCTGTTGTATTCTTGTTTTTAGGTTATCCTTGTACATTCCATTTTATGTAATAGAAGAAGAAGAAGAAGAAGAAGATCATCCTTCCTTGCCTCAATCTGTGTGTGCTTCTCCTTCAAAGTGAGAGTGTGTGTCTGAGCTCTCTTCCTTATCTCCTTCCTTGTGACATGGTATCAGAGCCAACGTGGTTGTAGAGAGCTCGTGGAGAAGGCGACGGTGAAGAGTACGCAACAAGGCATGGAGAAAATGCAATTCACAAACGAACTCTGTTTGACACGAAAATCGGCATGAAGGTAGAAGACCTCAAAATATTTTCGAGAGTTATCCCTTTAGGGTCACTTATTTTTGTCAGATCGATGTTTCGGAGCCATCTCGACCTCCGTTTCGAGCCTATAAGGTGGGGCCCATACAGAAACTAGGTCAGTTTCAAACACTGTAACTTATGTCGTGTTCCGCAACACTCATATATTACAGGTCCATAATTTCAAGTGATTCCATGTACTGTTGACACACGAAAACTCTGTTTTTCTGAGATCAAACTTTCACGTCAAAGTGCGACAGTGTTCAAGCAGAAGTGCTGCTTGTAGTGGTTTGTAGTGTTGTGTATTGCTATAGAAATGGCAAACGTAGATGGAATGAGTCAGCTTATGAGTGATAAGCTAGACAAGAATAACTTCCATGCTTGGAGATTCAAAATGATGAATTTCCTGATGGGAAAAGGCTATTGGAAGTACATCGAAGGAGAGAACAAAAATGCTCCTCAGTTACTAGAGAGGAATCAGACTACACAACAGATAAGAGCATATGAGGATAAGAATCAAGGAGCACAAAACATAATGTATTGGCTATCTGTTCGCATAGAGGATAGCATGATTGGGCACATACAGGATGCCAAGACTCTGACAGAGACTTGGAACAGTTTGGTCACATTGTATGAAACCAATACAAAGGCACAGAAATTGCAACTCAAGAACGAGCTGCATACCTTGGAGAAAAAGAGCATGTTAGTAAGTGACTATACCCTGAAAATCAAAAGCATATGTGAGTCATTTGCATCTATTGTAGTGAATGTAGATGATGATGATAAAGTGGAAGTATGCCTTTGTGGTTTAGGAGCTGCATATAAGCAGTTCAGAACTTCTATACAGACCATGGAAAATATTCCAAAGTTTGATGACCTGGTATCTATGCTGATTATTGAAGAAAAGAATCTTGGTGAGGATTTAAACTCCCAAGGAAAGCCCAGTTCTGAGCAGGTATTCTACTCTAGAAAAGGAAGAGGCAGAGGTAGAGGTTTTGGAAGTGAAGAGGAAACAGTAACCAAGACCAAGGTCAACAACAAAATCATGGAGGAGGAAGAGGACAGTTTGAAGGCACGGGGAGTTAAAGAGGTCGTAGAAATTTCCAAAGAGGTCATAGAAATTTCCAAAGAAATGATTCAGGTAATGATAGTAAAGGATGTTGGAATTGTGGTAAACCTGGACACTTTGAATGTGATTGCAGGTTGAAGAATCAAAATAACAGAAGGCAGCAAAACAACTATGCATCCACAAGTGTAGATGATTCTGAGAAGCTGTTTATGGTTCATCATCACATGATGAATATGATGTTTGCCGGTGTTTCAAAATCAAATGATAATGTCTGGTATGTTGATTTAGGTGCTTCAAATCACATGGCGAGTCATGCGGAATGGTTTAGTACTTTGCAGAAATTGCCAGTTCCTAGATATGTTGAAACAAGTGATGAAACATCACATCCTATTGAGAATACAAGAAACATAGGACTATCAATGGAGAATGGAAAGGTAAAACATCTTGCTGATGTGCTCCATGTTTCAAATATAACAAAGAATCTGGTTTTCTGTTGGACAAATGGTTGACGAGGGATTACAAGTTAGGTTCAATGCTGATGGATTATATGTAGAGGAGTACAAGTAGGATGGACGATTGGTTTCCAAAGGAAACAAAGTGGGCAGGATGTTCACCTTAAATGTGAAGATTCCTGAAATGAATGCAGTCATGTTTGCAAAAAGTGCAGGAGTTATTGCTGATATAGAGATTTGACACAAACGAATTGCACATGCAAATCAATGGCTGAAACTGATGCAATCAAAGGAGATTGTCCATGGACTACCAAATTTCAAAGTTGTAGAAATGCAAAAGGTATGTGTAGCATGTCAATTTGGTAAACAGTCAAGAGCATCATTTCCACATGACAAGCATGCTAGTGAGAATGTACTAGAAGTAGTACATACAGATGTTTGGGGTCTAGAAAGACCACATCTATGGGTGGTTGCAGGTTTTATGTTACTTTCATTGATGACCATACACACAAAGTATGGGTATATTTCATGAAAGAGAAGAGTGAGGTGTTCACTCACTTCGAGAATTTTAAAGTTATGGTGGAAAAGCAGACAGGGAAGTACATTTAGACATTAAGATCTGATGGACGAGGTGAATACATTTCAAATGAGTTCAACAATTTTCTAAAAAATCATGGAATTTGGCATCAGTTTTCATGCAGGTACACACCACAACAGAATGGTGTTGCTGAACGCAAAAATAGACATATTGCAGAAATAGCAAGAGCCTTGATAGCTGAGAAGAATATGCCTCATTGTTATTGGGCACAAGCTGTGCATACTGCTATATACATCATGAACAAACTCTGACTATTGTTGTACATCAAGTTACACCTAAAGAGAATTTTATAGGTAAAAATCCAAACTTATCACATCTGAAATTTTTTGGCTATATTGCATATGTACATGTCCCAGATGAATTGAGGATGACACTTGATCCAAAAGCAAAAAAGTGTTTCTTCATTGGATACTCCCTTGAGCAAAAGGGATATAAATGTTATAACCCACTCACACGGTAGGTAATGGTGAGCAGAGATGTGGTATTTGATGAAATGTCAAGCTTCTATGCAGACGCCAAAGAAGGACTGAATCTTGAACCAAGTGACAAAGAAAATGCTGAAAAAGCAAGTGCAGAATCTTAAGTTTTGAGTGGACGAGATGCATCACCAAGCAATAGTTCCAACTCAAATCCATGGAGTGGAAGTTTGCGTGGAAACTTCAGTCCAACAAATTCATCAAATACATCCAAGAAAGGTAAAGAAAAGCTTTCTGCTAGTAGTAAAACATGTGCAGGTTTTGAAGACGTTGATGGAGATTCAAGTGGTTCAGAAAAGAGTCTTGATGAGGAACTCGGATTGCCCTCTGTGAAGACTCTAGGAGTAAGAAGGGCACATGTAGATGATACAAGGACAAGTGACCTAAGACCAAGAATATCTGGGAGGATGTGGAATTCAGTGCAACGATTGACGTATGACAGTGATATGGCTCGTCATTGTGCCTACATGACAAAGGTAAGACAAGATGATGAACCTTCGTGCTTTGAAGATGCAATTGGAATTGCAAATTGGGAAAAATCTATGGATGAGGAGATGGCTGCACTTTATGGAAATGTTACATGGAAGTTGGTTCCATTGCCACAAGGAAAGAAACCCATAGCCTACAAATGGGTTTACAAGGTAAAGCATAATGCTGATGTTAGCATAAGCAAGTATAAAGCATGATTGGTAGTTAAAGGATATGCAGAGACATATGGCATTGATTATGAGGAAACATTCAGCCCTCTAGCTAAAATGTCTACTGACAGAACACTTGTTGCATTAGCTACAACAAAAGGATGGACTTTGCATCAGATGGATGTGAAGAATGTTGTCCTACATGGTGAGTTATAGGAAGAAGTATATATGGACCAGCCACAAGGACTCAAAGATTCAAAGCATCCAGAATATGTTTGTAGGTTGTAAATGGCTTTGTATGGGTTGAAGCAAGACCCTCGTGCATGGCATGCAAGGATTGTTGATTACTTAACCAGCAGTGGGTTTTCTATGTGTGATGCAAATCACTCACTATAAGAAAGGAAGGCTAATGATGGCATCACTAGTCTGGCTATTTATGTTGATGACTTGATTGTAGGTGGTGATAATGAAGGAAGCATCAAAGAGGTAAAGAAACTTCTTATGCAGGAATTTGACATGAAAGATCTTGGTGTGCTGCGCTATTCCTTGAGCATTGAGTTTATGCATACAGAAATAGGTGTATGGATGTCGCAAAGGCAATATGTCTTGAATATGCTGCAAAATTATGGTATGGATGATTCTAAGCCAATTGCTATGCCATTAGATCAGAATTTGAAGTTGGACACTACATCAAGTGAAGCAATGGAAAATGCTACTATGTACAGGAAAATTGTGGGAAGTATTATATATCTCACAATTACAAGGCCTGGTCTAAGTTATAATGTTGGAGTTGAAAGTCAGTTTATGCAGGTTCCTAGGAAGCCACATTTGGATGCTCTGAGGAGCACTCTACGTTATGTGAGTGCTACTTTGGATTATGCATTGTATTATGAGGCTGGTGTAGATTTGCAGCTTTATGGATACACCGATGCTGATTGGGTTGGTAGCATTCCAGATAGAAGATCTACTAGTGGTTTTCTATTTTCACTCGGATGTGCAGTTATTACACGGAGCAGTAAGAAGCAACCCATTGTTGCTTTGTCGAGTACACATGTTGAGTATAGAGGTGCTTCAATGGCAGCATGTGAGGCATCATGGCTAGAGATGCTACTTGCAGATTTAGGTGTGGAAGTGCAAAAGCCTATCATCATTTATTGTGATAATGTTAGTAGCCTACAGCTAGCACAAAACTGTGTTTTCCATGCTAGAACAAAGCATATCGAGGTACATTATCACTTCATAAGAGAGAAGGTATTAGCATGTGATATTGATCTTGTTTATGTGAAAACACATGAGCTGGTTGCTGATATTTTCACCAACCCACTTGGAGCTGAGAAGTTGAAGAAGTTTCGAGAGATTCTTGGATTACAGGATATGGTGTTGAGCTTGAGGGGGAGTGTTGAGATATCAAGCTCAACATGTGATGATCCAAAATGACACATATCAGTTTTTCGTTTCTCTGACATGTATAGTGGTCATGCCGATATATGTCAGGGATACTTCATTGAGCTTTATTAGATTTATCTACCATGAGTGATGGCACATTTGTTCCTTGCTAGCTCACTCATTCACGGACATTAGGTTTTTCCTTATTTATTGATCTTTATATATTGCACCTATTGTATTCTTGTTTTTAGGTCATTCTTGTACATTCCTTTTTATGTAATAGAAGAAGAAGAAGAAGAAGAAGAAGATCATCCTTCCTTGCCTCAATCTATACATGCTTCTCCTTGAGAGTGAGAGTGTGTGTCTGAGCTATCTTCCTTATCTCCTTCCTTGTGACAACAATCCCCTATATTTATATAACTCAAGATCTATAGATCCAATGACTATGAAACTTTGTAGAGAAACTTTATAGAGACACTCAACAGTGTTCTAACTTTGTATTTTTATGGATAGATTGATGATGAGTGCATAGAAAAAGTGAATTGTCTCAGAGAACTTGAAACACTTCACTCAATGCACTATGACAACAAAAAGTGATACATGTAGCAATGAAAATGAAGTGTATTCACATATGATACAATGCGAGAGTGGGGGACTTCTCTAGCTTTGATGAATTAATAACATGATTTAATATTAAAGAGTGTAATTATCAGCTCAAATCAACTCTTATACCTAGATCATCTCTTTCTAAAACTTCAGTTCACTTCATGTTGTTAGGCTTCAGTCTTTTCTTCAAGTCTTCACTCCCAAGCTTCATTTAATCATCAATTGTTGATTTTCTTGCTCCAAAACCTCCCCCGCAATCATTAATTGTGATTACCTCCATCTTCTTTATCCCTGCCATAACTTTAAACCTCTCCAACTTGGGTCCATGCAAGCTCTTTGTTAACATATCTGCAAGTTGATCCTTTGTAGGAGTATGCATGATTTCTATTTCTTTATCAACAAAGGTCTCTCTCAAAAAACGATGTTGAATCTCAATATGTTTGGTCGTGGCATGAAACACAGGGTTAGCTGCCAAATACAAAGAACTCATGTTATCTCCACAAATAATAGGAGTACTCTAGATGATATCAAAACTCTTCATGAGAGTTTTTAAGCATATGACTTCCTTTGCAGTTTCTACCATACCTTTGTACTCTCCTTCTGTAGATGACACAGGAACTGTATGTTGCTTCTTAGAACACCATGAGATTAACTTATCTCCCACATAACACAAGTACCCATGTTTTGATCTTGTATGATTAGAGTTGCCTGCCCAATCTGCATCAGTATATATCTTCTTCCTTGTATCTAAAGTAAACCCATAATACAAACCTTCTTTAAGTGTGCCCTTGATATAACTAAGAACCCTTTGCCCTACAATCCAATGTTCCTTTCTAGGACAATGCATGAATTGAGATAGAACTCCAAATGCATATGACAAATCACGCCTTGTTAATGTAGCATAGATCAAGCTACCCACCAAGCTCTGATAAAGATAGATGTCTTTGAATTCTTCTCCTCCATATCTACTTAATTTGTGATTCACTTCCATTGGAGTTGGTGCTATCCTGCAATCTTCCATTTTAAAATTGATTAGCAAATTCTTCAAATACCTTTCTTGAGTTACATATACTCCATGTTGAGTATATGAAATCTCCATTCCCAAGAAATATGACAAACTTCCCAAATCACTCATCTTGAATTATTTCTCCATCTGCTTCTTAAGTATATATATGCCTTTGTCATCTGTACCTGTAAGTATTATGTCATCAACATAAATACAAACATAGATAAATCCATCTTCACTTGCTTTGACTAGCAAGCTACTTTCTACCTTTGATGCTTGGAGTCCAAGGTCCTTCAAGAACTCCACAAGCCTATAATTCCATGCCCTTGGGGCCTGCTTCAAGCCATACAAAGCTCTCTTGAGCTTACACACATGATATGGATAAAATTGATCTTTAAAAACCATCTAGTTGTTCCATGTAAACTTCATCTGAAATATAACCATTTAAAAATGCATTCCTCACATTTAATTGAGACAATTTCCAAGCTTTGCATGTAGCAATAGCTATGAGGGTTCTTATGGTTTTCATCTTTGCAATAGGACTATAGGTTTCATCATAGTCCACACCATATGTCTCTGCATACCCTTTTACAAGTCTAGCTTTGTACCTTGACACACTTCCATCTACATACCGTTTTGTTTTGTAAACCCATTTACATCCTACCACTTTCTAATTACTTGATTTTGGTACTAAGTCCCAAGTCTCATTCTCAATGAGTGGATCATATTCTTCCTTCATAGCTTTCTTCCAATTCTCCTTTCCTCTTGCCTCCTCATATGTAGAAGGATCTTCATCTGTCTTTATCATCTAAGCATAATCTTTAGTAGTCAAGAATGAAGTATCATAACTATACCTTATGGGTTGCCTTTTGTTCCTTGATGATCTTCTGATTTCTCCACTCCTTGAAGTTTTTGGTTCATCATATTCTAGATCAAACCTTGGCATTTCTTCACCATCAATTTGAGCTTCAACATTATCTTCTTCATCAGATATTTGAACCTTTGATTTACCCTTGTTTTGGCTCAATACTTCTTCAAGACCTGCATAATCACTATTTGTACCTGTATACCAAATACCTTTCTCATCAAATGTAGCATTCTTTGACATAAGAAATTGCTTTGTGGATGGACTCCACAACCTGTATCCCATTTGCTTATCATCATAACCAATAAAAACATAGTTTTTTAGCCTCTGGTTCCAATGTATGCCTTAATTGAGAAGGAACATAAGCATAGGCTAAACATCCAAATACTTTACAATGATCCAATGTAGGTCTCTTACCCCACCAAGCTTCATATGGTGTCATACCTTGCAAAGCTTTACATGGTATCCTATTAACCAAGTATGTTGCTATATTTACAGCCTCAACCCACAAATAGTTAGGGCAATTCTTCTCTTTCATCATTGACCTTGCAGAATCAACAAGGGTTCTATTTCTCCTTTCTACTACACCATTTTCTTGACGAGAGTACTTGCAAGTAACTTCTCTCTTTATACCTGCATTCCACAAATAATCACAGAATTCATTTGAGAAATACTCTCCCCCTCCATCTGATCTTAGTCTCTTCAATTTTTATCTTGTAACCAGTTCTCAATATATGATAGTGTTTAAATGTGCTAAACACTTCTGACTTATCTTTGGTCACATAAATAGTGATCTGCCTGGTAGTATCATCAACATAGATGACATAATATCTCGAGCCATTTATTCTAAAGTCCTTTGAAGGACCCCACACATTTGTATGCACCAATTCAAGCCTTTTTTAATACCTGAAACCATATTTGTTATATGATTGCTTGTGAGCCTTACCTAATTGACATGCTTCACATCTGTATGTCATGTGTTGACCTGTAACATTAGGTAATCTAAGTACTAAATCATTGTTAATCATCTCTTAATACCTCTTTCATTGAAGCGTCCAAACCTTTTATGTCAAAGATCTAACTCAGATATCTTCTGTTCTCCATATGTGAACAAGCCATGTCCAACATTACTTTGCACCTTCAATGTGAAAAGTCATCCTTCTTTGTTTTCTGTAACAATTTTCTTATACCCTTGATTAGGGTCTTCAACATAAACTCCATCATTAGTGAACCTCACCTCATATCCTTTTTCCACATTTTGTCCTACACTAATCAAATTCTTTGGAATTGTAGGAACATACAAAACCTTACTCAAAAGAGTACTTCCATCTTTGGCCTTCACTAATCCAATAGACTTCACCTTGTGCTTTTTATTGTCACCTATTTGAACTATATGATTAACCACTTTATGCTCCAAATCATTCATTAAAGCAATGTTACCACTCAGAGGATGGCTGCATCCTGAATCAATGTAAAACACTCTTTGGTCTTCATTTAAAAGTTCACATGTTGCATTCATGATTAGGGTTGAATCTTCCTTCTGTTATGATGCATAATTGTAGTAGGTATTGTTGTAGGACTGACCTTGAAAGTTTCTTCCACCATTCATTCCAAAGAAGCCTCTTCTATCTCTATCTCTGAAACTTCCTCTCTGATTTCTTCCATCTTTGCCTCTTTGATTATAATTCTGATTAAAGCTCCTAACACTTTGATTGTTATGCCAACATTCATGAGTAAGATAATTATTCTTATCATGTATCCAACAAGCTTTGAAATTATCCTTGTTGTTTTTGCCTCTTCCTCTACTTCTGACACTTCCTCTTCCTTTTACGAAGTTTGCTTGGCTTGAAGTACCTTCATCTTCAATTGACTTTTGCTTTTGTTTCATAGCCTTCTTCTTATCCTTAGAATACATTGCATGACCTGCATTTCTTATCAACATCTCCTTTGATATTATTCTCAAAGGTTAGCATATGACCTAGTAATTGATTCAAATGAAGAGTGAAATGATCTAATGAAAGTTGTATTGATAATATGAATGGCTTCCACTTCCCATCTCCTCTTAAGCTTCTAAGAATTTGTCTTACCAATTTATCTTCTTCAATGCCTTCATCAACTACACCTAAAGAATCAACAATGTCTTTCATCTTTGTCACATAATCAGATATTGATTGTGAATCCTTCTTTTTGAATGTGGTAAACTTTGCCCATATTCATGTTTTCCTTGACTTGGTTGTATTTTGTAAATGCTCCTCCAAAGCACTCCATATATCACTTACACTTTCAAATCCTCTAATATGAGGAAGCAAGTAATCATTCACTACCATGTAGATAATACTCCTTGTTTGAGCATCCTTTTTCATCCAAATTTTCAAGTCTCCAAGTTCCTCCTAAGTTGGAACAGTAGGATCTTTGAATTATAGCTTTTCTTCTTCTCCTCTCATGTATCCCATTAGATGTTTGCTCATAAGATGAGCCTCCATCCTCATGGACCAATGTGGATAGTTCTCTCTATCCAATTTCTCAATTTGAAGACTATCTCCCATTCTTTCTTCACCTCTATTAACAAATTTTCAACCTTATAAGTAATGGATGTACCTTTGCTTCAAACTTTACTCCTTTCAATCCTTTTGATTGCTCTCTTGTGTCTTCCTTTAGCTTTTCCTTCACACTTTGTCCTTTTGAATCTTCAAATGTTAAATTTTGTATGTCTCCAGCAGTCACAATCTTGCAACTTAAAGTTTGAATGCTTTCTTGTGCAAAACTTTACATTCTAGACTGAGATCTCATCAATTCTTTGATCATTGAGATTGTGCATGTTTTAGTAGTCTCTCAACACTTTTTTACATATGAATAATCTTACACAAAATTCTCCCATCTTAATTACAATTGGACTCTCAAAACTTGACCATAGATGCATTAAATATGGACTGAGACACACACAAAAGGATTTCACAAATGATTGAGCATAGAAGGAGAGACATGGAAAACATCAAGGCACTACTTCTTCAAACTATCTTCTATTCTGAACAAAAATACATTTGATGGATATATCTCACTCAACTTGTGAACTCTTCTATATCTCATTTATTCTTCATCTCTCATATATATCATGACTATATACAAGTGTATATATACATATGAGTGTGGATTCATCATTACTTCAAATTATTTGTGAAGTACTTAAAAAACTAATATACATGTGTATATAGATCAACTCTTTCTGAAACTGCACTTCACTTCATGCTTTTAGGCTTCAATCTTTTCTTCAAGTCTTCACTCCTAAGCTTCATGTAATCATCAATTGTTGATGGTCTTGCTCCAACAAGTATAGGGCATAAGCACTCATTACATGTGAGGCTATGTGGTTAAGGAAGCTACAAAATGACTTTGATATTTAGGTTAACACAATCCACATTTATGGAGACAACATTTCTAGCATACATCTAGCCAAGAATCCCGTGTACCATGCAAGGGGCAAACAAAAAGAGGTACAATATCGATATGTAAGGAAGAATGTTGCATGCAAAGATGTGTTTATGCATTTCAAAGGGCGTGATTGGTGATATTGTCCCCAAAAGATGGGATACAATAAGGTTAAAAAAGTTCAAAAAAGCAATGAGTCTCTTGGAGATGGATACTACCACCATGAGCGTGAGGGGGAGTGTTGAAATTATGAATTGGGAAATCCTATCAAACTTATAGCAAAGGAAAGGTGTTTCTAAATCTAAAGGAGACTCCAATGGACACCAAAACATGAATCCTTATCCATTAAACCCAAATGAATATCCAAAAGATAAGCCAAAGCAGGAAAGAGTCACACAAGGGTAGGTGAAAGGTCACAATAGGGGGGGGGGGGGGGGGGGAGGGGAGGTCTATATACACTCATTCTCGTGGAGAAGGCACAAAAAGGCCATTCAAGCATGTGGAGTGAGGGATAGGAATTATGGAGCAAGGCATAGTGTGAAGACTTATCCAGGTAGATAAGAGGTCATACCAAGGGTAAAAACCTTATACGCTTTGTAGGTAGAGTGTTTGGTAGAAAGTCCCTAGTAATTTTCTTATTCATTTATCTCTTTGTAGATATTGCTTTAATGCATATCATATCTTGTTGGAATTATTATATATTTTATTTTCTTTGTTCTAAATATCGATGCTAAATCATTCTTTTGTAGTTATTAGTGATTGATAGGTTTTCTACAACTACACAAGTCTACTATGTATTGGAAAAATCTTAGGTGATTTGGATCTAAGGTGGTAGGTCGAACAAGTACAACCACGTTGACTAGCTCGCGAAGGCAGTGATCTAGAGGGACCTAGGAGGGCATTCGCACGTTTCTTGTTAAAATATGACATTAAAATAACACGAAATGTGCTTCACATCAAAGATGATGAGTGCAAAATTCAGTCTAACGATAATTTCTTCTCGTGGTCAATTACATAATAAATTAATGAATAACTGTGTATAACCATCACTCCATCAACTCATCCACTATTAAGTTTGGAAAAGATAAAAAAAACAAGCCTTGATATCAACAACCACTTGACACCATGTCACGCATCCTTACGCATCCTTTCTCCTCAAACAATGAGGTTATTTTTTTCTTTGCCTATGCATGCATCAATCCATATAACAAGGCTAGACACAAGCTGCGCATCGTTTCTAACCTTTTCATGTATGGTGTACCCTATGTAAGGGGGAAACCATAAAACATAACCACACATAAAACGAACAACACAACCAAGAGTATAAAATATGTACAGTATGCGGTCCAAGAGCTATACAAATGTAGCCTTATGAGTCTAATTCATAGAAGAGACGTTAATTTTGATTTTTCTTTGCATGTGTTAAATTTGTTTGCATATTTATTTTAAACATACTTCCAAAAAAAAACATGAATTTTCTTGTGAACATCAACATGAAACAAATCACAACATGCTCTATATTATATGAATGTGGACATTTTTTTCTTCTTTTGCTTGAGCAAAATTTTATAAATATGGGCTTGAAGCACCTCAACAACCCTTTAATTTCGCATTCTTTATGGTTAAACCAATAACTTCACATCTAAAAGCATCGAGGATAGTTGATCAAGTCCACCATGGCCTCAGATATTGAAGCAAGATGTTGAATCAAGATATTGAAGCAACTAATATTCTAACATATAGTGGAGAAGAACAATCTCAAGAAGAGCTATTGCCAAAGATATATAGTGTCCCACGCCATCCTAATTACCAGATCCTCCTTGTGGGTCAATCTCTTTGACATGAGGTCATTCACTCAAAGAAAGTAATCCTCCGATAAAAGAAAGGTTAGAGTTCTATGTAACATAACACGAGATCAATAAATTCAAGTGAAAGCTACACTTAATGGTTGGGGAGTTTGGAAATCAGTAACGACTATAGGGCTTCTAGTAGTATGGGAGTTACTTAGATGTTTGAGTCATTTACAGTTGGCTATAGTCGTATCTTGTCTTACCAAAGTGTGTTTAATCTAATATCCTCTATAAACATGAATCAAAGTGTCTCAAGCAGCTTTGTGTAATCGTTAGAGATCTCAAGGGTAAATATAGGTAGGTATACCTTAGAAAAACTTTGACACAAATGGAATTACATATTGATTCATGCATCCAAGGTATAAGGAATATCACAATGCCATGAATGGAAAAAGCTAAAAGTATGACAATATCTTCTCTATCTAAATAGTGGGCGCTATACGTAGCACTATGTTTATTATATCAACATTTGTAGTTCCTATCTCTATATAGATACACCATACCACACAAGAGAATTTGGGCAAGCAATGATTTATGCAGCCTACAAGAAATATCCAATACACATCACTAGAGGGATACCAGAGCAAATGGATTTTCAAATCATGAGTGGAATACGAAAAGATTTCTTCATGATTTACAGACACTCACAAGAATCATACTTGAAGGAATCTAAAAAGAATGCAATTTTGAGGCGGCTTTCCTAAATTACGAAATACAAGTTCAAATGCAAGCTATGATCATGCACATGAGTTCATGTTTTCCTATGCCAAATCAATGAAAGAAGGTAAAAGAGATATCTTTAGTGAAGGATTTTTGGATTATTTAGAAGATCAAGAGACCACGAAGTTTTTTAAAAAAATAGAAGAGGAACTCAAAAGATCCATTGTATGTAGGTAATGAGAGCAATGATCCTATTAGTATATTCTTTTATCATCTTTAATTGGAAATGCACCAAAAATACTCCTTATGGTACAACATGAACATCATCCACTCAATTATGAGAAGAGGTAATAAGGACACAATAGGAAGGAATGTGGAAAATCATTGATGATATTGCTTTGACAAAGAAATACTAAGATATATAGAGCATGTTTATGTGTTGTAAAATAATGTTCATGAAAATGCGTGGCTATAGATGATTATCTTGAGTAGTTCGGCTATCCAGAGAAGTAGACTCAATGAGAACAATACCTAAGAGTAATTCTAGTGAGTAGGAGAAATTATTCTAGATTAGTCTAATAGGTATAGAAAGTGATTAAGGAAAACATGATAAAACACTGACATCGCCTGAAAGAAAACCATGAATCACGGATAGAAGTCATACCTCTTAATCTAAAGTTTTAGTGGAGGAAGAAAAAAAGAATCAAATGTCACAGAGAAATTTAAAGTAGGAGAGGACAGATCAAGATAGAAAATTTGAAATCAAAGCCATGTCACACTACAATCACGACTTTTGATATACCTAACATAGTTGTTACCATGGATTTATCTTGCACTTCATCAATACCACCTAACGCTCTGTAAGAAGTTATGAATACCTTTTCCCACTAGTTAATGCGAACTTCTAAGCTTCAGAACCATACGAAGTATCACAAAGAACATCTCCAGACATGATGGAAAATTCTCCCCTCACCATAGCTATCATAATTTTCATTGTATCTACAAAACTACCTACATCACCTATCATAGTCAAAATCCTTTTTCCATAATTTGTGAATAATAAAAGTGGAACCTCCCCCATAGATCTCGCCATGTATGGATTGTGAAGGAAGGTAATATATAAATTTTCGAAATCTTTCTCTATTTGTAGGAATCCATCTAGACATCCGAGAAGTAATAAGAGTAATCAGTACAAGAACAAATGTTACAATGATAATGGACATATATAATCTAGAGGCCTACTTATGGTGAAAAAGGAAGCCTCCAAAATGAATTACTGAATTGGAAGATGGTCAATGAGGTATTAATGACTGCCAAAGAGACAATCTATAACATTGCTTATGAAGTCCCGGTTCGCTGGCCTGGTGGTTGGGCCTCTCGCCTCTTGAGGCGGGGGTGAGGGTTCAACCCCTGGCAGCAACATGTAGGGACATATAAATTCCAGGAACTGATGTATGTGGCTGTTGGCCACCGTTTGACCATCCCCGCGGTAGTTGTGACCGCCGTTTAACCCAGTTGTAAACCCCTGTTCTTGTGGGATAAGGGGGGTCCCATGGGTACTATGCCCTTCCTTGTACAGTTGTAATTTCAAAGTTAAAGTCCGGGGGAGTAGGCCTCGGCCGAACCTCCATTTAAAAAAAAAAACATTGCTTATGAAATATAAAATCAACGCAATTTTCAAGAGGAACTTAGAACCCCATCAGCTCAAATTACTACCACACATGGGAAAATGCAAGTGATAAAGGAGCACATGCAAGTGAGTATTGACGAAAACTAGAACCTAAGAAATGATGATTTGAGATATTGAAGATCATACGATGGATGAACCAATTAGTCAGTTTCCAGTCCCTACAACAATCAAATCTAGAAACTTTGATTGAGGCAATCATCAAGGCAAACTAGGAGAATAAAGAAAAAGACATGCTTATTTATATTTTATAAGTGCAGTTGAAGGAGTAACAATATAGAAAACACAAGCATGACCAATGGAATTACCACTATGGAAGTGGCATTTCCAATAGAAAATGGTAGAAGAGGAGGAAGAATATGATTATGGAGACAAAACATTTACATCACCACATAAAGCTAAGGAGATTAGACACAAGTGAAAGACTTGATGGAAGAAGTAGCACCATCAAAAAAAGCAAGCTATATGTAGGAAATTGCTATGGGTGATAGATAAAAACTGATTATATTCCAACTAAATCAAGACATATGTTTTGTATTTGAGCAAGTACTAATTGACCGGTCCTAGTCACATGTGCACCATATACAACCATGAAAGATATATTATATCCACCACCAAATGTAACCATGGAAGAATAAACAAGAGGATGCCATGAAGTACTTCAAACAATGAATGAAAATCTTCATATGATCTTAAGAGAGTCCAAAACTACCCAAATCGCAATGGTGATCACCTACGCCTCCCACTCCCATACATAATTTCTAACAGAAAACCCAAGCATGCAAGGAATATTTAATTGAATAGCACTCGATGTCCAATAATACTCTGTTTATTATCCGCTTGCTAGGCATAAATCTTGGAAGAGCTACGACATAATGAGGGCTATCAAAGCTTGAGAAACATTTCTTAGTTAGAATGGCACTCTAGACGGAATTTTTGGTAGAAGCCTATCATACACACTAAGCCTATCTTACTACCTCTAGAGGACTACTTCTAAGTAGCTTGGCCATTTTGATGTGAAAAGTGCCATGCTCTTTGTTGATAGCTCAATGAATGCTGAGTTCGCAAATACTTCTACTCATTCTAAGAAGAAGATGTCTTGGTAATTGTGCTTTTACATTCTTTCTAAATCTTCTCTTCTCTCTTGTAACATTTTTGTCATCTTTAATGAGACTCAAGTGTCCCAAGGTGACATGTAGACATGGAAGGCTCTTCCCAAAGCTTTGGAGGCTTCATGTGCAAGCAAAGAGAATAAGAAGAAGGTAACTTGTATCTTTGTAGCTGAATATAGGTGATTTTCGCTATGGAAGAAAATGAGCTTGGGTATATTTTTATCGGGTTCGGTAAAGCTTTCGAAGCCGATTGCAAGGATATGTGAGAAGAGGGGAGGGGTATCTATAATTTCTTAAATATTCATAGATACCGTGCAACAATGCATTTACTCTTAGATTTCTGGGATTTTTCCTCTACGTTGATGCTTATTGTATTTTGCCCTTGAGAAAATAAGGTACTCGGATTGATAACTAGCTCTTCTCGATACAGCCGCTCAAAGTTGGCATTGGAAAAGCTTTTGCATCAATGTGGGTCTACAATGCGACGACAATGTGCAAAGACACCTCTTCAGTATTTCACATGTTACTACATAATATAAAGAACTCAAAACTTGAGTAAGTTGAGACAATTTTAATGGGGTACAACATCTTTTCAATGAGTGTAATAAATCAAGAAGAGGATTAATGTAGGAGAAGAATTATCACATAGTATTAACACATAGTACGCAGGGCTCGACAAACATAATGGTGGCTAACATAAGTTATGGCTATGGCTAATCAGGCTTTGGATGGAGGTGAACAATGAACAAGCTTCCACGTTCAAAGAAGAATGTTTTTTAGAAGAAGTCCCGTCGAGGCCTAGGTTCCCTTGTTGGAACTAATAAAAAAACATATGTATTCTGAAGGGGCATAGTGACCTTGGGATGTATATGTATACATATACATATACGTATACATATACGTATACGTATACGTATATGTATATGTATCCCTTGTATCCCACTCAATAGGGGTAAGATAGCCTCAAGGTGCAACATTGGTGCTGGCTAAATTTTGGTGGGAAATATATGCTTTAGAGAGAGTTGTAAAGAAGGTTAATGAACTTTTTGTCACCCTCATGGGTGGTCCGCTTACTTTTAATCTTGTTAGTGTCAAAAATAAAACTCCCATGGTATCTCAAGGAGGGGATGTCCTACAACGACATATTATTCCCCCTAATCATCCATGGATTTATCAATCACCCAACCCTTCAAATGGGCATTAAAGCTCATGTAGATATGTAACCAAGTTGTAAATCCAAGCTCTAGGAGCTTGTTTCAATCCATACAATGATTTCTTAAGTCTACAAACATAAGATGTATGAATAGGGTTTTTAAAGACATGGAGGTTGTGACATGTATACTTCTTCACTTATGCAACCATTGAGAAATTGATTTTTCACATTGTTGGAGGAGTCTCAAATTTCTTGGAGCAGCTACCCTTATCAATGTTCTAACTGTAGTAATCTATGCAAGTGGTGAGAATGTTTCCTCCTAGTCTTTTCCATGCATTTTTAAGCATCTTATGGAAACTAGTATTTCGTGGTACCTCTAAATTTATCCATCTTAGTTTCTTTTCAGTTAATATACACATCTACAACAAATTACCTTTTGATTGGGTGACATCGAAACCAAATCCTAAGTGTCCATCTCCTTCAATGCATCTATTTCTTCCTTTTCATCTTCATAGGTTGAGTGTTCTTCTAAAATTTAGTCCTTTTCCAAGTAGATAGAATGCTTTCTAACAAATTTGGAGTCATATCCATACCTTTTTGGTTGTCTTTTCTCCCTTGTTGATGTTCTAGGTGCTTGATTGGAGCATTTTCCACATTGTTGCATTTTTGCTTTGTTTCTTGACTTGCATAGCTTCTAATCATGTTCCCTTTCATCTTGGTCATCATTTGTATTACTTCTTGGATCTTGAACCTGTGTATCATGCTTTCTTCATATCTGATGGAAATGAGAATCAAGATCATATGGTAGAGTTACCTTTTATTTGTCTTCATCATACAAAGACTTGTGTTATTCAAACAAAACATCCCTACTTGTAGTGAATTTCCTGGTTCAAGGTTTATAGATCTTGTAACCCATTTGAGTTGTATCATATTCAATAAATACTACCTTTGTTGCCCTTTCATATAGCTTACATCTAATCTGTGAGGGTACATGAACATAAGCTAAACAACCCAATACCTTTCAATATCCAAGAATAGGATTTCTTCTATACCATGCTTTATAAGGAGGCATAGCTTGGATTGATTTAGATGGTAGTCTATTGCCAAGTTACATAATATATGAAATATCTTGTACCCATATATAATCTGGGAACTTCTTCTTTTCAAGCATTGTTCTGGTTGATCCAACCAATTTCTTAGTTCTTCTCTCTGCGATTCCATTCAATTGAGGAGAGTACCTAGTAGTCACTTCCCGCTTGATACCTTTATCCTACAAGGACTTATCAAATTCCTTGGAAAAGTCATAAAAAAAGATGCCATATGTCCACAAACTTAAATTTCCATCATATATAAGGCTAGTTCAAACACCATCTTCTAGTAAGGAAGATATGTGGGTCCAAGTTTCTTGGGACTTGGTGTCTTATCCAATTTGTTACCGTTGATCCATCTTAAGCCTTTAATCTAGAGTGGATCATGCTCAAGAAGGAGGAGAGGCTTTGAGTTCTCCCAATAATGGATTTTGTGTCTTGATTGACACCAATCTTCGTAATCAACTCTCCTTGCTGGGTCTATGTCCTCAAAAGTAATCCATTGTCTTCTCCCATGATTGAAGGATATTGTAGATGCATAGGAGCAGTTAATGAAGATATTGAGGAGGATAAATTGGTAAGGAAAATCCTCACAGGTCTGAGAGGAGATGAGAAATGAAAGCCATTCATTTTGTCTACTGAATTGTCATTGGATCATTTCACTCCTGATTTAAAGGAGTTTCTAGGACATGTGCTAACTTTTGAGCAGGATGTCAAAGGTGATGGTGATAAGAGTGGAGGTCAAGCAATGTATTCAAAAGATAAGAAGAAGAATAGCAAAGGCAAGCAACAATTAAATGAAGAAGAAGGTACAACTAGCCAAGCCAACTTCCTAAGAGGAAGAAGAGATGGTAAAGGAAGAGGAAAAGGCAAAAGCAATAAAGATGGAGCCTTGATGACTGATTTGGAGAATAAGGTAACTAATCATGTAGTTCAAACAGGTGATAATACAAAGCACAATGTGAAGTCAATTGGATCATTGAAAGCTAAGGATGGAAGTACTCTTCTAACTAAGGTCTTGTATGTTCCTAAAATTCCAAAGAATCTGAGAAGTGTAGGGCAAATTGTTGAAAAAAGGTTATGAAGTAAGGCTCACTAATAATGGAGTTTTTGTGGAAGACCCTAGCAATGGGTATAAACAAATTGTTTCAGGGAAGAAAGAAGGAAGGCTCTTCACATTGAAGTTTCAAGGTAATGTTGGTCATGCCTTGTTCACTTATGGAGGACATAAGATCTCTGAGTTAGATCTTTGGCACAAAAGGCTTGGACATTTCAATGAAAGAGGTATTAAGGATATGGTTAACAATGGTTTAGTGCTTGGTTTGCCTAATGTTATAGGTCAACATATGACATGCAGATGTGAGGCATGTCAATTAGGTAAGGCTCATGGGCAATCATATTCTAAGCATGGTTTCATGTATTCAGAGAAGCTTGAATTGGTACACACAGATTTGTGGGGACCATCAAAGGACTTCAATATTAATGTTTCAAGATACTATGTGATTTATGTTGATGATGCTACCAGGTGGATCACTATATATGTGATCAAAGATAAATCAGAGGTATTCAATAGATTTAAACATTATCATGTGTATGCAGAAAGAATCACAGGTCAAAAATTGAAGAGAATAAAGTTAGATGGAGGGGGAGAGTATTTCTCTAATGAGTTCAATGATTACTTATGGAATGCAGGTATAAAAAGGGAAGTTACTTGTAGGTACTCTCCTCAAAAAAATGGTGTAGCATAAAGGAGAAATAGAACTCTTGTTGAGTTTACAAGATCAATGATGAAGGAGAGAAATTGTCCAGATTATTTGTGGGCCGAGGCTCTAAATACAACCACATATTTGGTTAATAGGTTACCATGTAAAGCTTATACGAAGCTTGGTGGAGTAAGAGACCTACCTTATTTGGATGTTTGGATGTTTGGCTTATGCATATTTGGCATCTCAGTAGAGGCATAAATTGGAACCTAAAGTTGAAAAGTATGTGTTCATTGGATATGATGATAAACATATGGGTTATAGGTTGTGGAGTCCATCCACAAAGTAATTCCTTGTATCAAAGGATGTTACATTTGATGCGCAAGGTACTTGGTATGCAGGTATAATCAATAATCATGCAGGTGATGAAGAAATTTTGAATCAGAAGAAAGGTAAATCAAAGGTTCAGATATTTGATGAAGAAGAGAACAATGTACAAGTTGAAGTTGAAGAAGTGCCAAGGTTTGATCCACAATGTGATGAACCAGAAACTTCAAGAAGTGAAGAACTCTGAAGGTCATCAAGACACAAATGGCAACCTACAAGGTATAGCTATGACACTTCATTTTTGACTACTAAAGATTATGCTTATATGGTGAAAGCATATGAAGATCGTGCTACATATGAAGAGGCAAAAGGTAAGGAAAATTGGGAAAAAGCTATGTAGGAAGAGTATGATGCATTGATGGAGATTGAGACATGGGATTTGGTTCATAAACCAAATAGTGAGAAGATCATTGGATGCAAATGGGTCTACAAGACAAAGAGGTATGCAGAGGGAAGTGTGTCTAGGTATAAAGCTAGACTTGTTGTGAAAGGGTATGCTCAGACATACAGTATAGATTATGATGAGACCTATAGTCTTGTGTAGTTCTTGAAGGAACTTGGTTTCCAAGTATCTAAAGCTGATAGTAACTTGCTTGTCAAAGCAGGTGATGATGGGTTCATTTATATGTGCATATATGTTGATGATATAATCCTTACAGGTAAAGATGAGAAGGGCATACAAAGTCTCAAGAAAGAAATGGAGAAAGAGTTCAATATTAATGACTTGGGAGACTTTTCATATTTCTTGGGCATGGAGATCTCATATACTCAACACGGAGTGTATGCGACTCAAGAAAGGTATTTGAAGAACTTGTTGATCAAGTTTAAAATGGAAGACTGCAGGGTAGAACCTACTCCAATGGAGGCAAATCATAAATTGAGTAGATATGAAGGAGAAGAATTGAGGGACATGAATCTATATCAAAGTCTCATTGGTAGTCTAATCTATGCTACATTAACTAGGCTTCATTTGTCATATGCAGTTGGAGTGTTGTCTCAATTCATGCATTGTCCTAGGAAAGAACATTGGGTTGCAGGACAAAGAGTGTTGAGATACATTAAGGGTACACTCAAAGAAGGTTTGTATTATGGCTTTACATCAGATACAAACATCAAGATATATAGTGATATAGATTAAGCAGGCAATCCTGATGATGGGAGATCAACATATGGATATTTGTGTTATCTGGGAGATAAGTTAATCTCTTGGTAATCTTGGAGCAACATAGAGTTGCTTTATCATCTACAGAGGCAAAGTATAAAGGTATGGTTGAAGCTGCAAAGGAGGTTATATGGTTAAAGACTCTCATGAAGAGTTTTGACATCATTCAGAATACACCCACTATTCATGGAGATAACATGAGCTCATTGTACCTAGCTGCTAATCCTGTTTTTCATGCCAGGAACAAACATATTGAGATTCAATATCATTTTCTGAGAGAAAAGGTGATTGAAGTCATACATACTTCAACAAAAGATCATATTGCAGATATGCTAACCAAAAGCTTGGATGAACCAAAGCTACAGAGATTCAGAGACATGGCAGGTATAAAGGAGATGGAGAAAACCTCAATTGATGATTGAGGGGGAACTGTTGGTGCAAGTCAACCACCAATTGATGATTCGGATGAAGGATTGAAGTCAAAGATTGAAGAAAAGATTAGCCTATGAAGCTTGAAGGTAGTGCATATTCAGAAAACGAAGACTTGTATACATATGTACATTAAACTTATAGTTAGCTCACTTATACCTTTGTTATGGTCATGAGCTTGTACATATATGTCTATATATACAATTAAAGAGTCGGAGCAAGGATGAGAAAGCATGAGATGAGAAGAATTAGAAGTTATAAGAGTCATTCGACATTTTTAGAAGAGAGGAAGAACTCTCTCATCATTGAGATGTAAAATTTTTCAGAGAAGAAGAAAAATTCTCCTTCTTGTTTAATCTTTTGTCAAATGTTTTTGTATAAGTTTAAGTCTACAATTGATTGACCTCTGTACAAGTTTTCAGATCCTAATTGTGATCAGGCTCAGAGAATTGAAAGTAGGAATATTTACATGTGTAAATGTGAAGAAGTGAAGTTGCAACAGGTGAAAAATTTGATGTTGATGTTTTGGTCCGTTCTCCTTCCACAGTGTGAAGTTTTGAGCAAACAAGCACTCATTCTTTAAGCTGGAAGGTAAGCTACCTATGGCTAAAAGCATTTGAATAAAACGGGGTGTACTTTGAGAGAACTATGCATTAAAATTTACAAGTGTCAAAGTCGACTATAGAAAAGTATAGTTTTAGACATAGGTGGATTGTTTATATCATTTCTCAAGATCTACTAAATCTTTTGAGATGATTTAACTTGGAGAAGGTGTGCAAACATTATGCGACACTCATACAAAGTTTCATCGAAAACTTTACACATTTGGTTAGTCAATGAGTGAGTTATGTGCAGTAGACTTTTCTAAGTAGTGACTCTCTTCACAGTTAATACAAATTCTGATAGTTTGACATTGGTCTTCCAAAATTGATCAAGATTTTAAGTTGTTCTTGATATAGAAGTGTTCTAACATCAAGGATAGCTTGGAGATTAGCACTCTAACTGGGTAAATATTCATAGGAAATTTCCGTCGTTATAGTCTCTATGCGTACATAACTCATTCAACCACATAATCTATGTCTTTTTTGTAGAAAATTCAAGTGAAAAGGGATACTTTCGTTCTCCATGAGTTTGCCTATTTTCAAGTGTTGACTGACTCCCCTTTTGGTACTTGAAGATTTTGGCGCACCTTGCTTTGACATCGACGGGGAGAACAAGACAATGCACAAAAGTGCATTGTTTTTATGATAACTAGAGATGAAGGCGTGGTCCTATCACGGCCACGTCATCAGATGCAGTTGTCTCTAATTATAACCGAAGTGTCTGCTTTTTTTCTATGTACGTGGTCATATCAGTGCCACGTCATCAGATGTTTTCTATAGGCAGCGATTGTATTTGAGTCACGCACAGGACGGAGAGGATGAGGGAGAGAAGTACAACGGGTGCAATGCGCCTCCGGTAAAAATACATAAATAAATAAATAAACAAAAAATAGATAAATAAACGACAAACAAAAAAAGAAGAAAAAGGTGAAGGAGACTAGTTGCTTGTCTTGACGCTCTTCCAACATAGCCCGTGATAATCGCATTCGCGAACAAAGAAGAGAAATAGATACTAAATGCTTAGCAATTACTAAGATACGGAGCCCAAAAGCTTGCCAAGTAAGACGTTGGGAATAAATGGCCCTAATACCTAATCATATGATCGGTTTGAGGTATCGTGAAGGCCTCGGTTTAAATTAGATAGGATGAAGGGGTGCCGATTCCGTAAGAGAGCGTGGTTAACTTCTTGCCACCTAGGGTGATGTGTCCACTTGGGACCTGCAAGGGTTGAACCCTCACCCTAAGTTTTAGAGGCAACGTGTATTGGAATAATAATTTTATTGCATGGTCCATTGGTCTGTTCTAGATGTCCTTGAAAGGTTTCAAAGTTTTCTATAAAGACTCGCTTTTACTCTTTAGTGTACATATAATGATTCTCTTCCCCTTTTTGAGTTTTAAGAGCTTGTTGATGATGGTGGGGGTGACTACTATGCAAACCCTATTTCCCCGTGTGTTATATTGAAGAGGGTGCAAACATATGGACTTGGAAAATATATCACAATTCGGAATGACAAACTCTATCTAGAAACATATGTTTATTTGACTAACTTACGAAAAGTCACCATTTCTTCATCAATGATTCTAAAACGAATTAAAACTCCATAGTATATTAAAGTGTCTTGAGGTATGTGAAGTTTTTTTGTACTACATAATGAAGTAATACAAATGTCACTGTGGTGATGACATTGAGTAATTAAATGATTCTATGAATGGCACAATCTGGTGGTCTGTTCAATCTTTGATCTCATGAAGTTAATGGAGAAGATTATTATTGTGTTTGATAATTTAATAAGTTATTTTGGTGAAGTAGTCTGGGAAAAATATAGGTATGCAATCATCACTAGATTACCCCAAGACCCCTATTAACTTGTCCTATTCCTTCAACCAACTTGATAAACAAAGGTTAATACTAGCAATCTTGCTTAGTAGTGGTTAGTATCAACTACATGTTGGTAACGTGTTCTGGTAAGAGTTATCCAAAGTACTGAAGCTAATGATAATCTGGTGTATCGACGGAATGACACTCGATGCAATGATCGAGATGGGTCTAAAGCTAGGGCATCAAGTAGGCACATTTGCAAAAGACCTAATATGGGTAAAGTCTCATAAAAGAAAAGCTGATGATCTGTTAAAATAGGTTTTCTATGTAAACACTACAACAGATCGGTCGTATACCGAGTTTTTACCGAGGGAAATGAACGAGCCCATTTTTGCACCGATGTTAGTGTAGGTGTTGGTATGCGCGTCGGAATTAAAGCACCGGTACAGTGTTGGTATAACCATCGGTATAAATGTCGGTATTATCGACGCTCATATCGACGATTAACCCACACCTCTGCTGGGTGTATGGTCACGTATACCGGTGCCTGCTGGGTGTACTTATGCTTATTCTAATGGCATTACTGGGGTTACCATCGTTTATACCGATGATCATATCTTCAAATGTTTTTTTGGGCAGAGTGTGTTGTCTTTTGCTACAACAACATTACCATGATGTTGCTTACCAAAAGACAATACACTTTGCCAAAAAAAAATCGAGTACATGTGATGTGTACTCTAATGTCAACTGAAATATGATTTCATAAAACAGAATATTATTCGACACAAAAGAGATAATCAGAATGAACCGTGAAGCATGAACCATGTACAAATAGAGTTATATATTTCATAAATGAAGCATGTACAAGAGTGTGGCAAACCACTCTCATATATGACGCTTTTACAAAATGTGGCAAAGCATTGCATCTCCATATAAAAATCAAATACAAAATTTTGGTGTGCCACTGCTATACACATGCAAAGAATGTTCCATATCAACAGTCCTCCTGCAATAAAGAACATTTATGAAATGAGATAAATTCACATGAGATTTACAAACAACAAGTAAAAACCAAGTTTATAAATTCATCACCTCATCGCAAACACTGCCATGAAACAATCGCACCGCATCCCCCCAAGTCGTCCAATAGTGCAGTCAATCCATGACGATATCCATAGGCCTCCTCCGTTCATGTTGGAGGATGACCCATTGCCAGCTCTTGAAACAAATATACAAAACATTAGAGGAACATACATGAGAAGCTTAACACAAACAAATTCAATAAACCAAATCGTACTTACAAAATCGTGATGCATCGTGTCATAAATGTGATGGTTCAATCGTATCTAAATGTGTGGTTGTGGCATCTCGCTACTGGCAATATCAATCATGAGTCTGCTGCCACTCATCACGAATCATATCCCGCTCCTCAGCGTCTAACCATACAGGCTTTTGTAAGCATGCTCTGAAAGCATCACAAGCCTCAGATCGTCGATGGAACATAACTTCACATGCGGTGTGTAGAATCCACGCTGAACTGACAAGAGGCTGGCCATCGGCTGGTCGAAACTCCTGATAAATCATCTTTATGATATAATTCTTCAGACCTTTATCTTGTTCACTCCATTTCAACATGATAGAGTGTCCAAACTGTATAGAGCAAAGCTCTCGTATACATGCATGCATTGCTTTTTCGGCTGCATCCATCACCATAGCTCTATCTCGGATACTATACACCTTGGAGTCATCATGGTCATGAGCACCCGAAGGTGTACATGGTGTTCCACGTGGTGTACTACGTGATGTACCTACATCTGAGGTACTTGTCCTTGAAGTAGAACTATTTTTATCGATTTGTGTGATCCAAAAGTATCGTCCATGAGAGCATAGTGCACCGTATTTAGTATACTCCCAATCACATCCCTTTGCGAGATCTTCTTCTTCTTCAGAGATATCTTCACCTGCTACCTTTGCTTGTGAAACCGTTGTATCTAGCCATCTGCTCGTTGGAAAAGGTGGAAGAGGTTGAAGACTTTCTGTAAGAGGAAAAAATCGAGTGGAACGATTCCTTTGAAATTGAGCCCTTTCCTTTGCGTTGGTCTCCTTGGCAAGCTCATACTTTTCTAACTACTTCTGCATAGGCTCAGAGTTAACTATGAAAAACTTCATTGCCTTCTCTCTGAAAGCTACATCCATTTTTCTTTGCAACCCTTTATCTTGTGGTTCATTTCCTACGAGACGAGCATCTTCATCATCCCTCCATAAGCGAGGCATTTCTAGACCCGACATACATAGAAACTGAGTTATGAATATAAGAGACTCTTGTAAGAGCCATCCCTCTACCATGCTACCCTCTAGACGTGCTCTCTCTCGAACAAACCCTTTTAATGTCTTCATAAACCACTCTAAGAAGAACATCCATCGACTATGGAGAGTTCCTGCTATTGCAACTTCATCTACCACATGAACCAGTAAATCAAGCTGAATAGTGAGAATAGTGCTTATGCAAGTGATTTTGTCATTTTGTGCCAAAGGTATATACAGGTTTTCGTTCACTAGTATAAGTGCCTCAAAGTCTACTAGAATTTTAGCAGAACTTGTCAGGATAATTCTGTTCAAATTTTTTAGATATAGTCATTTTTCTGCATCAAGGTATTTTAGTGAGTGGCCATGGCTGAAAGTAGTGATATATTTTGTATGTTGATTATCGAGGATAATGTCGATGCTACCAATTACCCATTTTGGGCTTATATTATGCATCATGTATTGGTTGCAAAAGTACTCTAGAATATTGTACAAGGTATTGCAAAACATCTTATCACACCTACAAACATAGTTGTTGAAGATGATGATATTCTTCATATTCCTGTTTGTGCTATGGTTCTTGATGCACCTACTGTAGAACAAATTTGTTGGGATGGTAGAGATGCTCATGCACATGCATTGAGAGCCTTTTCTATCAAATGTGCCATTATTCCTCACATTTGCTCTTACAAAACAACTAAGGATGCATGGGATAGACTCACCACATTATACCAGGCAAGGGATGAAGCTCATGTTGCTTACTTCTGAAAACAGTTGGAGAATCAACACATGAATGAAGGTGATTCCATGGACAGTTTTTTGACAAAGATCTAAGATTTGAAAGAACATTTGATTTTTGCTTATGAAGTCTTGCTTGATAGTTCACTTGTGTAGACCGTTCTGAATGGTCTTCCCGATTCATATTAGGTTTTTTTCTTCTACTCTTCGCTTGATGATGAAAGACAATCCAAATTCCTTAACATTTGAGGAGTTAGTCTGTGCTCTATCTTAGGAAGATCATTCTAGGCAGAACAGGTCCATTATGTGTGTTGTAGATCAAGCTTTCCTGGCTAGTCAGAAGCGCAAAGGAAAATGGATCTCTTCTACTAGTAAGGAGAAATCTGTTAATTCTTCACAATCAAAGAAGGAAGATAGAGATGAGAAGAAAACAAAGAAGCATAACTTATTCTCTGAATATTGTAACAGAAATGATCATGTCATCAAGAGCTTCCAAACTGACTACTAAAGAGGCAAGGAAGAAAGAGGCTTGAATGGTTGTTGCAAAGGCCTCTACACCCGAAATAGAGTCTACTAATCTTGTGTAGAATCAAGAATGAGCATTCACCACTATCTGTAGTTATGACCCATCTTCTCATGAACAATGTATGTCTCTAGTAGACTAAGATCTTTGGTACTTTCATAGTGGGGCAACCAAACATATTACCACATAGTGTATTTTCTTCACTTCACTCGAGCCTACCCCTATGGGGAATAATGTTATATGTGCCAAAAACTCCTCTTATCCTGTTATGGGAAGTTGGTAAGATCATTCTAAATACTACTGATGGTAGTTCTTTTACATTATCAGATGCTTTGTTTGTTCCAAGGATCAAGAACAATCTGTTATCACTTTCAACTTTAGCCAAGATTTCAACTTCGTTGTGAAATTTGTTGATGATAGATATACAGTTCATGATTTGTCGGCGATGTCATTATTGCTTCTAGCATTTTATGTCATGGGCTATATAAGCTCATAGACTATGAAAAATCTATGAATGATTTAGCATGTGCATTATATGGTTCTTAGGCTATGTCAGATGCAAAGCTTTGGCATGCACGCTTTGTTCATCTGCATTTCGCTAGTTTGCTATGCCTATAGAAATCTGAAATGGTATCCTCTCTGCCCAAACTTGAGGCACCAGGTAAACATGCTTGCAAAGGCTGTAATTTGGGAAAAATGCAGTGTTCCTCATTTCCTGAAGATGGTTTAGTTAGAGCTACTTAGAAATTGCAGCGTGTTCACAGTGATGTCTGTGGTCCTATGCAGACACCCTCTTCTGAAAATTATCTTTACTTCGTAACTTTCATCGATGACTGTTCTAGGCATGCAACCTATCTAGACACAATGCTAGCTTGATGACAAAGGGCTTCATTCAAATCCAAGGTATAGATTATGATGAAACTTTAATCCCTATTGGTAACAAGACTACATTTAGGTCTTTGATAGCCATGTGTGTATCTGAAGGATGGTTAATCTACCAATTGGACATCAAGAAAGCTTTTCTAAATGGTGAGTTTGAGGAGGAAGTATATATCACCCAACCTCAAGACTACGAGATTCCACAACACGTGGATTATGTATCCACATTAAAGAAAACCTTGTATGGTCTTACGAAAACTCCAAGGGAAGGAATCAAAGGTTGGTGAATTACTTGAGGTAGTGTGGTACTCTCTCAGCCATGTACATCCTTCCCTATACCTATAGACGGTTTAGGATAGACAAGTCATCATATGCATCTATGTAGACGAACGCATTATTATGGGGCATGATCATAAAGGTGCCAAAAAAATAAAGGTGAGGCTTGGAAGAGTATTCAAGATATCTCATTTGGGTGAGGTAAATTATTTATTGGGCATTGAAGTTGTGTATATATGTGAATGTATTTACCAATGCCAAAGGAGTTCACTCCCGGATATGCTTTATAAATATGGCACAATAGATTGCAAGCCAAGTGACCAACCCATGGATACAAACATGAAGGTCAGAAAGGATGATGGTAAAAGTCTTGATATCTTGACCTTCTATAGGATCTCGATAGGCTCATTGATATATGCAAATCTCATAAGTCCTAATTTGAGTTACGTTGTAGGAGGATTCTCAAAATACATGCATCTAGCCACAAATGTGCACATAAATGGAGACAAGAAGATAGAAAGGTATGTGAAGAGCACAACAAACCGTGGATTTCCTTATAAGTATGGAGAGGAGCTACAACACAAAGAAGAGAGTGGTGATGATAGGAGGTCTCAAACTATGTGTTCATGCTAGGAACAAATGTTATTTCAAGGATTAGTAAGGAACATCCTATAGTCGTATTGTCATCATATAGTGGCATTGTTATGAACTAAGGCTGAGTACAAGGCATTGGCACTCATTATATGTGAGCCTATGTGCTAAAGGAAGCTAATACATGACTCGGATATGTAGGTTAACACAATCCCCATCTATGGAGATCCCTTGTCTAGCACATATCTAGCCAACAATCCCATGTATCATGAAACGAATAAATATAAAGAGGTAAATTATTGATATGTGAGGGAACATGTTGTAAGCAAAGATATGATTGTGCATTTCACGGGTACAAAGGACCACATTGCTGATATTATCACGAAAGCATTGGATGCAACAAGGTTACACAAGTTCAAGAAAGCAATGAGCCTCTAGAGATGGATATTACCACCATGCGCTTGAGGGGGAGTGTTGAAATTATGAATTGGAGAACAATTATCAACCTCATAGCAAAGGAAGAGTGTTTCCAAAGCTAAAATGGACTCCAATGAACCCCAAAACATGAATACTTATCCATTCATGTCAAATGAAATGCCAAAGATAGGGAAAGGATAGACAAAGAAGCTCATGGAGAAGGCACAAAAAATGCCATTCAAGCATGCGGAGTGAAGGAGAGGACATCTAGAGCAAGACCTAGTGTGAAGACATGTTCAAGCTGAGACGAGGTCATACCAAGGGTAAAAAATCTCATATCCCTTGTAAGTGGAGTGTTTGGTACACACTACCTACTTTTCTCATTATTTTATCTTTTTGTAGATATAGATTTAATGCATATCACATCTTCTTGGAACTATGATAAATTTTATTTTCTTTGTTCTAAATATCTGTACTAAATTCTTCTTCGGTAGTTATTGGGAGCAAGTCTAGTGAACCTTTATTTATATTATAAGTTACTTTCCCGCATGATTTCTCTTGTACATTCTAGTTGGGTGACCTAAACTAGTCTATTTGGCATGATTGGTAGATCATTCTGAAACTATAAAAGTCTACTATTATGGACAAATCCTTAGGTGATTCAGGTCTAAGATGTTAGGTCAAACAAGTACAATGCGATTGATCAGCTCTAGAAGGGGGTGAACTGTGGATCTAGGAGCACCTACTCAGGTTTCGTGTAAAATCTGAGAGTAAAATCACACAAAATGTCCTTCACATCAAGATGATGAGTGCACAACGCAGTGTAACAAGAATTTCTTCTCGTGATGAGTCACATAATAAATTAATGAATAGTTGTATATGACCATCACTCCATCAATTCATCCACTATTATTGTTGGAAACCAGAGAAAAACAAAGATGCATCGATACAAACAAGCACTAGACATCATGGCAAACATCCTTTGTCCTCAAACAATGGGGTTATTTTTCACTCTGCGTATGCATGCATCAATCCATATAACAAGGCTAAACACAAGCTGCGGGTATTTACTTTCATGCATGTTGTACACTATGTAAGGGGGGAAACCATAAAACATAACCAGAGATTAAAAAACTAACACAACCAAGAGTGTAAAGATGTACAATATGCGCTCAAAGAGCTATACAGATGTAGCCGTATGAGTCTATTTCATAGAAGAGACCTTGACTTTGTTTTTCCTTTTCATGTTTTAAATTTATTTGCATTTTGGTTTTAAACATGATTCCAAAACAAAAAACATGAATACTCTTGCGAACATTACCATGAAAGAGATGACAACATGCGCTATATTAAATGAGTGTGGATAGTTTTTCTTATTTGCGCAGAATTTTATGAATATGGCTGAAAGCACCTCAACAACCCTTTAATTTCTATTAATTTTTGGTTGAACTAATAACTTCACATCTAAAAGCCTTGACGATAGTCTATGAAGTCCATCATGGCCTCAGATAGCGGAGCAGTTAATATTCTAGCAGCTATTGTAGAAGCACCATCTCAAGAAGAGGCACTACCAAAGATGTCTAGTGTCCCAACCCATCCTCATTACGAGATCCTCTTTATGGGTCAATCTCTTTGACATGAGGTCATTCGCTCAAAGAGACTAATCCTCCGATTAAAGCAAGCTTAGAGTTCTATGTAAGACACCAAGAGAACAATAAATTCAAGTGCAACTACACTTAATGGTTTGGGAGTTTGGAAATCAACAAAGAGTATATGGATTGAAATATCACGAAAGGGATACCAGAGCGAATGGATCTCCAAATCATCAGTAAAATAAGAAAACATCCCCTAATGCAGCTTTGAGCCGGCCTTCCTAAGTTATGAAATACAAGTTCAAACGCGAGCAATTATCATGCAGTACTTTTGGAGATCAATAGAACATCAAATTAAAAAGTAAATAGGATTATTTACTTTTAAATAGGATTATTAATCAATGAAACAACAGCAGTGAGATATCTCTGATCGAGTACATTTGGATTATTTTAGAGATCAAGAGACCATCAAATTAAAAGTCAATAGGAGAAGAGGATTTACATTGTTTCCCAGTCTTCTCTTCTCCCTTGTTACATTCTTGTCATCTTTATTGAGATTCAAGTGTCGCAAGGTGACATGTAGACATGAGGTGCTCTTCCTAAAGCTTTGGAGGCTTCATGTGCAAGAAACGAGGATAAGAACAAGGTAACTTGTATCGTTGTAGTCTATATAGTTGATTTTGTCTATGGAAGAGTACGAGTCTGAGTTTATTTTTATCGGGTTGGGTAAAGCTTTTGAAGCCGACCGCGAGGGCATATGAGAAGATGGAGGGGTATTTACTATTTCTAAACTATTTATAGATACCGCGCAACAACGTATGTACTCTTAAATTTCTCGAATTTCTCTTGTAAATTGATGCTTATTGTCTTTTGCGCTTGACAAAGTAAGGTACTCGGAATGGTAACTAGCTCTCCTCGATACTTGAAGTTGGCATTGGCAAAGCTTTTGCATCAATCGGGGTCTACAATGAAACAAAAATGTGCAAAGACACACTTCCGTATTTCACATGTTACTACATAATAATAAAAACCCAAAACTTGAATTTCACATGTTACTACATAATATAAAGAACTCAAAACTTGAGTAACTTGAGAGAATTTTGAAGGGGTGCAACATCTTCTCAATGAGTGTAATAGATCAAGAAGAGGATTAATGTAGGAATAGAGTTGGCACATAGGATTAGCACATAGTACGCAGAGCTCGACGAACGGAGTGGTGGCAAACACAAGTTATGGCTATGGCTAATCAAGCTTAGGATGGAGGTAAGCAATGAGCAAGTGTCGAGGCTCATAAAATAATTTTCTTTTAGAGGAAGATCGGCCGAGGCCTAGTGTTCCTTGCTTGGATTAATAAAAAACAAATGTATAATGAAGGGGCATAGTGGCCTTGGGATCTCGTGTATTCGGATAGGCTGAAGGTGCAACAATGGTGATGGCCAAAATTTGACAGAAAATCTATATTTTAGAGAAAGCTACAAACAAGGTTGATGAACTTTTTGTCACCCTCACGGGCGGTCCACTTACATCTGATCATGTTATTTTCAAAGACAAAAATCCTATGGTGTGTGAAGGAGGGGTTGTGTTACAAGTACATATTCTTCCACCCGACAATCCAATGGATTTATCAATGGCTCAATCCTTTGAATCGTCATCGAAGTTCCCCACAGCTTCGAATTGTTGTTGAAGTTCCCCACACATCTTTGTTTCCATATCTTCCAAAGCACTTCTCCCTTAATCGCATTCCACAAGGTAGAAGAGAAGCTTATCGCTTCTCCAAGTAGCACTTGTTTCCGATTGATTGACTTTCTAAACTTAAAATCCTTGCAAGAGTTTGCTAGATCCCAAGACTCCTAGAGTAGAAAAAAAATAGCTAACGAAGGTCTTTTGTATAACAAAGGTAGAACTTACATCCATGGTGGAGGATTCACCACATAAGAATAAAGAGATGCTATAGGTCAACAAAATTAAATTTCCATCTGATACAGGGCTAGTTTACACACCATCTCTTGTTAAGGGTGGTATGCAGGTCGAGGCTTTTCTTGAGACTCGGTTTCTTATGCAACTTTTTATAGTTCATCCATCTTAAATGTTCAATATGGAGGGTATCATGCTCAAGAAGGAGGCGGGTCTTCGAGTTCTCCAAGGAATTGATTTTGTGTCTTAATAGACACCAATCCTCGTAGTCAACTCTCCTAGTTGATTCCATGTCCTCATAACCAATCTAATGTCTTCTCTCTTGATTCTAGAGATGCTCCACATATGAAACCCTTAGTTTCATATCTTCTTTACCCTTTAGAGGTTCTCCGAGGCTCTTTCTTTGATTCTCCCAAAAGGAAACAAAATATAATCTATTTGTCTAATTTAGGCTGCCCACTTCCAATGTTCATTGATCGTGATGTATGGTTTCACCTTGCTCCAACTATTCCACAAGGATCAGACTAAGTCCAAACCTTTAGGAGTGAGTGGAAAAGGAGAAAATCAAAATGAGTAGATCAGGCCAGTTCCACCTAAGAAGTCTCACGAGCGTAAGAGAAGTTCCTATATCTTTTTGTGTAGGAAATTCAAGTTAAAAGGGATAGATTTATCTTTTGGTCGCTCAAACCCTTTCATGCACAACTCATGGACGGATGCAAAGCATACTTTTGGTCTCCATGAGTTTGCCTTTTTTGGTGTTGTGTGAGTCTCCTTTTGGCACTTCGAGTTTTGGTGCACCCTGCTTTGACATCGATGGGCAAAAGAAGACAATGCACCAACAGAGTGCAATTGTTTTTATGATAACTAGGGATGAAAGCGCGGTCCTATCACTGCCACGTCATCAGATGCAATTGTCTTTAATTATAACCGAAGTCCCTCCATTTTTTCTATGTACACACGTTTTCTATGTACGTGGTCATATCAGTGCCACGTCATCAAATGTTTTCTATGTGCAGCGATTGTGTTTGAGTCACCCAAAGAGTCGGAGAGGATGAGGCAGAGAAGTACAACGGGTGCACTGCGCCTCCGGTAAATAAATAAGCAAATAAACAAAAAATAGATAAATAATAAAAACATAGATAAATAAATGAGAAAAAGAAAGAAAAGGATTTATGCATTCATTTGATGGTTTTGAGCGTTTTGGCCCACTAGGAACTATGTAAAATTTGGAATTTGATTTAAATGCAAAGAAAAAAAGTTCAGTTTCAAGTAGTTTTGATTTAACGTATTTATTTTAGCTTTATTCTATAACATCCAAGATTTGCATCACAAAAACGGGCTTCAAAGATGGTGAAAGTTGAGATGTTTTTGGGACATTATAGTGTTCTTAAACCCTTCTAAAGGAAAAATAAAATAAACGTTTCTACTTCAAGGTTCATATGTATTGTCAAGAGATACCTTCACTTGCATGCTGTCTTTACATTCCGGATTTTCCATTTTACTTTATTTCCCTTCATTTTGACAATAAATATATTAATTTAAAGAGCCGTTAGTAGCTCAAATTTAGTTCAAATTTGATTGCTTCTTATCTCATATCGTTAGCTTACTTGAATTTGGGTCTACGCACATTCATTCTCTTACTTAAAATAATCTTTATAAATTTCCTTAACATGGTATCAGCCTTGTCCTTCTTTTTTGAACTTCACAAATATAGAGAACACTTGTTCGTGTCTCCATATCCTAGAGAATCAATTTTGTACTCATGCAAAACAACATTTCGGATTGATGTCTTGGCATTCATGGGTCACTCAGGAAGCATCTGAATGAACCAAAATCGTTATGTACGTCAAGTTGCAAAAACTAAAGTGGTTATTAGGACCATGGAAACCTATAGTTCGGTTAGAGCCAATCCGATACCTACAAGTTATCATTTTAAAAAATGTAATGGAGCATGACTTGTTTGTAGCACTTAATTCAATTTGATAGTTTCATTAGCATTGAAGTGGCCTAACATTTACCTTTACACACGGGTATATATCGTTATTTGAACCACATTCCATCTACTTGAGCATACATGGTAGACTTCATTTGCTGTATTGACGTAAGGACATATTTGTACTACATCTGACCTCTCCGATACTTTGAATTTAAACAACAAAGCTCTTTTGTTTATTCTCCTTACATTTTATAAGTATGTAATCAATAATTAAGTGATAACCTACCTAACTCTTGTATACAGTTTTGGTAGTCTATGTAGTTTTAATTGGTTGATAAAAGTGCCTAAATCCACTTTCTTAGAGTAGTAACTCGTTTCTCTTGTATATTACCCTTTTAAACTTATATCGTACCTTAGTTTTAGTGTCGGTTCCATTCGCAAGAAATTGAAAGACTACAACGTCATAGATGACTATGTGAAATAGATTTTGAAAATGTTATGAATAGATTTGGTGTGCTAATCTAAGTTTTTTATTCCATAAGACGTGTACACCATACTATCCTTAAGCAAATTGGGAAGACAGAGTTCTAATAGATTAGTGCACGGTGCATGTAAAGATCATCATCTTTGGAGGGGCTCATTGGATGAGAAGGTACATCACACGTTTTTTAATATTATGGGACATATTTAATTTTTTGTAGGTGGTACTCCCTTATAAGCATTAAAAGTAATAAGTGCAGGAAGAGCGGTTTCTCTGCCTGGAAAGACCTGACCATGGTTGGTAAGGTGGTGGATCCCCAATTTATCATGGATCTGACTCACCTCTCTGTGTCTTGTAAACAAGTGCTCTTGCTGCAAAGAAACAAGCTGGACTTGCTTGCTGCTAACTGTTGCATTACATCACCAAGGTGGCAAAAGATATTTACTTTCGTTAGAAGAAGAATCACCCAACTATTTCATACATTGTTAGAAAATTAAATCAAAGATGGGAAGTTCAATGGACTGACTACCAGTGGAACTACAAATTCAAAGCTCTATGGGCTTTCCCTTGCAAGATCAATCATTCCTTTCTGCACTGGATGATTCTCCATAATGCCATATGGATTGGGAAGAGAGCAATGATTTGTAATAAAGGGGATGGGAAGTGTCACTTCCATGGGAAACTTGAAGACCTGGAACACCTTTTTCTTCAATGCAGGCATGCCGGAAGCTTTTGGAAGTTAATTAAAAGTAGCTATCAAAGTCCTCGTATGACTTTCATCAGTAAAAAAGAAGCCTTAATTGGTGTCTGTGGCAAATTTGATGCTGCAGTATGGCATCTCTAGAGGTCAACCATCCTGTGGAACATCTGGAGAAGCAGGAATCAGAGAGTGTTTCAGAACGGTTCTAAGAATTACAGAGTCATTTGCAAATTTGAATTGTCTAAAAAATCTCCAAATGGTGTATTAACTATACAGAGGAGGTTCAGCCTGATGGCTTTAATCTCAACAGATTTTGTAATGGAGTTCCCTACCAAAATTGGAGAAGGCAACTCTTGAAATTGTATGCTCCAAAGAGATTTTGAGTGGCTTATAGTATATTGTAATTCCACTAGTTTGATGGTGTCGGGTCTCATTTGACCTTATAGATGTAACACTTCCCATTTAATTTATTATATTCTCTATCCTCTCTCAAAAAAAGAAAAGACACTTCATCCACAAATAACATGCATTTTTTGCATTCATGTTCTTGTTCACAATCTAAGGCTTCCACGTGATTACCACTATATTGGCCATGAAATCTCATTGTTAGTAAATGAACTTGAGAAACTGCAAGCGACATGTCTCGGTGCAGCTGTGATCATCAATGTTGGAAAGCCAAGATACAAATCCTACTCTAATGCATACATACATACATAATCTACTCATTTCCGTAGATGGGTTGTATTAACAAAACAAAGGCAATGAATATACCCTATGGAGTCACATTAAGATACAAGAAACAAGGAACGACCCCAAATCATGGTTTGTATTCGAGGAGCATCTCTTTGTATGGTAGAAGCAAACCAGGGTTTCTTGAATGTATTCATCTGTGTGGCACATAGTTTTGTGAGTGATATTTTGATCAAATCACTTTTCTCAAGTACAACTTACCTGAAGAATTGAGTTACCAAGATTTCTTCCAAAATTTGAATCTTTTGAAGAGCTTTCCATCCGTAAGAATGACAATGAAAAATGTCCAAGCACATATTCGCTAATGTACCCCATCACGTTTTCACGTATCCCGAATCAAACACTTCAAGGTTGCAATCCTATTTTTTAAGCCATCTCTTATACTGACAAATCTGTGAGAACCTAAGTAATTTAATTTTGTTTTTTAGAAATAAACAATGTCCCAATTCAAACCATCCGAGAGTAGATGTATTCAACATCCACACAAAATGCCCATAATTTTTTCTCGTGCAGAAACGATTATGATGGTAGTATTAGTATTGAAAATAATTTTGTTGAAACTTCAACTGAGGGGTAGTGACCAAATCAATTCTGGTCAATTACTGAAAGAGAAGACAAGGGGATTGCCAAATTTTACCTTGTATGAAAATCCAGCGACATAAGAATCTCCTCGATGTCAGATGGTTGCGATCATATCTTCACCAAAATTCGAGGCTGGAGGATAAACCAGAGGCATTGAAGAATACCAGCACACATGCCAACGCAAGCAATAGTGCCGTGCTGAAAGTCGCTGTTTTGCAGATTAAAAGCAACTGGGAACGCAGCGCAGCAGAAAAGATGGCATGTGATTCAAGAATACGAAAAGGCAGTCAGTGCATGAAATTTTGGTCTGTAACTAGAAGACGGATGGCATGGCAAACTTTCAGAGTTGATTTTGTTACGGATGCATCGAAAGGAGTTGCAGAAGTTGATGCCACAACAAGTGGGGCGGATTGTACGATGTCAATATCACGGGTTCCAACAGGCGCGATGAAGTTATGGTACAGGCTAGGTTATTAGATGATGCATAAGACATGATAAGCTCAAGGTAAACGGCGGTAAGTAGAAGCCAAATGATCAGGCTATGGTGTCCCAAAATCTCAAATACTGCTACAAGATTATCCCGGTTAGGATGAAAATGTAGAGAAAATTAATAGCAAGGTTAGAGAGGATGTACTGATGCTTCGAACACTAGAAATTTGCGATAATCAAGAAATCTAATGTTTTTGTAGTGGATATGGTAATACATGTACACGATCATGTCGAAAAGCCGTACCACCGCCATAGCTGATTCAGCATTTGGTAGATGCCAGTGGAAATCGGGCTTGCGTTTTTGGTACTTCAAAGAAGACTCTCGTTGTTGATAGTATGATATGATATAATTTATCGTTGGCGCTGTTGGAAGCCCTCTCCACCAGGATGTGGAAAGTTTGGATGAAAGTGAAACAGGCCTTCTGTCCTGAGGTCAAATTATATAGTAATAAATCTTTTCTCTTGCAGGACTCGCTTTGGATCGGATGGTTTGCTAACAGGAACAACGACCCGCTCGATATAAAGGAGCATAAGTGTGCGAAGGCCGGCTTCCATCACTGAGGGGACTTCCTGGTTCAAGAAGATCTACTCTCAGACACTCAAATAAACGGTTTGGATAACCTATCACCTGGATGTCAGCAGGTCCTAAGAAAGAAAGTCGAGCTTCTCAGTGAAGTGATAGGCACTTGCCAGGCGAAAGCTTTCAAACTTGAAGATGTCACTAAAAATATGCTGCAAAACTTCAAGAAGTGCAAAGGGGATCTCGAAGAAATAAAGGACAAGCTTAACCAGAGATGGAAGGTCAAATGGTCTTCACACCAATGGAGGTACCGTTTCAAGTGCATCTGGGCCTTCCCGAAGTGCACAAACACTCTATTCTCATGTGGCTCATCATCCATAACGGGTTATGGGTAGGGAAACGGGCCCAAAAAATTAATATTAACGCAGGGAAGTCTATACACTGTGGCAAAGAGGAAGATTTACCCCACCTCTTCATGAATTGTATTGTAGCCAAGAAGTTTTGGGGAATTCTTGACAATGTTCTTGCCCTTAGAAATAGAGGGCCTCTTACTGGACCAGAAATTTTGCTGGGCTGCTGTGTGGATGTGGATCTCGTCCTCTGGAACGTGTGGAGAAGTAGTATCCTCTGGGAAATCTAGAGATGTACGAACTTGGCGATTTTCTAGTCCAAGTGGAATCTTAATTCTTCTCTCCGTATCCTACGTCACGAACTCTGTTCAGTCGGAAGTGAATGTATAACTACCATTAAAGATTGCCCCTCTCATGAGTTATCCAAAGTAGAAATTGTCAATACCATCCCCTTTTCTAGATGGAAAAGGATGTTGCTGGAATTGTACTCTCCATTGAGACTCCTCATGGTCTGTAACTTGTAATTTCCCTCTTGGGATTGGTGGGTGCATATCCTGCCCTTTGTACAATGTATACCTCTTGCCCTTTGTACAATGTATACCTCCCTGTTTTAATATTAACTTTTCGTTGTTCTCTCGAAAAAAAAAAATTTATCGTTGGGGAGGCAAGTAAAGTATACGTCCAGTGATCATTCTTGGTAAGTTTCGTACGACACAGGCAAAAGGTTATTCCGACAAGACGATAAGTGATGGACCGGAAAATCATGCACATAAACGGCAAAAGTTCACGAAACAGCGCAATAGTAACAATAGAGCGATCCACACGCCCAGATGCAATACAGCACCATGCAGAAAACCAAATGGATTAATGACATCACCAAAGAATGAGCAGACCAACAGAAAGCATATGAACATAAAGATGATCTAAAAGGTTGTAAAGCTCGTGTCTGGCAGTGCTAGCCAATGATAACAATCGCTTTTTCTTCTTCTGTAAGAATAAGCCATACCTTATATGCGCAGAATAAGAAAGCCTTGAAACTCTACCTGCATAGATTGACAGACAGGAAACGGAGACTGATGCAGTAGAAAGTACAGAGAAGGAGAGGTAGCACCAACAGCATGCCACTCCACAAGCAATCTTATAAAAGGCACTTGACCTTTATATTATTTAAGATTTACTTATATAAGTTACGGACATCCCTCATAGAAATACTACATTCTTTCCACTTGATCTTTCATAAGTCTCATTCAGTTCGCATGAACAGAAATATTCTTAAACCTTAGCTTTCTTCTGAACTCTATAATTTATGGGATAAAACGTGAGCTTTGCTGAATATTAGAGCCCCCATATGCATTGCCTTGCCCTCCTACTCTGGTTTGTGCATACACTCATTTTCACTGCCGATATCATGTCCGTTTTTCCTTTCCTCCAAGTTCTGTAAGCAGCTATGCAAGAGAGATGAATGCAGTAGAAGAGATGAAAACATAGATAGCAGAAGCTGATATATATATATATATATATATATATATATATATATATATATATATATATATATATATCCTAACATGACGTAAAGTAATGATGACATTGTACACCCATGCACTCTCAAATTAGAGATTTGATAGTGATGTAAAAGATCAGATCAGTGTCTTCAAACTGTAAAAGACATATATGAAAAGGTCATTGGTGAGGTGTGGTAGTACGTAGCATTTGTCGTTGTGCAACATGCGAAACCCACCAGCTGACTACATGCTTAAGAGAATGGTCTGCAATCATCTGAGCCTCCAAATGGTGCTTTCAAGTTGAAGAACCAAAAGCTTCAACTTGCCTGGTAAATAACATCTGGAAATGAACTGAGTTTACCTAAGCCATGTACTAGCTGTGGATGTTCCAGTGACCTCGATCAACCATGTAAGTTGTACTCTCTCTCTCTCTCTCTCTCTGCTTTTCGTTCTCTCTATCTTTCACTTGATCTCTCTTTCTACTAGCTGTAGATGTTCCAGTGACCTCGATCAGCCATGTAAGTTGTACTCTCTCTCTCTCTCTCTCTCTCTCTCTCTCTCTCTCTCTCTCTCTCTCTCTCTCTCTCTCTCTCTCTCTCTCTCGGTTTCTTGCTTTGAATGTTTGCAAGTGTTATACTTATCATCATAAATTTTCCTTATGTCATTTCGGTCTTTGATAGGTAGTACAGGTTTACCTTATAACATGTAAGTGAAGTCTATCAATTCGTCTTGGTGAGTGAAAATTTCCATCATCTATATTGAAAAAAGACAATTAGCTTCATACAATGTCATGCTTCTTCGTCTCCGAAACTAAGCCTTGATCTACTTTTCCATAAGAAACTTTATCCACTGTCAAAAACTCATGTTATTAAATGATGCATAATATATAATAACCTTAAGGTAAATGGCGGTAAGTAGAAGCCAAATGATCAGGCTATGGTTTCCCAGAAGCTCAAATACTGCGACAAGATTATCCCGGTTAGGATGAAAATGTAGAGAAAATTAATAGCAAGGTTAATAAGGATGTACTGATGCTCCGAACACTAGAGATTTGCGATGATCAAGAAGTCTTATGTTGTTGTCGTAGATATGGTGATACATGTACACGATCATGTCGAAAGGCCGTACCACCGCCATAGCTGACTCAGGATTTGGTTGTTAGCAGTGGTGATCGTGTATGTGTTTTCGGTATTTCAAAGAAGACTCTCGTTGTCGATGGTATGATTACTTGTTTATCAACATTACACTAAAGCTGGTGGTAGGCGACGCAAGTAAAGCTTACGTCCACTGACCATGCTTGGTAACTATCGTCCGACACAGGCAAAAGGTTATTCCGACAAGAGGATAAGTCATGGTCCGGAAAATCACACACAGAAACGGCAAAAGTTCACCAAACATCGCAATACTAAGAACAGACCGATCAACACGCCCAGATGCAATGCAGCACCATGCAAATGATTATATTGTTAACGAGTAAATAAAGCAGAAAACCAAATCGATTAAGGACATCATCAAAGAATGAGCAGATCAACAAAACGCATATGAACAAAAACATGATCTAAAAGGTTGTGAAGCTCGTGTCTGGCAGTGCTAGCCAATGATAGCTATCGCTTTCTCTTCTTCTGTGAGAATAAGGCATACCTTATATGCGCTGAAAAGGAAAGCCTTGAAACTTTACCTCCATAGATTGAAAGACAGGAAACGGAGAGTGATGCAGAAGAAAATACACAGGGAGCGGTAGAACCAACAGCATGCCGCTCCACAAGGAATCTTGTGGAAGGAGCTTCACCTTTATATTAATTAAGATTTACTTAATTAATATAAAGTTAAGGAACATCCCTTATAGGGCTTGTGAAAGGCGCTTGAACTTTATATTAATTAAGATTTATTTAATTAATATAAAGTTAAGAAACATCCTTCATAGGGCTTGTGAAAGGCGCTTGACCTTTATATTAATTAAGATTTACTTAATTAATATAAAGTTAAGGAACATTCCTCATAAGGCAGTTGGTTGAGCTTTGGCCTCTTGAGGCGGAGGTATAGGGTTGAGCTTTAGCCTCTTGAAGTGGAGGTATAGGGTTCAAGTCCAAGACTCGACTTATATAAGTTAAGGAACATTCCTCATAGGGCAGTTGGTTGAGCTTTGGCCTCTTGAGGCAGAGGTCAAAGGTTCAAGCCCGCGACTAGACATGTATGGATTTGGCCAATTAAAACTAGTTGTAATATTGTAACCTTGTCTAACCCCTCCTTTGTGGGATACCGGGGGTCCCGTGGGTACTATGCCCATTCACTTGTACAATTGCACTTTCAAATTTAAAGCCTTGGCTTCCTGAGGCGGAGGTCTAAGGTTCAAGGTTGAACATGTATGGATTTGGCCAATTAAAACTAGTTTTAATATTGTAACCCTGTCTAACCCCTGCTTTGTGGGATATAGGGGGTCCCATAGGTACTATGTCCATTCACTTCTACAGTTGCACTTTCAAAGTTAAAGCTGAGGTGAATAGGTTTCGACTAAACCTCCATTTAAAAAAAAACATCCATCATAGAAATATTACATTTTTTTCATTTTGATATTTCATAAGTGTCATTCAGATCTCATGAACAGAATATTCTTAAACCTTAGCTTTCCTTTGAACTCTACAACTTATGGAATAAAATGTGATCTTTGCTGAATATTAATGCCTCCATATCCATTCAATCGTCCTCCTACTCTGGTTTGATCATACACTCGTTTTCACTACCGATATCATGTCCGCTCTTCCTTTCTGCCAAGTTCTCTAAGCAGCTATGCAAGAGAGATGAATGCACTAGAAGAGATCAAAACAAAAATAGCAGAAGCTCTTTATATATATATATATATATATATATATATATATATATATATATATATATATATATATATATATATATATATATAACGTAACATGACGTACAGGAATGATGACATCGTACACCATGCACTCTCAGACTAGAGATTTGATAGTGATGTAAAAGCTCAGATCAGTGTCTTCAGACTACAAAAGACATATATGAAAAGGTCATTGGAGAGTTGTGGTTGTACGTGGCATTTGTCGTTGTGCAATATGCAAAACCCGCCAGCTGACTACATACTTAAGATAATGGTCTGCAATCTTCTGATCCTCCAAATGGTTCTTTCAAGTTGAAGAACCAAAAGCCTCTGCAATCATCTGATCATCTTCAACTTGCCTGATAAAATAGCCTCTTGCAATGGCATATGTTCTGCTTTAGTAAATTCTGTCAACATGGACAATGTCATGTTTCTTCGTTTCCCAAACTAGGCCTTGATCTACTTTTCCATAAGAAACTTCATCCACTGTCGAAATAACTCATATGAATACGCAAATTTTTACTGTATAGGTTCATCATATAAGTATAGCAATACAGTTCTTTTCTTATAATTATATGCACTTAGAAGTCATACATGCACATACATCTTTTTTATGGTACCAAGTTTAATGCTTGGACTCAAAAAAAGCAGTTTTAGGCACATCATAACATGAATGGGTTTTGGTATATGATAGCTCATTTTATACACAATATGACGGGTAAGGAAATTTACAAAACACTTCTTTGGTCCCTATATTGTGCATAATTTTGATAAAAATAATATTTATGCTTTAAAAGAATTGGAGAACATTGTTAACAAAGTTTTTTTTGTAGGTAAAAGTGTAAATCTTTTCAAAGGTGGGATGGGAGGACTACAGAATGCCAAGGACATTGATAGATCTACTTAAAGATGATGAAAACCAAGACAACCACGAGAGTGATAGGAGCGTGGAATAATAAATATGATGTTTTTGAAGCATATGAAAATCATCTTTTCTGCATGTGAATATTAATTCTACTAAATATGTGATTGAATTTTTGGAGGTTGAGGAAGATCTCACAAATTGTATTGAAAAGTATTGTTTGTTGGTATACATTTCTTTTGATGGGATGTTTTCATAATAATGCTACTTATGAGTTTTGCAAGTTTGACTGAATTTCAAGAATGTGATGGAGATGAAGTACATCAAAGAACCAAGGGAACTTCTTTTTTAATAGGAAACCAAAAAAGGAAATGTCCTTTTCAATTTTTAGACTATGAGAGAATTGAATGAATATTCCAAGTAAGCATAATAGGGCCATGCGCCCATGCATGCAACAAAAAGATTTCTTTATAAAGCTGCATGATTATTTGCACATGTGTTGTCACGATGAAATCCCTGAAGGATTGTGTACCAAACTTTATAAGAATTCATTTCTTTTCTTATTGATTGATATAGGATGATTCCTTTCCAAGAAGAAAAAAGATTTGTATTTTTTCAAATGCTTGATTGAATTAAATGAGTTTGTAAAAGAGAGATTTCATTTCTATATTAAGCGAGTCTTTTCACCTAAGGAGGCTTTCATAAAACTACCTGCATAAAGTCCATTAATTCTTAAACCCTTCAAAGTTCATGTTTTTACCTTTGAACCCTAAAGAAAAATCCTAAGTTAACTCTTTACTTGTAACCATATTTAACAGAGAAGTTTAGGAAACTCTACCACTTTGAAACCCTATTTAACTGTTATTCTTAACCCATCAAAATCATTAGAGTTAACCCATGAGATCTAGTTCCTAGCCCTAAAACCCAAATTTCAAAACCCTAGGTAATTAACCTCAAAGTTAATCCTAGGTTCTCACTTCTAACCCTAGGATCCCTAGCTTTTAACCCTTGGAAAAATAACTTTAAGCCCTAAGAAAACAATTAAAAACCTTAGAAACACATGTTTTAAAACCCTTTATCTATATATTTCTCCAATGATCATGATCTTCCAACCTTAGCAATAAGAAACCCTATTTGTTCTAATGAAAAACCCTAGCTAGAAACCTTATGAACCCCTTTTTTCCCAACCTTAATAATTGATCTAATTAAATCCTTTTTTTATACATGTTTAGTTAAAACGAACCTTAGTTCTAAAAATAAAAAGAAGAGAAAAAGAAATAAGAAATGAAAAACAAGAAAATAAAGAGGGTAAAATATAAAAAAAATGAAAGAGAAAAATTGAAATAGAAAAGAACCAAAGGATTATTCAAATTTATAAATAAAGAAAAGGAAAATATTTAATTTAGGGATAGAAGAGAAAGGAGAATCCGAGGCCCTAAAATCTAGAAAAGGGAGAACGGAAGATACTAAAGTTGGAAATAAAAGAAGAAGACCCATGTGTCTCAATATGTGCATAAATTCTATTTTATAAAATTAAGTTTTGGAAATCTATGAAACTAAACTTGATGGACCATTGAAATTTTCCAATGAATTTTTAGAGGCTAAACTATATTAAAGAATTGAATTGATCCTACCAATATGAACTTTGCGATTGGAGAGACTGCTTGTCGCAAAGCTTGAAGCTTGAAGACTATTGCCTGTCACAAAGTTTGAAGACCATTACATCTTTCTTTTATTGTAAATGGTGTATTATCTGATGTCACTTGGATAGTGACATTTACTTTGTATATAGATTATTTGATCGATCACTTCATGATCAGCTATGATGTATCATGCCATTAGCAAACCATTTCGTTAATTGTATACATATGATCTAGCTCTTCTATATGAAAGTATTGATGTGTTTTTAATTTGAGTTTTTTCTACTTCCATCTCACAATCACGTGATTCATCCATAATGAGTTGTTCCCATGATTGCATGCTAGTGTTCTCATTCCTCTTGAAATGTAGATGGTGGGGTTAGCATCAAACTATCCCTAGTAGGGCACCCAACGTGCAAATGCCAGTTGCTGGATAGGATGGCATCCCACGGCCTGATCCAACCCGCACTCATCCTATCGTGACCCCCCTTCTTTGACAAGCTAAACCCAATGTGAAGTGAAGTAGGTGCATGCAGATAGAAGATCCTTGACCCGCCAACCACACCTTTAGAAGAAAACGAAGCACTCTCACACTTTGGATGTAATTTTATTTAGGTTCTTTTGAAAATAAATGTAAACATTATAACTTCACTACACAAACTTAAAAATCGGTATCAGATTAGAACTCTACATATTCTTACATGCATAAAAAGAAACATTTATTTCCTACTTATGTTTGATCACTCATATCTTGCATTGGTTTAAATCATACATCTTGAGTGTTGGAGTTTGAGGTCTACAGAAGCACATTTTTGACAAAGATCAAAGATTTGAAGGACCAATTGATTTCTAATAATGAAATCTTGCTGCATAATTCACCTGTGAAGACTATTTTGAATGGGCTTCTAGATTCATATTAGATTTTTGCTTCTACTCTTTCATTGATGATGAAATTCAATCCAAATGCCTTAACATTTGAGCACGTTGTCTTTGTTTTGTTGCAAGAAGATCACTCCAAGTAGAACATGTCCATCATGCATGTAACAGATCATGCTTTCTTAACTAGTTAGAAGGACAAAGATAAGTGCGGCTCATCTACTAGTAAGAAATCTCTTAATTCTACACAATAAAAAAAGGAAGACAAAGGCCAAAACAAAACAAAAAGCTTGAAAGTTCTTTTGCAAATATTTTAAAGGAAATGATCATGTTATAAAGCATTGTTGAAAATTCGCTACAAAAGAGGCAAAGAAAAAAGAGGCCAGAATGGTTATTGTAGAGGCCGCTACATCTAAACCAAAGTCTACTAATCTTGTGCAAAAAGAAGAATGGGAATCTACCATTGTTTGAAGTAATGACCCATCTTCTCATGAACAATGTATGTGTGCAAAAGACTGAAATGTTTGCTACTTTGAAAATGGAGCCTCCAAACATATTACCTGTAGCATAGTTTCTTGAGTTCACTTGAGTCTGCGCCTACAAGGAATATTGTCACATGCACGAACAAATCTTATCTTATAATGGAAGTTGATCTTAATATTTTGTCTGTTTGACCATTAGCGAAGGTCTACTCACTTGTTAAATTTGTTTATAGCATAAGTACAGTTCATGATCTATCAAATGTTGTTATTATTATTGCTTCTAGAATCTTATGTTGTGGGCTCTATAAGCTCATAGAATATGCAAAGTTTGTGAATGATTCAGCATGCATGCTTTGATTATTAGAATTTGTCTAGTTTTCTATGACTGTAGAAATCTAAAATGGTGTCCTCTCTCCCCAAAATTGAGGCACCTAGTAAACATGTCTGTGAAAGCTATATTTTAGGCAAAAATGTCACATTTATCCTTCCCAAAAGATGGCTCAATACGAGCTACAAAAAAATTGTTCATAGTGATGTGTGTGATCCTATTCAAACACCTCCTTTCAGGAACTACCTCTACTTAGTTACTTTTATTGATGCTTTTTCTAGGCATGCATGGATGTATCCATTCAAAGGGAAATCAAAAGTGTTTGTGTTTCAAGAAAATTTCTAGTTTTGGATAAAAATCTATCAACATGTAAATTGGGCATCCTCTCTTTTGATTGAGGGGGCAAATACATGTCTTTTGGTTTAAATGCATTTCTGGCTGAATGTGGGAAAAAACACGTCTCTCATGAAGATAGCAAGGTGTATGATCAAAAGTGAGGCTTTACCGCATAGCTTGTTTGAGGTTGTTATGTATGCAGCATATGTTCTCAACAGATGTCCCACGAAAGCAATGCAATCTATCAATCCATATGAGAGTTGCATGGTCCCAAACCATCTCATGCTCATTTGCATATCTTTGGTTGTCTAGCTTATGCATTAATGCTTGACCAAAAATGAAGCAAAATAGTTGATAAAGGAGTAAAATGTATTTTTGTTAGGTACAGTTGTGAAAGCAAATGTTGACGTTTGTATCATCCATAGACTAAATCTATTTTGGTTAGCCACGATGTTATTTTTGTGGAAGATGCAATTCACCCATTACTTTCATGTACTAAGGAGATATCAATTAGCTCCAAAGACATGTATGACATTGAATCATCTTTTAAATGAGTTCCTAAGGAGGTTTTCTCAACCTCCATAGGCTCACCTAGATTCTTTAAAGGAATGTCTTATGATTCTAATGCTCAAGATTTTAAGCCTTGAAAATGGGAATAAATTTGAGAGAAGAATTGAGCATCCTAGAAAGAGATCCAAGCTGATTCAGGACTCATCCATAGTTAGAAGAGCGGTAGAAGCAGTCACCTACATGAGGCAACAACACGCCATCCTTTACAATAAGCCAATGCAAAATGTTCTAATGTAGCCAAGGGAGACACTTATTCTAGTGGGTCCAAATGTATCTACAACATCATCCACTACTATTGTTTTATCCATATAACACATTGGAGTTACACTTACGAACTCCTAGGAAAGAAATTGAAAATGATATGATGATGCAAGCATCTCTATCCAAAGGGATGGCCAGCCTACACAACAAAGTATACTCCATGGGTTATCAAGACCCTGTTCGTGCTCAACCTTGCACTTGTTATGTAAATAATTTACAAAGAAATGCCATGACTATGTGAAATACACATCTAGGATATACGATGCCTCAAGATGCATCTCTAGTGCAACCCATTGCTCAAAATAACTTGTATCTCTAGTCTAGCCCATGTATCAGAGAAATATTGGACCTTATGATAGACAAGAAAATAGGGGATTTGGAGGGACTAGAAGAAGAAGGTGTGTGTTTTGTATGATGCCTTGGAACACCATTCTTATGCATGCAAGGAGCTAAAGCAGGCAAAAGTGCATAAACTACTAATAAATATAGACAAGAAACTTTGCAACTTCACAATTTGATGGATGAAAGGATGGCTAGTTTTTTCTTTCATGGCTATCCAAATTGGATGATTTTTATTGTGAGGAATCATATTCTAAAAGTGAGAAAGTGAAATTCGTTACTAACTATTTGATGGGTAAGACCCAATTATGGTGGAATTTTTTGTGGCATAGCATCGACCATCCCACCACATGGATCACATTTCAAGAAAAGATCCAGGATTCCTTCCTCCTCATCTCCATCTACATGCTTGTCGATCATGGATAACTTTTGGATGGAAAGATGGAGACAATGTGTCGACCTACACTAAACGCTTTTGGCAACAACTACTTCTGATTCATTCACTTGAAACGATTCCTAAAGATACCTTGCAAGGAAAGTATGAAGATGGTTTGGAGATGGGAATCCAAACTAAGTTCAAAACACCATGTCCTAGAACCCTCTATGAAGCTATTTTGTTTGCACATGATGCTAAGGAGGTTTAATTGATCACCAAGTCTATTCGCTTACAAAAAATGTGTCAACGACAACAACCAATTTTTGCTTACAAAAAATGTTGGTCCAAAGTCCAAGCATAAACATATGGCTTGAAGTGCATAAATAGATGAAGGTCCATGGATATCATTGCTAGGAATATTTTTTTATCTTTACCATTTGTAAAAGTCATTTTTTGACTTAAGAGAAAATTTGTAATCACCTACCAAAAACTCATGGAATTGTTAGATAGAAAAGTAATGACTTCATTGAGGGAATATTTCCTAGATTGAAGGGCTAATTTTAGAGAGAGCCAAAAGTTGAAATCAAATTCAAATTTGAATTTAGCACTTACAAAAGTGGCGTGAAAAAGTCGCTAGAAGAAGACTCAATTCTCAACTTTTTCCATTGCCATATTGTATGCGAGTGAGGTCTACATTGTAGCCTACAATACTCACCATCATTAGGATATGATTTTCAAGCCTATTATCATGTACAACATTGTTCATTAAGACAATAGATCTACATTACTCATCTATGATATCTCTGTTATAGTCATTCATAACTCTCAACTTGTACTGCTCATATCTCAGTCATTTCTCCACCATTTTCAATGTTCTATAGCTTGTTGGAATAAACTCCAAGCCTTCTACATGCGCACAAATGTTGAAGGAGATCTATTCAACCAATTGGGAGAAAAGTGCATCAAAGCACTCACTCATCAACCTCTGCAGAGGTCCTAATTAAAAATTGGGGGTGATGATTCAATTTCTAAATTGATTGCTCTGTGCATAGTGCATAAATTTAAGTGATTCAACTTGGAATCATTAGAGTATTAAGAAAATTAGAGACCTCTAAAAGGAATGTTCCTAATTCCTAATGTACTAGTAGCAGTGAGCATAACAAGCAGCAGGTGCGTGATAAAAAATAGAAGGTTTTCATTGCTCCTTCAACTTGGGAGTAGTTTGTTTTGATTCAATCTATTCTTACATCATTTCCAAAGTACATAGGCACTTATTTAGTGTCTTTGGAAAGCTAACTCAACTTTTAAGCTACAAGGGGCTGGTATAAAGCAGGATTTGGCAGTACCTACTCATTTCTTGGAGTGTCCATCCATCTATCCCAACAGTGGTATCAGAGCAAAGCTAAGGTAAAATGGGAGATGGTTTTCCTTATTTCATTGATAAATTGGAAAGAAACAACTACCAAGCATGGTCCTCGAGCATGAAGACATACTTTCAAGGAAGGAGCCTCTATGTATACATCTCAAGAGATGAGGAGATGCCCATATCCAGAAGCAAAGGAAAACCTACAAGAGAGGAGCATGAAAGACTCAACACATGGTGTGCAAAGGATACATTAGCAAGGTCTTACTTACTTAACTCAATCTCTGATTTTCTTCCTCCACATATTAGGAACTATAAGACATCCCAAAAGAGTTGGGAAACATTGTCTTCATATTTCTCTTCCAACACAAGGTCTAGGAAGAACCAATTGTGGATTGAGTTTACCACTCAAAGAAAGCAACCCAAGCAAGGCATCTTAGAGTATGTGACCAAAGGCAAAGATGTAGTACATCAATTGGCAAGCATAGGAGAAGAAATTGAAGAGGAGCAAATTGCAAGACAAGTAATCAATGGTATTAAAGCTGATGACAAATGGGAGAGCTTCACAACTGCCATGGACTTGTACATGGACATGCATATACCAAACCTTACCACACTCATGGGGCAACTTTTTACCCATGAAGCCAAGCTCAACAAGAATGGAGATTCATCAAGAGGTAATAGCTCTTCTGCCCTATACACTAATAAAAGTAAATCCAAAGAGAAAGGGAAGAACAAAAAGGTTGAAGATGAAGGAACTACCTCCCAAGCCAACTATGCAGGGACAGGTAGAACCTCAAGAGGAAGGGGCAGGGGAGGTAAGCAAGGTAGGGGGGAGACCTTATAACTCCTCACCATGGTATATTTATGGATTTTCAAATCATATTAGAGATGAGTGTTATAGGAACTTCAAGAATCAGAGAGGAAGAGGATATCAAAGAGGTGGATATACACAATCAAGACGAAGATTCAATCACCAACAAGGATACAATAACAACTACAACAACAACTACAATAGAAACTACCAAGGAGGCTACAAATCAAGGAAGGATTACAACAACTACATAGGGGAGCAAGAAGATTCTCTTCTTTATGAACATGACTTCAAAACCAAGTATAAATGATGACCATCTCTTCTACATTGATTTAGGATGCTCAAATCATGTGGTAGGCAATGTAGCTCTTATCTCTGACCTTGAGGAACCAAAGGGTAAGCATCAAGTGCAAACAAGTGATGACACCAAGCACTCGGCGATTAAAGTAGGAAATGTTAAGACCTGAGATGGAAACAAGAATCTGTTGAGCAAGGTTTTATATGTACCTACAATTACCAAGAATTCGATGAGTGTTGGAGAGATTGTGGAAAAGGGTTTGCAGCTTAGGTTCAACCAATATGGAGCATTTGTGGAGGATCCCCAACATGGATTCAAGAGAATTTCCAAAGGAGAAAAGACAGGTAGATTATTCACTTTTGAACTTGAAGACACGAGGAATATTGCACTCCATAGCTAGAAAGATCAAACACTCTAAGAACTTGAAATTTGGCATAAGCGATTAGGGCATGTTGGTGAAAGAACTTTAAAATAGATATGTAGAGATCAATGTTTGCTTGGGATACCTAATTTATCCAAGCAACACATGATTTATAAATGTGGTGCTTATTAGTTTGGAAAATCTCACAGGTTACCCTTCTCAAGGAAAGGCTATATGCATGAGGACTACCTAGAGTTTTTCCATACAGATGTATGGGGTCCAAGTAAGAATCCATCAATTTCTGGACCAAGATATTATGTATCTTTCATTGATGATTATAGTAGGTGGACTGTATTGTACTTTATGAAGCATAAGGATGAAGTATTGAGTTGCTTTAAAAAGTATCTTGCACTTGTTGAAAACCAAACAGGGAGAAACCTAAAGAGATTAAGGTTAGATGGAGGAGGTGAGTACTTCTCAAATGAGTTTGATGCATTCTTATAGGACAGCTAGGTCAATGTTAAATGAGAGAAAATGACCAAATTACTTGTGGGCAGAGAGTGTATCTATTGCCACTTATCTTGTAAATAGGTTGCCATCCAAATCTCTTGATGGGATGACCCCATATGAAGCATGGCATGGTAGAAGATCTTCACTTGATCATTGCAGGATTTTTGGATGTGTAGCTTATGTGCATATCCCTTTTCAAATAAGAGGTAAGCTAGACCCTAAGGCATAGAAGTGCATCTTCATAGGATATGACTTGAATCACAAAGGATACATGTTTTACAATCCTTCAAACAAAGGATTCATGGTCAGTAGAGATGTTGTCTTTGATGAGAATGACTCTTGGTTTGAAAGTGAATGCAGGAAAGTAAAACTACGTTATGACTTGGAAGAGGAGTTTTCAAGCCTCACTAAGGAGTAGCCTACTGAGAATGGAGATATCAACTTAGATGATGAGGACATCATCAACCTTGAAGAGTTCAAGGCATGGAAGTCCAAATGCAAAGTCAAGATGAAGAAATTGGAGGATATACTTGAATCATCCAACTAAGCAATCAGAAGATCACAAAGGGAGAGCAAGAAGCCAATCAGATATGACACTTCCCTAGTTACTAAGCACTTTGTTTATCTTGCAAAGACTTGTCATTTGAAGAGCCATCATCATATGAAGAAGCAACAAAAAAAAGAAGAATGGAAGGAAGCTATGGATGAGGAGATTGAAGCACTCAAGGAGAATGATACTTGGAAGCTAGTGCCAAAGAAGGAGACTATGAAGGTAATTGGCACTAGATGGATCTATAAGATCAAAAGGAATTCCGATGGATCAATAATCAGGTATAAATCTAGACTTGTCACCAAGGGTTTTACACAAACCCAAGGAGTTGATTATGAAGAAACGTTCTCACTTGTAGCCAAAATGCCAACCATCAGGGTATTGGTAAGTGTGGCTGCATCAAATAATTGGAACATGTATCAATTGGATGTAGAAAATGCATTTCTAAATGGTAGGATTTTAGAGGCGGTATACATGTCTCAAGCTCCTTGCTATGAGGACCCAAACAACGTAACATATGTATGTAAATTGAACAACGCTCTTTATAGATTGAAGTAGGCACCTAGGGCTTGGAACCAAAGTTTGACTACTTACCTTCAGGATCAAGGATTTATCATGAGCAAAGCAGATATATCTCTGTTTGTCAAAAGAAATAATTCAGAGGTAATATACCTATGTGTATATGTTGATGATATCATACTCATAGGTAATGATGCTAATGGCATCAAATAGATTAAGAATCAGATGATGCAGGAGTTCAAAATTAGTGACCTTGGATCACTAAAATATTTTCTTGGACTTGAGTTATTCTATACTAACTCTGGAATTTATATTACTTAGAGAAAGTATATACACGACATGTTAATGAAGTTTCATTTGCAGGATGCCAAAGTTGCAAGTACTCCAATGGAGGTAAACCAAAAGTTAAGTGCTCATGAAGGTGATGTGCTTGAGAATATTGTAGGTTACCAAAGCATAGTGGGAAGCTTGAACTATGCTACATTAACAAGAATTGATATTGCTTATGGAGTAAGTGTTCTAAGTCAATTCATGCACAAATGTAGGACACCTCATTTGGAAGCTTCCAAAAGGATTTTGAAATACCTTAAGGGCACCCAAAATCAAGGATTGTACTTTCCTTATACCTCAAACTTGGATATCAAGATATACTCAAATGCAGATTGGGCAGGTTGCAAAGATGATAGAAGGAGTACCTCAGGATACCTATCATTTGTAGGTAACAAACCTATATCATGGTCTTCAAAGAAGCAACCTACTGTTGCTTTATCTTGTACAGAGGCAGAGTATAGAGGATTGGCCAATGCTACTCAAGAGGCCATATGGATCAGATTATTGTATACAGATTTAGGTTTGCATACTACATCTCCAATGATTCTTGGAGATAATACCAGCTCACTACATCTTGCAGCTAAGCATATTTATCATGCTAGGACCAAGCATATAGAGGTCCACTATCATTGTGTTAGAGAGAATCTATTGAGTAAGGAGATTCAGTTCTGATATGTGTCAACAAATATGCAATGTGCAGATTTATTGACTAAAGCATTAGATGATACAAAACTCTCCAGGCTTAAGTCAATGATTTGATTGCAGGACATTCATGAAGATTCGAAGATGAAGACCAAGCCAAAATGTTTGGCTTGAGGGGGAGCTGTTGGTGCAAAGTCCAAGCCCACACATTTGGCTTGAAGTGCATAAACATGTGAAGCTCCATGGAAACCATTGCTAGGAAGATTTTTTTATCTTTACCATTTGTAAAAGTCAGTTTTTGACTTAAGAGAATATTTGTAATCACCGACCAAAAACTCTTGGAATTTGTAGATATAAAAGTAATGAATTCCTTGAGGGAATATTTCCTAGATTGAAGGGCTACTTAGAGAGCCAAAAGTTGAATTCAAATTCAAATTTGAATGTAGCACTTATAAAAGTGGCTTGAAAAAGTCGCGAGAAGAAGACTCAATTCATGATTTTTCCATTGCCATATTGTATGAGAGTTAGGTCTACATTGTAGCCTACATTACTCAACATCATTAGGCTATGATTTTCAAGCCTATGATCATGTACAACACTGTTCATTAATACAATAGATCTACATTACTCATCTATGATCTCTCTGTTATAGTCATTCATAACTCTCAACTTGTACTGCTCATATCTAAGTCATTTCTCCACCATTTTCAATGTTCTATAGCTTCTTGGGATAAGCTCCAAGCTTTCCACATTCTCCCAAATTTTCAAGGAAATATATTAAGCCAATTGGGAGAAAAGGGCGTCGAAGCACTCACTGGTCAAACTTTGCAACGGTCCTAAAAAATCAGGGTTAATGATTCAATTGCTAAATTGATTGCAATGTGTATAGTGCATCATTTTTAGTGATTCCACTTGGAATCATTATCTTAATAAGCTAATTAGATACATCTAAGAGGAATTTCTCTAATTCCTACTGTACTGGTAGCACTGAGCATAACAAGCAACATGTGTGTGATAAAAAATAGAAGGTTTTCATTGATCTTTCAACTTGGGAGTAGTCTGTTTTGATTCAATCTTTTCTTACATCATTTCCAAAGTACATAGGCACTTATTTAGTGTCTATGGAAAGCTAAGAGGACCAAAGCGCAACTTTGAAGCTAGAAGGGGCTCGTACAAAGCATGATTTGGCAGTACCTACTCATTTCTTGGAGTTTCCATCCATCATCTCAACAAAAAATGCATCAATGAAAACAACCAATTAAGTAAAATTTTCCGTTCAAGTGTCCTTTTTCTACTTTTTTGTATCCTACTTTTTAGCTCCCACCTACATCTCAATGCCCACCTATTTTTCAATGCCCTCCTCAATCCGATTTCTCACCAATACCCAGGACAACCCAATTACAACCTACCAAACCTATAGCCCTTCAAATTATGATGATGGATGCTTAACAAAACAGGTTCCATATCACTTGATAACATTGTGGTACATTTGGTCATACTAAAGCTAAATGTGGGTTCCAAACTAATGACATGAAGCCGCTATCGGAGCTCACATACACAACATGGAGGTGGTTGAGGAAGACACTCATCTTGATTGGACCCAAGAAGCATTGGAAAAGGATCTAAGTACCTTGGGTAACGAAATTCCTATTAATTATTTACTTTGAATGCAAGGTAGTATTAATGGTAAAGTTGTTAATATTTTTCATGATGATCTTAGTTTCCATGATTTCATTTCTCATAAACTAGTGCAAGATCTCAAATTAAACCCACTTCTTTCTATGTATAAAGTTAAGGCTGCATTTGAAGGAAATAGATATACTATTGCAAGTGAAATGCATAATGTTCAGATTTGTATAGGTTCAAACATAGATGAACACACATTCTTAATTGCTCCTTTGCAATCTTATGATGTTACACTTGGTATGCCTTTTCATCATCATTATAATCCATGCATTGATGATCATATACACACAATGAGTTTTAAGTTTAACAATCAAGATCTTTCTTTGTGTACAATGCATGAGTTCCAACCATTTCCATTAATTAGTTAAGTAAAATGGATATTTAGGAAAGGCTATATATAACTCATGTACTGAAACAATATTTTGAAAAATGCAAACATGCACTTTCTCGTGCACTTGTTTTGTAATTACCTAATTTTGCATATCCTTTCCATGTAGCTACTGATGCTAGTGGTTTAGGTATATGTGCTGTATTAATGCAAAATGATCATCCCATTGCATTTGAAAGTAGGAAACTTAAACCTTCAGAAAATAATTACAGTACTGTTAACTGTCCGGTTGGTAAAGCGCCTTTTCCAACTATTGGAAGTGCGTTTTACCTGGTCCTTGGGTTCTTGGGAGTGGAAGGGGTCTATAAGAACAGAGGCCCATACTAGTTTTCCGAATACAACTACGTCAGATACAGGGGTCTATTGGAACTTAACCAGATTCGCTTATGCTCAACTACTTCAGTACTTAATTCGCTGGAGACCTTAGCACAAGAATCAAGTCACTCGTTCAGATAGATATCAAACCATTCTACAATCGACGTCACAGCGAACACAGTCATGAAGGACCGAAATTATGAAGACCATCTGTACCTACTTAAGCTTCTTACGGCGACATTAACTTACCATACCACGACAGAGTAAACATTAAAACAACGTACTCCCCGTGGTACCAGAACTACTATCTTTTACGCACATAACTTGTTAACCATCTGGTGGATCATCTCCAGACAATCAGTTAGCCCAATACATAAAACCACACTTCCAGCAAGGATTCACAGACAGAACGTCGGACCTACGACAGATGAGTTGCTGAAACGGGACAAGTTTGCAACCGCACGACAATCAACAAGAACGAATACAGACAAAGATCAGACCAACAGATGCACAGGTCACTTAGACAACTCAAAAATAACAAGATTAACTAACGTCAGACCACACACAGACGAATAGTCTGGTGAATTTCCCAACAAAATCTCGTCTCTCCGCGTCTCTTTTTCATTGCTTTATATAAGCTTTTACAAGAATGCGCGTAACAACCTTTCGCGCGTGTTTTACAAAGATTTCCGTTATGCGAGTCTCACTACGGCGGCCGGCTAACACTGGCACGCACGGGTGGACTCGAACCCGCAAGTTCTTACAGGGTTACTATTCTTCGACTATTCCTTCTAAATACATGTTTCGGGCTAATCTAAATGTACGGGCGATCTTTTTCTTTAATGTTTCTAATAGTTGTTTAAGTGTATCTTGCTCTAGGAGTTGTGCATCTGTTCTAACAGAGCTTAGGGATATGGCCTCGGTGAGCAAAATTTCGGCTTGGGTTTGTAAAAATGTTTCCTGTAAGTAGAAGTCGTTGGCCATCGCAGCGTCTCGGGATGATTTCATGTCAGCTAGTTGCTTCTGCAGATCAATGATCTGATCCTTCTTATTGCGTATTTGATTATCCATTCTTTCGAATTGTTGGTTCTGAAATTCTATTGTTTTGTAATAAGCATCTCTTTCTACTTTAATGGCTGCTATCTACTTCTGTATTTGCGGCTCTTTTATCAGATACTTGTGAAGTATATTATTTACACTTGATAAATGTTCTTTTGTCGTGTGAAGCTCATGTTTCATCTCTTTAAGTTCTCTTTGCTGTTCCTGGTTTTGCTGGTCTTTCTCCTGTAACTGAAGTCTGGTTTCTTCCAAGCGGTTACCTAAGGCAATTCTGACATCTTCGGTATCTTTGAGTGTTTGCTTTAGGTTAGTGAGCTCTGCGTCTGTAGCCATCAGTAATTCTTCCTTTGCGTGTACTGCATTCAGTGCTTCATCTCCCTGGGTGTTCATATCTTCCTGTTCTCTTATTATTGCCTGTAACTGCTTAATTTGTTCATTAAGTGCATGGTTTTCGGCCTTTACTGTGTGTAATTCCTCTTGGAGGGGTGTGATGTCTGCCTCCATTACTTCTAGTTTGTGTTGAAAATCATCTTGCACAGAGTCTGTGAGCTGTTTCAGTTGTCGTGGCAGTTGTTGTGATAAGTTGATGAGCATATGTCCTATTGCAGCTAAATCAGAAATTGCTGGGATGGCCGGAATTGGAGGTTTCGAAGAGGTTTCGGCGTGGAGCTGTTGGGAGTTCGGTGGCGAGTAAGTGGGTGATGAGGTTGAGGATGCAGTGGTTTCAGTAGGGTGAGTGGGGCAGACAGGTGGGATGGGTTTGAGTGGATGTTTCGGTGAGGGAGGAGGCAGGATACGGTTAGATTGTATTACTTTTTCTTTTGTCGGTTGCTCCGATTCTGCGTTTTGGTTTGTTGCGGACTCAACTGCTTTAAGCAGTGTTTCTAAAGCTTCCTTAGCTACTTGTTGTGTATCTTCTTGGTTTTGTGGCTCCTTTTGTTGCTGAGATATGTGTTCTGTCGAGACTGTTTCTGTTTCGGTCTAGTCTTGTTGCTGTTGCTGCTCCGACGCTGATGTTTGTGTAGATGACTCATGTTGCATCGAGGTGTTGGTGTCGTGGAATGTGTCTTCTTCTTGCGTATCTACTTCTTTATTTATTTCTTCATCTTCTCCGGCTGAGCCTAGTGCTTCGCTTTCCGAGGAACTTATCCTGATTCTTTTTCTTCGGAATAGCTGGTTGATTTCTTCTTCGTCTTCCTCATCGTCTTCTAACAGCTCTGCGGATTCTTCCTGTCTTAGGACCGGACCTCTCGGTGGTGGTTGTGCTGCAAGGATGGTGGGGAAGAGAAATGATAGGATATGTGGCAATCTGGATCTTGGCGTGTTTCCTTTGTTCACCTGCTTCATAATGGCTACGCATTGTTAAAGGGCCGCCGAATCAGGACGGATGAACCCGGACAGGTGCCTTAAATGTAAAAGTGTTGGACGACCGCCGAACAAGGACAAGAGTACGACGACAGGGAGTTTAAATGAAAAAGAGAATCTTTTAGGGAACGCGCAGGTAACTGCAGAAGAGCGCACCCTTGTAAAAAAATCCCCTATTTAAGGCAATGAAAAGAAAGAGCAGGCAGTCCCTGTTTTTGCGGTAATTGTAGCGTGTTGTCGGATTAAGTCTCACTGAGATTGCTATCACGTCTTGTGTGCGCGTATATGTTGTTGAAAGGATAAGTTCTGCTTGATCTGTTCCGTCTGTAGTCCTACTAGTTGATTACACTCACCATAATACGGAATGACGAATTAATTGTATTGTGTGGCGAAGCTGTTCGGTGATGGTTAAGTATGATTCTGAGTGTGAACAATCGTGACATGTTATTTGTTAGTTCTTCTGGGAAGTAAGTAGCGCAAAGAGTAATCGCGAATTAATTGTTTGTAGAGTCCTTGTGAGCGATTGAAGTTGTTACTACATCATATATTTGCTGTTTACTTCGACTTCGGAAGATTAGTAGCTGTAACGATCTGAGTATGAGTAGAACAGTGGCGGTGTATGTTTGTTGAGGAGATTAACTGTGCGAATCCGCGTGACTTTAAGGCACACGGTCTAATTGGCATACCTACCTACGTTGAAGAAGTACGCAGTAGGTAATTTTGTTATTGAAGTATCTTTTGCGTGTAAAGTACGTAATCGGCCGACTACCCTCAGTCCTGTAGTTCTAATTCCAATACACTGAACAGACTTCCGTTGTTCAGGGACGGATACTGAACTAAGGACGGAACGACCGTAAGATTGGGTGTTAAACTGGGAAAATAGTACAGGGCCTCTGTTTAACAGACCCCTACCACTCCCAAGAACCCACGTGGCTAAGAGAGGGATTGCGGTTAGAAGTATTTGGAACCGATCGAACGTGAAGTATCTGGATCAAAGTAGAGTAACGCTTAAACCCATAAACGAGTAGCAGTCCAACATTTAGTCTAACATTTGATGCCGTCTGTGGGAAAGTGGCAACTGTTTACCAGTCTCTGCGGTAAAGTAGCATTTGATTACGAGTTACTTGTGAGAAAGTGGCATTAGAGTGCTAAGCGGGTTGTACGAAGCAAGCATCTAGTAACATATGATCTACTGACAGTAGCAACAGACCCAGATTGTTGCAAAATGCTCAGATAGTATCACTGGGCAATGATACATGCCGGTTACTCGGTCTGGCGAAACGTATCCTAGGACCCAGACGACGGGAACAAGAAAAGTACAAAAAACAACTCTAGGAGAAGAAGGTATAACGCGACCTGACTCAGTGGTCGAGCAAGTTAAGGACGCTATAATTAATTCCTGTCATATTCCGGTGGAACGAGCAGCGCCTTTGGTACATGCTGGTGTCACTTCGACCCAGCCTAACCAAAGTACAGTAATTCCAGAATCTATCAAGACGCCGCTGGAGATTAGACAAACTCTAGGAAAAGAAATCAGTAAAAGCGAAAGAACGCTACAGTCTGGTAGACTGTCAGCTCATTCCGGTGATATCCCGGTGATAGAAACACCAACTGGCGGTCAAGGATTAGTATTTTTTGCAGAATCCTCAGCCAGACCCGCGTGTCTGGAAGAAAGATTTCGGATATTGGATATCCAGAAGGAAGGAGAGCTATTCGAAGCAGAGATCCGAAGTATCCTGCGCAAAAACAGCACACCGAAAGGCACGCCATCCGGCGATCCAGATTCTGATAGTTCAACTAATCAACCTCAAGATACAGAAGAAGGACCGGAGACACCCACGATGAACGGACAACAACAACAACAACAGTTAGGTCAACCAAGGCCGCCTCCAACAGGAGTAACCTACATGAAATTCGGTGGATTCCTAGGAGATGACCCAGACGCTCATGTACGAACTTTTGAGATAAGTTATGCAGTTCTTAACCATCCACCAGATCAGGCGTACAAGGCCATTGTTTTTCAATCTACTTTGGTCAATGAAGCGGCTAGATGGCTTACGGAATACGACATTAATCATTTCGGTACCTATGATGCAGTACGAGATGCCTTTCTACAACGATTCAGACTAAAGAAGAATCCTGCTGAAGTCTTTGAGTATCTACAGAGCAACCGACTGAAGACAAATCAGACTGTCCAGGAGTACGCTACTCTCTTCAGAACACATTTACGGCAGATACCACAGGCACATGCTAATCTACCTGACGATGTCATCTCTCAATGGTTTATCAATGGACTAACCCCACAACTGAAGCAGATTATGATCATCAGATGTGTTGGAGCAATGACACTGGATGCAGTCATTGCAATGGCTCTACAGTTGGAATCAAAGGTTGGTGGATTTTCAGAAGACTTGGAATGGTTAAGGACAAACAAAAATATGACTGAAGATATAACCAGGCAAGTATACTGCACCACGTGCAAAAATTCAGGCCATACAAGTGCTAACTGTGCACTAAATCAAACATTCTGCGCTATCTGCAACACTGCCGGACACTCCACCAGAAATTGTCTCTACAATGCCAGAATACAAGGAACAACAACAGTCAATGCTGTTATACAAGAACATGGACAGGCAGCGAATCACTATGTACCTCCGCAACTGAGAAACAACCAACCACAAGGATATCGAAACTACCGAGGACAGAGGAACAATAACTATAATGCAAACCGCTGGCAGAACGAACCACCACCGGAAAAACCCAATTTACCACCGCCACGCTGTCATTTTTGTGGTGAATTCGGACACATTAGAAGATATTGCAAAGACGCAGCTGAGTATGATCAAAGGAAGAAGGAGCAGCAAAACCCAATGGCCAACATGGTACAAATTACACCGGTGGAAACGCAAACTGCTACAGTCCAGACCCGATCAGGTAAACAACTGCTGCCAGCAGCAGAAGTATTTGAACCAGGGATACGAGAACAACATAGGATGTATAACAAGGCTAGTCACTGGACCGCCACAGAACCACCAGTGTTCCCAGAACCTATTCCGGTGACTCAGACCTCGTCAGCAAAGGAAGGTATGCAACAAGAGAAAGCAGCAGCAGAACAACCATCAGCAGTAGACATAACATCAGATACATCGGCAACAGCAAAGACCTCAAGTCCAAAGGAGCAGGATAACCAATCTCAGCAGGCGTGGGAAATTTTATCCAACGCATCTATCACCTTACCTCTCGGCCAACTTTTGGCGTTAGTACCTGGAATCCGGCAACAGTTTCAACAACATTTTAACCTGGCACCCTCTTGCATTCCGGCAACCGCCGCAGTTCAACCAGAATCTGATTCTACGGTTGATCATGCAGTGCCCTTGATTACAGTATGGTATAAGAATCAGAAGATCACGCAGGTATTAATTGACGGAGGCTCCGGTGTAAACATTGCAACCGCAGCATTATGTAAAAAGCTAGGCTGGACCGAAATCGAACCAGTTCAATTCTTTGTTAGAATGGCTGATCAATCTAGAGTCCATCCCGTAGGACTTGTACGGAATGTACCCATTACTTTACAAGGTACGACTTTCAAAATGACTTTTGTTATACTAGATCTGCCCGAATCCACCTTGGATTACAACCTTCTTTTCGGCCGACCTTGGCTGAAGCATTCAAAGGTAATACAGGACTGGTCTGCGCAAGAGCTCACATTCAAGGATGCCAATCGTAAATATGTGGTAAAACTAGATGCTATACAACCCTGCGAACTTCACGCCAGACCTTATTTCGCTGAACCAGTTCATATGTTAGATGGACTATCAGATGATGAAGAAGAGCAATTTCTGAAGCTTAACGCCGATTTAATGTCTCTAGGAACTGTTGATCTACAGTCCGTCATTAATAACTGGAACACTTCAGTTTGTGCAGTAGTAGCTATCACCAAAAATTCTGAACAAGCAGATACTGAATTACAACCACTATTCAAGCCAACAGAGGATACAGAGAACCCACAACAATTTTATGTCCCTGAAGACCAGCTGATCACGTACAATCTAGGAGACAAGGACCATCCTCGACCTGTAAAAATAAGGCAAAACTTACCGGAAATCTTTCAGGCTAATTTGATTCAGCTCCTTCGCGAATTCTCAGACATCTTTGCATGGGATTACAAAGATATGAAAGGATTAGATCCGCGCATATATCAGCACAGAGTCATGCTGAAGCCTAAAGCTAAACCAAATAGGCAGTCCAGCTATCGGATGAATCCCAATTATGCATCTCAGGTAAAAGCCGAACTTGACAGATTATTAAAAGTAGGATTCATCGTACCAATAGAACATGCTGAATGGATTTCACCAATTGTGATTGTGCCAAAGAAAAATAAGCAACTACGAATCTGTGTAGACTACAGGAAATTGAACGCAGCAATAGTACCAGATCCTTTCCCGATCCCCTTTTTGGATACCATGCTTGATAGAGTAGCAGGCCACGAAATGTATTCATTCTTAGATGGATACAGCGGTTACAATCAGGTTAGAATGGCTGAAGAAGATATACCAAAAACTGCTTTCATTACCAATTGGGGTGTCTTCGCCTGCACCGTAATGTGGTTCGGATTAAGAAATGCACCAAGTACATTTCAGCGATGTATGCAGGAGATATTTTCTCCTTATCTCACTTCATTCATGCAAGTATATCTTGACGACTTCTCAATCTTTGGGAAGATGATAGCACATTTAAGTCATTTACGATGTTGTTTTCAGAAGTGTAGAGAATATAGACTTTGCCTTAATCCAAACAAATCCATGTTTGCGGTTTCGTGCGGCAAACTACTTGGGCATATTGTATCTGCTCAAGGTATCCGAGTAGACCCAGATAAGATTTCGGCAATTTTAGAAGCCCCGGTACCCGCAACCCCAAAAGAAGTAATGCGTTTTATGGGTCAAATATGGTGGCATGGCAGACACTTACAGTGGCTGGCTCACCTCGCAGTACCACTGAACAGGCTAATCACAAAAACTCCCCGACAGTTTGAATGGACTGAAGAATGCCAAACTACATTTGATCGGCTCAAGTATCTCCTGACGCAAGCCCCAATTTTACAACCACCGGACTGGGACAATCCGTTCCATGTTTTTGTCGACGCTTCAGATATTGCAATTGGCAGTATTCTGATGCAGCAAACAGATAAGTGGTTTCGCCCTGTTTATTACGCCAATAGAAGGCTTGCACCGGCAGAAAATAACTATTCCACTACTGAAAGAGAATGTCTAGGATTGATTTACTCAATCAAAAAGTTCAGACATTATCTACTAGGCCGGAAGTTTACCTTTCATGTGGACCATGCTGCCCTTGTTTACCTAGTAAGACAACAACATCTAGGCGGACGATTAGCCTGATGGGTGCTACTCTTGCAGGAATTTGATTATGAAGTCATTCACCGACCCGGAAAAGCACATGCCCTAGCAGATTTCTTATCTCGCCTGGATTCCGGTGAAGCTCCAGTAGGCATAGATGACACGACTCCTGCGATTTATAATGCTGAACCACTATCCGATGAGACGGCCAACCCACAAGCACCATCTACATACTATGATCAGATTCTAACTTTTCTCACCGAAGGATGCTTCCCATCTGAGACGACCAAGGCAGTTCGAAGGAAATTGGCAGTCTTTAGCCGCCGATTCCGGCTAGTAGCAGGAGAACTATATCATGCAGATCATACCGGAATCTTACTTCGCTGCATTCCACCTCATGAGGTTAATTCAGTTATCACTCTGGCTCACTCAATTCCTTATGGTGGCCATTTTGCAGTAGACTTAACTCAACGGAAAATTCTGCAAGGAGGTCTCTGGTGGCCAACGATGTACCGAGATGTCGCACAGTTTGTTAAACAATGTGATACTTGTCAAAGAACTGGTCAGCCTTTGCAAAGGCATCTTTTTCCTCTGCAACCCATCTTACCACTCGAACCATTTCAGAAATGGGGATTAGATTTTATCGGTCCAATCACACCCCCAGTAGTCTTCAGTAACAACAGATACATACTAACCTGTACAGACTTTGCAACAAGATGGGCAGAAGCCTGGGCTTTACGATCTGCTACAGCGGTTACGGTAGCAAAATGTCTACTCACGGATATCTTCCCACGATTTGGCTTACCCCTGGAAATTGTCTCAGATCAAGGCACTCACTTTGTAAACAATCTAATGAAGGCCCTTACACAATCATTCCAGGTCACACATAAATTTAGCTCTCCTTATTATCCACGTGCCAATGGATTGGCCGAAAGTACAAACAAATCACTATTGAATATCCTCTGGAAATTGATCATGGAAGCACCGGAAAGATGGGATCAACTACTACCCGCCGTATTATGGGCATAGCGGACTACATATAAGGTAACAATAGGCTTGACACCTTTCAAACTAGCTTATGGCTTAGAAGCAATAGCACCCATGGAAATAGTCATCCCAAGTCTGCGTGTAGCAATCACTCAGAAGATGCTACCGGAATATTCGCTGACAGCACGAATGGACGCGCTCAGAGAACTTGATGAGCACCGATGGCTCAGTTTTTTAACTATGCGCGAAGTACAACTAAGGCAAGCCAAGACACACGATCGATATTTGAAGACTCCAATCTTTTCGGTAGGCCAGCTTGTACTCTTCTATAACGCAAAATCGGATAGAGCAGCAAGAAAATTCAAACTACGATGGTTCGGCCCTTTCAAGATCTTAGAACAAATCGGCCCGGCAACTTTTCGGTTGACTACGTTGACCGGAAATCCACTTCCAAAGGTAATCAATGGGTCGAAGCTGCGGCCGTATTATCCCACTACTAGTACGCATTAAATTATTCGGCGGCGAACCGTGTTTTGTATAAATTTTTGCGTTTTTCTTTTTTCTTTTCTCCCTTTTTAGTCGTGTTTTGTACGAATCTTTATGTTACCAGCCGCCCCTCCCTACCGGTCCCTCAAGCACGCACGCCAGCATGCAAACAGTATCCTTCCCACACCGCACAATGATACCCACCCCCCTTCCCACCCCCATCGTGTTCTCCTTATTTAACCCCCTCGGTTGCGCCATAAACGTTATCGTGTTCTCAAGATTATACGTATTATCCCTGTCCTCTGTGTTGCCTGTAAGTGTGCTCGTGAACACTATGGAAGTGCTAGCCAACTACGCTGCTTTCCGTGATGGTATCCCGACGGACGTCGGCGAATACCTGCACTGCAGAGGGTTGGCTAACTTCGCTGAGTTGCCCTGGCACTCAGTGGAAGCCCATCCCTTCTCCGCGCAGATCATCCACGCCATCGCCCAATTCCCCATCACCGAACGACAGTGGGTCTTCCCTTCCCTCCCATATAGAACCGTCATCACCTTCCAAGCCTTCTCTCCAGCCTACCGCCTCACCCCGCAAGGACGCGAAAATGGCCCTAGCATCCCTATCGCTCGCATGACTGAACTCTTCCCCCGCTCCTCATCAAACGAATATGCCATTCTCTGCCACCCAGAACCCAAACGGTCCGCCCTACAGTTCCTCGTAGCAATTCTCAACCTGCAAAAACGAACCTACGGCATCTCTCGCCCCTTCTATTCCGCCTTGGAGTTAGCCGCCCGCGAACCCGTGAACTTTGCCTCTTACTTCTTCCAACGAATGCATAAGGAATCCGTAGCTATAGTAAAGCAACTCCAAAAGGGCACCTCTCCGCGCTCTCGCCTTCCCCACATCATTTCATTCCTCTTCCCAACCATTCTCGCCGCACAACCCCCACATTCAGGCCCAGCACTTAGGCACGAAGAATCAGCACAACCGCTCGAGGAAACTGAAGAGGACGACGAAGAGATCAATCAACTCTTCCGCTCTAAGCGAATCTGGATCAGCTCTTCAGAAAGTGAAGTCCAAGGATCCGCCGGAAAGAAACACGACGCCGAAGAAGATAAGCAAGAAGAAACTTACCACGACACCGCCACTTCAATACACAACGACACTTCGACAGAGCAACAAGACCAGCAAAACCAAGCAGATACAGAGATAGTGTCCACCGAAAAGGAATCCGAGCATCAACAGGACGAACCGGAAACCGCCACAAAAGCACTGGATGAACTGATCGCGGCCATCAATCATACAGAAGCCGAACAACAGACCGTTGCAAAGGTAACCACGACTGACTCTGTTCTGCCTACCCCACCTGTCAACCCCGACCTCCCACCGGAACCATCCCGCCGACCCGGTTCTGAGCCTACACCCTCCTCCTCTTCCTCCCCTAACTACTCTCCGCCAAACTCCCAAAACCTACTCACTGATACCTCCTCTCAGCCTCGTCAACCACCACCACCACCCAATGTATTTTCGGAACTAGCCTCCATGGGGCAGTTCCTCATGCATTTATCACACCAGCTGCCCATACAGTTTAAGGAAGCCACGGACAACCTGAAGGCCGAATACCAATACAAGGTCGACGTCCTGGAAGCTGACATCACCCCCCTCCAGGAAGAAATCGAAGCCACGAAGATTGAGAACCATCAGCTCCAGACGTAGTTAGCAGAGCTCCAAGCCAAATTCTCGGCAGAACAGACCCTAGTAGAGCAACGAGATGCAGCCCTCGAGCAACTTGCAGCCAAAGATCGACTCCTACATGCCGCACATAAAGAAATCCGAGCCCTGAAGGCCACCCTCCACGAAAATGAAGATATCAATGCCTCCCTCGAAGAATTGATCGCAGAGACAAAGACTCAATTGCAGGAGTCCATCCAGAAGAATCAGGATCAACAGAAAGAAACCGAACAAATCCAAGAACAGTTACGGCGAGCCGAAGAATGCGCAAATGAAGTTAACAGTATCCTAAAACGCCAGCTGATACGGGAAGGACAATACCTCAAGGATATCGACAAGACGCGCAGAGAACGAGATGCATTTAAGAAAACTCTTGATTTCCAAACCCAGCAGTTTGAACGCCAAGACAACCAATTGCGGAACCAGAAGGAGTATATTACAGAGCTGAAGACCAAACTGACCGAAATGAAGACTTCCAGGGACGCCGCACTATCCAACGATTTCTATCTACAGGAAGCTTTTGTGCAGACCCAGGCCGAGAACGTGCTCACCGAAGCAATCGCACTTAGCTCTGTTAGAATAGATGCGCAAGTTTTAGAGCCCGATACGCTAAAACAACTACTAGAAACCCTTAACAAAAAGATAGCTCACACATTTAGATCGGCTAGGAGTATGTATCTCGAAGGTCTCATCGAAGAATAAGTATACTCGCCCATCCAAATTCATAATGTATGAATATGATAATCAACTTTTGGTTTTCTGACATTTTCGCACATGAAAAGTCTTGTTCAGTCTAGCACCAATCTACAGTGTAACACGCAGCATAATGATTTTTACTCTGATACAAATATTATCAAGGGAGGGAAGAGTCATGTCCTACTGACATACAATCAGTATAGCAAATGGCCGTTCAAGCACCGGTGTTTATAAAATGCGTATACAGAGCATAGCTTTCTTCATTAGTATTCTTCGAGATTCAGCGCCAGTTAGCAAGTTCCAGCATATTCTTCTCAGCAACCCTTAACCAAGCATGTCGGAATCTGACATTCTCCGCTAGCAACTCAGAAAGCGCGCCCCTACACCAACCCACGTGGTAACGACAACAGATACTACACTCCAAGACGATGTAGATGACGCAGTAACTTCTGCATCCCTAAGAACTCAGCATAAATTCTCCATCGAATTTAAAATCGAGCTCGACATCAAGTCGAAAAAGAATGAAGACTGGCTACAAAAGATAGGGCTCCTCCAGTTTGCCCAATTACCATGGGAGCAGTGGATTGCTAATGACGATGCAGAGGACCAATTACATAGCATGCGACAAACCAGCGGCTTCATTCTCAATCAGGTACGATTTTCGCCCCAGCTCGTCTCAGCCGTATTTAAACTACCACTCTATGATGGCGCCCGATATCTTAAATGTTCAAATGAGGATCTGAGGAAGGAATTTGGCGACTGTGAAGGCCCCCGACGGTATTACATGTTGAAAAATGCCACCTATCACCGACGAGAACAATTTAAATGGTATTTAGAAAAGCTCTGTTTACTAGTAAAATTCGACTTAATGTCGAAAGAAAATTTTTCCCCACTATTACATGCCGAAGAAGGAGGTCCGGTTAGCTGGACACATTGGCTGTATAACCACCTCTACGCACAAATCATTGTCGGGGATAAGAGAAGATCCCACACCAACAGCAGACTAGCAGCCTATTTAACTGCTATATTTAATTTTGTCCAATCAGTAAAGGCTAAGCAGCTACACTGGTCCCCCCCTTTTTATCCCGGTGAACATGATCGAATAGATACAGAACACCACACAGAGCCTGAGGCAGCAGCTCAACCCTCCACCTCGTCTGCATCTTTCTTCCACACAGGTAACAACGCACAGAACCAGACCGTAGGGACGCCGTTTCGGCTGTCCATTAAACGACGAATGGCAGACAACTTGCCAACTGCCAGTCCAGAGCAAGCACCGGACGATCCCCAACCCGATTTTGTCATAAGGATGCAAAACCAACTACAAGAGGTTTCTCAATATTTGCGGCAACAAGAACAAGCGATTCAGCACAAAAACGAGTTATTATTTGCCACGATGACTAAGTCCAATTCATTAATGACACAGATGGAAAAAGAATTGGATGACAAAGAAGCTTTAATACAGGTGTTACAGAGTAACAACCGGCATCTAATGGCAGAATTGATCACCGCAAAAAAGTGTGTTCAAGACTTTAATCAGTGGCAGCAAACTATCCAAACACAAATTCAAGCCGAAATATCAAGTTTTTCTACCCTGAATGCTCACCTGCAAGCCGAAAATGAAATTTTGCAGTCAAGGATACAAGTTTTGCAGGAGTTCGAAAAGCAGATATTAAAAGATGAGGGCGTAGAACTAAATGCCACATTGATGACAAATGTGGACATAGACTTATTAAAACAGCAATTGGATAGTCGTGTTCAAAATAGCTGGACACTTTTTCGCAGGAGATGGCTGGCTATACTTGTTCTGCCACTTGAACAAGTGCGGTCAGAAAGGATTGGAGAGTCAAACCCTGGCATGGACCGACAGGCAGTGCAAAAGGATGTTGAAGACAGTAATGCACCTGCGGGTTCGAGTCCACCGTGCGTGCCAGTGTTAAAGGGCCGCCTAATCAGGACGGATGAACCCGGACAGGTGCCTTAAATGTAAAAGTGCTGGACGACCGCCGAACAAGGACAAGAGTACGAGGACAGGGAGTTTAAATGAAAAAGAGAATCTTTCAGGGAATGCGCAGGTAACTGCAGAAGAGTGCACCCTTGTAAAAAAATCCCCTATTTAAGGCAATGAAAAGAAAGAGCAGGCAATCCCTGTTTTTGCGGGAATTGTAGCGTGTTGTCGGATTAAGTCTCACTGAGATTGCTATCACGTCTTGTGTGCGCGTATATGTTGTTGAAAGGATAAGTTCTGCTTGATCTGTTCCGTCTGTAGTCCTACTAGTTGATTACACTCACCATAATACGGAATGACGAATTAATTGTATTGTGTGGCGAAGCTGTTCGGTGATGGTTAAGTATGATTCAGAGTGTGAACAATCGTGACATGTTATTTGTTAGTTCTTATGGGAAGTAAGTAGCGCAAAGAGTAATCGCGAATTAATTGTTTGTAGAGTCCTTGTGAGCGATTGAAGTTGTTACTACACCATATATTTGCTGTTTACTTCAACTTCGGAAGATTAGTAGCTGTAACGATCTGAGTATGAGTAGAACAGTGGCGGTGTATGTTTGTTGAGGAGATTAACTGTGCGAATCCGTGTGACTTTAAGGCACACGGTCTAATTGGCATACCTACCTACGTTGAAGAAGTACGCAGTAGGTAATTTTGTTATTGAAGTATCTTTTGCGTGTAAAGTACGTAATCGGCCGACTACCCTCAGTCCTGTAGTTCTAATTCCAATACACTGAACAGACTTTCGTTGTTCAGGGACGGATACTGAACTAAGGATGGAACGACCGTAAGATTGGGTGTTAAACTGGGAAAATAGTACAGGGCCTCTGTCTAACAGACCCCTACCACTCCCAAGAACCCACGTGGCTAAGAGAGGGATTGTGGTTAGAAGTATTTGGAACCGATCGAACGTGAAGTATCTGGATCAAAGTAGAGTAACGCTTAAACCCATAAACGAGTAGCAGTCCAACATTTAGTCTAACAGCATTCTTTGTGTATACGGCCAAAGTAGTATGTTGCAAAGTTTACCGGTTCTCGTGAAGCTAAGTCGAGGGTTGAGTAGAATGCGCGTGATATTCCATAAGTTCGTTTCTGGAGGTTGAGTATGGCTACTAGGAATTGGAGTGAGGTTCTCTCAGGTTCAGGTCTACAAAGAATGGCGTACTCGTTCGATGAATACCTAGGAAATAACTGTTTCATGATGGCTATGGGAATGTTTGGGCCATTCTGTTTGCCTTCTGCAGGAAGTCGAAACGACTGAGCGAATGTTTGAAATGTGATTACTACTCAGGAGGGTAAAGAGGTGATAGCCCACATTTTCTCTGTCGCAGGTGTGTTGGCGATGGCGGATATTATTCGAGCAAAGAAAGGGTGATTCTCCACTGAGTGCCATGGCAGCTCAGCGAAGTTGGATAATCCCCGGATGCGCAGGTACTCACCTACATCCGTAGGGAGTCCGTCATGGAAAGCGGCATAGTTTGCCAAAGCTTCCATGGCGCAATACACTCAGCAAGCACAACACGCAAACACAGGGTAACACAGATTACAATTACACAAATACAATAGCGTTTTTTGGCAGACTGGCGAAGATTATGTAGATGCACTGCAACTAAGAGAAATCAATCATAATAAATTATTCCGCGACGTGGATATGATAATTTCTTAACTATGGCGTGCATGCATGAACGGCTTGAACAAGACCGGGCGGCTTTAGTTATAAATAGAGTTCAAGACACGGATATTTACACTTATTTTATTGATTATGCAAAATTTAAAAGAAAAAGAGAAGGGCTGAAAAAGAAAAAAAAGAACGTCAAAAGTTGCGGCATTTTGCGTAATGTCTTATCGTAGATGTGACGCTTGTCGATATGGTCGTAGCTTCGAACCATTTATTACTTTTGGCAAGGGAATTCCGGTTAATGTGGTTAACCGAAATGTTGCAGGGCCCACCTGTTCCGCTATTTGATAAGGGCCAAACCATCGTAGCTTAAACTTGCCGGCAGAGCGATTCGATTTCGCATTGTAGAAGAGGACAAGTTGTCCTACCGTAAAAACTGGAGTTCGTAGATATCTATCATGTGTTTTGGCTTGCCTTCGCTGTACTTCCCTCATAGTCATAAAACTGTGCCATCGATGTTCGTCTAAATCTCTGAGGGTCTCCAACCGAAATGACAGAGAATCTTCCGGTAGTAATTTCCGGTTGATGGCTACTCTTAAACTTGGCACCACTATCTCCATTGGTGCTATAGCTTCGATTCCAAAGGCTAATTTGAAAGGAGTCAGTCTTGTGGTTACTTTATAAGTTGTTCGGTATGCCCACAGTACGGCAGGTAACAGTTGATCCCATCTTTCCGGTGCGTCCATAATTAATTTTCGAAGTATATTTAGCAAAGACTTGTTGGTACTCTCGGCCAGACCATTAGCACGCGGATAATATGGAGAACTAAATTTATGAGTAATTTGGAACGAATGTGTAAGTACCTTTATCAAGTTATTAGCAAAATGAGTGCCTTGATCTGTTACCAACTCGAGGGGTAATCCAAATCTTGGAAAAACGTCTGTCAATAGGCACTTTGCTACCACAATAGCTGTAGCTGATCGTAAAGCCCATGCTTCTGCCCATCTTGTCGCATAATCAGTGCATGTTAAGATATAATGATTATTGTTGAGAACTCAGGGTGGTGTAATAGGACCAATGAAATCCAAAACCCATTTCTGGAGGGGTTCTAATGGTAGTACAGGTTGAAGAGGAAAATGATGTCGTTGTAATGGCTGTCCAGTTCTTTGGCAATTATCACAGGATTTGACAAACTGCAACACATCCTTGTACATAGTCGGCCACCATAGTCCACTCTGCAGAATTTTTCCGTGGGTTAAATCTACAGCAAAATGACCTCCTGTTGGGATCGAGTGAGCCAAAGTGATGACTGAGTTTACTTTGTGTGGAGGAATACAACGAAGTAGAATTCCGGTATGATCCACATAATATATTTCACCAGCAATCAACCGGAATCGGCGGCTGAATGATGCAACTTTTCTGCGTATTGCTGTAGAAGTCTGGGATGGCAGGTATCCATTATTGAGAAATGTCAATATCTGATCATAATAATTAGTTGGCATAGGCAGGTCGGTGCTTTCATCGTGAGTTGGTTTAGAAGTATAGATCGCTGGAGTTGTGTCATCTACACCTACCGGAGCCTCACCGGAATCTAGGCGAGACAGAAAATCTGTTAAGGCGTTTGAGGTGCCTGGTCTATGTATAACTTCATAGTCAAATTCTTGCAAAAGCAGCACCCATCGTGCTAACCGTCCTCCTAAATGTTGTTGCCGAACTAGATAAATAAGTGCAGCATGATCTGTGTGGAAAGTGAACTTGCGGCCCAGTAGATAATGTCTGAACTTTTTGATCGAATACACTAGACCTAAACATTCTCGTTCTGTTACTGAGTAATTCCGTTCAGCAGGGGCTAATCTTCGACTGGCGTAATACACAGGTCTGAACCATTTATCGGTCGTTTGCATTAGGACGCTGCCAATAGCTATATCTGAAGCATCAACAAATACATGGAAGGGGTGATCCCAGTCGGGGGGTTGTAATATGGGGACCTGTGTTAATAAACACTTTAATCGATCAAACGCTATCTGGCACTCCTCAGTCCATTCAAATTGTCGTGGGGTCTTGGTGATTACTCTGTTCAGTGGTACTGCCAAATGGGCAAGCCGCCGTAAGTGTCGTCCATGCCATCTAACTTGGCCCATAAAGCGCATTACTTCCTTAGGTGATGTTGGTGCAGGCGCTTCTAATACTGCTGAAATCTTATCGGGATCTATTTGAATGCCTTGCGCAGACACAATATGACCCATTAATTTTCCACAGGAGACCGCGAATACAGACTTGTTTGGATTTAAACAGAGCTTGTATTTTCTGCATTTTTCAAAACAGCACCGTAAATGGAGCAGATGTACTATCATTTTGCCAAATATTGAAAAATTGTCGAGATAAACTTGCATAAACGAAGTAAGGTAAGGTGAGAATATCTCTTGCATGCATCTTTGAAAAGTACTGGGAGCATTTCGTAAACCAAACCACATAACAGTGCATGCGAACACACCCTAGTTGGTGATGAATGCGGTCTTCGGAATGTCCTGTTCAGCCATCCTAACTTGATTATATCCACTGTATCCATCTAAAAATGAATACATTTCGTGCCCTGCTACCCTATCAAGCATGGTGTCCAGGAAAGGTAATGGGAATGGATCTGGAACCGTAGCTGCATTCAGTTTCCGGTAGTCTACACAAATGCGGAGCTGCTTGTTCTTTTTCGGTACAATAACAATTGGTGATATCCACTCCGCGTGCTCTATAGGTACAATGAATCCAACCTTCAATAGCCTATCCAATTCTGCCTTTACCTGTGCTGCGTAGTTTGGGTTCATTCGATAGCTGGATTGTTTGATTGGCCTTGTCTCCGGCTTGAGCATAACCCTGTGTTGATAGATGCGCGGGTCTAGACCCTTCATATCCTTATAATCCCAAGCAAAAATGTCAGAAAATTCCCAGAGAAGCTGAAGTAATTCTGCTTGAAATTTTTCTGGTAAGTTTTCTTTTATCTTGACTGGGCGTGGATGGTTTGCATCTCCCAAATTATAAGTTACTAATTGATCTTTTGGCACATAAAATTGTCGCGGCTTCTCGGTGTCGTCTGCTGGTTTGAAAAGTTGTTGTAGTTCGACGTTGTCTGTAGCAGCAATATCTTCTTTCTTATCTTCTTTTGTTCCAGGTGTCATTGAGCAGACTGAGGGGCTCCAATTATCTGCAGCAGCTTGTAGGTCAACGGTTCCTAAGGAAATCAAATCAATGTTGTTCTTTAAAAACTCTTCTTCTTCGTCATCTGATAGTCCGTCTAGCATATGAACGGGCTCTGCGAAATATGGTCTAGCATGTAATGCACAGGGCTGTATAGCGTCTAATTTTACAACACATCTTCGATTTTTATCCTTGAACGTGAGCTCCTGTGCGGACCAGTCTTGTATCACCTTAGCTTGCTTCAGCTAGGGGCGATCGAAAAGGAGATTATAATCCAGGGTGGATTCCGGCAATTCTAAGACGACAAAGGTCATCTTAAATGTGGTGCCTTGCAAAGTTATTGGTATGTTCCGAAGAAGCCCTACTGGGTGGACTCTGGACTGGTCAGCCATTCTAACAAAAGATTGGACCGGTTCTATTTTAGTCCATCCTAATTTCTTGCATAGTGATACCTCCATCAATTAATACCTGTGTGATTTTATGACTATTATACCATACTGTAATCAGAGGAACTGAATGATCGACCGTAGAATCTGGTTCTGGTTGTATAGTGGCAGTGGCCGGAATGCAAGCAGATTCGGCAGCAAATTGTTGTCGGAATTGCTGGCGGACTCCTGGTGCTAATGCCAGTAATTGGCCAAGAGGAAGTGTAATGGTTGCTTTGGATAGAATCTCCCAGGCTTGTTATGATTGATTTGTAATTTCCGCAGATTTTGAAGATGATGCACCGGCTGGTGCTGATGTACCTGCTACAGATGATGTTTCTGCTTCTGTGTTAGCAGCATGATCTTGTGTTGCTTCCTGAGTTAACGGAGCTTGGGTTACCGGAATTGGGTCGGGAAACACTGGTGGTTCTAATGCGATCCATTGATTAGCCTTTTCATATGTTCGTTTTTGTTCTTGAATACCGGGTTCGAATATCTCAGCCGCTGGTTGTAATGGTCTACCATATCTGGTCTGAACAGCGGCAGCTTGTGTTTCTACCGGCGTGATCTGAACCATATTTTTCATTGGATTTTGTCGTTCCTTCTTCCTTTGGTCATACTCAGCTGCGTCTTTGCAGAACCTTCTAATGTGTCCGAATTCACCACAAAAATGATAGCGTGGTGGTGGCAAATTGGGGTTTTCCGGTGTCTGTACGGTCTGCCAGCGATTTGCGTTATAGTTGTTCCTCTGTCCTCTGTAATTTCGATAACCTTGTTGCTGGTTGTTTCTCATGTGCGGAGGCACATAGTGATTGGCTGGTTGCCCTGGTTCCTGTATGATTGCATTGACCGTCGCTGTCCCTTGTACTTTAGCGTTATAGGCGCAGTTTTCGGTGGTGTGTCCGGTGGTGTTGCAGATGGCACAAAATAGCTGATTTAGTGCACAAGTGGCACTCGTATGACCTGAGTTCTTGCAAGTGGTGCAATACATTTGCCTTATTAAATCTTCTACAACATTCTTGTTTGTCTTTAACCACTCCAGATCTTTTGTAAATCCTCCAACCTTGTTTTCCAATTGCAAAGCCATCGCAATTATTGCATCTAGGGTCATTGCGCCGACACATCGGATGATCATGATCTGTTTGAGTTGGGGAGTCAGTCCATTAATAAACCATTGAGTAATGACGTCGTCTAGCAGGATAGCATGTGCCGGTGGCAGTTGCCGCAAATGTGTCCTAAATAAAGTGGCGTATTCTTGCACTGATTGGTTTACCTTCTGTCTATTGTTTTGTAAGTAGTCGAAAATTTCTGCGGGATTCTTCTTTAGTCTAAATCTTTGCAGAAATGCATCCCTCACTGCTTCATAGGTGCCAAAGTGATTTATATCATACTCTATAAGCCATCTAGCGGCTTCATTGACCAAGGTGGACTGGAAAACGATAGCCTTATATGCCGGGTCAACGAGGTGATTGAGTACTGCATAACTAATCTCAAAGGTACGTACATGGGCGTCTGGATCATCCCCTAGAAATCCACCGAATTTAGTGTACGTTACGCCTGTCGGCGGCGGCCTGGGTGGACATACTTGTTGCTGTTGTTGTTGCTGCCCATTCATTGTGCCGCTAATTGTATAGTGACTACTTCCTGTGTTCTGAGGTTGAATATCTGGATCTTCAGAATCTGCCTCCTCAGCCTGTGTACTATCTGGTTCGAAAGTCTTGCTCAGTATGTTGCGAATCTCGGCTTCAAACAAACTTCCTTCCCTTTTGAAGTCAACCGTAGGGAAGTTTACTCCTAATGACGGAGTGTAAGTTAATGATTCACCAAAAAGTGGTAACCTGTTTCCGAAATACTGCACCGAAATGTCACCGGAAGGTGTTGCTTTTCCACCAGTGCAGGCTGTTTTCTTCTCTTTACTGCTTTCTTCGGCAAACTCGTTGCTATTCGTTAACAATTTTGAATCTCCAATCAAAGCGGGTAAGCTAACTTCAGATTGCGTCCTGGTAGATTTTGGAATTACTGTATTTTCGACAGATCGTGCCGAAACAGTACCGGAATCTATCAGAGATGCAGGAAAATCAACCGGAATATGACCGGAATCGTCAGTAACGTTTCTTTCTTTCTTGTCAACAGGTTTGGATCTTCCTGCGCTTCTACCTCCTGGAGGCGTTCTTAGTAGATTAGGTATTCTTGACTGTTTGTTCTTTGGATACGTCTCACCGGATCGAGTAATCGGCATATACTACTCGTACTATACTTCTTTAAAGTTGTCCAAAAACAATGACTATCCTTGCAGTCGATCAGCGTTCGTTCTAAATATTACATTCGTCACACAAATGGTAATCTTTATACTTCTTGCATCAGCGAAACGGAAATCTTGATGCCACGTCCCCAGTAGGATCGCCAGTGTTAACTGTCCGGTTGGTAAAGCGCCTTTTCCAACTATCGGAAGTGCGTTTTACCTGGTCCTTGGGTTCTTGGGAGTGGAAGGGATCTGTAAGAACAGAGGCCCTATACTAGTTTTCCCAATACAAGTACGTCAGATACAGGGGTCTATTGGAACTTAACTAGATTCGCTTATGCTCAACTACTTCAGTACTTAATTTGTTGGAGACCTTAGCACAAGAATCAAGTCACTCGTTCAGATAGATATCAAACCATTCTACAATCGACGTCACAGCGAACACAGTCATGAAGGACCGAAATTCTGAAGACCATCTGTACCTACTTAAGCTTCTTACGGCGACATTAACTTACCATACCACGACAGAGTAAACATTAAAACAACGTACTCCTTGTGGTACCAGAACTACTATCTTTTACGCACAGAACTTGTTAACCATCTGGTGGATCATCTCCAGACAATCAGTTAGCCCAATACATAAAACCACACTTCCAGCAAGGATTCACAGACAGAACGTCGGACCTACAGCAGATGAGTTGCTGAAACGGGACAAGTTTGCAACCGCACGACTATCAACAAGAACGAATACAGACAAAGATCAGACCAACAGATGCACAGGTCACTTAGACAACTCAGAAATAACAAGATTAACTAACGTCAGACCACACACAGACGAACAGTCTGGTGAATTTCCCAACAAAATCTCGTCTCTCCGCGTCTCTTTTTCATTGCTTTATATAAGCTTTTACAAGAATGCGCGTAACAACCTTTCGCGCGTGTTTTACAAAGATTTCTGTTATGCGAGTCTCACTACGGCGGCCGGCTAACAGTACATATGATAAGGAAGTTTTGCTTTAAAAATTTGGAAACATTACCTTAGGGGTTCTGAAGTTCTAATCAAAACAGACCAATAGGCTATTAAGCATTCATTAAATCAACCATTGATTTTTGATAGACATATTAAATGGGCTTCATTCATACAAATTTTCAACCTATGATTCAATATCAACCTGGCAAAGCTAATGTTGTATTTGATGCCCTTAGTCGTTTCCCATCCCCACAAACAAATATTGTTCCAATCAATAATATTTCTACTATTCATTTTCATTCATCTCATGACATGATTCCTTCTTATGCATCTAATTTATATTTCTCACAAACCTGGAATGCTTTGAAAAATTCTACAACATTTAGTCAGGAACGCTACACTTTTCATAATGGAGTTTTGTATTTCCAACACAAGTTATGCATCAGAGAAGGTTTAAAAGAATTTGTTATGAAAGGAATGCATGAACCACTGTATGTGGGTCATAGGTGTTGTGAACATTTGTTTTATGTAGGGTACAAGTTTCAAATTATGTAAATACCTTTGGGAAGTCTTCAAATACTTCAAGAAGGCTCATATTATTCATAAAATGTAGCAAAAATACCACGTGAGTTCTAGAACATGGTGAGTCAAATTAGTGAGTCACAAGGGAGCTTCAGTGGTGTCCTAGTGGAAGGTCGATGTGGCTAGTTCTCAAAGTCCATCAATACTTTGCTTATTTGAGCACTTGAGTCATGTAATACCTCCATCCAAGTGTCTACCACGAATTTAGATGTATTAGGAAGGTCTTAGATTAGTTTCCCATGCTATAAAAAGAGGAGAAAAGTCGTGATCTTGTGGGATGTCCAAGAGAGTCATATGTGTATCTCTACACTGCTATAGTTTTGTATGCAGAGATTGCAGAGCTTGTATCTCCCTTATTATATATCCAAATTACATGTTTGATAGCTCATTGGAAAGCTCTTACTGTCTACTTTCGTCGTGTAAATTTTCATAATCATTGGATTTGTGAGCTGAGAGCAATACTCTCTGCAAGTAGTGTGTGTTCTCTGTTTTTTATCCCTGCTGAAGGTCTCCATTAAACCTCAAACTTGCAGAGGTCATATCTCCTTGTGTATGTATCCAAATCATGTGTTCTTTGGCTTGTTAGTAAGCTCTTTAAGTCTACTTGTATTGTGGAAAGTTTTAAAGTCATTGGAGTTGTGAGTTAAGAGTAGTAGTCTCTGCAAGTGATGTGTGTCCTCAGGTTCATCTCTGTTTCAAGGTCTCCATTAAAGCTGCATATTGTAGAGGTCATAGCTCATTGTGTATTTATCCATTTGAGGTGTTCTATATCTTGTTGGAAAGCTCTTAGAGTCTAGTTTATGTGTGTGAAACAGTTTTGGAAAATTCCAAGTGAGTAAAGAGAAATTTGCTCTGCAAGAAAATTGGTCTGTGCATACAAGTTTGTGAAAAAGTCAACTAGGTCCTGTTGGGTTTCACCTACTTCTAGCTGTAGTTTGGAGATCAATAAACTCCAACATTGGTATCAGAGCAAGTACTTGGAGGCTTGGAGAAGGTTATCATACGTTGACGAAGAATTTGAAGCTATCAAAGAAGCAGTTCATCATCAACACTACACAAAGGTAGAAGAAGATTGCAAGGAGGCATCTGAAGCAACATCCAAGCAAAGAAAGGTGCACATACCTCATTCACAAGGTAAATATTATATTTCTTCTCATCACGCACATTGGAAAGGAGGCTTAAAGGAGGAAGCTTAGCATTTGTATTATGGGAGACCAACATGCACAAATAGAGAAGCTTGATAAGACCAATTATGAAGCATGGAAGTTTAGAATCACAGCATACTTGCAAGGTAGAGGCTTGTATGGTTTGATTGACGGCACAGATATCAAACCCACATTACCAGAGGACCCAAATCAGCAACAATTGAGGGAGTTTAGACTTTGGAATGAGAGAGACAAAAGGGTTATATTCATTTTATCACAAAATATTCAAGATTCAATGGTAGGACACATACAAGATCTAGACACAAGTAGAGATGTTTGGCTTGCATTGGAAAGGTTGTATGCTACAGGTACAAGAGCAAGGAAGATTCAACTCAAAAATGAGTTGAATAACATAAAGAAAGATACAAGGACATCGGTCAATGATTACATATTGAAAGTTAAAGAGATTGCAGATCAACTAGGATCAATTCAAGCTCATGTGGAGGACGACGACTTGGTTGCACATACTCTCAACGGACTCAAAGATGATGAGAGATGGAAACCCTTCATTACTTCAGTTTATGTTAGAGGAGAATTACCAGATTTTGATCAACTTATTGCCCTCATGGTCATGGAGGAGATGAATCTAAATGGTTCTACTTCAAATCAAAAAGGATCTCAAGGACAAGCTCTTTATGTAGGATCATCAAGAGGTGGAAACAGAGGTGGAAGAGGTTCAAATAGAGGTCGAGGAAGAAGGAGCGATGATCAAAGGACTTCAAGTGGCTTCTTCAACACAAGAGGAAGAGGAAGATCAAGCGCTAGAGGTACGAGAGGCTACTACAACTACAACCAAAGACAAAGGAGTGAAGATAATAAGAATAATTGCTATATATGTGGAAGGTATGGACACTATGCCAAAGATTGTTATAAAATGAAAATAATCAAGGTGGTAATCGAAGAGGAGGCTATTCAAGAAGAGGTAAACAACAAGGAAATTATGCAGTTGAAGGTAAAAGTGATGATTATGATTCTCTTCTTATGATGAATGTAGAAACTAAGATGAATTGCAATAGCGATGTATGGTATGTAGATAGTGGTTGTTCTAATCACATGTCTCATGATGCTTCATGGTTTTCTAATATGCATAATCCGTCATGCAAAGGTCATGTTGAAACAGGAGATGATACAACACATAAGATTATGCAGGTTGGAGATGTTGTTATGCAGGATAAGAGCAAGAAAAATTGCTTGAAGGATGTACTTTATGTGCCAACGATCACTAAGAATTTGATGTCGGTTGGTCAAATGGTAGAAAAAGGTCTACAAGTGAGATTTAATCATGCAGGTTGCTTCATTGAGGATCCAAAGCAAAGGAGGTTAATTGCTAGAGGTCAAAAACAAGGTAGATTGTTTACATTCAAGGTAAACCCAAATCATACAAACTATTTCTCTTATGGTATGCATCGAATAGCAGAGCTTGATCTATGGCACAAAAGGATTGGACAGATGAATGTACACAGGTTAAAGGAGCTATCAAAGAAGAGGATTGTTGAAGGATTACCTGATCTTACTAAGCAACATATGGTGCATCTTTGTGAAGCATGTCAAATGGGTAAGCAGAGTAGACAACCTTTCAAGCATTCAAGCTATGTAAGTGATGGTTTGCTAGATCTCATACACACAGATGTGTGGGGACCTACTAAAGAGGCATCCTTGGTTGGTAATAAGTACTATGTATCATTCATTGATGATCATAGTAGAATGACATTTGTGTATTTTATTAAACATAAGAGTGAGGTCTTTGATTGTTTCAAGAAGTTCAAATCATATGTCGAAAAGCAAACAGGAAGGTATATTAAGAAGCTAAGATCCGATGGAGGAGGAGAGTATTTCTCTCAAGCTTTTACTGATTTTTTGTATGATGAAGGTATCAAAAGAGAAGTTACATGCAGGTATACTCCACAACAAAATGGAGTTGCAGAAAGAAGAAACAGAATCATAGCAGAAGCATCTAGAAGCATGCTTAATGATATGTGTTTGCCTAATTATTTTTGGGCTGAAGCTATTAGCACAAGTGTTTACATTATGAATAGAGTTACGACTGCTGGAGTTCATCATTTGACACCATATGAGGTATGGCATGGAAGGAAACCAAGTGTAAGTCATTTGAAAGTATTTGGTTGTGTATGTTATGTACATGTACCTAGTGAGGTGAGATCTAAACTTGATGCGAAATCAGAAAAATGTATATTTATTGGTTATGCAGATACTCAAAGAGGATATAGATGCTATAATCCTCATACCAATAAGGTTGTTGTGTCAAGAGATGTAAACTTTGATGAATCACTTTTATGGTATGCAGATAAGAATTGTTTGTAGGTCATGGATGAAAATGAAGAAGGTGTGGTTGAAGGAGATGAATGCACAGTTCAGCCATCAGGAAGTTTAAATGATGAAAGGAGTGGTTTAGATGAAGAAAGAGGATCACCTTTCAATGGAAGATTAAGGCAAGAGTCACCTCCAAGTGTTAAAAGTAAAGGTAAACTCAAACTTGTTGAAGTTAATGATGAAGGAGAGGAAATTAGTGATGTATGTGAGTATGGAGAATCATCAAAGGTTCCTAATAAGAAAGGAAGAGCATCTACATTGGAGGTAAGAAGAACTTCAAGAGTAAGTAAGCAACCTCAAAGGTATACTTATGAATCTTTCATGAATACTCATTATGCTTTTATGACAAAAGTTGAGCAGGAAAATGAACCCACATGTTATGATGAGGCCAAAGGAGATGAAAAGTGGGAGAAAGCAATGAGAGAAGAAATGGAAGCACTACAGGATAACAAGACTTGGAATTTAGTTCCAAGTACACCAAAGCAAAAGGTAATTGGTTGCAAGTGGGTTTTTAAGATTAAAAGAAATAGTGATGGTAGTGTGTCTAGATATAAGGCTAGACTTGTAGCAAAAGGATATAATCAAACTCAAGGTGTGGACTATGAGGAAACATTTAGTCCAGTAGCAAATATGGCAACGGTGAGAACTTTGTTGGCTTTAGCTGCAAGTAAAAGGTGGAATATATATCAACTCGATATAAAGAATGCCTTTCTTAATGGTGAGTTAAATGAAGAAGTGTATATGTCACAACCAGATGGTTATGTGGATGCAAAATTTCCTAATCATGTATGCAGGTTAAAGAAGGCATTGTATGGTCTTAAGCAGGCACCAAGGGCATGGAATGCAAGGTTGGTAAAGTATCTTATGCTGCAAGGATACACAGCGAGTCATGCTGATCCTTCACTTTATGTAAAACATGTAGATGGCATGTGTGTCTATGTATGCATTTATGTGGATGACTTGTTGATTACAGGGAATGATGCAAAAGCAATTGATGAGATAAAAGGTAATTTGGGAAAGGAATTTAAAATTTCAGATCTTGGTTTGCTTAGATACTTTCTTGGGATTGAAATTGTGTATAGCGATGAAGGTATGTGGTTGATACAAAGAAAGTATATATGTGATATGCTGAAAAGGTTTGGTATGCAGGAATGTAAATTTGTTTCTACTCCAATGGAATGTAATGTAAAGCTAAGCGCAAAGGAAGGTGATGAGTTGCATGATATGAATGTATATAGATCCATGGTAGGATCTTTGATTTATGCAACAAAAACTAGACCTGATATATGTTATGCAGTGGGAGTATTGTCACAGTTTATGCATGAACCTAGAGTACCTCATATGCATGCAGCGAAAAGAGTGCTTAGGTATTTGAAAGGTACCATGAACGAAGGATTATTTTATAGTCATGATGCTGATCTAACTCTTAAAGTCTTTAGTGATGCAGATTGGGCTGGAAGCAAAGATGACAGAAGATCTACAAGTGGATATGTGGTAATAGCAGGAAACAAGACATTAACATGGAGTTCAAAGAAACAACCTACAGTTGCTTTATCTTCTACAGAGGCTGAGTATAGAGGTTTAGCATTGGCTACTACTGAGGTTATGTGGTTTAAAAAGTTGTTTCATGACTTGAATGTGCAGGTTGATGTACCACTGATATATGGGGATAACTTGAGCAGCATTCATATGACCTCAAATCCTATTTTTCATGCTAGAACAAAGCATATAGAGGTTCACTATCATTATGTTCGAGAGAAGGCCATGAACAATGAAGTGCAGGTTTCTTTTGTTGGAACAAAGCATCAAGTTGCAGATATCTTCACCAAATCCTTGATGGAGAGTGTTAATCTCCAAAAGAACAAGTTAACCTTGAAGTTAGATCACTTCTATATCAAGGTTAACCTTAGACTCCACCTAACTTAGAGATCATCCACCAAATTATCAGAAATATTGAAAATTCTGGAAAGTCAACTTCTCAGAAAAGTCTGCTGCAGATTAGTTACTCATTGACTAATCAATTCTGTAAAGTTTTAGATAAAACTTTGCACAACACTTCGCCTTGAGGTTGCGCAACTTTGCCAAGTTAAATCTCTCAAAAAGATTAAGTACACACTGAGAAATGTGTGAAACACTTTACCTATGTCTGAAAGTGCTTCTCTGCAATGGCGACTTTGACACCTGCAACTTCTTAGCACTGGTTCTCCCAAAGTAAAACCCGTTTGATCAAGATCTTTTAGCCATAGATAGCTTACCTTCCAACTTAGATTTTAAGCCCTCATTTGTGTAAAACTTTACACTGTAGACTGAGCAATGATCATTTCATTGAAGATGAAATGTGCGCCAGATTTCTCGACTGTTAGAACATTCTTACATATGAATGTTCCTAATCAAAATTCTCACAGCCTGATTACAATTAACCTCTCAAATTCTAGCCATAGATGGATTAGCTATGGACTTAGATACGTGCAAAAGGATTTCTCAAAAGATTAAACACAGAGAGAGCAGACAGCAAAATATCGGGCGCAAAATTTTTCGATTTCTCAGAAAATTTACATCTAAGTGAGGATGGACAATTCACTCACTCTTCATGTGTCTAATGACACTAATTTCTCTCTCCCTATTCTCAAATCTTCTTCTGCTCTACTTGCCCGACATTTTCAAACATATTTATAGATGAATATATACAAGTGTATGACTTAAACAAGGGTATAAGTCAGCTAATGTACATATGTGTACATATCTTTGAGTTTTCTGAAAATGTCCTTCCTTCAACCATCTGACTTTGTTTCCTTCTTGACTTCTTGACTTCATTTCTCCATAATCCTTCAATTGATGATTGTCATGCACCAACAGCTCCCCCTCAATCATTAATTGAGGTTCTTCTCTATCTTCTTCACTCCAGCCATATCCTTGAATCTTTGCAATTTTGGTCCATCTAGACTTTTAGTCATCATATCTGCAACTTGATCTTTTGTGGGAGTGTGTATGACTTCAATCTCTTTCTCAATAACCTTCTCTCTCAGAAAATGATACTGTATTTCAATATGCTTAGTTCTAGCATGAAATACAGGATTAGCTGCCAAGTATAATGAACTCATATTGTCTCCACAAATAATAGGAGTACTCTGAATCACATCAAAAACTTTCAAAAGTGTCTTTAGCCATATTACCTCTTTTGCAGCTTCCACCATACCTTTATATTCTGCCTCTGTAGATGACAAAGCAACTGTATGTTGCTTCTTAGAACACCATGAAATCAATTTGTCTCCTACATAGCACAAGTATCCATGTGTTGATCTTCTATCATCCACATTACCTGCCCAATCTGCATCACTATACATCTTGATTCTTGTATCTGAAGTAAACCCATAGTACAACCCTTCTTTGAGTGTACCCTTGATGTACCTAAGTACTCTTTGTCCTGCAATCCAATGTTCCTTTCTAGGACAATGCATGAATTGTGAAAGCACACCAACTGCATATGACAAGTCAGGCCTTGTCAATGTAGCATAAATCAAGCTACCAACCAAACTTTGATAGAGTTTCATATCTCTGAACTCTTCTCCTCCAAACCTAGACAATTTATGGTTCACTTCCAAAGGTGTAGGTGCAACCCTAAATCTTCCATTTTAAATTTGGTTAGCAAATTTTTAAGATACCTTTCTTGGGTCACATATACTCCATGTTGAGTATAAGAAATCTCCATTCCCAAGAAGAATGATAGGTTCCCCAAATCACTGATTTTGAACTCTTTCTCCATCTGCTTTTTGATCATTTGTATCCCCTTATCATCTGTTCCTGTAAGTATTATGTCATCAACATAAATACACACATAAATGAATCCATTTTCACTTGCTTTGACTAGCAAGCTACTATCTGCCTTTGATGCTTGAAAACCAAGATCATTCAAGAATTTTACAAGCCTATAATTCCAAGCCCTTGGGGCTTGCTTCAACCCATACAAAGCTCTCTTGAGCTTACATACATAATTTGGACTCACTTGATCTTTGAACCCATCTGGTTGCTCCATGTAGACTTCATCTGAAATGTAACCATTCAAGAAAGCATTTTTAACATCTAATTGAGACAACTTCCAACCTTTACAAGCAGCAATTGCAATGAGTGTCCTGATGGTTGTCATCTTTGCCACAGGACTATAAGTCTCATCATAGTCCACTCCATATGTCTGTGCATACCCTTTCACAACAAGTCTAGCTTTGTACCTAGACACACTTCCATCTGCAAATCTTTTAGTCTTGTAAACCCACTTACATCCAATGATCTTCTGACTATTAGGTTTAGGAACCAAATCCCATGTTTGATTCTCTATCAATGCATCATACTCCTCTTGCATAGCATCTTCCCAATTCTTCTTCCCTTTGGCTTCTTCATATGTAGAAGGGTCTTCATCTGCTTTTACCAAATAAGCATAATCTTTAGTAGTCAAGAATGAAGTGTCATAGCTATACCTTGTAGGTTGCCATTTGTGCCTAGATGATCTCCTAACTTCTGCACTTCTTGAGGTCTCTGGTTCATCACATTCTGGATCAAACCTTGGCCTCTCTTCAACTTCAATCTGCACTTCATTACTCTCACTTTCATCAAGTAATTGAATCTTTGCTTTACCTTTCCTTTGTTCCACTACTTCTTCATCATCTGCATGTACATTATATTTACCTGCATACCAAGTACCTTGCTCATCAAATGTAACATCCTTGGATACAATAAATTGCTTTGTGGATGGACTCCACAACCTGTATCCCATTTGCTTATCATCATAACCAATAAATACATACTTCTCTGCCTTAGGCTCCAACTTATGCCTCAATTGAGATGGCACATATGCATATGCCAAGCATCCAAATATTCTGCAATGATCCAAAGTAGGTTTCTTACCCCACCAAGCTTCATATGGTGTCATACCCTGCAAAGCTTTACAAGGCAATCTATTAACCAAATATGTAGCTGTATTAACAGCCTCAGCCCACAAATAATTTGGGCAATTCTTCTCTTTCATCATGGACCTTGCAAACTCAACAAGAGTCCTATTTCTTCTTTCTGCTACCCCATTTTGTTGAGGAGAGTACCTGCAAGTAACTTCTCTCTTTATACCTGCATTCCACAAATAATCATTGAACTCATTTGAAAAATACTCTCCCCCTCCATCTGACCTTAGTCTCTTCAATTTTTGACCTGTAATCCTTTCTGCATATGCATGATAGTGTTTAAATGTATTAAACACTTCTGACTTTTCCTTAATCACATAAATTGTGATCCACCTGGTAGCATCATCAACATATATGACATAATATCTTGAACCATTTATACTAAAGTCCTTTGAAGGACCCCACACATCTGTATGCACCAATTCAAGTCTTTCTGAATACATAAATCCATGCTTGGAATAGGATTGCTTATGAGCCTTACCTAATTGACATGCCTCACATCTGTATGTCATGTGTTGACCTGCAATGTTAGGCATTCCAAGCACTGAATCATTGTTAATCATTTCTTTGATACCTCTTTCATTAAAGTGTCCAAGTCTTTTGTGCCAAAGATCCAATTCTGACACCTTCTGCTCTCCATATGTGAACATAGCATGTCCAACATTTCCTTGTACCTTCAATGTGAAAAGCCTTCCTTCTTTCTTTCCTGCAATAACTTGTTTATACCCTTGACTAGGGTCTTCCACATAAACTCCATCATTTGTGAACCTTACCTCATATCCTTTTTCCACAATTTGACCTACACTGATCAAATTCTTTGGAATTGTGGGAACATAAAGTACCTTACTCAGAAGAGTGCTCGCATCCTTAGCTTTGACTGAACCAATTGACTTTACCTTATGCTTTGTATTATCACCTGTCTGCACTGTATGATTAATTGCATTGTGATCTAGGTCAGTCATCAAAGCAATATTTCCACTCAAATGATTACTACATCCTGAATCAATATAGAACACTCTCATGTCCTCATGTGAAGTTTCACATGTATTCATAATGAGAGTCGAATCCTCCTTTTGATCTGATGCATAGTTGTAGTAGGTGTTATTATAGGATTGACTTTGGAAGTTTCTTCCACCACCTCTTCCAAAAGAATTCCTACCACCTCTACCTCTGAAATTTCCTCTCTGAAATCTACCTCCTCTTGCTCTTTGATTAAAGTTCTGATAATTACCATTGTTTTGATTATTGTGCCAACAATCATGAGATAGATGATTGGTCTTACCACATATCCAACAAGCTCTTGCATTATCTTTGTTGTTTCTGCCTCTTCCTCTACTTCTGCCATTTCCTCTTCCTCTTATGAAGTTTGCTTGGTTTGATGTACCTTCTTCTTCACCTGATTGTTGCTTTCCTTTGTTGGCTTTCTTCTTGTCTTTAGAATACATTGCATGACCTGCACTCTTATCAACATCTCCTTTGATATCATTCTCAAAAGTTAGCATATGTCCTAACAATTGATTCAAATCAGGAGTAAAGTGATCTAATGAAAGTTCTGTAGATAAAATGAAAGGCTTCCATTTCTCATCTCCTCTTAGTCCTGTGAGTATTTGTCTTACCAATTTGTCTTCTTCAATATCTTCATCAACTGCACCTAAAGAATCTGCAATGTCCTTCATCTTTGTTACATAATCAGAAATTGATTGTGAGGCCTTCTTCTTGAAGGTAGTAAACTCTGCCCATAGTGAAGCCTTCCTTGATTTGGTTGTATTTTGGAAATGCTCTTCCAAAGCATTCCAAATGTCACAAGCACTCTCAAGTCCTCTAATGTGAGGAAGCAAATAGTCATTGACTGCCATGTAGATGATGCTTCTTGCTTGAGCATCCTTCTTCATCCAATTCTTCAAATCTGCAAGCTCCTCCCTAGTTGGAACACTAGGATCTCTGATTTCTGGCTTTTCTTCATCTCCTGTAATGTATCCTATCAGATCTTTGCTCATAAGGTGAGCTTCCATCCTCATAGACCATGCAGGATAGTTCTCTCTATCCAACTTTTCAATTTGGAGACTATCTCCCATCTTTACTTCACCTGTAGCTTCAAATCTTTAATCTTTACAGATAATAAATGTACCTTTACTTCGAATGTTGCTCCTTCTGATCCTTTTGATGCTCTTTGTATGTCTTCCTTTGATCTTTCTTCAACCTTTACCCTTCTGCACCTTCAAAATGTAAAGTTTTGTATTTCTGCAATAGTCGGAGTCTTCTTCACTTCAATTTTGACACAACCTGCTCTGATACCACTGATGGAGAGTGTTAATCTCCAAAAGAACAAGTTAACCTTGAAGTTAGATCACTTCTATATCAAGGTTAACCTTAGACTCCACCTAACTTAGAGATCATCCACCAAATTATCAGAAATATTGAAAATTCTGGAAAGTCAACTTCTCAGAAAAGTCTGCTGCAGATTAGTTACTCATTGACTAATCAATTCTGTAAAGTTTTAGATAAAACTTTGCACAACACTTCGCCTTGAGGTTGCGCAACTTTGCCAAGTTAAATCTCTCAAAAAGATTAAGTACACACTGAGAAATGTGTGAAACACTTTACCTATGTCTGAAAGTGCTTCTCTGCAATGGCGACTTTGACACCTGCAACTTCTTAGCACTGGTTCTCCCAAAGTAAAACCCGTTTGATCAAGATCTTTTAGCCATAGATAGCTTACCTTCCAACTTAGATTTTAAGCCCTCATTTGTGTAAAACTTTACACTGTAGACTGAGCAATGATCATTTCATTGAAGATGAAATGTGCGCCAGATTTCTCGACTGTTAGAACATTCTTACATATGAATGTTCCTAATCAAAATTCTCACAGCCTGATTACAATTAACCTCTCAAATTCTAGCCATAGATGGATTAGCTATGGACTTAGATACGTGCAAAAGGATTTCTCAAAAGATTAAACACAGAGAGAGCAGACAGCAAAATATCGGGCGCAAAATTTTTCGATTTCTCAGAAAATTTACATCTAAGTGAGGATGGACAATTCACTCACTCTTCATGTGTCTAATGACACTAATTTCTCTCTCCCTATTCTCAAATCTTCTTCTGCTCTACTTGCCCGACATTTTCAAACATATTTATAGATGAATATATACAAGTGTATGACTTAAACAAGGGTATAAGTCAGCTAATGTACATATGTGTACATATCTTTGAGTTTTCTGAAAATGTCCTTCCTTCAACCATCTGACTTTGTTTCCTTCTTGACTTCTTGACTTCATTTCTCCATAATCCTTCAATTGATGATTGTCATGCACCAACAATCCTTGGATGGACCAAAGCTTCAAAGATTCAACTATATTCTTGGCATGAAGGAAATACCCTTTGAAACTCGAGGGGGAGAATGTTGTGAACGTTTGTTTTATGTAGGGTACAAGTTTGAAATTATGTAAATACCTTTGGGAAGTCTTCAAATACTTCAAGAAGGCTCATATTATTCATAAAATGTAGCAAAAATACCACGTGAGTTCTAGAACATGGTGAGTCAAATTAGTGACTCACAAGGGAGCTTCAGTGGTGTCCTAGTGGAAGGTCGATGTGGCTAGTTCTCAAAGTCCATCAATACTTTGCTTATTTGAGCACTTGAGTGATGTAATACCTCCATCCAAGTTTCTACCACGAATTTAGATGTATTAGGAAGGTTTTAGATTAGTTTCCCATGCTATAAAAAGAGGAGAAAAGTCGTGATCTTGTGGGATGTCCAAGAGAGTCATATGTGTATCTCTACACTGCTGTAGTTTTAAATGCAGAGATTGCAGAGCTTGTATCTCCCTCATTATATATCCAAATTACATGTTTGATAGCGCATTGGAAAGCTCTTACTGTCTATGTTCTTCCTGTAAATTTTCATAATCTTTGGATTTGTGAGCTGAGAGCAATACTCTCTGCAAGTAGTGTGTGTTCTCTGTATTTTATCCCTGCTGAAGGTCTCCATTAAACCTCAAACTTGCAGAGGTCAAATCTCCTTGTGTATGTATCCAAATCATGTGTTCTTTGGCTTGTTAGAAGGCTCTTTAAGTCTACTTGTATTCTGGAAAGTTTCAAAGTCATTGGAGTTGTGAGTTAAGAGTAGTAGTCTCTGCAAGTGATGTGTGTCCTCAGGTTCATCTCTGTTTCAAGGTCTCCATTAAAGCTGCATATTGCAGAGGTCATAGCTCATTGTGTATTTATCCATTTGAGGTGTTCTATATCTTGTTGGAAAGCTCTTAGAGTCTAGTCTATGTGTGTGAAACAGTTTTGGAAAATTCCAAGTGAGTAAAGAGAAATTTGCTCTGCAAGAAAATTGGTCTGTGCATACAAGTTTGTGAAAAAGTCAACTAGGTCCTGTTGGGTTTCACCTACTTCTAGCTGTACTTTGGAGATCAATAAACTCCAACAATAGGGGCATACAAAGTACTATTTCTTCATGTAAAGAATTCTTTTTTTTTTGGCCAAATATGGAAAAGGATATAGCACAATATGTTTCCCATTGCATTGTGCGTCAACATGTGAAACAACATCATGGTAAAGCATTTGGATTATTACTGCCACTTCCCGTACCTAATGGAGCATGGGGACAAAATTCTATGTTATTTATTACTAGTCTTCCTGCAAATTCATCTCAGATGAAAATGATTTAGAAAATTGTTGATAGATTTATTAAGCAAGTGTATTTCATTCCTTGTAAAAAGACTCTTTCTACACCTCAAACTGCTAAATTATTTATTAAATGTATAATTTTCTGCATCATGGTTTTCCAAAAGCTATTTATTTAGATGGAGATGTTCGTTTTTCTAATCACTTTTGGGTTGTGTTATTTCAAAATTTAGACTCAAAAATAGATTTTAGCTTAGTATTTCATCCTGAAAGTAACAGGCAAAGTGAAGCTATGAATAATATGATTTTAGATCTATTACATTGTTATTCTTTAGGTGCTCCAAGTAATTGGGATGAGAAACCTCCTTTACTACAATTTGCATATTATTAATAACACAACATATGCCACTACTAGATGTGCACTGTATGAGATTTTGTATGGTAAAAAGCTTCCCACTCCCATGTGTATCAGTCAAACTAATATACCTATGGCTGATTCTTTTGCACAAGATCATATTTTTACAGTTCATGAGGTTCATGAGCACATTAAAAAGAGTCAAGAACATTACATGTGCAATGTTAATAAGAAACAAGTAGCTAAACAGTGTGATGAAAATGACTTGGTATCATTAAGAATAATTAAAAGACTTTTGGAAAATATTTGACCACATCCTAAAGTTAAGCTCGCACCATGTTATTATGGACCTTTTGGTATTATTGAAAAAATTAATGAGAATTCGATTATATTAGACATACCTTCTCATTGGAATATGCACTATTCTTTTCATATTATTTTATTGAAATCCTTTAAAGGAACTTTACCAATCACTCCAATTTCGGATGATCCTCCTTTGTTAGGAGAGAATGCTGAAATCTAAAAATGCCTCACTTGAAGAATCTTAGTGGGATCATAAGTGTTGATCCCTAACCGGTTGAAACTAACAAAGTCAAGGTCACAGCTATGCATAGGCAAGAGTAAAGTATCAAAATTCCAGGGTCAAAGTGCACAGGTAGTGCACCTTTAATTGTTCATATAAAAGGTCTTTAACTGTTCACAGACAAGAGGTATTAAATTGGGGAAGTATTGCAGAAGTATTTTTTCTCTTAAGGTTCAAAGGGTGAATTTAAAGTCTTAGGTGCAAAAGTAAAGAATTAAAAGGAAAGGTGAAGGTATGGGAAGCGGCCGTGTACGCAAAGGTGGAAATAGGGCCGCTCAATCAAAATTTTGCTTTAAGTCTAAAGTCACTACAGGACAAAGTAGTGAGTCGTTGGTGGCCCGTTCAAAAGACAATCTTGGGACATTGAAAGGGCACCAAGATTGTATTACAGTTAGAGTGCACGGAACCGGCGCACTCAACAAAAGAGAGACAAAGGCTATTCTTGGTGACACACTCGAAGTAAGAAAGAGAGAGAAGTGCAAGAGGCACCAGGGGTACGACGACACAGAGAGGTGGAAGTGAAGAGTGCAAGAGAGGTGGCTAAGGAAGAAGGCAGAGAGTGCGAAGCTAGACCCCAAGGACCTCAAGGTCTCTGTGCAGTGTGCATGCCGACAGAAGATACTCATTCCTCATCTTGGTGGAAGCTTGGTGCAAGGTGTGCACAAGGATAAGCTTGAAGCAAGTAGAGGACTGGTGCAGAGGAGGCCGACTGCAAGAAGACTTCGGGATAATTGGTATTTTGTAATTAAGCACCCTCTATAGTACGCACAAAAGTATTGACTCGGATTGTGCTCAAACATTGTAATTGTTTTACTGTAATCAAACTCAAGATTCCAAGGTGTGCTCCTGCAGAAGCTTCCAAGGTTATTTCCTCTGTGAAGTTTCCCAGCTCATTTCTTTCTTTATTCTTTCCTTTTTCTCCTACAAACCCTCAAACTCCTTCTCGTCCAAGAATCCCCCAACAAATTTGGCACGCCCTGTGGGACCTCCAAGGAGAATTGAGCATAGGAGAAGATCTATTGCACTTGGAAAACAATATTCCAGTGTCGACAGTAATACTCCAGTTGACTGAAGAGGTACATACTTATATCAAGTGTCTCATATTAAGTGAACTATGAAGAGCTCATGACCGCGACCCGGTCACAAACCTTGAGGGTCACGTGCAAGCAGACAAGAAGAAAGGCGATCAGAAGATCATCGAGTCCACTTTCATCAACTTCATCGGTAGAAGCATGGCAGGATAGGTGGACCTAGAAACCTTACTCTCCAGATTAAACATAAAATTTCCCTCTTTTAGAGGTTTAGCTCATGAGGATCCAGATGAGCACATTCGAAGATTTCTAGCATTAAGCAAGACTAGAGGTCTAATGGGTAGGGAAGATGCCTTCTTGATACTCTTTCCGGCCACATTGGAAGGATTGGCAGACAAATGGTTTAGCCAGTTTGCTGAAAACCACTTTACCTCTTGGGATTTGATGAAAGAGGCCTTCAAAAATCAGTTTCAGCATGGCAACACTGCGGAGATCATTATAGAAGAGCTAGAAAACTTGAGATTGGGTCGAGGAGAAAAATTCCCAGAGTTTGTGACCAGGGCCAAAGCACTAATGGCTAAACTACCAGATCCACCGCATGATTTCTTTGTCAAGAAGTGGTTAGCCAAACCCCTACCTGTGGTCACCCAATGCAAAATAAAAGAGTTAGTGTTACCTACTGCCACTGTTGAGGAGTTCATCAATATGGCCACACGCTTGGAGCAGATAAGGCACCAGTATGGTGCAACTTCTTCCCAACCAACCTATGATGCAGAACTGGAGGACCCAATGATCCAGTTAAGAAGGGAGCTAGAGGGCTTGAAAAGGAATAAGCCCTACACAGAAGAGGAGACTGTTGTGGCTCAGCTGAGAAGGGAGATTGAAGCACTCAAGCTCCAAAAGGAGGAGGAGGCCCAAGCAGAAGAATTAGCTCAGCTGAGGCAGGAACTGCAAGAACTCAAACGAGGCGGTATCAAGAGTGGACTCTGGTGCTCCATGTGCAGCAAGCAAGGGCACATAGTAAGTGAATGTCCTCTACTAAACGTGACTTGTCAATTATGCAGGAAAGTTGGCCATGAGGCCCATGAATGCCAATCCAGGGGAATGCCTGCAACGACATACTGGACACAGGGAGGACCTCTGCCACCAGCAAATGTAATGGCAGCCGCAACAAACCAAGGTAACAACTATAATCCTAGACCAAGGAATAATTTTGCAAATGGGCCTAGAAGGCCCATCATTTGCTTCAGATGTGGAGAGTGCGGGCACTACCAATCTAGGTGCACTCTCCCAGAAAATGCCCCTCCTTGCAGGAACTGTCCAGAGGCTAGGGATCACTATACAAACTGTTGTCCTAAGAATCAAGCCTCTACTTCCGGACCCCATCTCCAAATGATCTCTGTATTCAAGGAGGAAACATTACCTCAGGTCAATGAACCCTCACCGTCTACCAGGGTGGTACAATTAGAAGAACTTGAATCTTTTGCAGTACAGACAAGAAGCAAGGGGAAGGCAAAAGTGGACGAAAATCAAGAATCAATAATTAGGGAATTGAACAAAGACAGAGTTGCATCTGAAGACAAAGCCACCACAAGTGCAGACACAAACCAAAAGGAATATCTCATAGGCACCAGTGATGCCATTGGGCATGCCTTCAACAGGGCTCAAGAAGAGTTTGGCAAAGCAAATGAAGCTCATTCTCTTAAAGAGTCAGAGGCTTCAAAACTACTCAAGTCAATGAAGAAGGAGGTTAGTATTTTTGAATTAATAAAGATGGATGGGAAATTCAGGTCAGAATTATTGCAGATAGTTGATGAGGCTTCTACTACAAGCTTAGTGGCAAAGACTACTATTTTACATAAAGGGATAATTATCGGGGAAGCACCCCTTACAGATTATAAAAGTCCTCGGCTTACAATATCAATCAAGGGTCATGAATTTCAAGGTGTTATTGTGGATGGTGGTTCTGACATTAACTTGATGCCTGAACATACCATGAAAAAGATTGGACTCCACCCTTCAAGACCTGCAAATTTCACTGTTACTTTGGCAGATCAGAGCAAAGTAAGGCCCTTGGGGGTAATCCCAAAAGTTCCACTTGAACTTTACAAGGTAATCTATTCATTCTAGATTTTGTGGTTTTAAGATTGCCCCAGGTTGAAGGAGGATTTCCTCTCTTAATTGGAAGACCTTGGCTGAGGTATGCCAGTGTCATTCATGATTGGGGCAAGGACACTATGTGGGTACAAAAGAAAGGGCAGGAGCTGACACAGATTCATTTAGAAGAAGGCCCAGACAATCAAGGAAACACTAGTATGATGCAAACAGTTAGCGTTTGCATGGAAACAGAATCGGAGGATCAACCCCAAATAGATTTTGAGGAAGAAGAGGATATTCTACATTGGCTCCAAGCAGGCAACTCTTCCTCTTGTTTTGGAATTTTACTTAATAATCCTTGCACGACTGAAGGTTATGATGAAGATAAGGAAAAGGTCCAGGTTGATGGATTGGGAGAGCCCATCACAGACCACAGAAGGGCCAGGAAGATACCCCTCAAATACAACTTGGAGGAGGATGTGACAACCACAGATAAAGAAGTTTCTAAAGCTAAAAGCAAGGTAAAAAATTCTGGTGTTGAATGTTCTTTCCCAATTCAAGAGATCCCTGCAGGATGGATGCAGGACAAGGAGGAACACATTGAAGTCCAAAATACACCTGCTTATGAAGCAATGCACGAAAAGCTAGTAGAAGAAGACAAGGAAGCAGATGCACACGAAGATAATATGGTAGCGAGAAATCCTGTCCAAGAAATACACTTAGGCACTCAAGACAATAATCAGCCAGTTCTGGTGGCCACTTGGTTGTGGAGCCACACAGGGCTCCTTGAAAAGGTAAAATCATTCTTGACCCAGTATGTAGATGTTTTTGCCTGGCATTATAAAGACTTAGAAGGAGTGCCTGCAACTTATGGAGAGCACAGAATCCCTCTGGTTGATGGAGCCAAACCCATCAGAGGAAGGAGTTATAGACTTAATCAAAAATATGCCGAAGCTGTCTATGTGGAAATCCAAAAGATGGAGGATGCAGGAATCATCATTCCTATTGAACACTCAGAGTGGCTCTCACCTATGGTTATAGTACCGAAGAAGAATACTAATAAAATCAGAATTTGTGTTGACTTTAGAGCACTCAACAAGGTGACCATTCCAGATGGTTTCCCTATGCCTTTTGCAGAACAGGTCATTGAAGAAGTGGTTGGGCATGCATTATATAGCTTTATGGATGGATTCAGTGGCTATAACCAAATATCAATACATCCAGAGGATCGTGAAAAGACTGCTTTTATCACACCTTGGGGAACATATGTGTATGTAAAAATGCCATTTGGGCTCAGAAATGCTCCAGCCACCTTTAACAGAACGGTCAATCTCATTTTTGGCCCCCTATTGCTAGAATCACTTAGAATCTTCATGGATGACTTCTCTTCGTTTTCAGGATCTCACAAGGAAACTCATCTAGATTGTTTGGACCACCACTTGACGCAGCTGCAGAATATTTTCAAAAGATGTAGGGGGACTAAGTTAAAGCTCAATCCAAACAAATGTCATTTCCTTGTGACAAAAGGAACCCTCTTAGGACATGTGGTGTCGGCTAAAGGTATGGCCCCAGATCCTGACAAAATCATTTCTATATTAAAGTTGCCTAAACCTAAATCCCCTAAAGAGATTCAGAGTTTCTTGGGGCATACTGGATACCATAGAAGGTTTATAAAAATGTATGCAGAGATAGCTAGACCTCTGGCTAGACTTACAGGCAAGGAAGTACCTTTTAAATGGGAAGAAGAGGAGGAAAAGGCATATCAAACATTACGGTCAAGGTTAGTGTCTGCTCCTATCTTGGTCACACCGGAGTGGTAAAAAATCTTTCATATACATGTCGATGCTAGTGCCTATGCAGTGGGGGCAGTTTTGACCCAACCCAGTGCAGAATTTAAAGTGGATAGGCCAATTCAATATGCCAGTAGAATCCTGACCAAGGCTGAAAGGAATTACAGTACTACCGAAAGGGAAGCCCTAGCAATGGTCTTTGCTGTCCAAAAATTCCGTCATTACTTACTGGGGGTAAAATTTATTATTATAACAGATCACCAACCACTAAAATACCTACTCAACAAACCACAAGCCACTGGTAGAATATGGAGGTGGTTATTGTTGTTCCAAGAGTTTGATTTTTCTGTGGTTCATAAACCAGGAAAAGAAAATGTTATGGCGGATCACCTATCCAGAATAAATATGATGAATCAAACTAGTGGAATCAATGATGACTTTCCAGATGCTCATCTGTTTGCTGTAAAAGCTCAAGGTTGGTATTACGACATCAAAAGATTCATTAAAACTGGGTTGTATCCAGAAAAGGCTAGTGCTGTACAAAAGAAGAGCCTGCTAATCAAGAGTAGACCATATACCTGTATCCATAGACAGGGCAAGGATGACCGGTTCAGGAAGTGTTTGGAAGAAGAAGAAGTGAGGGAAGTCCTTCACTCTGCACATGAAGGAATAGGTGGTGGGCACCTTCCAGGGCATATTATGAGTCAGAGGATACTGGATGCTGGTCTATGGTGGCCTACACTATTTAGGGATGCAGATGAATGGGGAAAGGCATGTGACATTTGCCAGAGGTGTGACCTAAGCCAACAAAGCAGAGACATAACCCCTTGGTTGTTTCCACTTCCTGGCAACCATTTGAGAAGTGGGGGCTAGATTTTGTAGGGCCCATCTACCCTCCCGCTTTTCCAAAAAGAGAAAAATATCTCTTGATAGCTACAGATTATGCGACAAAGTGGGCTGAAGCTATTGCCTCCCCCGATTGCACTGCCCAAACTGTTGCTGATTTCATTTATAGTAGCATCATTTGCAGGTTTGGTTGTCCACTTGAAATTTGTACTGATCAAGGTACCCATTTTGTCAATAAAGTCCTGTAAGAAATCTTCAACAGGTATAGAATTCTTCATAGGACCTCTTGTGCTTACTATCCACGAGCAAATGGACAGGCTGAATCGACAAATAAGGTTTTAATCTCAATGTTAAGAAAGGAGTGTATGTTGCAGCCCACTTCATGGGGCATTGCTTACCAAGGTACACTTTGGGCATACAGGTTAGCCTACAAAGAGGCCATCGGATATTCCCCATTCCAACTGGTTTATGGCATATTACCCATCGAGCCCTTTGAATTTTTACATGGATCCCCTAAGATAGCATTCATGCAGGAAAAGAAGGATTGTGATGTCTCTCAAAGGCTAGGAGCACTACATAAAGTGGAGGAGATTCGTCTACTAGCGACCAAACAATTGATAGAGACTCAGATGAAGAGGAAGGAGGCACATGATCGACATCTGTGGAACAACAACATTGAAGCTGGCATGTTAGTTCTTCTCCATAAACCTAACCCTCATACGAATGCAAAAGGAAAATGGATCCCTCATTGGGAAGGCCCTTTTCGCGTTCTGAAGACGTTGCATTGGGGTGCTGTGCAGTTAGAAACACTCAATGGAGCCACCATGCCGCTAGTAAATATTTCTAGACTCAAAGCCTATCATAAAAAGTTCTAACATCCCACTCCATAGTTCTTAGGTCATTTTGTTTTTCTATTGTGTTCCTTTAATCATTGCTAATAATTGCTAAAAAAATATGTTGCGCAAATACACAAATTTTGGTGCAAATTTTTTTTGGATGGCTCTTAGTTCTACGCAGAAGCTTTTAATGCTAGCCTTTTCTTTGTTTATCTCTTGGATGGATGAGATTAAAGTTGGCTTCTCCTCTCTTTTGAACACTCTTTTATGCTAAACCATCCCTTGCTGTGAGGTGAGCCCTTAGTCCTCCTTGCTATATAATGGGAACCCTCATTCATTCCGCCTTCAACTCCATCTTGCTGCAAGATCATCTCAATTGAACTCAGAAGTCTGCAATGCCCGAGTCTACAGGGCTGCCCAACTCTTCAAAAGCTTGCATGGCTTTTCAGTCGTTGACTCCCGAGGCTAGAGCAATAACATCTCTGCCCACCCCCCCTCGATCCTCGCCTCCCCCTCCACTCCACTCCCGCCTCCCCTCCACACCCCCTCCCGCCCACCCACCCGCCACACTCCCCCTCCACACCCCCTCGCGCCCACCCTCCCTCTCCACACCCCATCCCACCCACCCACCCGCCACCCTCCCTCTCACTCCACGCCTCCCCCTCCACTCCATAAACGCCTCCCCTCCACACCCCCTCCCGCCCACCCACCCTCCCTCTCAACATCCCCTCCCACCCACCCACCGGCCACCCTCCCTCTCACTCCGCGGCTAACCCTCCACTCCACTCCCGCCTCCCCTCCACACCCCATCCCACCCACCCAACCGCCCACCCTCCCTCTCCATACCCCCTCCCGCCCACCCACCCGCCCACCCTCCCCCTCCACACCCCCTCCCGCCCACCCACCCGCCCACCCTCCCTCTCCACACCCCCTCCCACCCACCCACCCGCCATCCTCCCTCTCACTCCACGCCTCCCCCTCCACTCCACTCCCGCCTCCCCTCCACACCCCATCCCACCCACCCAACCGCCCACCCTCCCTCTCCACACCCCCTCCCGCCCACCCATACGCCCACCCTCCCCCTCCACACCCCCTCCCGCCCACCCACCCGCCCACCCTCCCTCTCCACACCCCCTCCCACCCACCCACCCGCCACCCTCCCTCTCACTCCATGCCTCCCCCTCCACTCCACTCCCGCCTCCCCTCCACACCCCCTCCCGCCCACCCTCCCCCTCCACTCCACTCCCGCCTCCCCTCCACACCCCCTCCCACCCACCCACCCGCCCACCCTCCCTCTCCACACCCCCTCCCGCCCACCCACCCTCCCTCTCCACACCCCCTCCCACCCACCCACCCTCCCTCTCCAAACCCCCTCCCACCCACCCACCCGCCACCCTCCCTCTCACTCCACACTGTCGTCGAGATTTTCTCTTCCTCTCTCACTTGTGAAGGCCTACAAAAAACATATTTGGTGAAGGTAGCCAGAATTCCCCGAGAAGTACAGGATGCATCAAGGATGTCAAAGGAAGGTCACATACAAAGTTTCAAAGAAATCAAGAAAGTCCATGGTAGCGGTCAAAGTTGGTCAAAGCTGGTCAAAGTTGGGAAATTAGGGCAAAAATTTCATTGTCACCAAATTAGATGAAAATCCATATACTTGTAAAGATTGTCAAAGGCAGTCTATAGCCCAAATTTCAGCAGAAAATGGATTTGGTAGCACATTGATATGCTATGTTCATTTTGTAAAAATGTATTTTTTCTAGTTTGACCCTACAAATTCTTGTATAGAAATTTATTTTAGCCATATGGTTTGGCATGTATAAAGACCATATGTGGCTACATATTTGTATAAAGTTTCAAGGCTATCTGAGCTTCCTAGACACCTTAATGCCACCTTGCAAGCTTCCAAATGTAGTCAAACTTGTACAAGTTAGATTCAGATGGGAGTTTTTTCTGCATATTTCTGAAGGAGATCTTTGGAAACATAGTCCTACAATGTTTCATCTTCATCAAAGACTTTTTGGAGGGTCAAGGAGCACAAAGTCCAGTTTTCAAGGTCACCGCAGTTTTCTAGAATAAGAAAATTGAAGGCTTGAATGTCTGCCACATGTCAAAATATGATTGAACCATGTTGTACGGTCAAGATGAGCTCATATTCAAGGGTGGAGATGCACTAAAGCATAAAGGAAGGAGGATCCACGAATTTTTTCCATAAAAGAAGACCTTTTTTACAATCAAAGATCAATAATGCAGCATTTCTCCAAAAATAGTGGCTTATCTTATCCGAATTGATGTCAGCACTCATCCGACGGTCTAGATCATCCCCAGATCCAATGGTGGAGAATGAGGGCGCCTAAATTTCACTCCTTTACACTAGATTTGATAGAAAGAACAATTCCAAGCCATTGATTTGATTAATCAAATGGTTGTAATCGAAAGTAGTGATCCTAGAGTTGAGAGGTGATTTCTCTAGATCCAAGGGCCCAAATTCATTCAAAAAACTATATAAACCCCCCTCCAAACTCCTAGAGCATCATTGTTAGGCATCCATAGGGCTCATGCTAGCTTACGGTTTCCTTGAGACGATCACCCTCGGTTGAGCGAGTGAGGATCCAAGGTGAGCTAGTATGAGTATAGAACCTAGTTTCAAATTTAAGTTAGAACTCCTATCTAGGATAGGCTCTTGAAACCAGCATCTCTATCTTGACTCACCCTCGGTGGAGCGTGTGAGTGAGTTAGAGCTCATTTTAATGAGTCTTAGACTTCTTTAGTTAGACGTTACGAGCCTAGACAGACATAGGGTCACTGGAGTGGAACTCACCTTCTTACGTGTGACATTCGGTTGAACTGTCATGGTTTGAGGGTCGGAACCACCTTTGATCAGTAGACTGCTTAGCATGACGTACCACGACGATATTTTACATGTAACTTAATTCAAATCCTTTTAATTCATGTCACTTGTCACTTGTCTCTTGTCTCCTCTCTCAGTCTCTTAAGTACTTTTACATGTCTTCTATTTCTTCTATGTGTGAGAAGGCTCCGCAGTATTGCGTTGAACCAGTGAGGATGTTTCTTTGAGCTTGTGAGTAAAATCCATCATCATAATTCACTTGCATGCATATAATCCATACAAATCCATACATATTTATTAGTTTCTGAAAGTGTATAAGAAGCTCCAATATTGGACCATTCTTCCTTTCGAAACTGATTTATGTGAAAGGATTCCATCTATTCTCGTCATGCATACATATCATCCAAAGAAGACTATGCATATGGATTGGAATTAGGAAGTGTTTAAGAAGCTCCTTCAATGGACCATTCTTCCTTCCAAATTTCATTTGTATGTATGGTTCTCTTTCATTCTTATCATTCATGTTCATAAATCTAACTTGCACTCCTACATTCCCATTCCCATAATTATTTCAACATCTCTCTCTTCTCCATACTCAACATTAATTTCACCTTCACATCTTTAAACCTTCCAACATTCATTAGCTTCATACACCCTGTGTGTGCCACGACCGGACCCGATCCACCCGGATTGCGATCACCTCCACATTTGAACCCGACGTGAAACGCTTCGTGGCATTTGCTTCTGATCTTGTTGGGAGGTTGTGATCCATATCCTTTGTTTCATATTTTTCATCCTCATCATATCATTATCACCATTCTTGAGTGTTACACTGGATTTCTCACAATATCGTGCACATCTTCGTCGTGAAGTAAACACATTTGTGAGAGATCTAGAGCATCGTGCATCACTTGCTTATTCACATAAGATGGAGGAAGGATTCAAATCCCTTATTGTTGAGAAACAAGGCCAAAGAATAGTCTCTTCTATGTTGAGAGAGAAGGGAAAATTCAATGGCATCAACATTACAAGCTACTTAGATTTGTTTGAAGAGCAAGCTATGATTTTTGGTCTTCCCGAAGATCTTTTGATATCATTCTTTGAACGAATTGTTGATAGCTCTATCATAAACCGTGTCACTCAATATGATAGTCTTCCTTGGAGTGATTTTAGAAAGGAGATGCTCAAAGGATTCTATCTTTAAGATTATAGCCAACATAATCGGGATGGATTCTTACGATGGGTCAATTCCCCAAAGCCTAGTAGCTCTATTACTCACTTACAAAATGAGTATATTAGACGCTATGAGCAACTTCCTAATGAGGATAAGATAACTTTGGAACCTGATCTTGTGATCAATTTTCTTAAGCTTGTTCATCCTGAAACTCGTAGGGAAGTTGAACGGCGATTAGAAGAACCAGATAAGCGCTATGGTCTTACTGACAATTGGCAAAAAGTGCGTAAAGTAGTAGAGGCTGTAGCCCATAGACATCAAAGACAATCCATGCTTTATGAGCAAACTAGTCTTCCTCAAGCTAGCCTTCCACAAACTAAGGAGCAAGTTAGAGAACAATCCCATGCTATGCTTTTTGACTCTACTCCTATTCCTCAAATGATGGAGCCTAATCAAGGTTTTAAAGTAGAGCCAAATAAAAGTGTAGTTGAACAATCTCAAGTGGATATTCTCACTAAGCAAATGGAAAGTCTTATTGCTACACAATCCAATTTGGCCAAGACTATAGATGCTTTACAATCTAATTACACCAAAACTTTCCAAAATCAAATGAACCCAATGACTTTTCAAGAGCCTAATCAACATGTTATAGCTACCAATCAAAATCCACAAGTAGCTCCTACTCAAGCATATCAAGTTCCTCCAATGCATAATCCTCCAATGCATAATCCTTCAATGCAAAATCCTCATCCTCATGTGCAAAATCCTCAAATGTATCAAAACCTGTATCCTCAAGCTTCTCAAATAGCTTTTCAAAATCCTCAAAATCAAAATTTTCAAAATCATCAACCGTATAATATGGAAGCTCCTCTTGCACCTCAAGTACCACATGTTGCTCCCCAAGCTCCTCAAATACATCAATTGCATTTTCAAAATCCTAATTATCCTTTTCAAGCAATACCTTATCAACAAAATCCTCAATTTCAAAATTTCCCACCACAAGTTAATCAAAATCCTCAAAATCAAAATGGTTTTGTGCGTGGCCCTCGTAGGTGTCCTTGGTGTGATTCGTTAGAGCACTTTTTGAGAGATTGTGAATTATTGAAGGCTGCTAAGGAGCAACGACTAGTAATAGACATAGACAAGAAAATCTGTGACTATCGATCTAGGCTACCTTTGCAAGGAAATTATGGTAAGGGAGGAATGAAAAAACATTATGAAAATATAACCGTAATGGACGTAGGAACTAGAGGAGTGAAACTAGAAGCTCTTGATGAACAACAAGTAGAATCAAGTAAACCCACAAAGGAAGGTGATTTTTCCATAGAGGCTTTAGTAAGAGCACGGGATGAGATTAGGAGAATAACGGCTTGGGAGTCACCGATAGAAGATCAATCTCTTATTTCTCACATATCCAATGTAGAAGAAAAACAAAAAAGAGATGAAGCTGAGCCTAGTGAAAGAAGAGTGACTCGAAAACAAACCTCAGAGGGAATAGAAACAATCATAGAGCAAGGAGAAACATCACAATCCAAAGATAAAAAACAAGAATCAGAACCCAATGAACAAAAACAAGAGGAGAAACAAAAAGGGAAGAAGACAAAGCAAAGAAAAACAGAACCAAAGCCTTTAGATAAACAAGAACAATCAAAACAAACTGAAGACCAAACACGAGAACATGAACAAAAACAAGACCCTGAGCAAAAACAAAAGAAACCAAAGAGAAAACCTAAAGCCATCTTGATTTCAGAAATTGAGAGAAAAATAGATCCTATGGAGATTTTAGATGACATTTTGCTTAAGAGTCAAGTGACTATGTCTTTAGAACAAGTTTTCTCTATTGCAAAGCCTGTTTTTAAAGATAACTTTACCGGCCTAATTAAAAGGAAGAGGTTTCTGCTTAATCTAGATACTGAGATGCAAGATTCTCTAGATCAAGTTCAAGCTATGAATGAAGCCTTAAACTTTGATGAATCTGATGAAGAGGACTTTGATGATGATGAAGTAAATGTTAATAAAAATTTCTTAGGACCTATTCAACCTGACCATGAAAATCATGAAAACAATCCTGAAAGTCACTTTAAAAGAACATTTTGGTCTAGAGGTACATCAGATATGCATGTTAAAATAGGAAATGATAAGAACACTATCACTGTAAATGCATTAGTAGATTCCGGCTCTGAAATCAATGTGATTTCAAGAGAAGTCTATGATAAGTTTTGATGGCCCATAGATAAAGATTGTGGATGGCGTATGAGAACTGCAGATAATGGTGTAGGTACCCTGTATGGAGCTTGTGCTAGTGTGCCCATATCCATAGGAGGAACCACAGAAGAGTTTCACTTTTTTATTCAAGATAATTGCTCCTATGAAGTTCTCTTAGGTCAACCCTTTATTTGTGAGAGTCGTATGGAAACTAAAGCCATGGATGATGGGTCTACCTATGCTAGATTCAAGTCTAAGGATGGAATGCAATCACTTCAAGTCATGACAGTAGGAGTGAATCATCCTAGGAATCGATTGTCAATTAGAAAGAAACCTATTGTTACTCAGGGTCATGAGCAGGCTTGTAGTGATTGTGCACCTCGATTCATGTTTGGAGCTACATATGATCAAAATTTCGGATAGAATCCATTGTTGAGCGGGACAACAGTGGATATTGGTTTGACATCTCGCAGCCAACCAACCTGTTCAATAGTTTGTCACTTTGTTTTCCACATTCTAGATTAGATTTTCTTCATAAGAGTCAATTGTCCAAGTCTTTTATCCAAAAAAACCCAAAAAAATTATAAAAACAACAAAATCATGGAATATGATGAGAAAATTGAGCATGTGATTGAGACATCTCATTGTTTCTCTACTCTTGAGGAGTTAGAGTTATGTCTTCAACAAAATTCTAATTCCCATATTATTCTTATTTCTTCCCTTGACGAGTATGCTCTAATCCAAGAGTATGCTCTCAATATTGACAAGTGCTCGAAATTTAACCAAACACATGATGCCTTAGTTGAAACAAAGTACAAAACTGCAGACAAAAAAATCAAACCCATAGCTCAACCATTACCTCAAGGAAGTAATGAAAAAATTATTGATGTGAAAAATGATCCAATTCTTCGGGATAAGAAAAACATAGGACATACATTCATAGATGAGACAATCAAACAGGTGAAAATTAGTAGAGATGATGACTTTCTTTTGCCAGCAGAGAGAGATAAATTTGAGAGAGTCATACGTAGCCATGGAAAAGCCTTTACTATGTATCCTCATGAGATTGGTTGTGTAGATCCTAAGCTAGTTGCACCCATGATAATCTTTACTATTCCACATATTCCATGGAATCTTCGTCCTATACCTGTTCCAAAGGCTCACTTACCTGAGCTAATGAAACTACTTAAGGAGAAGATAAACATGAGAATTTTAGAGCCATCTTTTGCACCTTACTCAAACAAATGGTTCACTGTGCCTAAAACGAATGGGAAACTACGTTTTATCCAAGATCTCCAACCCGTCAATAAAGTCACCATAAGGAATGTAGGAACAGGACCCATTGTAGATGAGTTTGCTGAATCATTTTCAGGACATTCTATCTATTCAATGGGTGATCTATATTCTGGATATGACCAATTCCAGTTAGCAATTGATAGTCGTGACATAACCACAATGAAAACTCCTTTAGGCTTAGTGCGAATGTGTACTTTACCTCAAGGAGCGACTAATTCTGTGGCTCATATGATGAGTGCTATGAATATGGTCTTACATGACTTTATCCCTCATATAACTATGCCATTCATTGATGATATTCCAATTAAAGGGAGTGAGGAACGTGTAAAGGACATTACTTTAGATTCATCGGGATGTCGTAAATTTGTTCTTGACCATATCTCTGATTGTGAAAGAATATTTCAACGATTTGAAGAGGTAGGTCTCACATTTTCCATAGAGAAATCTGTTTTTGGTGTCAACGAGGTACTTATTGTTGGACATTTATGTGGCCATTATGGTCGAAAGCCATACCCACAAAAAGTTGATGCCATTAGCAAGATTTCTGAAACATGTAACAACGTGAGTGAGGTACGTAGATTTCTTGGTGCTTGCATCTTTTATGTTATTTGGATCCCTCACTTTGCTCATGTTGCTGATTGTCTTTATGACTTGTTGAGGAAGAAACGAAAATTTATTTGGACTGACAAACACACTCAAGCTATGCATAAATTGAAGAAATTATTGCTTGAAGCTCCCATCCTTAAGCATGTAGACTATTCTGCTAACAAACCTATTATATTGACTGTTGATACTAGTCCTATTGGTATAGGTTGGGTCATAAGTCAAGATGATAGTGAAGGGAATAGATATGCAATTAGGTTTGGTGCCAAAATTCTACATGAAACACAACGAAAATATCCACAGATCAAACGAGAACTATGGGGTATGGTAACAACTTTGAAAATAGACAAAGAATATTTCATTGGTGCAAATGTCAAAGTTGAGACTGATTGTTTGCCTCTCATTGGAATGATAGCCAATTGCTCATCTCCTGATATAGCCATGCTTAGATGGATCTCATATATTAAGTTCATAAATCCTGAGTTAGTTCATATTTCAGGTAAGTCAAACTCAGTTGCTGATATGCTATCGAGAGCTAGATTTGATGATGATCTTGAAAGTGATCTAATAAAGAATGTGAACTTAATTGACTATGTTCCACATATATATGAGTATGAGCAATTTCATGAGTCTGAGTACGAAAATGAATGGAGAGACATAGGAAAGTATCTGAGTACACTACAACCATTACCTAACTGGACTACGAATAGATTCCGTAACATTAGGAAACGAGCTTATAACTTTTTCCTATGTAATGGTTATCTTTGGAGACATGCTAAGGGTAAGGTTAAGAATCCACAACGAGTCCTAGGAAAGAGAGGTCTTCAATTGCAAGTAATGAAGGAAATGCATGAGACATTATGGGCAGGTCATAAAGGATTTTTTGGAACATATGAAAAAATTAGAAGTACCTATTATTGGCCTAGGATGTATGTTGACATTAGTAGCTATGTTTCTACATGTTCTACTTGTCAACTTCATTCATCAGTCAAACATAGAGATCCGTTGCATCCTACTTATCCACCTTGTATTCACTACAAGTGGGTAGTAGATCTTGTAACTATGCCTAAAGGTATCGACAAAATGCGTTACATTGTACTTGCAAGAGAAGACTTAACTAATCATGTAGAGGGACGTGCACTACGATCTAAGACCACTTACAATGTTTGCAAATTCTTGCTTGAAGATGTCATAAGTCGCTTTGGGTACATAGAGAAAGTAGTTGCCGATCGTGGAGAGTTAAATGCGAGAGAAGCTAAAGAGTTCTTTGAGCGTCACGGTATTCGTTTGTCTCTCACTACTGCATATAACCCAGAGGCCAATGGTAAAATAGAGAGAGGGCATCCACCTATTGTGAAAGCCATATCTAAAGCATGTAATGGTGACATCAAACAATGGCCTAAATTCTTACCTTTTGCACTTTGGGCAGATAGAATGACATGCACACGTACTACTGGATATATGCCTGCTGAACTCATGTACTGTCAAAAACCATTGTTTCCAATTCAGTCTCATATTTCTGCATGGTCAAATTTTCCTTGGTCTGAAAACATGTCTACTGATGATTTTTTGAGTTTGCGTATTAAACAGTTAGAACAAGGTAAATTAAGACTTGATGATGCTGTTGAAAAATTAAGAGAATCTAGAATGAAGAACAAGCATTATTTTGATAAAACTCATCGATTGCGTCCTAAGCCAATTGAAGTAGGAGATTGGGTGCTCATTTATGATAGTACATTTGACTCTCAATATGATGCACGCAAAAAGCTCACTCAACGGTGGTTTGGGCCATACATAGTATCAAAAGTCAACAACAATGGTACGTATGCTCTTTGTGAATTAAATGGTATTGCACTAAAAACTTTGATTGCAGGTAAAAGGATAAAGTTATTCAAGAAGCGTGATAATGACGAGTACATTTTGGATGAGGACATTGAAGAAGATGACAACAATGAGGCCGATTCATAAACAGGAGTATCCATGTTATAAAAAAAAAATATATATATATATATATCATTAATTTTCAAGTTCATGTTGCTTTGTTTTTTTTCAAGTTCATTCTATTTTTTTTCCATGCTTGTTTCATGCATGTTTTTTTTCAGTCTTTGCATTGCATTGCATATCCACATCACTTGAGTCAAAAAAGGGCAAATGATGATTTCTCTACTTGTGTAAAATTGTATCTTAAGTAGTAACTTATCTACTAAGAAATTGATTATAATCTAGGATTGTGGAAAGATAGGGCATGTAGATTTGGAGGTTTATTTTGGTGACATGACTTTCATATATAAACATGCATATGTATCCAGTATCGAAAGCATAATTGTTGAAATCCTAGCTCTTGCTATTGCATGTTTCTACATCCTTAGTTCATCTCACAGCACTTGTATCGGAGTTTAAACGACTGTTCTCCGTCATCAAAAATGGTTGTACCTTGTATCGGGGTTTAATTTTTCCTCGTCAAAAAAAAAAAAAAAAAAGCTACATGTTACCAAGAAGTTTACACTTTCTTCCACCCCAAAAAAGTGATCGTAACCATAAAGTTGCCGAATCATCATCATCATCAAAAAAAAAAAAAAAAAGAGCAAGCCAAAGGAGGATAAAGAGGCATAGTAGAATAAATCACGGGCTATATAAGCAGATTTATGCATTAGTGGAGTTTAGTTAGATTTCCTTGCATGTTATTAGAGAAAGAGCATATTCATATTTATGTAGGAAAGGAGTTGATCTAAAATAAGCTAAAGATGAAAGATGTCTCTTGAAAATCCTAAATCTTTGTTTATAATCATATTTAAGGTAGATTGCTTTATGAAAAAGGTACAAAATTTTCTTCAAGATGAGAGGAACTGATGCTTAAAACGACTCAATACATCCACTTCCACTTCATATTGATGCTTGTTTTTTTTCTTTCTTGTTGCCAATGTTGCTTGTTCATTTGCATATATGTTGCCTATTTGTTCATGCATATTCATGTTGCCTGTTTCAATTCTTTCTTTCATGCAAATTTTGCTTCATGTCACGTTACCTACTAATTCATGCATATAATCAATTTTCCTTCCATGTTTCGTATGTTGCCTATAAAAGAATTTGATGCCTCGAACATTTTGTTTTTCACAGATGCTAGAGTGGCGCTTCCAGAGGAATCGCAGGTTTAGTGGGGGCGAATGTCGTCGAGATTTTCTCTTCCTCTCTCACTTGTGAAGGCCTACAAAAAACATATTTGGTGAAGGTAGCCAGAATTCCCCGAGAAGTCCAGGATGCATCAAGGATGTCAAAGGAAGGTCACATACAAAGTTTCAAAGAAATCAAGAAAGTCCATGGTAGCGGTCAAAGTTGGTCAAAGCTGGTCAAAGTTGGGAAATTAGGGCAAAAATTTCATTGTCACCAAATTAGATGAAAATCCATATACTTGTAAAGATTGTCAAAGGCAGTCTATAGCCCAAATTTCAGCAGAAAATGGATTGGGTAGCACATTGATATGCTATGTTCATTTTGTAAAAATGTATTTTTTCTAGTTTGACCCTACAAATTCTTGTATAGAAATTTATTTTAGCCATATGGTTTGGCATGTATAAAGACCATATGTGGCTACATATTTGTATAAAGTTTCAAGGCTATCTGAGCTTCCTAGACACCTTAATGCCACCTTGCAAGCTTCCAAATGTAGTCAAACTTGTACAAGTTAGATTCAGATGGGAGTTTTTTCTGCATATTTCTGAAGGAGATCTTTGGAAACATAGTCCTACAATGTTTCATCTTCATCAAAGACTTTTTGGAGGGTCAAGGAGCACAAATTCCAGTTTTCAAGGTCACCGCAGTTTTCTAGAATAAGAAAATTGAAGGCTTGAATGTCTGCCACATGTCAAAATATGATTGAACCATGTTGTACGGTCAAGATGAGCTCATATTCAAGGGTGGAGATGCACTAAAGCATAAAGGAAGGAGGATCCACGAATTTTTTCCATAAAAGAAGACCTTTTTTACAATCAAAGATCAATAATGCAGCATTTCTCCAAAAATAGTGGCTTATCTTATCCGAATTGATGTCAGCACTCATCCGACGGTCCAGATCATCCCCAGATCCAATGGTGGAGAATGAGGGCGCCTAAATTTCACTCCTTTACACTAGATTTGATAGAAAGAACAATTCCAAGCCATTGATTTGATTAATCAAATGGTTGTAATCGAAAGTAGTGATCCTAGAGTTGAGAGGTGATTTCTCTAGATCCAAGGGCCCAAATTCATTCAAAAAACTATATAAACCCCCCCTCCAAACTCCTAGAGCATCATTGTTAGGCATCCATAGGGCTCATGCTAGCTTACGGTTTCCTTGAGACGATCACCCTCGGTTGAGCGAGTGAGGATCCAAGGTGAGCTAGTATGAGTATAGAACCTAGTTTCAAATTTAAGTTAGAACTCCTATCTAGGATAGGCTCTTGAAACCAGCATCTCTATCTTGACTCACCCTCGTTGGAGTGTGTGAGTGAGTTAGAGCTCATTTTAATGAGTCTTAGACTTCTTTAGTTAGACGTTACGAGCCTAGACAGACATAGGGTCACTGGAGTGGAACTCACCTTCTTACGTGTGACATTCGGTTGAACTGTCATGGTTTGAGGGTCGGAACCACCTTTGATCAGTAGACTGCTTAGCATGACGTACCACGACGATATTTTACATGTAACTTAATTCAAATCCTTTTAATTCATGTCACTTGTCACTTGTCTCTTGTCTCCTCTCTCAGTCTCTTAAGTACTTTTACATGTCTTCTATTTCTTCTATGTGTGAGAAGGCTCCGCAGTATTGCGTTGAACCAGTGAGGATGTTTCTTTGAGCTTGTGAGTAAAATCCATCATCATAATTCACTTGCATGCATATAATCCATACAAATCCATACATATTTATTAGTTTCTGAAAGTGTATAAGAAGCTCCAATATTGGACCATTCTTCCTTTCGAAACTGATTTATGTGAAAGGATTCCATCTATTCTCGTCATGCATACATATCATCCAAAGAAGACTATGCATATGGATTGGAATTAGGAAGTGATTAAGAAGCTCCTTCAATGGACCATTCTTCCTTCCAAATTTCATTTGTATGTATGGTTCTCTTTCATTCTTATCATTCATGTTCATAAATCTAACTTGCACTCCTACATTCCCATTCCCATAATTATTTCAACATCTCTCTCTTCTCCATACTCAACATTAATTTCACCTTCACATCTTTAAACCTTCCAACATTCATTAGCTTCATACACCCTGTGTGTGCCACGACCGGACCCGATCCACCCGGATTGCGATCACCTCCACAACGCCTCCTCCTCCACTACACTCCCGCCTCCCCTCCACACCCCCTTCCGCCCACCCTCCCCCTCCACACCCCCTCCCGCCCACCCACCCGCCCGCCCTCCCTCTCCACACCCCCTCCCACCCACCCACCCACCACCCTCCCTCTCACTCCACGCCTCCCCCTCCACTCCACTCCCGCCTCCCCTCCACACCCCCTCCCGCCCACCCTCCCCCTCCACACCCCCTCCCGCCCACCCACCCGCCCACCCTCCCTCTCCACACCCCATCCCACCCACCCACCCGCCACCCTCCCTCTCACTCCACGCCTCCCCCTCCACTCCATCAACGCCTCCCCTCCACACCCCCTCCCGCCCACCCACCTGCCCACCCTCCCCCTCCACACCCCCTCCCGCCCACCCACCCGCCCACCCTCCCTCTCCACACCCCCTCCCACCCACCCGCCACCCTCCCTCTCACTCCACGCCTCCCCCTCCACTCCACTCCCGCCTCCCCTCCACACCCCCTCCCGCCCACCCACCCGCCAACCCTCCCCCTCCACTCCACTCCCGCCTCCCCTCCACACCCCGTCCCGCCCACCCACCCGCCCACCCTCCCCCTCCACACCCCCTCCCGCACACCCACCCGCCCACCCTCCCTCTCCACACCCCCTCCCACCCACCCACCCGCCACCCTCCCTCTCACTCCACGCCTCCCCCTCCACTCCACTCCCGCCTCCCCTCCACACCCCCTCCCGCCCACCCACCCGCCCACCCTCCCCATCCACACCCCCTCCCACCCACCCACCCACCCACCCTCCCTCTCCACACCCCCTCCCACCCACCCGCCCACCCTCCCCCTCCACACCCCCTCCCACCCACCCACCCGCCCACCCTCCCTCTCCACACCCCCTCCCGCCCACCCACCCGCCCACCCTCCCTCTCCACACCCCCTCCCACCCACCCACCCGCCCACCCTCCCTCTCCAAACCCCCTCCCACCCACCCACCCGCCACCCTCCCTCTCACTCCACGCCTCCCCCTCCACTCCACTCCCGCCTCCCCTCCACACCCCCTCCCGCCCACCCACCCGCCCCCTCCACACCCCCTCCCGCCCACCCACCCGCCCACCCTCCCTCTCCACACCCCCTCCCACCCACCCACCCGCCACCCTCCCTCTCACTCTAGGCCTCCCCCTCCACTCCACTCCCGCCTCCCCTCCACACCCCCTCCCGCCCACCCACCCGCCCACCCTCCCCATCCACACCCCCTCCCGCCCACCCACCCGCCCACCCTCCCCATCCACACCCCCTCCCGCCCACCCACCCGCCCACCATCCCTCTCCACACCCCCTCCCACCCACCCGCCCACCCTCCCCCTCCACACCCCCTCCCGCCCACCCACCCTCCCTCTCCACACCCCCTCCCACCCACCCACCCGCCCACCCTCCCTCTCCACACCCCCTCCCACCCACCCACCCGCCCACCCTCCCTCTCATTCCACGCCTCCCCCTCCACTCCACTGCCGCCTCCCCTCCACTCCCCCTCCACCTTCTCTGCCCACTCAGACCACCCTCCCCCTCCACACCCCCTCCCGCCCACCCACCCACCCACCCTCCCCATCCACACCCCCTCCCGCCCACCCACCCGCCCACCCTTCCTCTCCACACCCCCTCCCACCCACCCGCCCACCCTCCCCCTCCACACCCCCTCCCGCCCACCCACCCGCCCACCCTCCCTCTCCACACCCCCTCCCACCCACCCACCCGCCCACCCTCCCTCTCCACACCCCCTCCCACCCTCCCTCTCATTCCACGCCTCCCCCTCCACTCCACTCCCGCCTCCCCTCCACTCCCCCTCCACCTTCCCCGCCCACTCGAATCACCCTCCCCCTCCACACCCCCTCCCGCCCACCCACCCGCCCACCCTCCCCCTCCACACCCCCTCCCGCCCACCCACCCGCCCACCCTCCCTCTCCACACCCCCTCCCACCCACCCGCCCACCCTCCCTCTCCACACCCCCTCCCACCCACCCACCCACCCACCCTCCCTCTCATTCCACGCCTCCCCCTCCACTCCACTCCCGCCTCCCCTCCACTCCCCCTCCACCTTCCCCGCCCACTCGAACCACCCTCCCCTGCCCCCCTCCATCCATTCCCCTCCACACTCCCCTCCTTCCCCCCTTCATCCTCCTCTATCTCTTGTGCATCCCTGCCTGCCGTTCACACAGGCAGCCTGGCGGTACTGGTTCTCGTTCCCACGCCATCCGCAATTATCTCCTTGATGTGATACGACTCCTTCAACGCAGAAAGTTCAACAGCTTGCAGCTCCTTGCAATCTCTCTACTGGGTCCTTTCTACGCAGACCTCTATGGCCAATCCCACCGCACCGGACGACATCTCGGAGCTCACTCCTTCAGCACTGCATACACCCAATCCAAATTACCCTCCTCCTGCGTCTACCACACCCACCACCGGCCTCCACTCCCAGTTCCCTACATTGCCCGTTTCCACTGACCCACAAAATGATGCATCGCCTTCCTCACTTCCTCCTGCCATCCTACATATTCCCACTTATTCGGTTCAATCTGATTCCACGGATATATATTCTCCACCTCCACTCCCTCGCCCTCCTTCTCCTTCTCCTTCCGCTTCTCATTCCTCGCAACCAAATTCGCCCTCAGGAGATTATATACGACTTTTTTGTCCGCCTGATTTAGATATGCAGATTCGTACTCATTTATCTCTCCCAACCATCGAACTCCGTCGCCTTTTCTCTTTTGAAAATCTTCAACAGGCGGGTCTCTGGGGCTTGGCCACCGTTTTCCTGAATGATCCCTCCAATTATAGTGATGTCTATGAAGCTATCCGCCTCTTTCCTAATTTTCGCACAGGTCCTCTCTCCATTTCCGCTCTTGCTGCCAGCCTCGGCTCCTGCCCCGTCGATTTCCGTAATCCTCCGTTCTTATATTCTGGATTGTCAGCCTCTGCCACAATTGCCTTTTGTAGAGATCGCTTCGACACTAATGCCCGATTTTCCATCCGCATGACATCCATTCTTAATGCATTCATTTTCTTCTTTTTGCTTCATAGTCCCACATCTTCACTCCCATGGTCCGATATTCGTCTTGCTGATCTGCTTTTTTGCTTCCTAAATAGCCGCCCATACCCTTACGCCGCCCTCATCTATGGTTCCTTAAATTTGCGCTCTCGTCGCCTTCGTGAAGCTGTCTCTAGAGGCTCTCGCACATTCTCCTTATATTCTGGTCCCTTCATAGCTTGGCTTTATCACATACTATCGCGCTCTGACCCTAATTCCCCTCTACTTCCGTCGCAACCCAACATACCTTCCACTTCAAATCCTCCTTCCTCCCCTCCACTCTCCATCGACTCGGCTTCCGTTTCCACACCGCTATCGGCTCCCCCTGATCTCACTTCCCCCCCTCTACACTCTTCTTCGCATATCTTTTCCTCCTCTCTAGATATCGCGCCTATTCCTTCCCCTGATCCTGCTCCGGCACATGGCCCTTCTTCCACACCAGCTTTCCGGCCGCTCATTCAAACGCAGCTCAACCCCCGACACCCGACCTGTACACCACCTCGTCCTCCCCTTTCCGCCCCCACTCCGTCCACTACGGTTCCATTCAAGCGACCCAATCCGCCTGCATCTCCTCTCCATCATCCCGATGCATCTCCTCTCCATCATCCCGATCCACCTGTTGCACCCTCCCCTCCAATTGATCTCCCTTCCGCCCCTTCCTTTTTGCATTTGCTCCGCGATGCTAGTGCAGCTGCTTCTGGCAGTGCTCATGCCTCCAAAGTGTCTTTGGATTCTGTATCAGCCGCCGCTTCTATTCATCATTATGATCATTTGGTTCATGCATATCATTCACAGTCACATTAAATTCCAGTTTTCTGATTCCATGCATGTGTTTTTACATAGTAGAGGATTATGATTGTTCACTGATGGGACATGTGATTGGCCATCCCTATCTATTTCATTTTTATCAACTGAGTTTAGTTGCTTGTCAACTGGGAGACATGTTATACTTTATGGAATAATGGAATGTTATATGCATTCTAATGTCTTGAGGGTTTTAATGTGATTTTGTGGTTAGATATAGCAAGTGAAGACTCATGAGGGTGTGAAGGCACATGGACTTATTTAGATATTTAGAAGAATATGTAGAAGTTAGTATTTTAGTTATTTTTTGTAGAAATAATAGGTCGCTTTAGAAAGCACCATCTTTGACAATTGAAAATCAAGAAACAAAACAAGTAGTAGAAAAGGATCAAGAAACTATTGAAAAGATAGATAATATTCAAGAAAGTGAAATGAAGAAAAAAAATAAAATCTCCAAAGGCTTTGCTAATTTGAGAACTTGACATGAAGAATGATGCAAAGCAGATTTTGAATGAAATTTTACTAAAGTCAAATAACAATGTCTTAGGAACAAGTCTTCTGAGTTGGGAAGCCTGAATTCAAAGACAATGTCATTAAACTCATTAAGAGGAAAAGATTACCATTACATGAAGATATAGAGATGGAAGAAGCACCTAAGATTACTCAAGTAATGAATAAAGTTGTTTCCTTGAATGACGCATCTGATAATGAAGAGGATAAGATCGCAATTTATCAAGTGAACAAGAATTATCCTGGACTATTTATAGTTGATGATGAGAAAAGAGAATCTGAGAGTCATTATAATAGAAACTTATGGGCAAGAGGGACAATAGACGTAAAAGTGAAATTGGGAAAACGAAGAGATTCATACTTAGCTTTGGCCTTGATTGACTTTGGTTCAAATAAATGTGATATCTAGGAATTTTTATAAGAAAACTTAGATGGTTGATTGACGAACATCATGGCTGTGAGATCAGGTCCGCTCACAATGGCTCCGACACTGTGTTTGGAGATTGTGCTTTTATGCTTGTGAAAATTGGGGGATATGGGTTGTAGAGGAAAGTAGTACAGATGTAGTGGTTGTCCGGTACATTGGAAAGCATCACACTATTTGACATAAGCCTGAATATCTCTTTGCATCATGGGCCACCATAATCCACTCTGTAAAATCTTTCTATAGGTTAGATCTGCAGAGAAATGTTCATAAATGATGTTGAGTGAGCCATTAGGATCACAAGTGGAACTTCATGTGTAGGGATACACTAAAGCCTGATACTCAAAGGCTGATAGCCGAGACAAAATTGGGTGCACAATCAGTAGTGAGGAAGAATTAGCATATCACAGTATGAATCAATAGTGGGCAAAGGAACTGACAATGAATTGGGAGCTATATTCATATAAATGGTATGTTTTAGCATTATATGGACAAGACTCTATGAAATGCCTTATTGTGTTGCAAATGGCACAATGGATTTAATTTAGTGTGCAATTAACTCCCACAGGACCGAGATTTTAGCATTTGGTTCAAATATATATGCTTTAGTGGATTCTCACTTCTATTTTTATCAGATTTCAACCATTCAAGGTCTTTTGTAGAACCACGTACTTCATTTGCACCCTTTTTTTCTACCTACCGTGTAATATTGTCTTGAAGTTAATATTGTTCATAAGTTCACTACCTTTTTTTTCTATGTCAGTATTTCAATCGGGATAGTTAGTATCATAGTAACACTTGGATTAGAAAGCTGACCAATTTTAGGCCCACTAATTTGGCCCTTTTGTATTGCGGTGCTGATTGATTTGGCCACATTTCAGTTGATTAGTTGACCATAGAACCTTTTTGTAGGTCTTTTCATGCATCTAATTTTAAACCTTTTCAAACTCCTCTTAAGGCATCATTACTACTGGCGGCCTGTTCATGGCACCCACCCTCCACATTCCACTTTCAATTGTTTATCCGTTCACATTTTGGTTGGTTGGCACCCAGATATTCTCTACGTCTATTACCATTCTGATTGATTCCTTATCGTTCCTTGCCATGTCTATTTAATCTTTGAGGTTTTATTTCTTTCCTTTACCATAGGTCTTTAGTTTGCGACTTGTGCTTTATATGTATTTGTGTGTTTGCATTTTCGTGTGTAGCATGTACCTGGCAGCCATGGAAGCCCTATTTCATCTCGCTAGATTTGGTGATCTCATGTCTCTTGAGCTTGCAAAGTACTTTAAAGCTCACGGATTGCTCCCTTTCACCCAACTTCCCTCGCTCATAGTGTTGGTACACCCCCTCTCTATGACTCTTGCTCGAGCAATAGCCGACTCCTCAGCATCTGTTACTTCTAGGCCTGTTATAGAGTCATTTTTCATGACTTTCATCACGTTCATCTAAGTCTGCCTAATGAAGGCCAGATTGAGATCACCCAATCACCCTTAGATACCATGAATGCCTTATTCCTCCGCAAACCCTCCAACGGATATGCTATTATGTGCCACCCATCTCCGAAATGCCATGCCCTTCAAATCCTTGTTATCACCATAAAGTTCTAGAAGCAAAATAATGGCATTTTGCACCCTATGTATTCTATTATTGACATGGCTACTTGAGAGTTGGCCAATTGGGCTATGTTTTATTTTTGTCACATTCACAATGAGTTCCACACGTATTTAAAATACCTAGCCAAAGGAGATTTTCCACAAACACGTTTACCCCATGTGTTTTCTTTTCTCCTTTCATATGCACCATTTTTCATTCCCACATCCATTGTTACTCCCCTTCTCCTTGTGTGAGTGCCTCTTCCCACATGGATCAAGATGATGAGGTTGAAAAAGATTCCATGCTTATAGGTTTCCTAGAAGCACCACCGTGTTGTAGAAGCCTCTACTCCCACTTCCAGTTCCTCTTCCACCCATAAGGCCACCATGATCGTAGTCACAACCAAGGAGGTGTCAACATTCATTGAGATCACAAAAATCCATTGTCAATCCACTATTGAAGGTGTCATCCAGATCATTAAGGTTGTTGATACAGCTATTAGCTCACCAAAGAAGATTAGTGCACTCATTCTGGACCACAATGTGCATTGTCCGGTAAAGATGGCAATCTCTTCAATGCTTGATGAAGTTATTCCTTGCCTCAAAGATCCATTCATTCCATAGGAAGCAACAATGGTTGCTTTGGCCATTATTGAGAAAGACATCTCCTCAAACACCATTCCTTCTAGCATTCTTTGCCCTATAATACCGATGGTGCTCTCCGCTCCCATTCTCTCCTTGGATGCTAATTACAGGGATGATCAGCAAACCATAAGCATGTAAGTGGCCTCTTTGGACTAGTCTTCTCTCCACTCCACGAAGATTTATGTAGCTTGAGGATCAATTGCTGAACTCTCCCTTCCTACTAGGCCATCTCTTCAATTGGGCCTAGGTCGAAACCCTTCCCTATATGATTTCTCCAAGCTTGGCCATTATCTGATCAAGAAGACTTGAGTTATTCAATCTAATCTAATTGTAGAGAAGCAGATGTTAAAGAAAATAATTTCAACACAAACTCGATATGACTAAAGCGGACATTGCTCCTCTTCAAAAGGAAACTCTTGTAGCATAGGCATTACAGCTACATCAGCAAGTGAAAGACAAGGATCATGAATTGGATGAGTTCAACCAAGCTTTAGACGAGAAGAATGCTACCCTATATAGAATTGGTGTTGTTTCAGAAGAAACCATAGCACCACCTACAATGTTAGAGCAAGCTTGTATAGAGATGAATGTCAAAGCTATCCAGTGGGAAAAGGAGCAGGCAGCAACGAAGGAAGAACTATTTCAAAAGGCTCAAGAATTGACTTGAGATATTAGTGTAACCATACAGTTGACAAAGGAGTTGCATGCCAATCAAAAAGAATGTTGGGTATATTTCATGACCACAAGATTCAAGGCCCACAAATTGCATCGACTAGAGAATATACTCACTAACTAGACTGAGAAGCTAAAGAAGATTGAAGCAAAAGTAAAAGATAGCAGAATTTAGTGTCGTGTAGCTCTAAAAAATGAAGTTTGATTACGAGAATATTTTGTGGTAAACTAGATTCAATCAATAATTCCTTAAGCTGCTACTAAAAGCTTATGAAGCTCGAATACCCAATTGCTCTATGCCGAGCATATAAAGAAATTGTTAAAACCTTCAAAGAGAAAGATTAAACAAAGTTTCGAGAAGCTTGCACACTGCATACTAGAGATTGAAAGGTATAGATAACACAACTAGAGATAATGGAGAAGATCCCACAGCTTGTTATTCTAGGTATTAAATGAGATCTCTTGATTACAAGAACTCCCTGTTAGGCCGGTGGTGTGATCGATTGTAATTATCTATATTGGCACACTCTTGTAATCTGTTCACAAATTCATACAAAGAAGAGAACACTTGTGTGATTCCTACACGAGTCCATGGGATTCGTTTGCGGTAGAGGAGCATTGCGGAGAGAGACTTTCTTAATAAGTGTATTTGGTATTTTTGGATTATTGTATATTAGTGCTTTGTTAATTTACAAATATTTAGTGTGTAGTTAAAGTTAAGTTGGATGAAGATTATTGTGGTTGATATCTGACACAGTTATATATTATCTGGAAGTGATAATCTGAATGTTAAGTTGTAGCACTCGAGTTGTGTAATTGTATACAATAATAACATAACAACATTTGACTGTAAGGTGAAGTGGTGATAAGATTCGATGATAACTTGTAAGTATTGCAAAGTATCGGTGTATGATGAAGTGTAGAATTTAGATTGAATATGATTCGGGGAAGGTTACGAGATATGATTATACTAGAATCTATATTGTAATTTAGAGGATTGGTTTTAACACATTACCTTAGTAATAGGAGTGGGGAAAAATACCAAGGATCCCATCTACAAGATTCTACCACCCCAAGATCCTTGAGAACCTATCCTATCTACATTAGTGTTACCAAAAAAGGCCACTTAAGGAGCGGAGGTTAAAATCCCTTCAGGGAGACGAACAGGACTAGAACAAGGAACAAGACAAGAAGTGCAACTGGAACATTGAAAGTAGTTACTTGTAATCAGGACTCCTTGAGATTCCAAGACTAGTATTGGCAAGATTGAGTATGTATGTGGCCAACCCCTCCTTAGAATCAAGCAAGAAGACTATCAATCTTAGGGGTTTCACATCTTTATGACAAAATGAAAGCATTTTTTTCTCCAAATTTTGAACCAAACATGAGATATAGAAGTCACATGGAATCTAAGGTTCAAGATGGTTTCCTTTATCCATGACATAGGTTGGATCATAAGTCAAGATGATGATGAGGGATGGAGATACAAAGTGTGCTTTGGTGTAAAGATACTCATGACAATCAAAGAAAGTATCCATAAAAAAAGAGAATTATGAGGATTGGTGACTTCATTAAAATCTAATAAAGAATATTTCATTTGAGGTAATGTTCTAGTAGAGAACGATTATCTTCCTCTAACAGGTATGATTAATAATTTTTCTTCTTGGAATATTGCTATGCTTAGGCGGATTTCATAGGTAAAGTTTATTAATCAAGATTTTTTCCATATAGCTGGGAAACTTAATATATTTGCTGATATGCTTTCAACAACAAAGTTTGATGATGATTCTCATGATGATGATGAGATACAAAGAGATTTAAATCTGATGAGCAATTCTGTGACAATGAGTATGATGGAGAATGAAAAGACATAGGAAATTATTAGAGTTCATTGAAACCTTCCTTAGGCTTGTCCACAAATAATTTTAGATCCATCAGGAAAAAGTCTTACACCTTCTTCCTGAAGATGGGATTATTTGGCGACACTATAAAGGTAAGGTGAAGAATCCACAATGTGTATTATCTAAACCCTCCTTGTATTTATTACAAGTGGGTTGAACATTTATATAAAATGACAACTTAACTTGAAATGAGTCGATAGGAAAGATTGTTATTGTAAAGTCTAAATGAGTTCTATTGTAGTTTAACTTATCTTTTATGATAGTATGCTGACTAAAGGAGTTTTCAATCATAAATTAGGTATTTTAAAGTCTTCTTTATTTTTGCTTAAATCCTGTATTTGCATATGAAAGTCACAATTTTGTTTTCCCAAAAAAAAATCATTAAAATAAAATATAAAAACAAGTTCAAAAAGAATCTTGATGCCCTTTTACTTGACTTTGCAAGCTGACCCATCAAGATGATGTGCAAGTTTAGTGGGGACATATGTTGGGATGAAATCCCTTGAACATTGTGTAGCGAATTATTTCAAAATTTGTTTTTTAGTGACTCTGATTTAATGATATGTCTCTCGAAATAAGAAAAGAGTTTGTATTTGTTCAAATGCTTGATTCATTTAAATGAGAATGTAAAGAGAGCTTTCATTTTTACACTAAGTGAGTCATTGGACCTATGGAAATCCTAGAAACCTATAAAACTATGTGTATAAGGTTCATTAATTCTTTACCCCTTCAAATTTCTCGTTTTGACCCCTTTATTTGTAACCATGTTTAATTGAGAACTTAAACAACCTTTACCACTCCGAAACCCTAATTAATTGGTAGATGTTGGTAATACATCTAATAGTGGCCAAAGGCATCAACACAAAGGAAGCATGTAAGACGAGAATGCAGTGAGTGGGGGGGCCAGAAACTTCCTTTTTTTCAAGATATATACATTATGATATTCTTTGTATTTAGCAGCTCCATTTTGTGCAAGCCAAAGAGTTCTCCAACTTGAGGAGCCTAGGTAGAAGAAGCATACCAATTTTGGTTATTTCTAGACCTCATTTGGACCTTCAAATGACCTTGAGAACCTATTTTATAACTATGTCAGACACTAGGTATGAAACCGGTGAAAACTAGTCTAGAATCTATAAAAAGAGCTAGGAAGCTCATTTTTGAGGTTAGCTAGTGTGAGCTTATAGCTATTCTTGAGCTTGTTAGAGTGTTCTTGAGTAATAGAGCTTGGTCATGAACTTCCATTGCTTCTCTCTTGTCTCTACCATGTGTGTATATGTGTGTGTACATTCTCATGCTTCTCTCCTTCACCTTCACTAACTTTATGCATTCACAATCTTGATATCACTCCTATCTCTTCTGGAGATTGAAAATTAAGGAGGTGGAACTTCATAGTGTGGAGCTTATCCTAGCCTAGAACAATACCAAGTTGGCACTATGGTCGGGGATCGAGTTTTAGGATGAATGCTTGATGGTAAGAGTATAGTCAAATTTAGTGTTGGAAGGTAAATTATTTCAGTTTTTTGTTGTTCATTTTGCATTGTTTTTAGTGTTTTTCACCTTCTCTAACCTCCCCTTTCATCCCCACATCATCTTTGCACATCCCACAAAAATCAGATAATTCACCCTATTCACCTATTCACCTATTCACCTATTCACTCCATTTTTCCCATTTGCACATGTGAGAAAGCCTTTGAGCAAGTTCATGCTTGTGTGTTTTTTAGTTTTCTTGCAAGAAAAACACTCCAATACAGTAGGGAATCTCTGTAAAAGGTAAGAAATTTAAGTTTTTGTCAGTTCTACTGTAGGTATCAAACCATCACAATGGTTTAAGAACTTCGCCTGTTTGGGAATATGTCATAGGCATAATGAAGAGCACACATGCGCACAAAGGAAGCAAGAGTCGCATTTGAAAAATTAGCATTCTAGTGGACCATCGCAATTGGATCACCCCATCATGATGGGGTGTCACCATTGTGACCAGCTCATGCCATCGCGACGGCTTGATCGAACCATCACAACATGCTCAGGCCATCATGACGGTTCAAGTGGACCATCATGATGGTCTAGGACCATCGTGATGTTCAAGTATACAATCATGATGCCTCAAAACATTGCTGCAATCGGGATGCCCCAAAACCCACGCGTCTTTGAACCATTGCGAGATATTTCACTTGACCCTTGACCATCGTGATGATTGTCCACACCCTTGCAATGACTTGTTAGATTTTGACCATCACGATGATGTGCATATTGTGGACCATCACGATTAGCTCACACCATCGTGACACTTTGATAAGTTCATACCATCATAATGAATCAATTTCAGATCATCGCAAGGATGCACACATATCGACCATCATGATGACTCGTTTCCTGGGGACCATCATGACGGTGTGAGACCATCGCGATCCTTACACACCATCACAACGATTTGGCTAGAACGCAAAAAATTAGGGTTGAATTTTTTGGCAATTTCAAGGAAAATTTGATTGATTTTGAGTTATTGGGATATTTTCTAGGCTCCTTAGCTTATAATTGAAGGAATTCTCATTACTTTTTTCAATCCTCGAGAGCTTGAACGTTCATAACTTTCTCATATGAAGTCAATTTTTTGAGCTCTAGAGCTCATTAGAAATTTTATTTCAAATCGTTGATATTTAGATAGGATAAATTGAAGTTGACACTTATGTGGGATAAGGAAACCAAGGAAGCACCAGAGGATTTCACAAGGAGAAAAAGGACCATTAAAGGTGTATACATTAAAGTGCCTATTCATTAAAGTTGAAGATTGGTCTAAACTTTGGATTTTCATAGGTCTATTGAAATTCATCCTAGGGCATCCAAAGTAAGGCAAGAGGCAGAGCTAAGCAAGGCTTGGGAAGCATATCGTCTTGGGCGCTAGAGCATTCATTGAAGCTGACTTGAGGTTGAAAGAACTCTCAACCCCCTCAGTCAATTGCTAGCTTAGGCTAAGTGCGTGTAGCATTGTTGATTGAATTAGGACAACGATAGGAACACATCAAGTTCAAGAGCATTCATTTTTTCAATTCCAACTATAAGAAAAAGAGTGTGATATGGAAACCCTAAAGGAAAAAACTTAATTTCTACAATACGAGAACATAAACAGCCAACAAGAAAAATGATTTTTGATGCATACATTGAGACAAGACAAGAGTTTAAAAGAGATTAAAACAAAATAAGTGACTAAAAACTAAAGTAGAAGTGGCTAGAACATGTGTTGAGTGGTGGACGCATATAAATTCATGAACCTTAGATGAGGAAAGCACATAGGTAAGTCAGATCGATGAAGCCTTAGGTCATTAGAAGCAAGTATGAAGACTACAACACACTCTTTGGCTCAAGGATTGAATAACTATCCATAGGAATTGAGCTCAAAGACAAATGAGTCTTAAATAGCTTATAGCATATCGAGATCAGAAGAAGGGTTAAGTGTATCTTATTTAGGAAGTCCGAAAGGACCCTACTGGACACAAATAGAATACCTCCGAACCAACCACTTAGGTTCTCACATCTATGAGGATGGTTTGAGAAGGTCGGTTGTTGAATTGCACAACCCTATCCAACCCATTGAATTGGAACATCCGGTGGTTAAATTCAAGAGAGATGCCTACTTGGACAAGGAAGGAACAATGTATATCATAGCTAATCAGTGTAACCATACTAATGCGTTTGATGTAGTCATACCTGAGATGAAAACAGGAACCCAAGGACAAGAACCATTAGGAGACAAACCTAGGACACCTCGAGGGAAATCCGTATTGATAAGAATGTTGAATCTAGAATGCATCCCGTAGGATAACAGAATCATTGACTTATTCTTGAATAAGGACATTGATGAAGTGTTTTGGATGTATAGAATGGAACAATCAAGTAAATTAGGTTCAATCACAACTTACGAATTCAAGGATCTGATACACCCAGAAAGGTAGTATACTTGGATAACACATCAGAACAATGTTTGTAATATCATATCATGCAAGACATGCTTATACATGGAAAGGCATGTTGGTATTCCCCCCATTATGGGCACATGCCAATTTGAGGATGGATTTGTACTTGATGAAGATGAAGTACTTGTTTGTAATATCATATCATGCAAGACATGCTTATAGATGGAAAGGCATGTTGGTATTCCCCCCATTATGGGCACATGCCAATGTGAGGATGGATTTGCACTTGATGAAAACTTTGCACTACACTATCCAAATGAACTCTAGATATATGTAGTGAGCCCTTTTAGCTTGGCAAAGGATGTACTAGATACCCTATGTACCTTGCAAGACCACTCTTAAAAATTTGAATCAAAATAGATAGGTAAGAGTTGATCAAAGAGTAAAAAGCTTGCTATCTTTGTTCCCACACAGGTTCAGTGTTTTGAACAGTTCTCTAAGCACAACAACAATTCGCTTAAATCCTTTTGAGGAACTCTAATTAACTTAGTAAGCTAAGAATCATGAGTGATTTCATAAAAAATGATGGATTACATGCTGAGAAAGGAGTTTAGCAAGTCATGGCTCCGTCCCCACATTTATAGGTTCAGACTAGTGAGCAAAGATATGCTAATATCTGATGATCCTGGGAAGCAATGCTAATGTAACGTTTTAGGATTATAACAGAAAGTATGCTGATTTTTGTCATGCTTTAAATCATGGAAAATAATCAACTATACATTGAGAACAAGTTCTAAGAAAATCACTATTCTGATGGAGTACTAACAAAGAAGCAAAATGAGAATATAATGATCATATATGTATTAAAACATGTACAAATACAATGTCATTGGCAATCAAGCATTACTCAATGTGTGGTGAAAGTGCTATTAGGTGAGCTCTCACTTCATAATGGATGTACTACAAAATGATTTCACAACCTTGAGGTACACGCAGGTCGTTTAGATCCTCTTCTTCTACTTGAACTTGGAGCCAAACTTTGAATTCAAATTCAAACTTATACCTAAAAGGTGAATGCTAGCATATTGGATAGATTCTCTCATCGCTCAACAACCAAGTGATACGTGATTTAGAGCTTCCTAACTCCTTGTGGGTGTAATCCACTTTTACAAGGCCAAATTTGAAGTACTTTTACAAGCGGTTGGTCATATGAAGCCTTTCATAGGTTATGCCAATAAGTTAAGCATAAGTGAATTGATGAAGAATGCAGGCTTGGGTATAATTCCACCGACAACTCCCCCTCAAGCCTAACATGCTTGGTCTTCATTGCTTTTTGATTTCCTACAAACCAATCATCAATTTGAACCTGTTCATCTTTGTTCCATCCAATGTCTTGGCTAAAATGTCTGCACATTGTTGATGAGTTGACAAATTGGGTGATAAAATTAATGGTATAGTGAATGTAGATGTTGTTTGTGTGGGTGGCGATGCAAGGGGAAAGGGAAATGGGGGTGGGAGAGTGGATGCTGTGGTGATTGTGGAAAATTGTGATGTGTCTATGTGTGGTGGTGAAATGAATGAAGGGAGTGGTGGTGGAGTGGGTGGTGATATATCCATGTCATTTGATGTGGTGTTAAGTGCCGTGACTGTGAATAATGGAGTGATAGTGGGTGTGTGCGTGGGTGTAGATACAGGATTTACAAAGGTGGTAGAGTAATTTACACAAGGGGTCTCTCATCTCCACGTTTCATTGGCTCTGGAATCAGCCTTTCTCACTCTGTTGGAGTGTGCATTTCATGTATCCTGATTGCAGCTCTAATCAAATATCTCTCAAATAAAACCTTTTGAATGGGGAATCATTCACCAAGGACGGCAAAATGAATGTGCCCGGTAATTCCTTGTTCTCAGAAGTTGTCAAAGTGGTTACTAGATAATAGCATCTGTAGAAATCGGGTTTAGGAAAAGGATCACTAAAGTATTGAAGCCAACTCTCGCCCAAACATGGTTTAAGTCTTCAGTGTTCTATAATGCTTCAAACTCTCTTGAGAGAAACTGGTACTTGCCCCACGTACGGGTATCAAAAGTCAAATTGGCCTCAAAAAGGAAATCTACATCCGCCAATGGGCCTGCTAAACCTTGGAACCAATGAGAGTTGCGATGAATTTTTTCAGAATATCCCCTAGGAGGATCGTCAATCGGCATAGGTCCTAGAAATCCCTGAAATTTTGGTGGTTGAGCCATAGGATGTGGTTCAGCTAGTAATTCACCAATATTAGCCATTGGTGCACTAGGGCCAGCTTCAGATAGTCCTTCAGTCTGCATGATGAGTGATGCAAGTGTGTAGAAGATCTGCTACAAAAGATTAGCACATTAGTATGGAAATTAATCATGATCCCATTAAAGTGAGACTGCAATCCCTTTCCATAACCGATGTGTAACCCGTGTAGCCGAGTGTTGTGATGTGGTTTATGGAATGATTTCTTGCAAACTAATGCAGGTCTCTAGACACCTACATGCTTTAGATAATGCATACATCTCTTGATGAGATGCTATTACAAGTGGTGTTGGGTTATAGTGTGTGGATTTGTACAAGGTTCAGTTGTGAATGAGTTATTACAAGGATGGTGTTTAGTCGGGGTCGGAGTAATGTTAGATAAGGGGGTCGGAGAAGTCATCTGGATACGTTTCGGTATCCACTTCCTAAGAGTTTCTGAGCGGGTGGAATGTTTCTGCTGAGGGACAAAAGGTGATATTAGGAAGTGCATCGTTTTGTACTATTAATGTAGGCGAGTCCATAGTAAGTATGGAAGGATGGGCACTGCAGGGTGTTTTGCCCATGTGGCTGCTGATATAGTCCACCTCACCGCTGATTGCCCCCATCTGTCCTACAATGGTCCCCATTTGTCTGCTACTGGAAGACCGGGGGAAAAACTCTTGACAATCTTTAATCTGGCAACAATCCATCAGCAAGCTCTCATGGGTTGACTTTGGAAGGTGCATGCTTAGCTGAGGGATTTGGCCAAATATCTTCCAATCCTCCATCGTAAGCATTTCATAGGGTCCAGGGTTACATACCTCAGGCGGAGGGTTGTTAGGGAAGTCAAGCGGTATCACTCACTTCTGATCTAAGGTTCCAATCTGTAAGGAGCCTTGTCTAAGATTTAGGTCCACTGAGTGATCGTATAGCCAATCTTGCCCAAGGATTAGGGGTTCTATCAGGTCGTCATCATGGCACACTAGTAGCTTTGCTGTCATGGTCACTTCGTTTATGAGGATAAGAAGGTCCACCTCACCCATGCAAAGGGGTTTCCATGCCTCCTAGCCCTATGAGGTATGCCTCAATTGGCGGCATTTCTATTCCTGAGTCCTTACAGTGAGACCATCTAATCGCACTATTCGCAGCACCTAAGTCAATTAAAGCCCTGAGCTCTTGGCAAGGGTTGCCATGCTCTAGCCTGACTGTAATGAATGGTCTCTAATCCACTATGCTAGGATGAGTACTTGACTTTGCTTGACACATGGCCATGGGGTATCTGGGTGTTGTTTCCAGCTGGTTACAATGTTCTCTCCCTAGTCCTTGTCTTCTTAGCTTCATGCACTTAATGCTTTCTATAGCTTCTGCCTGAGCTTCAATACGTATCCTATTTTCTTCCTCCTTACGCTTCTTTGCCAGCGTGAGTTGTCTAAGCATACCCTCAGTAAGAGGTTCCTGGTATAACTTGACTCTACACCCACTAATGTAATTAGGCATTATGTCTCCTTCTAGGGTGGCTAATTGTACCGCTCCACTTGTTGGGAGTCTGTTAATGATCATAGGTCCATAACCTCACTTTTCTAACTTCCGTGTGTGTTGTTTCAGCGTATATACTAGGACTAAATCTCCTTCTTTTAAGCCTTTATCTTTCACATGTGCATCAAAATATGCTTTCTGTCACTTCTTTGCTGCATATATTCCTGTTGCTACTTTCAGCCTGGTTTCTCCTAATCGTTCCAAGTCCATTATCCTGGATGATAATTTATGCCCGGTCCACTGATGTTCTTGTGCAACCTTAAGGGTTGGTATCAAGAAGTCCAAAGGAAGCACAACATTCTGACCAAAAACCATATGAAAGGGAGTTGCATTACGTACGGTCTTGTGGGCCACTCGATATGCCCAAACAACGTGGTGTAACTGTTTGTCGCAATCTGAACGTTTGCTGTTCACGAGTTTCCTCAGTACATTACAAAGGATCTTGTCATGGCTTTCAGCCTGACCATTGGCCTGAGGATGATATGGTGCGGATTTCTTGTGAATCACCATAAAATCCTATAACAAATATTCAATGACCTAATTTAGAAAATGAGTTCCTCGATCGTTCACTAACTCTATAGGCAATCCATATCTTGTAAAGACCTTTTCAAATAAGAATTTTGCAGTCATGTGTGCATCATGCTTTTTTGTGGCCTTGGCCTCTACCCATTTGGTAAGATAATCCATAGCAACAATGATATATTCCTCATGTGTACCTTTTACTGGGGGGTTAATGGGTCCTACAAAGTCTATACCCCACTTAGAAAATGCACGTCCTCCCATCATGGGTTTCAATGGCATTTCATCTCTGCGAGTTGGAAATTGCGTTCTTTGGCACACATCACATCTCTTAACATAGGTATGTGCATCCATGTGAAGAGTGGGCCACCATAATCCTGCAAATAGTATGGCTTTGATGATCCTATCGGGGCCAAAATGACCTCCTGCAACACCTTGGTGTGCAATCTCTAGTACACTCAAATAATCGCTCTCATGAACGCATTTTCTTAGGTATCCATCTCTTCCTCTTTTGTATAGATTGTCGTCGATAAGTGAATAGTCTTGAGCTTCGTGTTGTAGACTTCGTTGTCGTGTTGAATTCATTCCTTGAGGGAATGTTTTGATCCTCAAGTATGTCACTAAGGGTTCACTCCATTCTGGCATGAGAGACACGTGATATAATGTAGCATATTCTACTAGTGGTCTTTCACATCAAGCAGGGCATTCTTTACACAACTTGTAGACATCTGCTTCCTTGAAGGCCAAAATACTCCTAGTCTATGCAGAGTCTGCAATGTACGATGTTTTGAGTGACGTTGCTTTAATGCACCTACATGTGCTAATTGCAACCAATTTGCATGTTCTGATTCTACACAATAAGCAAGAATATTTTGATTATCTTGTTTATATATACTTCCTGCTATTATTTGATATCTTTGAGACTTGGTAATCTCTCCTTCCTTGATCCATATCCTAGGATTCTTGGGTCCATATGTGAGAATAGGGACTATCGGCTTAGCCCATTCCGATGCTATCTCAAGGTTAAACAAATATGCGTCGGGTAACTCATCCGCTATTCCTTGAAGAGCTTCTCCTGAGGTTAATCTTGAGAGGTGGTCAGCTCTAAGATGTGTCTTTCCTTTCGTGACTACTACTTCAAAGTCATACTCCATGAGTAATAGAAACCAACGTATCAATCGTCCTGTGTTACAAGGCTTATTGACTAAGTACAGTAATGCTTGATGATTTGTAAAGAATTTGAACTTATTTGCGAACAAATAATGTCTGAATTTCTTAACTTCGTAGATCATTCCTAGTCCTTTTCTTTCCGTAGTGGTGTAATTTCTTTCTGCTGCGTTCAATTGTCTGCTTGCGTAGGCTATAGGGAGATCTCTATTACCTTCATTCGTGGTTTGTGCTAACACACATCCTATGGCATAGTTGGATGCATCCTCATGTACATGGAATGGCTTACTCCAATCCAGGGTTGTTAATATAGGTGCTGAGCACAAACGTCGTTTAAGTTCATTGAATGAATTCTCACACTCATCTGTCCATTCAAACTTGGTCAAAAGAGAGTAGAGAGGCTTGGCTATGATTGCATACATGTGTATGAATCATTTGTAATAACGGCAATGACCCATAAATGCCGGTACCTCTTTTGCGTTATTTGGCCTAGGTAGATCGGCGATTACTTTCACATTTTCTTCATCTGTCAAAATTCCATTCTTTGACACAATGTGTCCTAGAATTTTTCCTTGTCTGACCATGAAAACACACTTTTCTGGGTTTAGAGAAACCTGATATTCTCGACATTTGTCAAATACTTGCCTTAATTCTGGGATATGCGTGTGCCTGATATTCGAATGAGCACATATGTCATCGACATAAACTTCCAAGTTCTTGCATAAGAGTTCCTTAAAAACATGACACATGAATCGCTGGAAAGTGGCGGGTGCATTTGTTAAGCCAAATGGCATCACACAAAATGCAAATATGCCCCATTCTGTGGCAAAAGCCGTCTTGTGTTGATCTTCTGGACTGATGGCTACTTGATTATAGCCTGAGAAACCATCAAGAAAGCTGTAAACTTCCTTGCCCGCAACTCTTTCCAATAAGTGTCTCGTGATAGGAAGAGGATAACTGTCTCTAATCGTGGCGGCATTAATTTTTTTAAGGTTAATAAAGACACCCAATTTTCCATTCTTCTTGGGCACAACCACAATGGGGGATACCCATTCGGTATGCTCAATTTCATAAATGAATCTTGCTTCTATCAAACGATCTATTTCCTCTTTAATCTTCGTAGCGTAGTTATCATTGTACGTGTATGATTTTTGTATTTCGTAGGTTTTGCATCTGGAGTCATAGGGATTCTATGGGAACATATATTTGGGTCTACTCCTTTCAAGTCTTTGTAACTCCAAGCGAAAACATCTCTATATTCGTGCAATAGGGCAACTAACTCTTCTTCTTCTTCTTCATTCCTCAAATCATGCCCTATGTATGTACATTTTTCTTCTTCTCCTTCTATGGCGACTATGATTTTTTTGGTTTTCTCTCGGTTATCATATACTTCTCCAACATCAGCTTTTCTGTTAGGCATTTGTACCATGATTCGTCTATCTTCTATTTCATACTTCTTGAAGTTCTCCGGTACCTCAAACAAGGATTGTTCTTCTTCTGACATGGTTTCTTTCTTCTTTCTTTTCTTACCTTCACTTTTAGCAATCACTTTTGTGGCTAACCTCACCTCATCCATAATTTCTTCATGTCTCTGAGAGTGAGTTTCTACTTTGTAGAATTATTCTTCATCTGATGCAAAGGGTGGGTCCATAAAAATTGACTCTAGATTGAAGTCACTTGCATCCTCGAATGCATTAGTGCTAGGTTCACATTCTTCTATAACTGAATCACACATGATTGGCTCTATTGTAAAGATTGATATGTCATAGCCATCCTCATCAAAGTGGGGTGTCCATTGTTCTTCATTGATGGCTACATCCATGGTTGCTAGGATTTCTGCCCAACCATGAGGCTCGAATTCCTCATCTGGAAATACTACAGGTGCGTAAGCTGGGTCTTGAAGGATTCATGGATGTTGTTCTGAACCTAAAGTTCTGGCTTCTAACCGTTCTTCCTCTTGTTTGGCTACCTTACACATCCATAGATGAGTATCCTCATGCAACCATGAGGAGTCTGATTCCAATGAGTGTACTGATTCCGTTTCTTCTTCTGTCTTATGGATGGTATTCCATTGTATTCGGGTTACATCTCAATGTGAATAGTCTTTGAGACTGACTTTAGTAGTCACTCCTAAATGTTGCAAGTACAAAGAATTAGTTCCCCAATCTTGTACAATTTGCAACTGACATATGAATGGTCTTCCTAAAATCATCTCGTAGGCATGATTTTTCGCAAAATCACAAATGGCAAAAGTATGCTCAAACTCCACACCACAAGTGGTGAGAGATATGCCTTCTAGTAAGCCTAATGGTTTCTCTATGTGTCCATCAGCCATTTGTAGCTTCATCCTGGTAGGGCTTAATGCTGGCTTACCCGAACATTTCCACAAAGCAGTGGTAGCGATGGCTACTCCGGCTCCTGAATCTAATATGGCTTTGGTGGTGTAGCACTGATGGGTTATTGGAAGATAAGTGTTACCTTCCTCTCCTTTGCTTACATCTCCAATTCTTTCTACGGGTATCTCTGATGCCCTCTTATGTGATCCTTTCTGTGAGGGAGTAATAGCAAGCTCAACGAATTGATTTGCTACATGCTTCCATAATTCTAGTTTAATCTTCAACAACTGCTCCACAGTGAGGTGACATTGTACTTTGGTGTTCTTTACCGCTTCCATGTTCCTAGGGATTACTGATTCTTCATTCCTCACTATTATAGTGGGTGCTCTCATGCTAATAGATTTTGCTTCCCAAGGTCCTGTGAACTGAGGTAATTCATGCAAAGAATTGGATTCAAAACCTGTGTGTTCACTCAGTTGCTCTTCCTCTACATCATTGTAAATAGAGGGGATGTCTTGGGGAAATTGCTCGTGCAGGTCATCTATCTCTTAAATAGGAGGATGAGTTCCTTGTTCTTTTCTCCACTTCTCTTCTTGGATTTCCCTTAAAAATTCATGTGAATATCTTTGTATGGAAGACAGGTTGCCTTCACCCTCTGTGTTGGGTACTTGGGACAGGGATGGTGTATTCTTTTCTTGGTTCTCAAATTCATGCGGGTTCCTATGCAGATTAGTTTTCTCCTTGCTATCAATCAAATATTCTAACCTCTCCAATAATCCTTGAAAGTGTAATTCATGTTTTTCCATGTTGTTCCAATTAAGATATCTAGAGGCATCGAACATTGCTTGTGCTAATTTTACCATTTTTCATACAAAGTTTAGTCCTCTCAATTTCTAGATCAGCTCTAGGGTAGTTCTTGCTCATTTCCACTGTCTAGGGTCCTTCTTCCAATCTAGCCTGATATGCACGAAACATCATGTCTAGGTTTTCTGGTGTGGGTTCCGCTAGAACTGATCCAACTCAATTATCCTTTTACTCAACTTTCTCTTGATTCTTTCTCTAGAATCTTTCCAAGATTTTTTCTTTTCACTACTAGATTCTCCAACTTCACTAGTTCCGACTATTTTCTCCTGATTAAGTTCTTGATTCTGTAAGAGCGCCTGAGCTCTTGTTATAGCTTGGATAGGCACGTATGTAGGGTTGGATCCATCTGCGTTGTGCACAATGATAGGCAGCACCCTGATGGCTCGTGTTTACATTTGCTCATGATGGAGGGAATACTAAATCACCTCTCCATGTGTAGGTATTTCTTGCATGGTTTGGTATTAGAAATACTCTTTTTGAAGTTTCATCCAGGTATACAACCTTTCCAGGTGTATCTGGGTCCTTAAATTCATAGATCGTGATGGATCCTACCTCACTAGGTTGTTCCATTCTGTATCTCCAAAATGCTTCGTCAGTTTCCTTATTAACAAACAACTCTATGCTTCTGCTATCCTGAGGGATCCACTCTGGGACTAGCACTCTTGTTAGTAGAGATTTCCCTCTAGGTTTCCTAGGTTCTTCTATTGGTTCTTTTCCTTGGGCTTTAGCTTCAGTCTCTAATTGAATTACATCAAATGCATTGGTATTATTTGGTTGAGTACTTATGATGTACATCGTTCCTTCTTTGTCTACGTATGCATCTCTCTCGAATTTCACCATTGGATGCTCCAATCCAATGGGTTGATTAGGATTGTGCATTTGCACCACTTGTCTTCGCAAATCATCCTCATAGATGCGAGCACCTAAGCGGTTGGTTCGGAGAAATTCTAACTGAGTTCTATAGGGTCCTTCGGGTCTTTCCAAATATGCTATGTTTGACCCTCCTTCTGGTCTTTTCGTGCTAAAAGCCATTTCCGATTCACTCGTATCTGAGCTCAATTTGTAGGGATAACTATTATTCAATTGTTATGCCCACGAACTTGCAATTGTTCCTACACTCGCTTCTGATGATCTAAGGCCTCGTCAGTCTGACTTACCTATATGCTTTCCTAATCTAAGGTTCATGAAGTTACTTAGCTGCACTCCTTGATCGTCAATGGTTCTTTGTTCTTTATTGCTTGTTTCTTTTTAAATGCCTTTAAGTTCTTGTCTTGTCTAATTGTATGCGTCAGGAATCCACTTTCTGTGGTACTTTTGAGTTCTCGTTCCATCAAACTTAAGTTCTTTCCTTTAGGTTTTTGTATCACACACCTTTACTTTAGTCTTGGACTTGAAAAATTAAATCTCTTGAACTTGATGTGTTCCTATCGTGGTTAATCCACAATGCTAACGTTTAGCCTAAGCTAATAATTGACTGAGGGGGTTGAGTATTCTTCCAACCTCAAGTCAACTGCTTTGAGTGCTCTGATGCCCAAGAAGTCGCACTTCCCAAGCCCTGCATTCTTAAGTGCCTTGCCTTGATTGCCCTTGATTGCCCTTGCTAGACCTGTAAAAATTCAATGTTTAGACCAATTCTCAATTGGATATTCAAGCACTTGAATATATACACTTTTCAGTCCTTCCTCTTGTGGCCAAAATTTTAGTGCCCCCTGGCTTTGTAGTCCCAACAATAGTTAACCTCAAATTATCCTCTCTAAAAAACAACGTCTTCTTTTTGAAAAACCAGCTCATGTAGTACTCATAAAGAGCTTTCTAACGAGCTATAAATCTCAAAAAACAGACTTCGGATGAAAAAGATATGAGCATTCAGGCCCTCGGGGGTGAAAACTGACAATTAGGTTTTTCTTCAACTATTAGCTAAGGAGTCTCCTATGAGCTTAATGATCCAAAAATTTTCAAAAAATATCCCCAAATTTGCCCAAAAAAACAAACCCTAAAACTTGCATTTGGGGTGGACAATCGCGATGGTTTGGGACCATCGCGATGGTGCAGATGAACCGTCGCGATGGTGCAGATGAATCGGCGTGATGGTGCAGATGAACCGTCACGATGGCGTGGCAGAATCACGATGGTCCGAAGGTGCGAAGCGTCACGATGGTCTGAAGTGAATGATCGCGATGGTATCAAAATGAACCGTCACGATGGCTCGATCGGCAAACAATCACAATGGTGTCGGTCAACGGTCAACGTGACAATCGCAATGGCGTGAGCCCATCGCCATGGTCACGAGGCATGATGGCTTGAGCCAATCCTGATGGTTCGAATTTCGAGGCGTCGCGATGGTCTGCGGGTATCGTCGCGATGGTCTAGCTTGCCACATGGCAGCATCGGCGCGATGGCATGAGCCAATCGCGATGGTGTGGGGTCGACGGGATCGTCGCGATGGTCAAGGACCGTCGCGATGGTTCAAGTGAAGCATGGCAATGGCGTGAGACCGTCGCGATGGTCTGGTCGAGCTGTCGCGATGGCGTGAGCAAATCGCGATGGTGCAACACAATCGCGATGGTGTGAGCCAATGGCGATGGTCCACCAAAATGAAAATTTTCAAAAAGAAAATGTGGATTCCGATGTGCGCAAGGATCGCCTACATGCTAGTGTGGTCACCTACCTCAAATTCCGAGTTTTCTAGACCATGGTGATGGTCTGACGCAGTCGGAAATTTCTGACAGAAAGTACATTTTTTTACCTTTTGGAAGCTTTTTTGATGTTCTCGAGCTCTGTACCTGCAAGAGAAGTCAAAAACACAAAAGTACACACAAGCACAAAATCTCTCTCTCTCTCTCTCTCTTGCATCCACAAATGAGGGGAAATGAGGAGAACGGGTGGATATGGTGAATTTTTTGATTTTTTTGGAGTGGAAGAAGATGATGCGGGGGTGAAGGAGGAGTGTAGAGGAGATGAAAAACACACAAAACTAATGAAAAACAACAACAAAAACTGAAATTTTTACCTTCCAATGCCACTTCTTGCTATACTCTTACCATCACACCTTCGTCCTAGACTCGATCCCCAGCAACGGCACCAAATTTGGTGTTGCTCTAGCACAATGGTGAGGACCACGTTAAGAAGCTCCACCTCCTTAATGTCAATCCGTGGAAGAGATAGGAGTGATATGAAGATCATGAATATGAGATGAAGTGAAAGTGATGGTGAGAAGCATAGAGATGCACACACACATACACACACACAATGAAGAGAGAAGCAAGACACAATGGAAGGTAGGAAATCAAATCTATTACTCAAGAACACTCTTACAAGCTCAGAATAGCTCTAAGCTCTTCTCTACTCAAACAAGCTAACCTCAAAAATGAGCTCTCTAGCTCTTTTTATAGATTCTAGACTAGTTTTGACCGGTTTCACATCTAGTGATCGGCATAGTTAAAAGATAGGTTCTAGATGCTATTTGAAAGGGTAAACGGTGTCTAAAAACAACCAAAATTGGTACGCTCATTCTACCTAAGCTCCTCAAGCTTGAGGACTCCTCGGCTTCACAAAATGGAGCTATAAATTACAAAATGGGTTTCTTTATGTTACATATGGTACAAAAGTGATGAAAATCACTGTTGGAGGTTTTTGAAAAGTATTTTGAAATATATTTGTTTGAAAAAATGATTCGACTGGCTCTCTGCTACTTCATTATGCTCTGTCTTTACATGCTTCCTCGACGTCACTCTAGCTATTGCCAACACCTTGCTAGGTTGAAATCCTTTATCCTGCAAGAATGAAACAAGCTTGTGATTCCAAGCCCTTAGGTCTTGTTTGAGTCCATATAGAGCTTTATTAAGTTTACACACATAATAAGGATGTATTTGATTCTCAAAACTAGGTGGTTGTGCCATATACACCTCTTTTGTTATCCATCCATTAAGAAATGCATTTTTTACTTCCAATTGAAGTATCTTCCAATTCTTGGAAGAAGCAATGCTACTAATTGTAGGCATCTTTGCCAGAAGAAAGAAAGTCTCCTCATAATCAATTCCTTGTGTTTATGCAAAGCCTTTTACCACAAGCCTTGCCTTACACCTGTTAATGGAGCCATTTGACTTCTTCTTCAATTTGTAGATCCATCTTGAGCCTACCATTTTTATTGATTAAGACTTGGGAACTAATTCCCAAGTGTTTTTTCCTCAAGAGCTTCAATTTCTTGTTCCATTTCAATCCTCCACTCTGATTTCTTCTTTGCTTCCTCAAATGTTGAGGGTTCCTCTTGATTTATGTCCTGTGCTAGATAGATTGAATCTTTAGTAACTAACGAAGTATCAAACCCATAGCTTTCTCATTTTTTTGTCCCACATGGACCTTCTTAGGCCATGATGCGATGATTCTACCTCTTGTCCAAGTTTGTGCATTTGAGCTTTACCTTTAGACTTCCACATTTTGAGTTTTTTAATCTAAGTTGCCTCATCATCTTTTGAGGTATCCTGTTCTTCAATTTTAGAAGGGTTATCCTTGACAAGCTTTCAAAAATATTCTTTAAGATCATAAGGTAATTTGATCTTACTAAATGAGCCTTCATACCAAGAACTATTCTCATCAAATACATGTCTACTCACCAAGAATCCTTTGGTTTTTGGGTTGTATAGCCTCTAGCCTTTTGGATTGTTGTCATATCCAATGAACACACATCTTTCAGCTTTTGGATCCATCTTTTTCTCTAACTTGTGAGGGAACATGAGCATAAGCAGTACATCCAAAAATCTTACAATGATCGAAGCTTGGTCTTCTTCCATTCCAAGCCTCATATGGTGTCATGCCATCAAGTGATTTTGAAGGTAACCTGTTAATCAAATAAGTGGTTGTAGATATAGCCTCAGCCCATAAATAGTTAGCTAAATGTTTTTCATTTAGCATAGACCTTGCAGCTTCAACAATTGTCTTATTCCTTGTCTCTGCCACTCCATTTTGCTTAGGAGTATAGCTTGTAGTAATATCTCTTTTGATTCCCCTCTCATGAAGAAAGGATTCAAATCCATGGGAGAAGTACTCTCCCCGTCCATTTGACTTTAACCTTTTAAGAGTTTTACCCGTTTGATGCTCCACAAGAGCTAAATATCTTTTGAAGCATGAAAAGACTTCATCTTTGTGTTTCATAAAGTATAGTATAGTCCATCTACTGGAATCATCAATAAAGAAGACATAATACCTTGATCTAGATATTGAAGCATCCTTGCTAGGTCCGCGTACATCTGTATGAACCAAATCCAATAGATCTCCATGCATATATCCTTTCTTCATGAATGGTAACCTGTGAGACTTTTCAAATTGACATGCACTATACTTATAAATCATGTGTTGCTTTTATAGATTAGGGAGTCCAAGTACACTTTGGTCCCTACAAATTTGCTTTAATGATCTTTCACCAATATGTGCTAGCCTTTTGTGCCATACTTCCAATTCTGTGAGTGTATGACTACCATAATTAAAGAGAGCAATGTTCCTAGTGTCTTGCAATTAAAATGTGAATCATCTACCTGTCATTTCACCCTTTGCAATTCTCATGAATCCTTGACTTGGATCTTCAACAAATGCTCCTCCTCTTAAGAACCTTACTTGTAGGCCTTTCTCCATAGTTTGTCCTACACTTATCAAGTTCTTTGTGATGGTAGGGACATAGAGTACCTTGCTAAGTAGGTTGATGTTTCCATCAGCTGCTTTTACATTTCCTATCTTCTCCACCAGATGCCTTGTATCGTCACCTGTTTGCACTTCATGCTTGTTCCTTGGATCTTCTAAATCTGATAGGAGGACCACATTTCTTACCACATGATTTGAACAACCTGAATCTATGTAGAAAACATGCTCATCAGATTTACCTTGTGACATTGTCATATTCATGAGAATTAGAGAGTCTTTTTGATTTGCGTCATCTGTGTATTTGTTGTAATCTTTTCTCCCTTTGTATCCTCCTTGGTAGGTTGAATTGTTGTAGTTTTTGTGGTTGCCATGGAAATTGTTGAACCTTCCTCTTGAGTAGCCTTAACCTGCTCCGTTCTAGCCTTTGCCTCTTTGATTCTTGGAATTCCTAAACCAATTCTCAGTTATGTGATTAGTTACTCCACAAACACAACAAGGATAAGAGACTTGGGGTCTCCCCCTGCCTTATCGTCCTCCTCTGCCTCTACCTCTACCATGTCTTCGTGTACCTGCCTAGTTAGCTTAGTGTGTACCTACTTCATCATCCACTTTCTCTCCTTTCTCTTTATTATCTTTGGCTTTATTTTGTGTGTAGTTCATCACTTTTGATGAAATCACTCATGATTGATAGCTTACTAAGCTAATTAGAGTTTCCCAAAAGGAATTAAACCAATTACTAATGTGCTCAGAGAACTGCTCAAAACATTGAGTAGGTGTAGCAACAAAAATAAAAAGTTTTTTGTTCTTAGATCAACTTCAATCTATTTGTTTTGATCCATTGATTAGTGGATCATGTTCTAAGCAACATATATGACTATTTATGATCAATAGCTAGCTAAAGAGGCCCACTACACTCTCCAATAATCATTCTTAGTAGGTGTGAAGCAAGATCAAGCAACGCCACTTCATCTCTTGGAGAATATCTACCATCTCTTCCAACAGTGATCTCAAAATTTATAAGCATAAAATTGATGGTAATACCTTTAGAATGAGACCTTAATTACTAGATTCGGAGCTTTGTAGAGAGAGGAGCACTCTTTACAAGTTGATTGCATTTGAGGAAGAAGGGGTAGTAAATTGAAGTGGCACCAATCAATGAACAAGAAGTATATGTATGCTTCAAATCATCATGCTACTTAGTGTACAAATGTTGTGGAATCTTTATATAGACTCTTGAGTACATGGACATGCCTTTTCTTCAAGGATTTGAATTTGAAATTAGGGAGATTTCTAAGTTTAGATTGATTGGAATCATATCCTACAATCTAGGAAAAGGGAAATTTGAAATCACATCTACCTTTTGATTGATTGATTGAGAATCAATCCCAACCACTTCTAACTCATGGCCTCTAGGCCTTTTGCTTTTCCGTTTTACAAAGTTAAATGATTTATAAATTACATAAGAGGGTGATGCTATGATAAAAATCTCAATACAACAAATAAATGCAAATAAAACTATACGAGAAGTATATGTGGCATCATTTCAATGATGATTTTGATGAAGATCATGTCCATCTCAAGCATAATCTAAGCTTGTTGTTCCAATAGACCTCATGGTGGATGCACATGAACGTGGAAGAGAAATACAATACTCCAAGTAAAATCACGGAACTCAAGAGTGCCAAATAAAAGAACTATACACAATGATCGTGATCAATATACAAATGAATGTCATAGTGTGACTCTGGATAATACAATTTAGATAATGAAAAATTCCACCTCAGTGCAAATAAGGTAAACAAAAACTAGAATGATCTTCTTGGCCAGAGTGCAAAAAAGACCACTTCCTTCTTTCTTTGATCTTTGGTCTTTGCCATTTTACTTCAAAACTTCAAATGCTTTTCTTATCTTCACTTTTCATCAAATCATGAGCTCATCTGAAAAATCAATGGGGAAAATCATCATTAGTGCTAAATTAGAAATAATAAGAATCACTAATTCATATACTTATTTTTATTTCTTTATTTTATCTTGATTATGTATATTCCTAAAAATTTCCATATGCATCATAACGTATATCTCCATCCACTCTCTTTGAAAAAATAAACATTTATGCGTTTATTTTCTAAGAATCAATTATAATTAAATCCTTTGGTTTGCGCAGATAGTAATTCTTATGTCTTTATATGGAGCATTCATTATTTTAAAATTTACAAAACATGCTTTGTAGTCCTCATTTATTTCACACAAGAAAATGTTGAAGGTGGATATTAATTTCAAGAGTGCTTTGATGGTGCTATTTCATTTATAGATTCTATTTATTATTAAGTCTTTTTGACATGAAGGATTATTGTAAGTCCACATATCTCATGGAGGTTGGAGATCTAAAAGCTATGAACCTTGCTTGTTAAAGTCACTCCTAACTTGGAGGAGTACTTATAGGTAGAGCATCCATTTGAATTTCAAATTCAAACTTGAAGAATCTTTCTATAAAAGAGACTTGTAAACTCACGGCGAGTGTGCCCCCATTATTGAGCATATTGTTGATCATTTGATGTAGTTGAGAGGCTTACACTATAGCCTACTCCTATCACCATCATTGGTCATTCGATTCATGCCAATGATCATGTATAACATTGTTACATACTACATTACAATGTTGATTACATCTATCTTCATCTAGAATATTATACTTTGAATGCTCATATCGCATTTATTTATCCATCATTTTCAAAACTCTATCGCTTTTGGAACTAGCTGCAAAGTCTACTACAAGCTATCATAGTTTAAAGAAGTTTCATTCACTCAATTGAGAGAAAAGCATCTCGAAGTGGTCACTGGTCACACTCTACAGAGTTCCTAAAATATCGCATTTATTTATCCATCATTTTCAAAACTCTATCGCTTTTGGAACTAGCTGCAAAGTCTACTAAAAGCTATCATAGTTTAAAGAAGTTTCATTCACTCAACTGAGAGAAAAGCATCTCGAAGTGGTCACTGGTCATACTCTGCAGAGTTCCTAAAATATCGGGGGTAAGCTTCTACTTGCTAAACACATTGCTCAAAGTATAGTCTATCATTTTGAGTGATTCCACTTGGAAACATTAGCTCTCTAAGCTACTGAGATAGCCTCACAAGGAAGTTTTCTAATTGGTATTGTATTGTGAGTACTGAGCAAAACGTCTATCAGGTGTTAATACCAAAATAGCAACTTTTTGATCACTAGCTAGTTGCAAACATATCTATTTTGATCAAATTGTTTGAATCATCATCTCCAAAGCACATAGGCACTTATTTAGTGTCATTCGAAAGCAAAAAGGGCCTACAACACAACTCTGAAGTAAAATAAGGCAGGTACAAAGCAGGGGTTAGCAGTACCAATGCATTTCTTGAGGTGTCGATCCATCTTTCCTAAGAGTGGTATTAGAGCAATTTGAGGTAAAATTGGAGATGGTTTCCCTTCTTTTATTGATAAATTGGATAGGAAAAATTACCAAGCATGGTCCTTGAGGATGAAGACATACTTACAAGGAAGGCATCTCTATGGATACATATTAGGAGATGCCCATTTTTCAGAAGCAAAGGACAACCTACAAGACAGGAGCTTGAAAGACTCAACTCATGGCATGCCAAAGATGCATTAGCAAGGTCATAATTACTTAACTCTATCTCTGACTTCCTTCTTCCACACATTCGGAACTCTAAAACATCCCAAGAGACTTGGGATACATTGTCTTCATATTTTTCTTCTAATAGAAGAGCAAGAAAGAATCAATTGTGGATTAAGTTTACCACTCAAAGGAAGCAACCCAAGAAAAGTGTTCTAGAATATGTGACCAAAGTCAAAGATGTAGGTGATCAAATGGCAAGCATAGGAGAGGAGATTGAAGAAGAGCAAATTGTGAGACAAGTGATCAATGGCATCAAGGCAAATGACAAATGGGAAAGCTTCACAATTGCCAAGCACTTATACATGGACATGCAGATCCCATATCTAATTACCACACTCATGGGGCAACTCTTTACCCATGAAGCCAAGCTCAACAAAAATGGAGAACCATCAAGAGGTAATAACTCTTCTGCCCTATACAAAGATAAACACAACACTAAAGAGAAAGGGAAAAGCAAACATATTAGAGATGAAGGTGTTGAAATGAAAAAGGACTACTCCTACTCTACTCACATGCACACATCAAACAAGCTAAGGAGGAAGGAACAAAAGATAACAAAACATTATGAACGAATTGTTGTTATAAGGGTTGCCCATAATTTTCCTTATGCTATGGCACCCTTTAGCCCTCATGAAAATACCATCTATTTTATGAAATAGGAGATGTCCATGTGAACACTCTCCTAAAACCCCTTTTTGATAATTCCTCTAGTCTATGGTATGGAAGTCTATGGTATGGAAGCCTTTTCAAATAAAACCTCTTTTTGCACACATCCATATTCCCCACGTAGATTTCCCACGCATATTTTTGTATTGAAGAGAGTGGTTGGAAGGAATATTTGAAAAGATCTAGAGAGATATGAGCATGTGCTCCTTTTTGACTAGTCAAAAAGAGCACATGGGAGAATGAGCTGAGCCTATAAATAGAGGCTATTTCTTGTAAAGAGGAGGTCCCTTGGCCATGGCCTTGGCCTCCATTTTGGTAATGGAAGAAGGTGTCATTTGCTACTCTCATGTTTCCTTGTGTGCAAGGCGATGTTCTTGGTGTATGGATTTGCATGTGTGTGTGCATGGTTGGGAGGATGTTCCCCTTTGCTCCTTGTGACGTTGGCCATGGTTGCCATTGGTCCATGAGCATGGGTGAACCTCTCCTCTCATTCTTTGCCCCAACTTGGAGAAACCTCTCACTTCCATGTGAGGCGGTTAGGGTTGTTGCTCCCCTTTTCTCAACAAATTTGGCGCCGTTGCCGGGGACGTCGGCCTTTAGCCGTTGGTTTTTCCAAGTTTGCGTGTCCATACTTCGTGAGATGCACCTTGACACTTGGAGGAGGATGAATACGTGTGGCCTTCGGTTGGCCTAGGGTACCTCTTTCTTTTAATTTTTGAGTAGTTTTAGTTCATTTTTTTGTTTGGTTATGCACAAAAACACCCCCTTACCCCCTCTCATCCTCTCTCACATACACACACACTCCCACCCATTCATTGGGCCATCACTTTCCACCACTACCATCTCTATGCTGAGTGATTGTCTTGATTAGAGGGATGGGTAGTACTCAGTATCCCTCTCCTCTCTTCATTTTTAACGGAAAAAAAATAATTTTATTTGTGCAATATGACACCCCACGAAAATTTTTGTCTCTTATCCACACTATGCACAAGTAGGAAAATAAGTTGAGCATGAAAGTAGGAAAATAAGTTGAGCATGAAAAAGAACGTTTTAAAACATGCGCGTTGAGTTGGCGATTTCTTAATTGTTGAGTTAAAGTCATCCATGGCCGTTTTATGGCTTCACGTGGGTCTCTGGCATAGTAGGTACGAGTGGCGCATTAAATCTCCCACTCCCTCTCGCTTTAGGCCTCTGCCAAATGTCTGACTCGCGCATGTGATGGGTCTCCCAAAATTCGGTGGTTAGCTACGATGTGAATGCATTATTATCATCCTCTCTCTCTCTCTCTTCATTCTCTGGAATAGGCTGATGACTTCGCTGGTAGCTCCCCTTCTCCATCTGCGTGTGAAGCAGGGGCAGAGCCTTAGTGCTCCCCGCTCTTTTCATCAGAGCTAATGTTGGGGTGGAGATCTTTGGCCTGCTCCCCCTAATGGCATTTTTGAGCTTGGCCCCGTGTTCGGACTTGCATCTTTTATCTATGCATGCGAAGGGTTGAGCTCCCAGCTCTCTTTGCTTTGGGCTTCCCCTTCCATCCCTTCCCTTTGAGACAGTCGACAAGCACCTCTGTCTCTGCCCGGATGGGGGAAAGACGATTGCTACCAGAAGTAAAATTTTCTTTCAGCGTACATATTACTCCTCAGCATGCGTTGTGCTTTGTGTTCCTTGGAGACGTCACGAACCCGCTCTGAGAAGGGATGTGCAGAACAAGATCGGGAATATATTATGGTCTGTGCTTTAGCTGCTAATCCCAGTCTGCCCCATTGGCTTACTCAAAAGTGTTGGTCTGAGAGGAACTTCTCCTTTGTTTCACTCTCGGCAATAATTTCCTCTAGGCATATCTAAAGGGCTACTATTGTCGCTAATTCTTACTCCTAATCTATTACAGCGAGGTCCTGCTCAGCTTGTGCCCTCCATCTCTTCTGAGGGCCGATGTCCAAAGCATTTTCACTCGACTGTGTGCACATCTATAGCTGCTTCTCAGTGGCCCGGTGGGGTTGAGCCTTGGGCTCCCCCGAAGTTGGGGTTAAGCCTAACTGCTCCAGCTTTTCTTCTCTATGTTGGGATTGGGCCTTGCGTGTTCCCCTCTCGAAGTTGCTTCTGTTCCCAAGGCAAGCCTCAGACGGTGTAAGCCTCTCTGTCATGCCAACGCTCACATATCGACCTTCCCTGGGGAGTTCAAGGAATTATGCATCTAAAAGAGGAAAGTCTGAAAAGGATCGATCGGATACCTTGGAAGCTCAACCTTTGCTCTCTACGCTTATTGCAGCTGATTGATGCAATCTAAAAGCTGAAGGATTATGAGCTTGAATTCATATTTATCTAGGTTTCCAGCTTTGGTTGCATTTACTCGCAAATAAGGAGCTTGATTTCTTTTGTTGTTTGCTGCCACTAGCTTATGATTATCATGTTCATTCTAAATTAATAGAGATAAACGATGAATCATATTCTTATGTGAGTTTCGAGCATCATATCTTCACTGATATATGTCAATGTTCGTGGAATGTTCAAGTAGACCTTCATCTTTTCGTTGAAAGTGCATACTACCACACATGCATATTTGTTTGGTCCACGCTTGGCTGAACATGCAGGTTGGAAGTTCAAGGATGGGAGCATTGCCATCCCAATTCATTGTTCCCCCTCTCGACTTGGCTAACAGAGAAGTTTCTATGCATGAAACTGGTTGATCCGCACAAAATTGGGGGTTTCCATATCACACTCACATGCTCCTTCTCTTCCTTCTTGCTTCACCTCAACACATTGCAGCCTCACAGCCTGGAAAAGTATCAATGACGACAAATGCCGCTCCACCAATGACTTCCGCAAGGTCTGCAGTGTAGGTGAGATTAAAGGAAAGGACACAGAGGTTCATTGGCTTGGAGCTTACGAATACGTCAATCTACATACATTATGTATTGTCTACATTGCTCTGCATAATAAGATTTTCTTCTCCTCTCTCTCGAAGGAATTTTGAACAAGTCTCAGAAACTCAATTCTAGTCTAATCTACATGGAAGAATCATGCTAGCCATTGTCCATATGATTAATGCAGGGGTTGCTTTCTTGAAGCACGTAGATGCCACTCCTAGTGTGGATGTTATGCAAGCGGAGTATTTGTTTTGGTTGGGGTTGTGCGATTGCTCCACTAAGGGGGATTGTTTCCACACTCCCTAGCATTGTGGGCAGATCATGTTGGATATGCCTGACACTTGGATTTTGAGTTTCTTGTTGCAGTATTTGGTGCCCTTGATATTGGTATGATTTCTTTTTACCACACGGGGTTTGTGTCCAGAAACTCTACTTGTACCTTGAAATGAACTCTATTTTGATTAAATCAGTATTTGCATCTTTGCGAAATTGAATTCATTTTGTTTTCATATATTGAAATGACGTGTGGATGTGTGTTGAGCTAGTAATGACACAAGGAATTAAAGGTACGAAAGAATCACAACTACATTATCCTATTCGAGTGTCACAAGAGCTTAACAATTGATATTGACTAAACATGCAAAGAGGAATTGGAAGATTGTAGGTCGCTCGATGCCCTCTCATGAAACCTCTATTTTTCAAGTACATATCCCTCAGGAACTTCATATCAAAGGTTGTTGGCAATAAACCTCATGGATTTGTTTCCAAAAACCAACACCTGAGTGTGGGGGGGTCTTGTTTTGAGTATCCATGGGGCTTTGCTAACCATCTAGAAAGCTTTATTTTTCTCTCCTTGACCACCAATGTTAGATATGGAATGCGCATGCACTTCAAGGTCGTGATGAATTCTTTGCCTATGCTTTTCAGAGGTTTTGAAGAACACCTTGTAGCTCACCCAAAGACAACAAACTCTTGTGTGACTGCCCATATATTTTCTCCTCGGGAGTATGCAGTTTTCAATAAATGTTTCTCACCTATTGTGCTTATGCAGGATCCACACTCCCTTGTGGTCCTAGAGGGTTGTGGACTTTTCTTTATATGCTTGGCCCGACTAGGGGAATTATCTCCATAGACAGTGTCATCTATGCACAAGTGTGAACTTCATGATATTGTATAAAAAGGGAAAACGAGTTGTATATGTTCATGGCAGGCTTCAGGATACTCCATGTCTTGCTAGTTGCTTCCAAGGGCCATCTGTATTCTTTGCTAATTCTTGGAGTTGCAGGTTTTGGTGCCCTACCAAGGAGTGATACACGTTGGATTTGAAAACTACGACTCCTCGAACCACCTCATATCTGTGCATTTATGATCTTTTTTGCTTGATGGAAAGCTTGCAGGTGATTGGAGTATATTGATTCTTCTCCTTGGGGAAGGAGTCCCTTGTGATGGTTAAAAGGTTTTTTGGGGTTACTGAATTCTCCCTTGCTGATCTTTAATTAAGAAGTTTTATCTTCAGTTGCTAGACATGAATTTCTCTTGATTTTGAGTATATAGGTTTGAAGCAATGAGGGTGTTTCCTGGTCTTGCAAAGTTTTTATTGCATGTTTGTCATAATCATTGGAAATAAATAAATTGCTCATATGCTTGTGTGGTACAAAAGTCACAATGGTATGCATGCTGCTTGATGTTGTGTCCATTGATTGACTAATAGAAATCGGGTTCAAGACTGCACAAACTCTTGCTACTTGCTAATGCATTTCTTTTGATTCCATTCTTTATTAAAGCCAGTGGCTACTTCTAGTAAAGTTCTGGGTGGTGTGCATATTGCTTACACGTTAAAATGTTTTTCATGATGTAAGCATGCATTCTTTAAAAAATATTTTGCAGGAGAACATGCACCTAGGGGGTTGAGAGTTTTCAGGCCTAAACTAAATTACGTATGAAGTCACTAAATGAGTGATTGTTCTTTGCTAGGGAAAGTAACTCTCTAGTTCCACATTCTTCATTCAAGGCTTAAATTCATTACAGGCCAACACACTCATAAACTCCAGCTTTGATCCTTCTTACCTCCTATGGATGATGTTTTGCTATAATGCTTTGTAGGAATAGTGTTGGATAAGTTGTTTGAATCTCATGAATGCTTGCAAAATGTTAACTCATAATGTTTCACAATTGTCTATTCATTTTATGAGGCACATAATGTTCATGTTAAATTGAAGGTTTGTTGACTAGGAGCATAGTATGAATGATGGCAAAAACATAAGTTAAACTTGCTACTACATATTCATCTCATGTTGTACAATACAATATGTCACACTCACTTGAAGATAACAGATTATGGCATCATTTTTTGGAGTGCAAAGATGAGGTTTTTAGGAGCTCTTCTCATTAGAAGAGCAAGTCCTTAGTGAAAGATGTTCCTTGAAGTGGAAACTAAACATGGAATTGCATTTTGTGGCTCCTTCTTTTCAAATTCAGTCTACTTGTTGTGTATGTTTAAATTTCAGGTATTGGAGCTTTGAAAGAGGGCGCATTGGATGGAGGCTGGGCTGACTGCCCCCCAAGCATTGCTGGATTGAAGATTTGAAGGCAGACGGCTTGCTGATTCAAAAGATTTGCAGCCTTGCAAAATTCAGATTGGAACTGCTGTATATTTGAAGAATTGAAGACTCCAAACTTGGACCAGTTCAGCACTGTATGCTTTTCTCTTAGCTTTGTCGAGGGTGACAAAAGTCTAGGAGGAGGAGGGTGTTGTTATAAGGGTTGCCCATAATTTTCCTTATGCTATGGCACCCTTTAGCCCTCATGAAAATACCATCTATTTTATGAAATAGGAGATGTCCATGTGAACACTCTCCTAAAACCCCTTTTTGATAATTCCTCTAGTCTATGGTATGGAAGCCTTTTCAAATAAAACCTCTTTTTGCACACATCCATATTCCCCACGTAGATTTCCCACGCATATTTTTGTATTGAAGAGAGTGGTTGGAAGGAATATTTGAAAAGATCTAGAGAGATATGAGCATGTGCTCCTTTTTGACTAGTCAAAAAGAGCACATGGGAGAATGAGCTGAGCCTATAAATAGAGGCTATTTCTTGTAAAGAGGAGGTCCCTTGGCCATGGCCTTGGCCTCCATTTTGGTAATGGAAGAAGGTGTCATTTGCTACTCTCCTGTTTCCTTGTGTGCAAGGCGATGATCTTGGTGTATGGATTTGCATGTGTGTGTGCATGGTTGGGAGGATGTTCCCCTTTGCTCCTTGTGACGTTGGCCATGGTTGCCATTGGTCCATGAGCGTGGGTGAACCTCTCCTCTCATTCTTTGCCCCAACTTGGAGAAACCTCTCACTTCCATGTGAGGCGGTTAGGGTTGTTGCTCCCCTTTTCTCAACACGAATTAAAATGGAAATGGAAACGACTTACATGAAATGCTCTATGAGCATGGAGACTCCATGAGGACTGGAAGCACACTCTTGGCAATGAGCTAGAGTGGAATGACTTGTGTGGAGTGAAGGGAGGTCTTGCTTATATGGAGTTTGGGAGAATTCCCTTGCATGTGGGATATATGTGTTTGCATGAGAATGATTCTAGCTTTGGACAAAAGGGTGGAGCATGGAACTCTCAACACCCCCCCTCCATGTGATGACCCTTTTGTTTTTAATATGGGGAACTAGTGACATATGGGATCACTTTGTCCATTAGTTTTGAGGATCTAAGGACAAATGGGATCCTTAGACATATCTTGGACATATGGGATCCAAGTTTGGGACATATGGCATCCCTTGATCTTTTTTTTTTAGTTCCATGGACATATGGGATCCATGGTGTGTTTGTTGGGATCTATGGACATATGGGATCCCTAGACACATGGAGGGTTTACATCATGGGGTAGGTGGTGCTTTTGATCCATTTAAATTTTCTTCTTGTGGACTCCTTTTGCCTTTTTGATATTGAATGTTGCTTTGGATCCATTGATGGGATCTTTGTTAGCATCCTCTTATTGTTAATGAAGCTTTTGAGTTTTGAGCTTTGTAGCCTTTGGATGTGTAGATCTTGATCCTCCTTGCCATATGCTTGAAAAAACTATGTATGTGCAAGCCATAGGGAAGGTCTTACCCTTTTAAAGAGCAGTGTCTAATCCCTTTACATAGGGCTTGTCCAAACTTTGACAAGACAAGGCATAGTACAAGTTTGTATCCTTAAATACAAAGTTGGATACATATTAAAATTACATCCGTGATTTTCCATAATGTTGTGCATACCTAATTTTTCATAATGTGGTGCACACCTAAGTACCTGTCTAAAACAACTCTTGGGCTTGAGATTCTCAAATTTACAAAATGGTAATGAGCTCATGGAGCATGGTTTTAAAAGGTTCGTCATCTACAATATTGAATAGGGACTTAACATTACGTAAAATATAAGAGAGCAGATAATTGATGGATTTCCTCAAATTCAAATGTCGGCTAATGACATCATTGATGATGTGAATGTTGAACTCCATTGAATGAACACTTTCTTGTACAGCAATTGGCGTGCTCGATCATTTATTGGTCATGTTCTTTGATGATGGACAAGAATGGATGGTTGAAAATGACTCCACATACTACGTAGCAGTACAGCCGATCTTACTCTCCCTTCGAATCTGTTCTGTCCACGTCTCACACTCTATCTCTCCTATGAGAGCCAAGCATTTTCAAACATGATTGCTTCTGCAAGACGCTACTAATAATTCTATAGATTTTTGCCCATCTCTCGCTCTCTCAGATAGTGGCGATAGTGCTTCTACAAGACAGTGCCAACAGTTCAGGTACCCATCTCTCACTCTCTCATATAGTGTCAGGTCTTGATCCCACCATAGAGAGTGGCATGGGTGAAGATATTCATATTTGCAATGAAGAAGATTGTGAGGTCTTGAATGCACTATATTGGCATGTGCAAAAGTAATCCCATAGCACATCGTGAGTTCGTGAGTCACGAGCTTCTTCATTTCGGAATGTCTGTAGAAACTTCATTATTACTCTTTAATCTTCAATGAGGCAAACCAAGCACTCTGATGTTCAGAGATGCAAAATTTCTACACTTCGTGCTCTATCTCGCTTCTATCTCCTGCTCTTTTTGGCACCTTGAGGCTGACATGATTCCCTTTATCTTGATAGGAGTGCGAAGATACCACTGTTTATATTCATCTACGATTTGTTTTCGCAACACATATGACTCTGTTCCTTCGAATGAACTCTTCACCTCTGCATGATGTCGGTGTGACCTTAATGTGCTACAGTTGACCTGAGGGAACCATGTGGGGAAAAGAAAGGCAAAAGAGACCTCTGCTAGTGTTGTTGAGAAGATCAGGGAATACCACCCACCATCTCCATTCTCTATCGTCAATTGTATCCTTCAGCAACATTGCATCTGAATCATGTTCTTTGCATTTGAAGTTTTGATTAGTGTACTCTTCTCTATAAGAGGCGTAGAACAACCACTTTGGCCTTAACTCACTTCTGAAATAGGTAGTAGCTCTTGGTAGCAGCTCTTGTGCATCTATGCTTGAACTTGGCATTAGGTTAATTTTCCTTCCAAAGGCATAAGGAGTGCTCCATGACTTGTTACGGCTCTAAGAGAACAGATCATGGTCCTGATTTAAGAGTTGCTCGAAACTCAACTATCTAACCATGCGATAAGGGAGTAGAGAACAACAAACCCTTATTTACTTCACATAAACTCTCTTCTAGAGAGTATGTGCAATACCTATTTTGTGTATTTTGTTATCATGTCCAACACAGAGATGCACGATGCATACATGGGCATTAATGAAAGATGATGTTCATGAACATTTACACATAATAGAAGTCTCCATGATCCTAAATCAAAAGAGACTAATATAAGAACCACACAAAAGGATGATAATAGAGCTTAGTGAATAATAAAAACAATGCTTAAAAGCACTTTTACTGCAAACGTATGAAATGAAAGGGAGGGAGGAAAAAGATAAAATGCATGCTATCGACCAAGATAGTGAGAGCAAAAATGCAAAAGCAAATGTTATCAAAAAGTTACCTATGCTCTGATACCATGTTGAAATGAAAAAGGACTACTCCTAGTCTACTCACATGCACACATCAAACAAGCTAAGGAGGAAGGAACAAAAGATAACAAAACATTATGAACGAATTAAAATGGAAATGGAAACGACTTGCATGAAATGCTCTCTGAGCATGGAGACTCCATGAGGAGTGGAAGCATACTCTTCGCAATGAGCTAGAGTGGAATGACTTGTGTGGAGTGAAGGGAGGCCTTGCTTATATGGAGTTTGGGAGAATTCCCTTGCATGTGGGATATATGTGCTTGCATGAGAATGATTCTAGCTTTGGACAAGGGTGGAGCATGGAACTCTCAACAGAAGGTACTACTTCTCAAGCTAACTATGCAGGGAGAGGTAGGAACTCAAGAGGTAGGGGCAGAGGAGGTAAGCAACGTAGGGGGAGACCTTTCAACTCTTCCCCATGCAACATATGTGGATTGTCTAATCACACTACAGATGAGTGCTATAGGAACTTCAAGAATCAGAGAGGAAGAGGATATCAAAGAGGTGTCTACTCACAATCAAGAGGAGGATTCAATCATACTCAAAGCTACAACAACAAGTACAACAACAATCACAACAATAACTACAACGGAGGCTACAAATCAAGGAAAGACTACAACAATTACACAGAGGATCAAGAGGATTCCCTTATAATTTTGAATATGACTTCAAAGCAAGGTATGAATGATGAACACCTCTTCTATATTGACTCAGGTTGTTCAAACCATGTGACGGGCAATGTAGCTCTTCTCTCTGAGCTTGAGGAACCCAAGGGAAACCACCAAGTACAAACAGGTGATGACATCAAGCATTCAGTGGTCAAGGTAGCAAATGTTAAAACCTCTGATGGGAATGGAAATCTGTTGAGCATGGTTCTTTATGTACCCACAATCACCAAGAATTTGATGAGTGTTGGAAAAATGGTGGAAAAGGGTTTACAGGTTAAGTTCAACAAATATGGAGCATTTGTGGAGGATCCCCAACATGGATTCAAGAGAATTGCCAAGGGAGAAAAGACAGGTAGATTATTTACATTTGAACTTGAAGATACAAGGAATATTGCACTTTATAATTACAAGGATCAAACATTATTAGAAATTGAGATTTGGCATAAAAAATTAGGGCATATTGGTGAGAGAACCTTAAAGCAAATATGTAGAGATCAATGTGTGCTTGGGATACCTAATGTATCCAAGCAACACATGATCTATAAATGTGGTGCATGTCATTTTGGTAAATCTCACAGGTTAACCTTCTCAAAGAAAGGATATATGCATGAGGATTACTTAGAGCTTGTCCACACAGATGTGTGCGTACCAAGCAAGGACTCTTCCATTTCTGGCTCAAGGTATTATGTGTCTTTCATTGATGATTTTCAGTAGGTGGACTATCTTGTACTTTATGAAGCACAAAGATGGAGTGTTTAGTTGATTTAAGAAGTATCTTGCACTTGTGGAAAATCAAACATGAAGCCTAAAAATACTAAGGTCATATGGAGGAGGTGAGTACTTCTCAAATGAATTTGTTGCATTCTTGCACGATAGAGGAATCAAAAGCGAAATTACAACAAGGTATACCCCTGAGCAAAATGGGGTGGCAGAGAGGAGAAATAGGTTGATTGTTGAGATAGCTAGGTCAGTGCTAAATGAGAAAAGGTTACCTAATTATTTGTGGGCACAGAGTGTATCTACTGCCACTTATCTTATTAACAGGTTGCCATCCAAATCACTTGATGGGATGACCCGATATGAAGCATGGCATGGTAGGAGGCCATCACTTGATAATTGCAGGATCTTTGGATGTGTTGCTTATGTGCATATCCCATCTCAAATCAAAGGTAAGCTAGACCCTAAGGCAAAAAAGTGCATTTCAATTTAAATAAAAAGGATACAGATTTTATAATCCATCCAACAAGGGTTTTATGGTCCGTAGAGATGTTGTGTTTGATGAGAATGATTCTTGATTTGAAAGGGAATGCAGGAAGGTTAAGTTTCCATATGACTTGGAAGAGGAGTTTCCAAGCCTCACCAAGGAAGAGCCAAGCCAAGTTGAAGATATCAAATCAGATCATGAGAACATCACCAACCTAGAAGAATTCAAGGCATGGAAATCAAAGGGCAAAGTCAAGATGAAGAGGTTGGAACATATACATGAATCATCCAACCAAGCTATGAGGAGATCGCAAAGGGAGAGCAAGAAGCCAATCAGATATGGGTATGACACTTCTTTAGTTACTAAGCACTCTAGTTATCTTGCTAAGGATTTATCATGTGAGGAACCTACCTCATATGAAGAGGCAAAGACCAAGGCAGAATAGAAGGAAGCTATGGATGAAGAAATAGAAGCAGTCAAGGAGAATGATACTTGGGAGCTAGCACCAAAGAAGGAATCAATGAAGGTACTTGGTTCTAGATGGATTTACAAAGTCAGTAGAAACTCAGATGTATCCATAAACAGATATAAAGCTAGACTTGTGGCTACGGGTTTCACACAAACCCAAGGATTTGATTATGAAGAGACTTTCTCACCTATGGCCAAAATGCCAACCATCAGGGTATTGGTAAGTGTGGCTGATTCAAGCAATTGGAATATGTACCGATTGAATGTAAAAAGTACTTTTCTTAATGGCTGGATTTGAGAGGAGATTTACATGGCTCCACCTCCTAGCTATGAGGATCCAAGCAAGGTAAATTATGTATGCAAACTAAACAAATATCTTTATGGATTGAAGAAGGTAACTAGGGCATGGAATCATAAGTTTACTACATACCTTCAAGGTCAAGGATTCATCATGAGCAAAGCAGATATTTCTCTATTGGTCAAAAGAAGTAATTTAGAGGTGATATACCTAATGTTGATAATATCATACTTACAGGTAGTGATGCCAATGGCATCAAGTAAATCAAGCACCGATCTAGGATCACTAAAATATTTTTTTGGACTTGAATTAGTCCATACACATTCTGGAATTTACATCACTCAAAGAAATTATGTGCACGACATGTTGAAGAAAATCCACTTGGAGAATGCCAAGATGGATAGCATTCCTATGGAGGTAAACCAAAAACTAAGTGCTCATGAAGGTGATTTACTTGAAGAGATTGCAGGATATCAAAGCATATTAGGAAGCCTAAACTATACTACATTGACAAGGATTGATATTGCTTATGGAGTAAGTGCCTTAAGTCAATTCATGCACAAACCTAGAGCACCTCACTCGAAAGCTGGCAAGAGGATTTTGAAGTATCTCAAGGGTACTCAAAATCAAGGTTTATACTTTCCATATACTTCAGATTTGGACATCAAGCTATACTCAAATGTAGATTGGGCAGGTTGTAAGGATGACAGGAGGAGTACCTCAGGTTATCTCTCTTTTGCAAGTGATAAGCCCATTTCATGGTCTTCCAAGAAGCAACCGTTTGTTGCTTTATCTTAAATAGAGGCTGAATACAGGGGATTAGCCAATGCTACACAAGAAGCCATATGGATCAGATTGCTATATTCAGAATTGGGGCTACATTCTAACTCACCAATGATTTTTGGAGACAATACTAGTTCTTTAAATCTTGCAGCAAATCCTATCTATCATGCAAGAACCAAGCATATAGGAGTTCACTATCAGTATGTGAGAGAGAAACTATTGAGCAAGGAAATTCAACTAGCATATGTGTCCACTAATATGCAATGCATAGATTTATTGACTAAAGCACTGGATGGTACTAAACTTTGCGTGTTTAATGCTATGATTGGATTGCAGGACATTCAAGAGAATTGATGAAGAAGACAAAGCCAAGATGTTTGGCTTGAGGGGGAGCTATTGGTGTAAATGCCAAGCCTTCACACTTGGCTAAGCATTGAAGGAGTTTTTTTGTGCAAACAATGGAAGGATCATATGAACCATTGCTGATGAGCTTTTACCATTAACTTTCTGTAAAAGTCTTTTTGACTTGAAGGATTATTGTAAGTCCACATATCTCATGGAGGTTGAAGATCTAAAAGCTACGAATCATACTTGTTGAAGTCACTCCTAACTTAGAGGAGTACTTTTAGGTAGAGCATCCATTTGAATTTCAAATTCAAACTTGAAGAATCTCTCTATAAAAGAGACTTGTAAACTCCCGGCTAGTGTGCCCCCATTATTGAGCATACTGTTGACCATTTGATGTAGTTGAGAGGCTTACACTATAGCCTACTCCTATCACCATCATTGGGCATCATATTCATGCCAATGATCGTGTATAACATTGTTACATAATACATTACATTGTTGATTACATCTATCTTCATCTCTGCCATGTTCACTCAGAACACTATAATTTGAATGCTCATAGCACATTCATTTCTTCATCCTTTTCAAAGATCTATAGCTTGTTGGAACCGGCTCAAAGTCTACTACAAGCTATCAAAGTTTGAAAAAGTTTCATTCATTCAATTGGGAGAAAATCATCTCAAAGTGGCCATTAGTCATGCTCTCCAGAGTTCCTAAAATATCGAGGGTAAGCTTCTACTTGCTAAAGACATTCCTCAGAGTATAGTCTATCATTTTAAGTGGCTCCACTTGGAATCATTAGCTCTCTAAGCTAATTAGATGCCCTCGAAAGAATTTTTTCTAATTGGTATTGCATTGTGAGTACTGAGCAAAGCATCCAGCAGGTGTCAATACCAAAATAGCAACTTTTTGATCACTAGCTAGTTGCAAGCTTATCTGTTTTGATCAAATTGTTTGAAGCATCATCTCCAAAGCACATAGCCACTTATTTAGTGTCATTGGAAAGCTAAAAGTGCTTACAACACAAATCTAAAGTAAAATAAGGTTGTCACAAAGAAGAGATTAGCAGTAACAACTCATTTTTTGAGGTGTCCATCCATCTTTCCCAACACTTGAGACCAATAATTTCTTTAAAGCTGTGAGTTAAAGACTCATACAATGTTTAGGATAGATGATTCTAATGCTACAACACATTTATCTGAATAGCTCACAATGTTTATGTCTCTCTCTCTTCTGTGATCAAACATTTTCCTTTGCGCATTATCCGAAGTTGGTTTTATTCGTTTTTGTAGGTATATCATAATCTCTCTCTCTCTCTCTCTGTGCTTCGTTGAATAGCACATTTCAACAGCCGTCGGACTCATTCTCTGCAAAGACCCTTCTCTCTCTCTCTCTCTCTGTTAGAGGGTGCACATGGATGCCAGCCACTCGAACTACGTCCAAATTTCACTTTTTTCTGCAACGTGGCAATGTCAAGCATATGACGTGTATGGTGAATTATCTGGTGATCCGAACGGATTGTCAATGCACTACTCTTTCCGCTCGGGTCGCTGAATTACTGATTTGAGTGATTGAGTCTCAAGCTCAATTAGTTTTTCGGTTGTATCCGTTCTTCTGTACACTCGCGCTCGATGTGTTGTAACTAAAATGCTGTACACTTGTGCTCATGTGTTGATGCTGTACAGATGCGTTGGATATGTTGTGACTGTTATTATTATCATGTATACCATTTAACTTCCAATATGTTTCGTTGTAGAGTGTAATGTACTAAGTGGTAAGCTCGCGATACATTCGTGATCATTAGAGTAATATATGTTAATGATCAAATGTCGCGTGAAATTGAGATTCTGAACCTTTAAGGAAGCAATCATGATAGTTTTGTAAGTTAAATAGTATAATTGAGATTGTGAACTCAGCGTAGTCACCATTACATTAATATATATTTGTGACTCAAACTTCGCACCTAATTGAGATTGTGAACGTTTACGGAAGCAATCATGAGAGTTTTGTAAGTTAAATATAATTTTAATAGTTTTTCATGTATCTCAAAGATATATTGGTCTTTTTCTTTACGTCTATTGATTTTGTACATCTTCACACAAATGGACATTTGTTTTTCCACTTCTTTTATTTTGAAGCAAGTCAAAAATGAGAACTCAAAACAATCCATATGCCCTTAATTTTGGTCACCGAAAGTTGGGTGACCATCATGAATGTGCCTATATTTACGATGGTCGAAGTTTACCGGACTTACCATACATGTGCCCTTAATGCTTTCTTCGATGACCCAAAAAGTGCAATTCGGTCACCAAAAAAACATGCATGTGCCCTTCTTATCTCTCTCTCTCGTTGGATAGCATCTCCTTATCTCTCTCTCTCTACATAGTGCGTAGCTCTGCTCTATCGACCTCCTCCAATTTTGCCTCCATCACTCTGTCCCTCTCTCTCTCTCTCTATACAGCATGTTGCTCTCCTTTGTCGACTTCCTCTCTCACTGCCTGCAACAACAAGAAGCATCACTCTGATTCTCTCTCTCTCTCTCTCTCTCTCTCTCTCTCCCTCTCTCTCTCTCTGCACGTAATTTCTATCGTCATTGTTTTTTTATTGTGCTTGCACTATCCAATCCTCTCTCTATCTCTCTCTATCTATTTCTCTCTCTATTTCTATGAGGGTGTTGATCTTCTATCTGTTTTTCTGTCCTCTGAGTTCTATAGTCTACCACCCCTATGTACCTTGAGTTTGCGTCTGCATAGACTTTCTCTCTATCTCCCTCTCTCTTAATTTCTCCTAGATCTCTCCATCTCCTTCTAATTTTTAGTTCTTCTCTCTCTCTCTCTGATTCCTTTTGTGCCTCCGATCCTCTTTCATCGCTTCAGTCCTTCTGCCTCTCTCTCTCTCTCTCTCTCTCCACCTATTCTCATGCTCTCTATCTGCTTCTGCTGCTTTCTCTTTCCATTTGACCTATTAAAGAAAAATCATGCTCTATCCTATAGGTGGTACCAAACCATAAAGTCTGGCATCCCCATGTTTACCCACATCCAAGCAGGCCATTGTCTAAAGGACTTCTTTAGGTTCTCTGTAATGGAAGTTGACTTGGCTAGTCATCCTCCCTTTGTCTTGAGGTTTGGTGCCTTCTAAGTGTTCCCTAACTATTTGCGCACACTACCTTCACTCTTTGTATCAGAGTCCTTGAAAAGAATTTGGAAACCACCACTTAAATCTGCAAACCCTCTCTCATCTCTCTCTCTCTCTCTTTCTCTCTCTCTCTGTCTCTCTCTCTTGCAAGTATTCACATAGAGAGAGCCGATGCCAGCTTTAAGAATGTCTGTGCGACGAGTAAGCAAGTTAAGGTTTCCAACCTAGATGACTCAGTAATTTTTATGAACATATTCAATAAAATACATGGAGATCAAATCATCGATTGGAATCCACTCTCGAGGGTGGAAACAGAAACTTTCATTTTCTCGCTCAAGACCGTCTTTCCTAGCTGGCAACAAAGCTTCAGAAACTCATAAGGCCGCACTCTTCCCATCTTATGTTGATCTCCAGCATACTGTCGAATCCTTTTGATCAGATCACCATCGACCTCTTTAAGTGCCTCTGTGATTAACTCTCTCGCTCTCTAAGTTCTCTCAACAAGCATAAAGTATAAGGAAAAGAAAAAAGAAGAGATTACCTGAAAAATCAATGGGAAAACCAAATGAATACTTAGGGTCTATTTTATAGAACTCTCGGATTCTAAGTTTCCAAATTTGGATGATTCTCTAGATTTTTTATTTTTCTTTTTTTTATATTTCTCTTTTTATTTTCTATTTTTATTTCTTTTTCTTTTTCCTTTTATTTTTTTGACTAAGGTTTTTATTTTAATTTCACACTTATATACAAAAGATTTAATTAAAATTAAGGGTTAGGGTTAGGATGAACCATTATTTCAAGGTCCTAACCTAGGGTTTTCATTTGGAAAGAATTAGGGTTTCTTATGTTTAGGGTTAGAAACATCAATTAATGGCCAAACATTTACATTAGGGGCTAGAATCCTATGGTTTCTAAGGGTTTAAGTGAAATTTTAAGGGTCAAAACTAGGGTCTCAAGGGTCAAGAACTGAGTTTTAAGGGTTGTTTTGCATGTTTCCTAGGTTTTAAGATGAAAGTGACATGCTTTTCCAAGGTTTATACAAAATACATGGGTTTCCAAAGGAGCAAGTTAGGTTATAGAGGTTCAAAGTTAGGGTTTCAAGGGTTTAGTATAGGTTAATGATCTTTATAAAAGTCTAATGTACAAAGTGTTTGTGTGTATGTATGCATGTGCATATGTCTGTGTATATATGTGTGTGTGTGTGTATGTGTATGTACGTGTGTGTATATGTGTGTATGTGTGTGCATATGTGTGTATGTTTGTGTACATCTGTGTATGTATGTGTGTGTGTATATGCATGTATGTATATGTGTGTATGTATGTATGTAAATGTGTATATCTGTGTATGTATATGTGTGTATGCATGTTTGTATGTATGCACATGTGTGTATGCATATGTTTATATGTACATGTGTGTTTATGTATGTGTACCTCTTCGCTAAAATGGTTACTTGCTCTTCTCTCTTTGCTCTTCGGGGTTGCCCGTTCATTTGCAAAGGATGATCGTGGCACAAATGTGCCATGAAAAATTTTTTCTTTTTTCAATTCCTCTACCATCACTTATGTGATGCCAAAGCATCATAGGGCAATTTGCCCACATCACTATAACCCTCGCTAGGCTTCAACACTATTAGAGAAGCTTGGCATGAGTGTCGCATAAGCGACACTAAGCATCACATATGTAACATCCGTGGATTTATTTTTTGGGTTTTTTCTTGGACATCACTTATGCAGTGCATTTATAAAGAAGCAACACATAGGCGAGGATTCCTAGTCTTTTCTTTAATGGGGGCCATTTCTACCCTTCCATTCTTGTAGTTACACCTGTCAAGGTCACTTTAGGGTACCTTAGTAGAAACCTTTTAGCTTTCCAAATATGCATTTAGATCCACTATGTACCTTGGAGCATCATTGCAAAATGTTTGTACCAAAACAAATAACTTGCACATAGAGACTATGAAAAACTTGCTATTTTTGGACTTGAACCTCTTAGAAAAATGTCCACTTCTCACTCTCTGATGACAATTGACCGGAGATCTTTTAGAAACATCTAATCTAAGAGCTTATTAAAAGTTATCTCACTACTTTAGAATGAATATATACTGAGGAATAAGTTTAAGAACTGAGGGGTGTAATCCCGACTTTTCATGAGAAAGAAAATGTGCAGACATAGGTAGCTAGTATGATTCATAATCAGAATCTAGTGAAACAATTGTAATGAAAATTTATTTCTACCAACCAGACTAATCAATCTGACTAAATCAAGTTAAATTAACTCAAATGATCAAGTATACACAAAGTACAGGATCAAACAAAATCTCTGAAATGAAGAGGTTGCAACAGAGAGCAGTAGACAGAGATAATCATGAACTAATGTATCAAATTCCATGTGCTAATGAATGTATGATACAAATGAGATTTAGTGATCTTACTCATACATATGTGTGCTCAATGTATGCTTAACCATGAAGATCTATGGCTTTCTCTTCTTTATCATGTATCATGTCTAAAAGTCACTTCTATTTATACGCGTAAAGAGAATTTGAAATTTGAATCTCCCACACCTAAAAGTGTTCCTACACTTTAGGTGTTGATTTATTTGACTCCATCCACCAACGAAGTAGTGGTTCTTGGCTCCTAACATCACAAGATTCCTTATATCACTTCCTTTTACTTTTATCTAGTGAAGTAAAGTCTATAACTTTTACACGAGATGTTCATATGCACGTTCTTTGTGAGACAAATACATAGGTGATAAGTGTTGATCATTTGGCCAAGCATCTAGGCTTGCCAAATGTACCAACAATGACTCTTTATGAAGTACGGAATGGAATAAAACATAGTCAAGGACATTGCAAGGTGTTAGTTTGTTTAACTTATGTTCATGTACCTTCACAAATAAAAGGTAAGCTATATGAAAGGACAACAAAGGTAATGTTTATTGTATATGATTCAACTTAGATGGGCTATAGGTTCTACAATCCTTCAACCAAGTAATTCACAAGTATGGATGTTTTGTTTGAGGACTAAAGGTCTTCATTTTGATGAAAGGGAAACAAAAGATAACTCTAGCATATGATCTTCATTCTGATTTCCATCAACTAGAACACAAACATGATACACAAGTCCAAGATCCAAGAGTGATACAACTCATGGAAAAAATGAAAGGGAAAAGGATTACAAGCTATGGAAGCCAAGAGGGAAAGAAAAATGCAAAAGTGCGGAGAATGCTCTAAGCAAGTATCTAGAAGGTCAACAAGGGAGAAAAAGAAACTAGAAAGGTATGGATATGATTCCACATTTGCAACAAAGCATTCAATATACTTGAAAAAAGACTTTTTTTGATAGGAACCCTCAACCTATGAGGAGGGAAAGGGAAACCCTAATTGGGAAAAGTCTATGAAAGAATAAATAGATCGCTTGAAGGAGATGGACACTTGGGAACTCATTCCAAAATCATTCAAGGAAAAGTTAATTGGTTTTAGATGTGTATACAAGCTTAAAAGGAACTTAGATGGATTGATTTGGAGATACAAGAATAGAGTATTTGTGAAAGGATGTTCACAAACTCATGGTATAGACTTTGAGGAAACATTCTCACGCGTTGCAAAGATAACTACAATAAGACATTGATAAGTGTAGCTGCTCCAAAAAATTGGAGACTCCTCCAACTGGATGTGAACAATACATTTCTGAATGTTTGGATAAGTGAAGAGGTATACATGTCACATCCTCTAGGTTTTGAAAACCCTAATCATACATCTTATGTTTATAGACTTAATAAATCTTTCTATGGATTGAAATAAGATTCTAGAGCTTAGAATCACAAGTTGGCTACATACCTTCAAAATCAAGCGTTGAAACCTAGTTGATGAGATCCTTCATTTCTCATCAAAAGAGATCACAAGGAGGTTATATATCTATGTGTGCTCACTCATTTGCAGACACTAGGATTCTCATTATATACTATTCTTTATATGTTGCACTCGTTGTATTGTTGTTTTATGTCATTCTTGTACATTCCTTTTATGTAATAGAAGAAGAAAAAGAAGATTATTCTAACTTGCCTCAATCTATGTTTGTGCTCCTCTTTGGTTGTGTGAGTATGTGTGTGAGTTATCTTCCTTATCTCCTTGCTCGTGACATGGTATCATAGTAAGTGTGGTTGTAGAGATCTCGTGGAGAAGGCCGAGGTTGAAGAGTATGCGAGAAGGCATGGACAAAGCAAGGTGGGGCCATAGAGACACGAGTTCAGATTGTAGAGCTATAACTTGCATCCTATTCGGAAACAATCATATATTCCAAATCCAAAATCTCAAGCGATTCTGTGTACTGTTCATACACAAAAACTATGTTTTTCTGAGATCGAACTATCACGTCATAGTGCTACAATGTTCAAGTAGAGGTACTACTTGTAGTGTTTTTTCAGTGTTGTGAATTGTTGTAGAAGCAACAAATGCAAATGGAATGAGTCAGTTTATGAGTGATAATCTAGAAAAGAACAACTTCCATGCTTGGATATTCAAAATGGCAAATTTCTTGATGGGAAAAGGCTATTGGAAGTACATCAAAGGAGAGAACAAAAATGCTCCATAGTTATTAGAGAGGAATCAGACTATGGACTAGCTAAGAGAATAGGAGGAATGGAATCACAGAGCAAAAAAGGTAATGTATTATCTATCTCTTAGCATACATGATAGCATGCTTGGGCACATACAGTATTTTCAAGACTCTCAAAGACGCTTGGAACAATTTGGTCACATTGTATGAGACCAATACAAAGGCACAAAAATTGCAACTCAAGAACGAGCTGCATACACTAGAGAAAAAGGACATGTCAATAAGTCACTACACTCTCAAAATCAAAAGCATATGTGAGCCACTTGCATCTATTCGTGTGAATGTAGATAAGGCTGATAAGGTGGAAGTGTGCCTTTGTGGTTTAGGAGCTGCATATAAGCAGTTGAAAACTTTTGTACAAAGGAGGGAAAATATTCTAAATTTTGCTGACCTAGTATTCATGTTGATTATTGAGGAAAAGAATCTTAGTGAGGTCTCAAATTATGATGGAAAATCTATTTTTGAGCAGGTAATCTACTCTCGCATAGGAAGGTAGAGGTAGAGGTTTCAGAAGTGGAAGAGGAAAGAATAACCAAGACAAAGGTCCACATCAAAATCATGTAGGATGTAAATGACAATTTTGTGGTAGGGAGAGCGAAAGAGACCGTATAATTTTCCAAAGAAATGATTTAAGAAATGAGATTAAAGGATGCTAGAATTGTGGTAAACTTTCATACTTTGATTGGGATTGTAGGTTGAAGAATCAAAATAATAGAAGACAACAAAACAACTATGGATCCACAAGTGCACATGATTCTGAGAAGCTCTTCATGGTTAAACATCATATGATAAATACAATGTCTACTGATGTTTTGAAATCGATTTGTAATGTCTTGTATATTCATTTAGGTCCTTGAAATCAAATGGCCACTCCCATAGAATGGTTTAGTAGTTTGCAAAAATTTCCAATTCTTGGATATGTTGAAATAGGTGATGACACATCACACCCTACCGAGCATCTAGGAAACATAACATTATCTATGGATCTCATTAGAAGTTCTTTTAATGTATCTTAGCACTCTTTGAAATGTAGTCCAATGAGTTTTCTTTGGATGATGCATAAATTGTTATAAAACACCAAATGGATATGAAAGATCTAGTCTTTTAAACGTAGCATAAACCACACTTGGTAAAAAACTTTGATAAATCTTCATTTCTTTGAACTCTTCATCTCCATACCTACATAGCTTATGATTTACCCTCCAATGGCGTTGTTGAGATTTTGCAATTTTCCATGACAAACTTTAGTAGAATATTCATCAAATACCTTTGTGTAACATACACTCCATGTTGAGTGTAAATGATCTCCATGAATAGGAAGTAGGATAAATTTCCCAAGTCACTTATCTTGAAATCCTTCTCCATTTTCTTCTTGAGCTTTTGGATTCCTTTGGTATCTGTACCTTTAAGTATAATATCATCAACATAGATATCAATGTATATGTACACCCATCTTCACTTGTTTTCACTACCAAGCTACAATCTACCTTTGATGCTTGATATCCAGGTTCATTCAAGAACTTCACAAGTCTGTAGTTCCAAGCCCTTGGAGCCTGCTTCAATCCATACAAAGATCTTTTGAGCTTATACACACAATCTAATCCACTTATATCTTTGAAGCCCTTTGGTTGCTCCATGTATACTTCATCTAGAATGTATCCATTTAGAAAGAATTTTTAACATCCGTTTGTGATAGCTTTCATCCTTTGAAAGTTGCCAAAGCTATCAATTTCCTAATGGAAGACATTTTTGCCATTGGAGTAGAAGTGTCATCATAGTCCACACCTTGTGTCTGAGTTAATCCTTTGACTACTAGTCTAGCTTTATATCTAGAAACCTTTCCATCTACAAACCTTTTTGTTTTATACACCCATCTACATCTAGTTACCTTCTGATTCCTTGGTCTAGGTACCAAGTCCCATGTATTATTCTCAACTAGAGCATCATGTTCTTCCTTCATTTTTTGCTCCCAACTCTCTTTGCCTTTAGCCTCTACATATGTTGATGGATCTTCATCTATCTTCAATATGTATGCATAATCTTTGGTTGTTACGTATGAAGTGTAATAGCTATACCTTATAGTTTGCTTTCTTTCTCTTGATGACCTTCTCATCTCTGCACTCCTTGAAGCCCCTGCCTCATCATACTCTAGATCAAATCTTGGTCTATCTTCATCTCCATGTTTATCATCACTTGCATCTTCATATACTTGCATCTTTGATTTTCCTTTCCTTGTCTTCATGACTTCTTAAAAATCTTCATGACTATTATCTGAACTTGTATACCATGTCTTTTGTTCATCAAATGTCACATCTTTAGAAATAGGAAATCATTTTGTGGATGGACTCTACAACCTAGCCCATTTGTTTATCATCATATCGAGTGAAGACATACTTCTCTACTTTAAGTTCTAGCTTATGTCTCAATTGAGATGGAACATAAGCATATGTTAAACATCCAAAAATTTTGCAATGATCAAGAGTAGGTTTCTTACTCCACCATGCTGCATAAGGGGTTATACCATCCCAAGCTTTACAAGGTAACCTATTTTCAAGATAGGTTGTTGTGTTAATAGCTTTTGCCCATAAGTAATTAGGGCAATTCTTCTCCTTCATCACATATCTAGAAAATTCTACAAGTGTTCTATTCCTCCTTTTTGCAACTCCATTTTTTTGAAGAGAGTACCTGCAAGTTACTTCTCTTTTTATACCTGCATTCCACAAGTAATTATTAAATTCTTTGGAGAAATACTCTCCCCTTCCACGTGACCTCAATCTTTTGAGCTTTTGTCCTATAATCCTCTCTGCATATGCATGATAATGTTTAAATGTATTAAACACCAAATTTGTCCTTGATCACATAGAAGGTGATCCATCTTGTTGCATCATCTATAATCAAAACATAATATTTGGAGCCATTGATACTATAAATTTTGAAGGACCCCGCACATCTATGTGAATTAATCCAATCTTGTTTTTATGCATAAATCCCTACTTGTTGTATGACTGTTTGCGTGGTTTACCAAACTGACAGGATTCACACTTGTATGTCATGTGTTCACCTTGAATATTAGATAGGCCTAGCACTGATCCATTCTTTGTCATGTCTTTTATACCTCTCTCATTGAAATGACCTAATAGTTTATGCCATAGGTCCAACTTTGTCATATTTTGACTTCCATATGTGAACAAGGCATGTCCTACATTACCATATACCTTTAGAGTAAAAGGTCATCCTTGTTTCTGACTTACAAAAATACTCCTACATCCTTGATTTGGATCTTCAACATAAAATCCGTCATTAGTGAATTCATACCCTTTCTCAAAAATTTGTCCTACAATGATTAAATTCTTTGGAGTTGTAGGAACATAGAGTACCTTACTTAGAAGTGTACTTCAATTCTTTGTCTTTATTGATCCAATATGATGCACTTTATTTTTTGTATTGTCTCTTTTTTTCTTCCATGTTACTCATCAACGCAATGTTGCCACTTAGGTGATTGCTACACCCTGAGTCAATGTACAATACTCTTTGGTCTTCATTTGTTGCTTCATGTGCAACATTCATGATTAGAATCCTCCTTTTGATTTGATGCACAATTGTATTAGGTGTTTTTGTAGGATTGATTTTGGAAGTTTCTTCCACCTCCTTTTCCATATGCATTCCTACCAGCTCTACCTCTGAAATTACCTGCCATTTTCTTTATTCTTTCCAACTCTTTCTCTACCTCTACTATTTCCTTTACATTTAGTAAAGTTAGCTTGATTCAAGGTGCTTTCTTCTTTATTTTATTGTTTCTTGCCCTTAGCATTCTTCTTCTTATCCTTTGAATACATAACTTGAACTCCACTTTTCTCATTCTCCCCTTTAACATCCTATTTAAATGTTACCATGTGTGTGCTAACAATTGATTAAGATCTGGAGTGAAGTGATTTAATGATAATTTAGTGGACATTATAAAAGGTTTCCACCTTTAATCTCCTCTTAATCCGGTAAGGATCTGTCTTACGAATTTATATTCTTCAATGTCTTGATCAACTACACCTAAGCAATCGACAATATCCTTCATCTTTGTGACATAATTAGAAATTGATTGTGAACCTTTTATTTTGAAGGTTGTAAATTCTGCCCATAGTGACACCTTCCTTGACTTGGTTGTATTTTGGAAATCTTCCTCTAAAACATTCCATATATTAGTTGCACTCTCTATCCCTCAAATATGTGGCAAGAGATAATCATTGATAACCATGTAGATAATGCTCCTTGCTTGAGCATCTTTCTTCATTCATTTCTTTAAATTTGCAAGTTCTTCCCTAGTTGAAAGACTAGAATCTTTAAAATTTGGTTTTTCTTCTTCTGTTGTGATGTATCCTCTCAAATATTTGCCCATAAGATGAGCTTCCATCCTCCTAGATCATGTTGCATAGTTTTCTCTATCAAGCTTCTCTATCTAGATGTTTTCTCCCATCCTTCTATTGCTTGTGTTAAGAAATAAGTCTTCCATAGTTACAGAATATACCTTTCGAGTTGATTCTTTGCTTCTTTGTATCCTTTTGAGTGTTCTTTTTATATTCCTAAATTTATTTTGCAAAACTTTAGCCTTTGAATCCTTTCTTTAACTCTAATTTGAAAATCTACAGTAGCCCGGATTTTCTTCTTCAGTCTTTTGACTTGATCTTCCTCTCTAGCTCTGATACCATTGATGGAGACCTTTCAATCCCCAATGTCAAATCTACCTTGACTTAAGAGCACCTCTATGTCAAGTATAGACAAGACTATACATCAATTACATCAAATCTTTCCAAGTTTAAGACTAAAGTATACTTCATTCTTCAATTTTGGAACTTTTGTTCTTCTTCAATAGTCCGCCTCAAGATTCAACTTCATTACCAACAAATTTTTTAGATTTTAATGCTCCAAATTACATAAAAATCTTTATATGATCCTTGCACAACCTTGAGGTACAACAAACCTTTGATTAGACGAATTACAATTTTGATTTGTCACTAAGATCAAAAGAATGTCTAAAATTGATGTTGAAAATTAGCAACTTTCACATAGATAACTTCAACCTCTTATTTCTTTCAAACTATAACATGTTTTGTAAAATGCTTTTGGAAATACCTTCCTTGTCTCTCAAATTAGATTTCTAGTGCTTTAAACATAGAAAACTTTACACCCATCATTGAGATCTTAGCAAAACATCAATCGAGGAGATGCACCATTTTTTAGTATGCACTTTAGAGAGTTGACATATGAATGTTGTTGGAGTTAGACATTTGCGGAAGCATGCAAACACCACAAGAAAGAGGAAGAACCTTGGAGCATAACACAGAATACTGAATCTATTACCACTAGAATGTACAAAGAGAAGTAACCCATTAGGGAAATAGGCATATATACAAGCTGGGGCAAAAAACCTCCTAAAGAGGGACAAAAGGTGCCCTGGCGGCCCTAGTGTGTTCACACACCACTACCTAAATATATCAACAAATCCCCTTGGGAGTGATGTAGTGAACAAGGAGCTAGCATGCATGTATAAGGAAGTGCCAAGCTATGTGGAATCAATCCACAAAAGGAAGTAAGCCCAAAGCTTTGCGAAAAGCTTCAAATTTCTCCCTAGGTAGAGCCTTTGTGAAAAGGTCTGCAATGTTCTCCTGCATGGGCACATATGCCAAGCTGATCTCCCCAGCAGAAAACCTTTGCTTGACATAATGATAATGCACCTCAATGTGCTTAGTGGGAGCATCGAACATAGGGTTCCTCACAACTACCAATGTGCTCTAACTGCTAGTGAAGATGGTGGTGGCAAAAGACTCAACAACACCCAAATCATCCATAAGGAATTTGAGCCACACATGCTCAATAGTTGCTGTGAAAGCTTCCTTATACTCAGCCTCACAACTAGAAGTGGCCATAGTAGGCTACATCTCGCTCATCTAAGATATACATACTACAACATATGAGGGGCATACCGACGCTGCCTATACGGACGGTCACTCCCGGCGTCGGTATAAATGTTGGAAAAGTCCAATTAAAGATACTGACGGTCAAGTGACCGCCGGTATGACGGTTTAAGAAAGATCATTGGGATGTCTCGTGACTGTGGATATGAGCATCGATATATGCATCAATATATGCATCCGTATGGGCGTCGGTATAGGCAGCAGTAATTAACTAGAAACTTTCGACGCTCATACCGATGCCCATACCGATGCATATACCAAGGCCGTGTTTTAAACATACCGCAAGCCCGAGAGCAAAACTGAACATTTTGCGCATGTTTGAGTACTGGTTATCTTCTTTCTAACTTGCACACGTGAATCAAATTGTGACCTGCATTGTCTTGTGCACACACACACACACAGATCTCTCTCTCTACACACACACTCTCTCTCTCTATTTAGATCTCACATCTTGGTAAGTGGTGCGCGTACTCTTAGCCTTTGTCTTTCTCTATGCATTAGGTCTTATAATTTCTCTTCTCTTTGATTTTGCAGAAGTTCTTTGGCGTCAATTCTTTGGAATTCGATGATAGATGACATTGTTAAACGGCCGCCGAACAAGGACAAATGTACTAGGACAGGTGTCTTAAATGTAAAAGAACCTTTCAGGAAATGCGCAGGTAATTAAAAATTCGCGCACCCTTGTAAAAAATCTTCTATATAAGGAAATGAAAGAAGAATGGCCGAGAGCCCGGTTTTGGGGAATTGTAAGTGTACTCGTTGTAGTTTGTAGAGCATTGAGAAGAGTGAACTCTACTCGGTTCTGTTCTGTCTGTTCTGTCTGTTCTGTGCTCCGTCTAGTCGTTTATTTGCACCATAGTGCAGAGTGCGAATTAGTAATCTCGTGTTACGAATCTGCTCGGTAATGGTTGAATGTGCCTCTGAGTGCTAATAAGTTGCAGTGTGTTACTTGTCAGTAGTGTGCTGAACAAGGAGTGTGGAAGTGTGGAAAGTAGTCCCGAACTGTTCGCGTGTTAACATTTTTTGTAAGTAACCAAGATCGATGCATTAGTCTACGTTCACTATTGATTCCGATCACATGACGACTAGTATCTGTAATGGTTGAGGTGCAAGTGGGTCATTGTTAAGTCTGTAACGAGTCGATTGTTGTCAAGACATTTGTTGCTCGTAGTTGGTATACGATGAGTTGTAATTCCAGTGTATATATATATATATATGTATGTGTTTGGTATACCTGTCTGTTCTGAAGAAGTACATATTAGGTGATCTCCGTTCACTGAAGTAGAGTATTCTACTCGACATAAATCACCGGACTACTGCTCAGATCATCATAGCAGTACTAGTTCGGAAATTCTAAGTCCAGTACAACAAACAGTCATCGGTTGTGAAGAACTGCACACGGAGCTAAGACGCTAGAAGTAATTATAATTGTGTAATAAGTTGGGAAAATAGTACAGGGCCTCTGTCTAACAGACCCCTACCACTCCCAAGGACCCACGTGGCTCAGAGGTAATTTACGGTTAGGAAAGATTCGGAAATGGCTGAACTTGAAGTATTTTGAGCCTGAAGTCGGAAGTTAACAATTAATGTTTAACATTTGGCGCCGCCTGTGGGAAAGTGGCATCAGGTTGCCAGTTATCTGTGAAAAGTGGCATTAGCGTGCCAGCTGGTTTTCAGAATCAAACATCATGTTTATCGTTCGATTGACTGACGGTAGCAACAGAGCCAGATTGCTTCCAACTGCTCAGATAGTGCTACTACGCAATGATACATGCCGGTTACTCGGTCTGCCGGAACGTATCCTAAGAACCATAAGGCTGGAGCACGTAACGTACTAAAGAAAACCCTAGAAGAAAAAGGTATAACCCGGTCTGACCCAGTGGTCAAGCAAGTTAAGGACGTTAGAATTAATTCCGGTCATATTCCGGTGGAACGATCAACGCCTTTGGTACATTCTGGTGTCACTTCGACCCAGCCTATCGAAAATATAGTAATTCCAGAATCTACCAAGATGCCGCTGGAAACTAGTTTAACAATCTTGGATAAAGATTCAGAGTTATCCACGATCAGAAATACTCTAGGAAAAGAAATCGGTAAAAGTGGAAAAACACTGCATTCAGGCACTATTTCAGTTCACTCCGGTGATATTCCGGTGATAGAAACACTAACTGGCGGCCAAGGTTTAGCATTTTTTGCGGAATCCTTAGCCCAACCAGCGTGCTTGGAAGAAAGATTTCGGATATTGGACATCTAGAAGGAAGGAAAGCTGTTCGAAGCAGAGATCCGAAGTATCCTACGCAAAACAGCACACCGGAAGGCACGCCATCCGGCGATCCAAGTTCTGATAGTTTAACCAATCAACCTCAAGATACAGAAGAAAGGCTGAATACACTCACAATGAACGGACAACAACAGCAACAACAGTTATGTCAACCAAGGCCGCCTCCAACAGGAGTAACATACACGAAATTTGGTGGATTCCCACGAGATGATCCGGATGCTCACGTACGCACTTTCGAGATCAGTTATGCAGTCCTTAACCATCCACCGGATCAGGCATATAAGGCCATTGTTTTTCAATCTACACTGGTCAATGAAGCAGCTAGATGGCTTACGGAATATGACATTAATCATTTTGGTACATATGATGTAGTACGAGATGCTTTTCTGCAACGATTCAGGCTAAAGAAGAATCCCGCCGAAATCTTTGATTATTTACAGAACAACCGACAGAAGGCAAATCAGACTGTCCAAGAATATGCTACACTTTTTAGAACACACTTGTGACAGATACCACAGGCCCACGCTAACTTACCGGATGATGTCATCACTCAGTGGTTTATCAATGGGTTAACCCCACAATTGAAACAGATCATGTTCATAAGATGTGTCGGAGCAATGACGCTGGATGCAGTCATTGCCATGGCTCTGCAACTGGAATCCAAGGTCGGTGGACTTACAGAAGATCTAGAGTGGTTAAAAACAAACAAAACTATGACTGAAGATACAACCAGACAAGTGTATTGTATAACATGCAAAAATTCAGGTCATACTAGTGCCAATTGTGCGCTAAATCAAACATTCTGCGCTATCTACAACACTGCCGGACACACCACCGGAAATTGTGTCTACAATTTTAGAATACAGGGAACAACAACAGTCAATGTTGTTATTCAAGAACATGGACAGCCAGTGAATCACTATGTACCTTCGCAACTGAGAAACAATCAACCGCAGGGATATCGGAACTACCAAGGACAGAGGAACAATAATTATAATGCAAACCGCTGGCAGAACGAACCACCACCAGAAAATCCCAATTTACCATCACCACGCTGTCATTTTTGTAGTGAATTTGGACACATTAGAAGATTTTGCAAGGATGCAGCTGAGTATGATCAAAGGAAGAAGGAGCGGCAAAACCCAATGGCCAACATGGTACAAATTACACCGGTAGAAACGCAAACTGCTACAGTCCAGACCCGATCAGGTAAACAGCTGCAGTCAGCAGCAGAAATATTCGAACCGGGTATACGAGAACAACATAGGATGTATAACAAGGCTAGTCACTGGACCGCAACAGAACCACCAGTGTTCCCAGAACCTATTCCTGTGACTCAGACCTCGTCGACAAAAGAAGGAACACAACAAAAGGAAGAAGCAGCGGAGCCATCATCAGCAGTAGACATAACAGCAGATACTTCTGCATCAGCAGAGACCTCAAGTTCAAAAGAGCAGGATAACCAATCTCAACAGGCCTGGGAAATTTTATCCAAAGCATCTATCACCTTGCCTCTAGGCCAACTACTAGCATTAGTACCTGGGATTCGACAACAGTTCCAGCAACAGTTCAGTCCGGTACCTCCTTGTATTCCGGCGACAGCAGCGGTTCAACCGGAACCTGATTCTACGGTTGATCATTCAGCTCCCTTGATTACAGTATGGTATAAGAATCATAAAATTACACAGGTATTGATTGATGGAGGCTCTGGTGTTAACATTGCGACTATAGCCTTATGCAATAGGTTAGGATGGACCGAAATCGAACCAGTTTAATTTTTTGTCAGAATGGCAGATCAATCTAGAGTCCATCCCGTAGGACTTGTGCGAAATGTACCCATTACATTACAAGGTACGACCTTCAAAATGAATTTTGTTATACTAGATCTACCGGAATCCACTTTGGATTACAACCTTCTTTTCGGTCGACCTTGGCTGAAGCATGCAAAGGTAATATAGGACTGGTCTGCACAAGAGCTTACGTTCAAAGATGCCAACCGTAGATATTTGGTAAAATTAGATGCTATACAACCTTGCGAACTTCACGCCAGACCATATTTTGCTGAACCAGTCCACATGTTAGATGGACTATCAGGTGATGAAGAAGAGGAATTTCTGAAGAATAACGCTGATTTAATGACCTTAGGGACTGTTGATCCATAGTCCGTGATAGATAACTGGAGCACTTCAGTTTGTACAGTTGTACCAATCACCGAAAAAACTAAGCAGGAAGATATTGTTTCAACACATGACGATGAATTACAATCACTATTCAGGTCAACAGACGATACAGAGAAACCGCAACAGTTTTATGTCTCCGAAGTCCAGTTGACCTCGTACAATCTAGGAGACGAAGATCATCCACGACCTATAAAGATAAGGCAAAACTTACCGGAAATATTTAAGGCTGATTTGATTCGAGTACTTCGCGAATTCTCAGACGTCTTTGCATGGGATTACAAAGACATGAAAGGATTAGATCCGCGCATCTATCAGCACAAAGTCATGCAGAAGCCTGAAACTAAACGGAATAAGCAACCCAGCTACCGGATGAATCCCAATTATGCATCACAAGTAAAAGCCGAGCTTGATAGATTATTAAAGGTCGGATTCATCGTACCAATAGAACATGCTGAATGGATTTCACCAATTGTGATCGTACCAAAGAAAAATAAGCAACTGCGAATCTGTGTAGACTACCGGAAATTAAACGCAGCAACAATACCGGATCCTTTCCCGATCCCCTTTCTGGATACCATGCTTGATAGGGTAGCAGGCCACGAAATGTATTCATTCTTAGACGGATACAGTGGTTACAATCAGGTTAGAATGGCTGAAGCAGATATACCAAAAACTGCCTTCATTACCAATTGGGGTGTCTTTGTTTGTACAGTAATGTGGTTTGGGTTAAGAAATGCACCAAGCACCTTTCAACAATGTATGCAGGAGATTTTCTCTCCTTATCTCAATTCGTTTATGCAAGTATATCTCGATGACTTCTCGATTTTTGGAAAGATGATGGCACATTTGCTTCATCTACGGTGCTGTTTCCAAAAGTGTCGAGAGTACAGACTCTACCTTAACCCAAGCAAATCTGTGTTTGCCGTTTCGTGTGGCAAACTACTTGGTCATATTGTATCTGCCCAAGGTATCCGAGTAGACCCAGATAAGATTTCGGCAATTTTAGAAGCCCCAGTACCCGCTACTCCGAAAGAAGTAATGCGTTTCATGGGTCAAGTACGGTGGCATGGCAGACACTTACGGTGGCTTGCTCATCTGGCTGTACCGTTGAACAGACTAATCACCAAAACTCCCCGATAATTTGAATGGACTCAAGAATGCCAAACCACATTTGATCGACTCAAGTATTTATTGACGCAGGCACCAATCTTACAACCACCGGACTGGGACAATCCGTTCCATGTTTTTGTCGATGCTTCAGATATTGCGATCGGCAGTATTCTGATGCAGCAAACACATAAGTGGTTTCGCCCTGTTTATTACGCCAGCAGAAGGCTTGCACCTGCAGAAAAGAACTATTCTACCACCGAAAGAGAATGTCTAGGATTAATTTACTCCATCAAAAAGTTCAGACATTATCTACTAGGCCGGAAATTCACATTCCATGTGGATCATGCTGCCCTCGTCTATCTAGTAAGACGGCAACATTTAGGTAGAAGATTAGCACGATGGGTGCTACTCTTGCAAGAATTCGACTATGAAGTCATTCACCGACCCGGAAATGCACATGCCTTAGCAGATTTCTTATCTCGTCTAGATTCTGGTGAAGCTCCGATAGGCATAGATGACACGACTCCAGCAATTTATAGTTCTGAGCCAATGACCGATGAGACTGCCGAATCACAAGCAACACCTACATATTATGATCAGATCCTAACTTTTCTCACCGAAGGACGCTTTCCATCTGAGACTGCCAAGGTAGTTCGAAGGAAAATTGCAGTCTTTAGCCGCCGATTCCGGTTAGTTGCGGGAGAACTATATTATGTAGATCACACCGGAATCTTACTTTGATGTGTTCCTCCGCATGAAATTAACTCGGTCATCACAATGGCTCATTCGACCCCTACTGGGGGTCACTTTGCCACAGATTTGACTCACCGGAAAATTCTGCAAGGAGGTCTCTAGTGGCCAACTATGTACAGAGATGTGGCCCAATTCGTCAAAAAATGTGATACCTGTCAAAGGTCTGGACAACCACTACAACGACACTTCTTTCCCTTGCAGCCTATTATGCCACTCGAACCATTTCAGAAATGGGGATTAGATTTTATCGGTCCAATCACACCTCCAGCAGTCTTCAGTAACAACAGATACATACTAACCTGTACAGACTATGCAACGAGATGGGCAGAAGCTTGGGCTTTACGGTCTGCTACAGCGGTTGTAGTAGCAAAATGTCTGCTAACTGATGTCTTCCCACGATTTGGCTTACCACTCGAGTTAGTGACAGATCAAGGTACGCACTTCGTAAATCAGTTAATGAACGTACTCACCCAATCATTCTAGGTGACACATAAACTCAGCTCTCCATATTACCCTCGCGCCAATGGTTTGGCCGAAAGTACAAACAAATCACTAGTGAATATCCTCCGAAAACTGATCATGGAAGCACCAGAAAGATGGGATCAACTACTACCTGCAGTATTATGGGCATACCGAACTACATATAAGGTAACAACAGGCTTGACACCCTTCAAACTAGCTTATGGCTTAGAAGCAATAGCACCCATGGAAGTAGTCATCCCAAGTCTGCGAGTAGCAATCACTCAGAAGATGCTATCGGAAGATTCGCTGACACCACGAATGGAAGCACTTAGAGAACTTGATGAGCACCGATGGCTCAGCTTTTTAACCATACGCGAAGTACAACTAAGGCAAGCCAAGACACACGATCGCTATTTGAAGAATCCAATCTTTTCGGTAGGTCAGCTTGTACTCTTCTATAACGCAAAATCCGATAGAGCAGCAGGAAAGTTCAAACTACGATGGTTCGGCCCTTTTAAGATCTCAGAGCAAGTCGGTCCGGCAACTTTTCGGTTGACTACATTGACCGGAAATCCACTCCCAAAAGTAATCAATGGGTCGAAGTTGCGGCCATATCATCACGCCACTAGCCCGCATTAAATCTTTCGGCGATGGACCGCATTTTGTTTAATCTTTTCCTTTTTTTTCTTCTTTCTTGTTTTTATAAATAGCCGTATTTTGTACAATCTTTATGTGACCAGCCGCCCCCCCTTTACCAGTCACTCGAGTACGCACACCTGCATGAAAACAAGCATCATTCCCGCACTGCACAATGATACCCACCCCTTTTTCCTCCCCACCGTGTTGTTCCTACTTAACTCTATCAATAGCGCCGAACATGCTATTGTGTTGTATGTTAGTATTCTAAGCCCTCGTGCATTCTGCATCCGTGTTCATTTTCTGTCTCAGTAAACGCCATGGAAGCAATAGCCAACTATGCTGCCTTCCGCGATGGTATCCCTACCGAGGTAGGTGAATACCTGCGTTGCAGAGGGTTTGCCAACTTCGCTGAGTTGCCTTGGCACTCGGTGGAAGCCCATCCTTTCTTCATGCAAATCATCACCGCCATTGCTCAGTCCCCCGCCACCGAACGCCAATGGGTCTTCCTCTCGCTCCCTTCGCGAACAATCATCACCTTCCAAGCCTTTGCTGAAGCCTATCGCCTCAACCCGCAAGGCCGTGAAAATGGCCCTAGTATTCCCCCCGCCCGCATGACCGAACTATTCACCCGCTCTTCATCCAAGGAATACGCCATTCTCTGCCGCCCCGAACCCGAATGATCCGCCCTGCAATTCTTAGTCGCCATACTCAACCTGCAAAAGCGCACCTACGGCATCTCACGCCCATTCTATTCCGCTTTAGATTTAGCTGCCCACTCGTGAACTTCGCATCATACTTTTTCCTTAGAATCCATAAAGAATGTGTAGCTATAGTGAAGCAACTCCAAAAGGGTACCACCCCGCGCTCTCGCCTTCCCCATATCATCTCATTCCTTTTCCCAGCCATCCTTGCCGCACAACCACCAGCCTAAGGTCCCATACTTAGGCACGAAGAATCAGTTCAACCACTCGACGACGAGGAAGAAGAAGATGAGGAGATCAACCAGCTCTTCCACAATAAGAGAATTCGGATCAGCTCCTCAGAAAGCGAAGTACAAGGATCCACCGGAAAGAATCAGGACACTCGAAACGAAGAACAAGAAGAGACCTTCCACGACACAGCCACTTCCATCCACAACGAATCATCGGCCGGCCACCTCGACCAGCAGAATCACACAGAAACAGAACCAGTCTCAACCGAAGAAGCATCAGCACGACGAGAAGACGAACAGCAAGTGATCGACAGCGCACTCGACACCCTACTGAAGGCCGTAGAATCCACCATCGCCCACAATACAGGTGAACACCAACCCATCCATCAAGTAACTCACACTGCATCCCCTGGTGCTCAATCCCCACCAGTCACCCCTTTCCCCCCGCCAATTTCCGAATCTTCTTCATCCTCCCCCAATTATTCACCCCCAACATCCCCCCAAATCCATACCCAAACCTCTGCACCATCACAACACCCGCTCCTCCTTCCCTCTGTTCCGATCTTTTCTGAACTGGCTGCCATGGGCCAAATGCTCATTACCCTCTCACAACAACTTCCGATACAGCTGAGTTAGGTCGCAAATACCATTCGGCAAGACCTACAGCATAAAGTCGACCTCCTGGAAGCCGACATCAGCCCACTCCAAGAAGAAGTCGACGCCGTAAAAGCGGAGAATCATCAATTACAGACACAATTAGCAGACCTCCAAGCGCAATTTTCGGAACAACAGGCCGTGATACAGCAAAGGGATGCAGCACTGGAGTAGCTTGCCACCAAAGAACAGCTATTACACGCAGCACACGAAGAAATCCGGGAAATGAAGACCGCACTCCAAGAAAAAGAAGACATCAGCTCATCCCTAGAAGAATTGGTCGAAGAAACGAAGGCCCAGTTGCAGGAAACCATCCAGAAGAATCAAGACCAACAGAGAGAAGCAGAACAAGTCCAAGACGAGCTACGAAGAGCCCAGGAATGTTTGGACGACGTAAACAGAATGTTGAGACACCAATTAACCAGGGAAGCAAAATACCAAAAAGATCTGGCAAATGCTCGAAGAGAACGAGATGCATATTCCAAAACGATTGAATTTCAGAACCAACAATTCGAGCGACTCGATAACCAATTGCGAAATCAGAAGGATCGAGTCACGGATATGCAGCAGAAAGTCACCGAAATGAAGACATCCAGGGACGCTGCATTATCCAACGAATTCTATTTAAAAGAGGCCTTCTTACAGACCCAGGCCGAAATTTTGTTAACCCAAGCCATAGCCATTAGCTCCGTTAGAACTGACGCTCAGTTATTAGAACCCAATACTTTAGTTCAGATGATAGAAACCATTAAAAAGAAAATCACCCGAACATTTAGGCTCGCCCAAAATATGTATTTAGAAGGACTTGTAGCAGAACCATAGGAACCTGCGGGTTCGAGTCCACCGTGCGTGCCAGTGTTAAACGGCCGCCGAACAAGGACAAATGTACTAGGACAGGTGTCTTAAATGTAAAAGAACCTTTCGGGAAACGCGCAGGTAATTAAAAATTCGCGCACCCTTGTAAAAAATCTTCTATATAAGGAAATGAAAGAAGAATGGCCGAGAGCCCGGTTTTGGGGAATTGTAAGTGTACTGGTTGTAGTTTGTAGAGCATTGAGAAGAGTGAACTCTACTCGGTTCTGTTCTGTCTGTTCTGTGCTCCGTCTAGTCGTTTATTTGCACCATAGAGCAGAGTGCGAATTAGTAATCTCGTGTTACGAATCTGCTCGGTAATGGTTGAATGTGCCTCTGAGTGCTAATAAGTTGCAGTGTGTTACTTGTCAGTAGTGTGCTCAACAAGGAGTGTGGAAGTGTGGAAAGTAGTCCCGAACTGTTCGCGTGTTAACATTTTTTGTAAGTAACCAAGATCGATGCAGTAGTCTACGTTCACTATTGATTCCGATCACATGACGACTAGTATCTGTAATGGTTGAGGTGTGAGTGGGTCATTGTTAAGTATGTAACGAGTCGATTGTTGTGAAGACATTTGTTGCTCGTAGTTGGTATACGATGAGTTGTAATTCCAGTGTATATATATATATGTATGTGTTTGGCATACCTGTCTGTTCTGAAGAAGTACGTATTAGGTGATCTCCGTTCACTGAAGTAGAGTATTCTACTGGACATAAATTACCGGACTACTGCTCAGATCATCATAGCAGTACTAGTTCGGAAATTCTAAGTCCAGTACAACGAACAATCATCGGTTGTGAAGAACTGCGCACGGAGCTAAGACGCTAGAAGTAATTATAATTGTGTAATAAGTTGGGAAAATAGTACAGGGCCTCTGTCTAACAGACCCCTACCACTCCCAAGGACCCACGTGGCTCAGAGGTAATTTACGGTTAGGAAAGCGGAAACGGCTGAACTTGAAGTATTTTGAGCCTGAAGTCGGAAGTTAATGATTAACGTTTAATAACATACATTATGCTTTGAGGACAACGATCCAAAAGAGGGACATACTTGTAAGTGATTGTTTTATTCTCTATTGATAGAGAGAGAAAGAGAGAGAGAGATGAGAGAGCGAGAGTTAGAGAGAGAAAGAGAGAGAGAAAAGAGAGAGAGAGAGAGAGAGAGAGACAGAGAGAGAGAGAGAAAGAGAGAGAGAGAGAGAGAGAGAGAGAGAGAGATGAGAGAGAAAGAGAGATAGAGAGATAAAGAGAGAGAGTGAGAGATAAAGAGAGATGAAAGAGAGGAAGATAGAGATAGGAAGTTAGAGCATATATACACACACACATACACACACACACATCTACACATGCATACATACACACATACATGTACACACATGCATACATACACACATATACACACATGCATGCTTACATACACACACATATACACACATGCATGCATACACACACATACAAATATACACACATGCATACATACACACACACATGCATACACACATACATACACACACATATATACACATATGCATACATACACATACACACACATGCATACACACATACATACACACACACATATACACACATACATACACACACACATACATACACACATATACACACATGCATGCATACATACACACACATATACACACATATACACATATACATCCATGCATACATACACACACACATGCATACACACATACATACACACACACACATATATACACATATGCATACACACATACATACACACATACATACACACATATACACACATGCATGCATACATATGCACACATACACATATACACACATGCATGCATACATACACACACATACTAATATACACACATGCATACATACACACACATGTACACACATGCATACGTACACACACATATGTACACACATGCATACATACACACATATACACACATGCATGCATACATATACACACATATACACACATGCATGCATACACTCACACTATTCTATTCCAGAGATGTACATGCTTGGAGAACGAGAAGTTCTTTGCTCAGGGGATAGCCAAGGCCAAAAGCGGTAGTCATTTGGCAAGTAGGAGCAAAGGTCTCATCACAATTGATTCCTCTTTCTTGAGCATAAACCTTTTCAACAAGCCTAGCCTTATACCTGTCAACTTTTCCATCAGGTTTATGCTTCAACTTCTATACCCACTTGGTGCCAATGGCCTTCTTACCAAGAGGCAAGTCACATAAAGACCAGGTACCATTTTCATGATATCATCATATTTAGATTACATTGTAGCCATCCAATGTTCGGAATTTTGTGCTTCATTAAGAAAAATAGGTTCATTCACATCACAGAGACTAGAGGTAGCCATACCACAGCAATCTGATGCACAAAAGGCACTATGCAAGCATGAACGAGTACGGTATGATAGAGGTGCATCTAATTTGTTGTCACGCAAAGTCCACACTAGCCATTTTGACATAGTTTTGTCTCCTCAATATCAAGTCTCTCATCAACAAGTGCATTATGCAAATATGCACCAGAAATGGAATGATCTGCATCATCACATGAAACCTATAAAGGGTGAGGAGTTCCCTCATTAGGACTAGTACTAGACTATCCACCTATAAAAAGAGGCAACAAAGTATCATACATGTCTTTGGAGCTAATAGATGTCTCCTTTGTACACAAAAGTAAAGGCTGAATAACATCTTCCACAAAAACAACATCACGGCTAAACAAAATGCATTTAGTTTGTGGATGAAAATAACCTTTGCTTTCAGAACTATACCCAACAAAAATACAATTGACTACATTATCATCCAATTTTCTACATTTTTGTTCAGGTACTAAGGCATATATCAAACAACAAAAGACACACAAGTGAGCAACAAATAGCTTACAAATATGCGAAGCCTCATATGGAGTGATAGACTACAACGCTTTAGTGGGAAACCTATTAAGTACATATGCTGCACACATGAGAGCCTCAAGCTAGAAACTATGTGGTAAAGCATGACTCTCGATCATACACCTCGTCATGTCCATGAGTGACCTGTTTTTTTGTTCAGCAACTCCATTTTGTTGAGGTTTCCATGGAACTGTACACTGATGTTTTATCCCACATTCAACCAAAAATGCACTAAAGCCAAAAGACATATATCCCCCCCCCCATCAGAACGGAGGGTGCCTATTTTACATGATAACAGATTTTCAACCAAAACCAAAAATTGTTTGACGCACATAAAAACTTTGGACTTTTCCAACATCACTAGGAACAAGCTACAATTTTTGAGTAGCTCGAACTGAACCATCTTTTAGAAAGGAGGAATGCCAAAATACAGCCATCACAGACATGTTTTCCATGTGCCTTAAGTTTGGGCAAAGAGGCCACCATTTCAGACTTCTATAGGCATAGCAAACTAGCAAAATTGAAATGAACAAAGCGTGCATGCCAAAGCTTTGCATCTGACATAGCATAAGAATCATATACTGCACATGTCGAATAATTCACAAATTCTTCATAGTGCCGACGACATAAAATGCCAAATGCAATAATCATGTCGCCATTTGACAGATCATGAAGTGTACCTCTGTCATCAACAAATTTCACAACCAAGCCAATCTTGGCTATTGTAGAAACTGATAACAGATTCTTCTTGATCCTTGGCACAAATAAAGCATCCGACAATGTAAAAGAACTACCGTCAGTAGTAGTGAGAATGATCATACGAACTCCCGTGATCGGATAAGAGGAGTTGTTGGTGCATGTGAAAGTATTCCCTCTAGGGGTAGGCTCAAGTGAAATGAAGAAACTATGCTATGAGGTAATATGTTTGGTTGCCCCACTATCAAAGTACCAAATATCTAAGCCTACTGCATACATACATTGTTAAGGAGAAGATGGGTCAACCAAATATCTAACTCTATTGAAGACATACACTGTTAAGGAGAAGATGGGTCAAAACTGCAAACAATAGTAAACAACCATTCTTCATTCTACACGAGATTAGCAGACTTTGTTTTTGGTGTAGAGGCCTTTGCAACAACCATTCGATCCTCTTTTTTCTTTTTCTGTTTTGTATCTAGTTTTGGAGAGTTCTTTATGACATGATCGTTTCCTTTATAGTACTTGCAAAAGAATTTCTACTTTCCTGATTTCTTCTCGTCTTTGTCTTTCTTCTTCAAATGTGCAGCATTTGCATATTTTTTCTTACTAGTAGATGAGCTCCATTTACCTTTGTCCTTCTGAGTAGCTCGGAAAGCTTGATTTGCAACATGCATAATGAACTTGTTCTGCTAGACTGATCTTCTTGCAATAGAACAAAGACTAACTCCTCAAATGGAAAGGCATTTGGATTGCCTTTCATAATCAAATGAAAAGTAGATGCGAAGCTCTGATATGAATCAGGAACTCCATTGAGAATGGTCCGCACAAGTGAGCTATCTAGTATAGCTTCATCAGTAGAAATCAACTATTCATTCAAGTCTTTGACCTTTGTCAAAAAACTATCCATAGAATTACCTTCATTCATGTGCTCACTCTCTAGCTATTTTCAAAGATAAGCAACACGAGCCTCATTCCTTTCCTAGTACAATGTGGTAAGTGTATCCGAGGCATCCTTAGTTGTTCTGCAAGAGAAAATGTGAGGAATAATGGCATGTTTGATAGACAGGGCTATCAATGCATGTGCCTGAGCATCTGTGCCATTCCAACAATTTTGCTCTATAGTAGGCGTAGTAGAAACCACAACACGAATAGGAATCTGAAGAATATCAGCATCTTCAACGCCATCTGCATCAGCTTCAATACCTGTATTTGCAGGTGTAATAGGATGTTTTTGAACACGCCACACAATGTTCCATAGTCCTTTTGCAACCAATACATGTCGCATCATATAAGCCAAGAATGGGTAGTTTGTAACATCCAACTTATCCTCAATAGCCAACATATAAAATACATCACTACTTTCAACCATGGCCATTGGCTAAAATATCCGAATGCAAAAAAATGACTATAAAATGACTATATGTGGAAGTTGAACACAACTACCCTGGCAAGTTTTGCTAAACCTATAGAAGACTTCGAGATGCTTATACTAGCAAACCGAAAACTTTATATAACTTTGGAACAAAAAGATGAAATAGCTTGCACATGCACTGCAATAGTGCATTCAAAGGGCAAAACAAGCTTAGATTGCAATTTAAGCACCATCATGAGTATGCTCATTAAATTTCATGCGATTCTGAGACTATGACCGGAGGGGTGTCGATGATGCCCTAGATGAAGTAGTGACCTACGCTGGTACCAATTGTTGGAGTTAGACATGTTAGCCTCTCTAAGTGACTACATGCTGGGTGTTTCATTGTGTACTTTAGGAACTAGGATGTGTTTTCAGTGTGTGGGAATTGATTAGTTATAGTTTAATACTCTATTTAAGTTTAGCCTATAAATTTAAGGTCTGTACGGAAGTGCAGCTCTATACCTAGAAATAGCATCTTGATACGTTTTCAATGTTAAATCTTCTTCAGTTATCCTATCTTTGATAATTTCAGTCAGGTCCTTTTCAGTTTCTTTAGATTGAATATTTCTTCTGCGAGATGGTGGAAATAGAATCTCACTTTCCTCGGGATCTGGTGAAACAATTGAATAGAAGCCTAAAAATTTAGTTAAACAGTAAGCATATAATGGAGAATGTAAAGATTTAGTAACAATACGATCTTTAAATACTTCTTCTAATTCTAATTCTTCAATAGTCACATTCTCATTGGATTGAGTAGTCGTATTCTCAATAGGAGATCGTAACAGAGTCTCTAAAATAAAAGAGGTATGTAGGTTATGTTCATTAGAAGATTTACTTGAAGATGCATTATCTAGAGACATGAAAAATAAAGTGTAATGTAACGTTTTGATTGATAATTGAATTGTTTAATGATAATATTAATACTTTAGAACCAAAAGAATTCTATACAAGTGCTTGGAGAAAGGTCCTAATACATATACTTTGAAGATACTCCTATACAATCCTTGGATAAAAAGCCTAATACAAGATTTTATGTTTCAAATGTGATAAAATGAAACTAAGAGAAGCAGCATAAATGAAGCTTCTAGTCAAAAGCTCGTAGGTTTCGTCAAGTCGTCACTCCTCATCAATGTTCTTCAAATAGTCTACATAATTAACATTTAAGAAAAAAACATAAGTATGTCTTTACCAACATAAAACACTCATGCATTCTCATACATTCATTATGCTTACACACTTCACTAATGATTACCATACATTTATGCACTATAATTATACTCACTTTCATGTATATTTCTTGTACATATGCACCTAACTCAGATGCATACACACATGCACATGCATTACTCAATTAGATGCATTCTTATGCATACATTCATGTTGAGATATCAAGCTCAACATGTGATGATTGAGGATGACACGTACCAATTTTTCGTTTCTCTGACATGTATAGTGGTCATGCCCGTATATGTCAAGGATACTTCTTTGAACTTTATTAGATTTATCTACCGAGAGTGACGACACATTTGTTCCTTGCCAACTCACTCATTTGCGGACATTAGGTTTTTCCTTATGTACTGATCTTTATATATTGCACTTGTTGTATTCTTGTTTTTTAGGTCATTCTTGCACATTCCTTTTTATGTAATAGAAGAAGAAGAAGAAGAAGGAGAAGATTATTCTTCCTTGCCTCAACCTGTGTGTGTGCTTCTCCTTGAGAGTGAGAGTGTCTGTGTGAGCTCTCTTCTTTATCTCCTTCCGCGCGACATGCTATGAGAGCCAGCATGGTTGTAGCGAGCTCGTGCAGAAGGCGATGGTGAAGAGTACATGGCAAGGTGTGGAGAAAACGCAATTCACAAACAACCCCATTTGCTACGAAAATCGGCATGAAGGTAGTTTTGGGAGTTATCCCTTTAGGGTCATTTGTTTTTGTCAGATCGAAGTTTCAGAGCCATTTGGACCTCCGTTTCTAGCCCACAATGTGGGGCTCACAGAAAACCCAAGTCAGTTTCAAAAACTGTAACTTGCATTGTGTTTGGAAAAACGCATATATTCTAGATCCAAAATTTCAAGCAATTTCGTGTACTGTTGATACATGAAAACTGTGCTTTTCTAAGGATGAACTTTCACCTCATAGTGTGACAGGGGTCAAGCACAAGTGTTGCTTGTAGTGTTTTGCACTGTTGTGAATTGCTGTAGAAATGGCAAACGCAGATGGAATGAGTCATCTTATGAGCGATAAGCTAGAGAAGAACAACTTCCATGCTTGGAGATTCAGAATGAGGAAATTTGCTGATGGGAAAAGTCTATTGGAAGTACATCGAAGGAGAGATTGAAAATGCTTTAGAGTTACCACAAAGGAATCGGCCTAGAGATCAATTAAGAGCATATGAGGAATGGAATCAAGGAGCATGAAAGCTAATGTACTGCTACCTGTTAGCATATAGGATAGCATGATTGGACACATACAGGATGCCATGACTCCAAAAGAGGCTTGGAATAGTTTGGTCACATTTTATGAGACCAATACAAAGGCACAGAAATTGCAACTCAAGAACGAGCTGCATACATTGGAGAAGAAGAGCATGTCGGTAAGTGACTACACCTTAAAAATCAAAATCATATGTGAGTCACTTGCATCTATTCGCGTGAATGTAGATGATGATGATAAGGTGGAAGTGTGTCTTCGTGGTTTAGGAGCTGCATATAAGCATTTCAGAACTTCTATACAGACTAGGGAAAATATTCCAAATTTTGTTGATCTCGTATCTATGTTGATTATTTAAGAAAAGAATCTTGGTGAGGATTCAAACTCCCAAGGAAAATCTAGTTCTGAGAAGATATTCTACTATGGTAGAGGAAGAGGCAAAGGTAGAGGTTTTGGAAGTGGAAGAGGAAATAATAACCAAGACCAAAGTCAACAATAGAATCATGCAAGAGGAAGAGGACAATTTCAAGGCAAGGGGAGCCAAAGAGGCCACATAAATTTCTAAAGAAATGATATGGTAATGACAGTAAAGGATGTTGGAATTATGGTAAACCTGGACACTTTGAACGTGATTGCAGGTTGAAGAATCAAAATAACAGAAGGCAGTAGAATAACTATGCATCCACAAGTGTACATGATTCTGAGAAGCTATTCATGGTTCAACATCACATGATGAATATGATGTCTATTGGTGTTTCACAATTAATTGATAATGTCTCGTATATTGATTCAGGTGCTTCAAATCACATGACCAATCATGCGGAATGGTTTAGTACTTTGCAAAAATTGCCAGTTCCTAGAGATGTTGAAACAGGTGATGACACATCACATCCTATTGAGCATACAGGAAACATAGCACTATCAATGGAGGATGGAAAGGTAAAACATCTTGTTGATGTGTTGTATGTTCCAAATAAAATCCTGGTGTCCATTGGACAAATGGTTGATCAGGGATTACAAGTCAGGTTCAATGATGATGGATTATATGTAGAAGAGTACAAGCAAGATGGACAATTGGTTGCCAAAGGAAACAAAGTGGGTAGGATGTTCACCTTAAATGTGAAGATTCGTGAAATGAATGCAGCCATGTTTGCAAAAGGTGGAGGAGTTATTGCAGTTATAGAGATGTGGCACAAACGGATTGGACATGCAAACTTGGAAAGGCTGAAATTGATGTAGTCAAATGAGATTATCCATGGACTACCAAATTTCAAATTTGTTGAAATGCAAAAGGTATATGTAGCATGTCAATTTGGTAAAAAGTCAGGAGCATCATTTCCACACGACAAGCATGTTAGTGAGAATGTACTAGAAGTAGTACATACAGATGTTTAGGGTCCTCCAAAGACCACATCTATGGGCGGTTGCAGGTTTTATGTTACTTTCATCGATGACCATACACGCAAAGTATGGGTATATTTCATGAAAGAGAAGAGCGAGGTGTTCACTCACTTCTAGAATTTCAAAGCTATGGTGGAAAAACAGACAAGGAAGTACATTCAGACATTAAGATCTGATGGAGGAGCTGAATACATGTCAAATGAGTTCAGCAGTTTTCTAAAACAATCATGGAGTTCAGCATCAGTTTTCATGCAGGTACACACCACAACAGAATGGCGTTGCTGAACGCAAAAATAGACATATTGTAGAAATAGCAAGAGCCTTGATGGGTGAGAAGAATGTGCCTCATTGTTATTGAGAAGAAGCTACATCATGAAGAGAACTCCGACTCCTGGTGTACATCAAGTTATACCTGAAGAGAAGTTTACAGGTAAAAAGCCAAACTTATCACATCTCTAAGTTTTTGGTTGTATTGCATATGTACATGTCCCAGATGAATTGAGGATGAAGCTTGATCCAAAAGCAAAAAAGGAAAAAGGGATATAAATGTTATAACCCACTCACATGACAAGTATGGCATTGATTATGAGGAAACATATATTATCAGAACACTGATTGCATTAGCTACATCAAAATGATGGACTTTGCATCACATGGATGTGAAGAATGCTTTGGTAGATGGTGAGTTATAGGAAGAAGTATATATGGACTAGCTACAAGGATATGAAGATTCAAAGCATCGAGAATATGTTTGGAGGTTGCAAAAGGCTTTATATGGGCTGAAGCAAGCTTCGTGGGATTGCTGGTTACTTAACCAGCATTGTGTTTTCTATATTTGATGAAGACCATTCACTATATGCAAGGAAGGCTAATGATGGCATCATGATTGTGGCTATTTATGTTGATGACCTCATTGTAGGTGGTGATAATGAAGAAAGCAGCAAAGAGGTAAAGCAACTTCTTATGCACAAATTCAACATGAAAGATCTTGGTGTGCTCCGCTATTTCTTGGGCATTGAGTTTATTCATACAAAAACAGGTATATGGATGTCACAAAGGCAATATGCCTTGAATATGTTGCAAAAGGATGGTATGGCTGATTGTAAGAAAATTTCTATGCCATTACATCAGAATTTGAAGTTGGATACTACATCAGGTGAAGCATTGGAAAATGCTACTATGTATAGGAAAATTGTCGAAAGTCTTATATATCTCACAATTACAAGGCCTGATCTAAGTTATACGGTTGGACTTGAATGTCAGATTATGCAAGTTCCTAGGAAGCCACATTTGGATGCTCTTAGGCACACTCTACGTTATGTGAGTGCTACTTTGCATTATGCATTGTTTTATGAAGCAGGTGTAGATTTGCAGGTTTATGGATACATAGATGCAGATTGGGTAGGGAGAATTCCAGATAGAAGATCTACTAGTGGTTTTCTATTCTCACTTGGGAGGGCAGCTATTACATGGAGTAGCTAGAAGCAACCCACTATTGCTTTGCTGATTACAAAGGCTGAGTATAGAGGTGCTGCAATGGTAGCATGTGAGGAATCATGGGGAGAAATGCTACTTGCAGATTTAGGTGTGGAGGTGGGAAATGTTGGTGCAGCACTTATTGCGGAATTTACTTACACCACAGAAACTAAGCTAGAGTGATGTTAGAACACCTCTATAATCATTAGTAGCTTAGCGAATTTTCTGAAACTGAAAACTTATAACTGTATCTAGTGAATACCGAAAATTCACTTTATAGAAAGCTTCATGTTTTCTTCAAGCTTCAATTTTGAACTTATTTACTTCAGTCTTTACACTACCGTGTTTGCTTATAGTTAAATAATCTTTGCGTCACTTAACTTTGTCAAAACTGTGTTTTGAACTCACTAAAATTCCACTAGAATTTCACCAGAATGTTACCGAACTCTCACCGTAATCTTACAAGAATCTTACCGGAATCAACTGCAAATCTGTTTGTGATTAGTTCAAATGATTGTTGATGAAGTAAGGAAGTTATACCTCAGCTTCCTTCAGTAATTAAACTCTTTCTGAAGTTTAAAGAAAAACTTCACCAGTTCTGGATGCCTCTTTCCGGTCAAACTTTGTATTGTATGTACATGTCCATTTCAACGAAATCTTTGATCAACTTATAGTTGAGACTACTGGCTTCAAGATGAGCTATCTCTCATGAAAACCTTTACACTGTGTTATGAGATCGAACTCTCAGAAGTACTGGAAAATGTTTACTGAGAAAACTCTAACTGTTAACTAACTTTCATAGTAACATGAAATCTCTCAGATTTCTTCACATATGAAGAATGCGCTCAAATTCTTCCACATGAACATGTGTTTTCTATTAGAGAAGATGTGTACAAAAATAGCTTGGCCTCACTTTGCTCATAGCTATGGAAAAACTCTCCTACTTTGAGTAGTTATTCCTTACCATCTCTCTTAGATGAATACCCGACATTTCAGGTTCTATTGTTCATCTCTACATACGCAATCTCTAGCGTCTTCTATATCACTATATCTACTATTCTATTCCGATTTTTTGCACTCTCTCGCACTCACTCTTATATACAATTTTTTATCCAGGTTTCAACAAACTCGTAATTCTGGAAACTTCTACGCTGTATATTACAGAGACTAAGGCTTAAATTTCTGACTAACTTTGTTTCTGCTTTCCTTTGTCTTTCTTCGTCTTTATATCTGTCTGTATGTCAAATTTGTGAGTGATTCTTCAACAGCTCCCCTTCAATCACTAATTAGAATTCTCTGATCTTTCATATATTCTTCTTTTCTTTTATACCTACCATTTCTTTGAATCTTCTTGTCTTTACTCCATCTAAGCTCTTTGTCAGAATATCTGCAAATATAGAATACCTTGAGGTCTTCATTCTTTGATATATTTATCGAGTTCATCATCAACGTTGTATGACTGTCATTCTGCGTATCATTCACATAGTTGTTGTAGGTAGTGTTGTGAGACTGATTCTGTCCCCAACCTCTTGCTCCACTTCTACCATATCCGCCTCTTTGACTTTGTCTTCCTCTTTGATATCTTCTACTTCTGCGTGAACTGTTATTGTTCTGATTTTGACTTGATCCTTGTGAATTATGCCAGCAATCATGAGCCATCCACAGATCCAGCAAGCTTTCTTTTGATTACCTCTACCTTTTGTATTACCTCTCTTTCTGACGTTACCTCTTCCTCTTGCATAATTTGCTTGAGCAGTCACTTCTTCTTCATCTTTTTCTTTATCTTCATCACCTTTCTTCTTATTCTTTGCGTACATAGCCGAACTATGTCCTTTATCTCCGTCTGTCTTCAAATCTTGCTCAAATGTTAGCATTATTCCAAGCAACTGATTTAAATCTGGTACAAAATGATTTAAAGAGAGTTCAGTTGAGAGTACAAAAGGTTTCCACCTTTCATCTCCTCTCAATCCGGCAAGCACTTGTGCTATCAACCTCTGATCTTCGATATCTTCATCAATAGATCCAAGACTATCCGCCAAGTCTTTCATCTTAGTGACATAATCACTAATGCTTTGACTTTGCTTTTTCTTGAACGTTGTAAACTCTGACCATAAGCTAGCCTTTCTAGCTTTCGTAGTATTTTGGAAATGATCTTCCAACGCTCTCCATATCTCTTCTGCTTTCTCCAGACCTCTAATGTGTGCTAATAGATGATCTGTAACAGTATTATAGATATATGCTCTTGTCGTTGCATCTTTCTTTTGCCACAGCTTCAAGGCTTCTAATTCTTCTTTCTTCGGTTGAGTGTCGTCTTCAAAAGTTGGCTTCTTTTCTTCTCCTATCACATATATCATTAAGTCTTTACTCATAAGTAAAGCTTCCATGCGCATTACCGAAGCGGGATAATTGTCTCTGTCCAATTTGTCAATAGAGATATGATCTGCCATGATCTTCTTGTTTCTGTTACTTTCGGTGAGTGTAATGTTAAAAGGTTTTACCTTTTAAAAACCTTTACCCTTGAGAATTACTTCGGAACGTTTCTTGATGCCGTTTGTTGTTGATCACCTTGGCTTACACCTTCCTTTATGAGAATTCTTCAAATTCTCTTTTCGTTTCTTCTTCTAAGAAACCTTTTCTGCTCTTCAGAACCTTTTCTGTTCTGGTACCACTTGTGGATCTTACCACTCTGATATCACTGTTGATTAACTTGCTCTGATACCACTGTTGGTGCAGCACTTATTGTGGAATTTGCTTATACCACAGAAACTAAGCTAGAGTGATGTTAGAACACCTCTATTATCATCAGTAGCTTAGCAAATTTTCTGAAATTGAAAACTTATAACTGTATCTAGTGAATACCGAAAATTCACTTTACAGAAAGCTTCATGTTTTCTTCAAGCTTCAATTTTGAACTTATTTACTTCAGTCCTTACACTACTGTGTTTGCTTATAGTTAAATAATCTTTGCGTCACTTAACTTTGTCAAAACTATGTTTTGAACTCACTAAAATTCCACTAGAATTTCACCAGAATGTTACAGGACTATCACCGTAATCTTACAGGAATCTTACCGAAATCAATCGCAAATCTCTTTGTGATTACTTCAAATGATTGTTGATGAAGTTAAGAAGTTATACCTGAGCTTCCTTTAGTAATTGAACTCTTTCTGAAGTTTAAAGAAAAACTTCACCAGTTCTGGATGCCTCTTTTCGGTCAAACTTTGTACTGTATGTACATATCCATTTCACCGAAATCTTTGATCAAATTATAGTTGAGACTACTGGCTTTAAGATAAGCTATCTCTCATGAAAACCTTTACACTGTCTTATGAGATCTAACTCTCAGAAGTACCGGAAAATGTTTTCTGAGAAAACTGTAACTGTTAACTAACTTTCACAATAACATGAAATCTCTCAGATTTCTTCACATATGAAGAATGCGCTCAGATTCTTCCACATGAACATGTGTTTTCTATTAGAGAAGATGTGTACAAAAATAGCTTGGCCTCACTTTGCTCATAGCTATGGAAAAACTCTCCTACTCTCAGTAGTTATTCCTTACCATCTCTCTTAGATGAATACCCAACATTTCAGGTTCTATTGTTCATCTCTACATATGCAATCTCTGGCGTCTTCTATATCACTATATCTACTATTCTATTCCGTTTTTTTGCACTCTCTCTCACTCACTCATAAATACAATTTTTGATCCGGGTTTCAACAAACTCGTAATTCTGGAAACTTCTACACTGTATATTACAGACGTGAATTTGTCCCTTCACTAAGGCTTAATTTTCTAACTGACTTTGTTTCTGCTTTCCTTTGTCTTTCTTCGTCTTTATATTTGTCTGTATGTCAAATTTGTGAGTGATTCTTCAACAGGAAATCCTATCACTATTTATTGTGATAATCTTAGCAGCATACAGTTAGCACTGAATCCTGTTTTTCGTGCTAGAACAAATCATATTGAGGTACATTATTGTGATCAAAGAGAAGGTATCAGTAGGTGATATTGATCTTGTTTATGTGAGAACAGATGATCAAGTTGCTGATATTTTCACCAAAGCACTTGGAACTGAGAAGTTGAAGAAGTTTCGGGAGATGCTTGGATTACAAGATATGGTGTTGAGCTTGAGGGGGAGTGTTGCGATATCGAGCTCAAGATGTGATGATCGAGGATGACACGTACCTGTTTTTTGTTTCTCTGACATGTATAGTGGTCATGCTAGTATATGTCAAGGATACTTCATTGAACTTTATTAGATTTATCTACCGAGAGTGATGGCACATTTGTTCCTTGCCAGCTCACTCATTTGTGGACATTAGGTTTTTCCTTGTGTACTGGTCTTTATATATTGCACTTCTTGTATTCTTGTTTTTTTTTTGTCATTCTTGTACATTCTGTTTTATGTAATAGAACAAGAAGAAGAAGAAGAAAAAGATTAGTCTTCCTTGCCTCAATCTCTGTGTGTTCTTCTCCTTGAGAGTGAGAGTGCGTGTGTGAGCTCTCTTCCTTATCTCCTTCCTCGTGAAAATTCATACTTATATATACTCATACATATACATTCAACTTTTATGTATTCTCATTCTCATATATGCTCATAGATTAATCTTACTTACACATGCCCTTTATGCATATTATGCATACATACATTTATCGTGCACATGCATCTATCCTTATTGTCATGCACATATACTTTAGCTCACATATGCATGCACATACACAATCACACGCATGTCCATACTCACTAATTTATGTTAATTCATATACATAAACCTAACACTCATATAAACTTAACAGAACTTAGACTTATTCTAACACATGCTAATTTACTCTCTTATTTATATATTAATGCACACTCACATCCAGGCTCATTCGCATACCCCTATTCTTGATGCATATGCATACAACATTATGCATTCATGCATACATCTTAATTTACATTCATCTTATATGCATAAATACCTATATGCAAACATAATTTCATATACTTAAGCAAATGCAGATGCATATCCATACTAACTCATCACTTATGTGCAAATGCATGTGCTTATGTATGTCTTAATCATGTACTTTCCTACTTACACTCATGTGCATGTATACACTACATATGCACATGCATTCATCTTCATATGCACATGCATTCATCTCACATACACATGCACTCATGCACACGCATTCATCTCACATACACATGCACTCATGCACATGCATTCTCACATTCATATCTGCATGCATACATTCACTCATGCATACACTTATACACATACACCCATGCACGCTCATGCTCATGCATATGCATTCATCCATACATGTACTCACATGCAATCATGCTCATACATTCTCTTTCATGCTCATGAACGTAGTACCCAACATAATCATTCTATCTCATGCATCATCGTAACATGTATATCTCATCATCCTCATACTCTTTATGGTCTCAATCTCCATTATGCTAACACACACACTTTCATATGCATAGATTAACATACTTTATTATGCAAATGTACATGCAAACACATATGCTCATGCATACTAACACTTAGATGCATTCATGCACATGCATTTCTCATGCACATACTCATAGCTTCCGATATGCATATACACTAACACATACATCTACATTCTTAATACTCATGAATATGCTCATGCATACATTAAAGCACTTATATGGACTTAAATGCATACATCTATTGCATGCTTACATAATCATACTTGCATACATACGATAAGCATCCTATGTACTTTTATAGATATACATTAGCTCACCACATATATATCACGCTCATGTATCTAACTTCTTACACAGATGTGCATCACTTCATCTCATTCATCCATGCATTCTTATGCACACATGCACCTAATTATACATAAACATATACATTCTCAATCATGCTAATACACATCGTATATGCTAATATGCATATTCATACATTAACATTCACTGTTATGCACACATATACATACATGCATTCACACTTAGATGCATTTATGCACTTGCATTCATGTCACATACATATGCACCTGTGCATACATACATTTATGCATTGTTCATGCTCATGGATACATACTTATGCCATCTAAATAACTAAATTAAGTTTAACGGAATTATTAAATTAATTAAATACTTAAATTATAAAATCAAGCTCTCTCAATTAATTAATTAAATTAACCTTTATCTTTTATAAAACATTAACCCAAATCCCTCTTTCTCTCTCTCTCTCTCTCTCTCTCTCTCTTTCTTTCTCTCTCTCTCTCTAGTTTTCTCTCTCTCTCTCTCTCTCTTGACTTCAAATGAACATAACTGAAGATTGCAACATCCAAATGAAATGAAAATTTGTGAGCATATAGTAAACTTATAGAGCTAACTTTACCAGGTTAAATTATTGAAAATGATGCACCAAGCTGAGAGAAACCATCTCTGCCATCTGACTGACAAAACTGAGAGTAATGGCAGTGAGTAGTACACTTCACAAGAACATGGAAGTATGAACCCAAATGATCATGAAAATGAAAGTATATTGCTTGTACAATACAATGACTTACTGATACATATGTGTGCCTTGTAATCACACCTTGATATAGCATAAAGCTCAGCTCTTGGAGGTCTTCACATAGGTCTCTCTAACCACGACTAAAACTGCCATCTATTTATAGTTGAGTTTGGGAGGCTAACTTCCATCAATCACTCTCCAATCAATCAATGATTGATTTGATTCTCTACCTACCACAAATCACGAATTCGTGGCTCCTCTTTCCATTCTTGATCAAGTGGACTCAACCACTTAAGATTCTTTCACTTTTACATTAAGTAAACTCTTCAAAAGTTACAAGAGGTAGTTCACAAGTGAACTTTACATTGTCTTCATTTTAAGGCTTCTTCTATGACTTTGTGGGACTCAAGCCAATACTTAGGCTTGTCATAGACTTGCTCCAACAGCTCCCCCTCAAGCCAAGTATGCTTGAGGTCTTCAATCTTCCATGATTACCGGCAAACCAATCATAGCCTTGAATTTGCAAAGCTTTGTACCATCCAATGCTTTGGTTAGAATATCTGCACATTGTTGATGAGTGGACACATATGATATTTGAATCTCTTTGCTTAGAACCTTCTCTCGTACATAGTGATAATGAACTTCAATATGTTTAGTCCTTGCATGAAAACTAGGATTAGCAGCTAAGTGAATAGAACTCATATTGCCACCAAAAATAGTTGGAGTTCCAAACTCCAATCCAAGATCTTTGAATAATGTCTTCATCCACATAGCTTCCTGAGTAGCTATGGCAAGACCTCTGTATTCAGCTTCAGTAGAAGAGAGAGCAACTGTGGGTTGCTTCTTGGATGACCATGAAATAAGCTTTGAACCTGCAAAGGTAAGATAACCTGAAGTGCTCCTTCTATCTTCCTTGGAGCCAGCCCAATCTGCATCAGAAAATAGCTTCAAACCTAAATCAGATACATAAGGATAATAAAGTCCTTCATTTATGGTTCCTTTGAGATACTTGAGAATCCTTTTGGCAGCATCCATATGTGGTTTCCTTGGTGTGTGCATAAATTGACTTAGCACACTAACACTGTAACATATATCTACTCTTGTCAATGTGGCATAGTTGAGACTACCCACTAGACATTGATATGATGTGATGTCCTCTATGAGTTCACCTTCATGTGAGCTCAATTTGTGATTGACCTCCATTGGAGTACCTGCAATCTTACAATCTTGCATCTTGAATTTTGCCAACATGTCCTTAATGTACTTTCTTTGAGTGAGAAACAAACCATGATCTTTGTAGACAACTTCCAAACCTAGGAAGTAGGTAAGTGAACCTAAATCAGTTATCTTGAACTCTTCTCTTGAACTCTTGAACACATAGATAGATGATCTCTGAATTACTCTTTTTTATAAAGAGTGAAGGATCTGCCTTGCTTGGTTGAAAGCCTTTGTCCTACAAGAATGAAACAAGCCTGAAATTCCAAGCTCTTGGAGCTTGCTTGAGACCATACAATGCTTTGTTAAGTTTACACACATAATCAGGATAAACTTGATTCTCAAAACCAGGTGGTTGTGCCATATATACCTCTTCTGTTATCCAACCATTCAAGAATGCATTCTTTACATCTACTTGAAGTATCTTCCAATTCTTGGAAGAGGCAATACTAAGCAAAACCCTAATAGTAGGCATCTTTGCCAGAGGAGAGAAGGTCTCCTCATAATCAATTCACTGAGTTTGTGCAAAGCCTTTTGCTACAAGCCTTGCCTTATACCTGTTAATGGAACCATCAGAATTCTTCTTGAGTTTATAGACCCATCTAGAGCCTATTACCTTCATGGATGAAGTCTTGGGCACCAAATCCCAAGTGTTGTTTTCCTCAAGTGCTTCAATCTCTTCCTTCATTGCATGCTTCCATTCTGTTTTTGCTTTGGCCTCTTCAAATGATGATGGCTCCTCTTGGTTTATGTCCTATGCTATGTAGATAGAATGTTTAGTTACTAATGAGGTGTCAAACCCATACCTTTCTGGTTTTTTCTTTTCCCTCATAGATCTTCTTAGGCCATGATGTGATGATTCTGCCTCATGTCCAAGTTCCTGCAATTTTGCTTTACCTTTAGACTTCCATGCTTTGATCTTTTCCCTCTAAGACTCTTCATCATCTTCTGAGGTGTCTTGTTCCTCAATCTTTGGTTTTTCTCTACCAAGCTTTGTAAAATCTCCTTCAAGATCATATGGTAAATTGACCTTCCTGCATGAATCTTCATACCATGAATTGTTTTCATCAAAAACTACATCTCTGCTTACCAAGAATCCTTTGTTGGTAGGGTTGTATAACTTGTAGCCCTTTTGATTGTTGTCATATCCAATAAATACACACCTTTCTGCCTTTGGATCCATCTTGCCTCTAGTCTGTGAAGGAACATGAGCAAAAGCAATACATCCAAAAATTTTACAATGATCTAAGCTTGGTCTTCTTCCATTCCAAGCCTCATATGGAGTCATCCCATCAAGGGATTTTGAAGGCAACCTGTTAATCAAGTAAGTGGCTGTAGATACAGCCTCAGCCCATAAGTAATTAGGTAATTGCTTTTCATTTGACATAGACCTTGCAGCTTCAACAATTGTCCTATTCCTCCTTTCTGCCACTCCATTTTGCTCAGGAGTGTACCTTGTAGTTACCTCTCTTTTGATTCCTCTTTCTTGAAGAAAAGAATCAAACTCATGGGAGAAGTATTCTCCCCCTCCATCTGACCTTAGCCTTTTTAGTGATTTACCTGTTTTGATTCTCCACAAGAGCCAAATATCTTTTGAAACATGAAAAAACTTCATCTTTGTGTTTCATAAAGAATAGGATAGTCCATCTACTGCAATCATCAATAAAGCAGACATAATACCTTGATCCAGATATTGAAGCTTCCTTGCTAGGTCCCCATACATCTGTATGAACCAACTCCAAGAGATCTCCATGCATATAACCTTTCTTCATGAATGGTAACCTGTGAGACTTTCCAAATTGACATGCACTACACTTATAAATAATATGTTGTTTTGACAAATTAGGGAGTCCAAGTACACTTTGGTCCCTGCAAATTTGCTTTAATGACCTTTCACCAATATGTGCTAACCTTGTATGCATGAATGAATATGCATGAGCATGAGTGTGCATGAGTGCATGTGTATAAGTGTATGCATGAGTGAATTTATGCATGCAGATATGAATGTGCGAATGCATGTCCATGAGTGCATGTGTATGTGAGATTAATGCATGTGCATGAGTGCATATGTATGTGAGATGAATGCATGTGCATGAGTGCATGTGTATGTGAGATGAATGCATGTGCATATGAAAATGAATGCATGTGCATATGTCATGTATACATGTGCATGAGTGTAAGTAGGAAAGTAGATGATTAAGACATACATAAGTAGATGCATTTGTACATAAGTGATGAGTTAGTATGGATATGCATGTGCTTAAGTATATGCATGTATGTATGCATATAGGTATTTATGCATATAAGATGAATGTAAGTTAACATGTATGCATGTGAATGCATAATGTTAATGCATATGCATCAAGAATAGGGGTATGTGTATGAGCATGGATGTGAGTGTGTGTTAATATAGAAATAAGAGAGTAAATTAGCATGTGTTAGCATAAGTTTAAGTTATGTTAAGTTTATATGAGTTTTAGGTTTATGAATACGAATAAACATAAATTAGTGAGTATGGACATGCATGTGATTGTGTATGTGCATGCGTATGTGAGCTAAAGTATATATGCATGACAATAAGGATAGATGCATATGCATGATAAATGTATGTATGCATAAAATGCATAAAGTGTATGTGTAAGATAAATGTATGAGCATAATGCATGTATATGAGAATGAGAATACATAAAAGTTGAATGTATATGTATGAGTATATTTAAGTATGAATGTATGCATAAGAATGCATCTAATTTAGTAATGCATGTGCATGTGTGTATGCATATGAGTTAGGTGCATATGTACAAGAAATGTATATGAAAGTGAGTAGAATTATAGTGCATAAATGTATGGTAATCATAAATGAAGTGTGTAAGCAGAATGGATGTATGAGAATGAATGAGTGTTTTATGTTGGTAAAGACATACTTATGTTCTTTTTTTTTCAAATGTTAATTATGCACACTATTTGAAAAAGATTGATGAGCAGTGAAGACTTGACAAAATCTACGAGCTTTTGACTAGAAGCTGCATTTATGCTGCTTCTCTTAGTTTCATTTTATCACGTTTGAAACATAAAATCTTGTATTTGGCTTTTTATCTAAGGATTGTATAGGAGTATCTTCAAAGTATCTGTAATAGGACTTTTCTCAAAGCAATTGTATAGAGTTTTTTTGGTTCTAAAGTCTTAGTATTATCATTAAACAGTACAATTATCAATCAAAATGTTATATGACACTTTATTTTTCATGTTTGCAGATTATTTTGGAGATTAACACTCTCCATCAGTGATATCATAGCAAGAAGTATCAAAATTGAAGGAAGGAGGATCCCGACTGCTGCAACTGCAAAGAATTCAACATCTAAAGGTTCAAAAAGTGAAAACTTGAGGGAAAACTTTGAGAAGGAGGTAATACGACATCAAGGAAGACAAAAGGAACATTATTCCAAGTAAAGGTACATCTATTACTCATAAAATTTGAAGAATTCAATATACAGGTGAAGAAAGGATGGGAGATTCTCTTCAGATAGAGAAGTTCGATAGAGAGAACTATCCAGCATGGTCAATGAGGATGGAAGCTCATCTTATGAGCAAAGACTTGATAGCTTATATTACAGGTGAAGAAGAAAAGCCTCCGTTCAGAGATCCTAGTGTTCCAACTAGGGAGGAATTATCAGAATTGAAGAATTCGATGAAGAAAGATGCTCAAGCTAGGAGCATTATCTATATGGCAGTCAATGACTACTTGCTACCTCACATTAGAGGTTTCAAAAGTGCAAGTGATATATGGAATGATTTGGAGGAGCATTTTCAAAACACTACAAAGTCTAGGAAGGCATCCTTGTGGGCAGAATTTACCACTTTCAAGAAGAAGGCCTCTCAATCCATCTCAGACTATGTAACAAGGATGAAGGACATTGAAGATGCATTAGAAGCAGTTGATGAAGACATTGAGGAGGATAAATTGGTAAGGCAAATCCTCACAAGCTTGAGAGGTGATGACAAATGGAAGCCATTCATTTTGTCTATTGAATTATCACTTGATCATTTTACTACTGACTTAAATCAGTTGCTAGGACATATGTTAACCTTTGAGCAGGATGTCAAAGGTGAAGGTGACAAGAGTACAGGTCATGCAATGTATTCAAAGGATCAGAAGAAGAATATCAAAGGAAAGCAATAAACAAATGAGGATGAAGGTACAACTAGCCAAGCTAACTTCCTAAGAGGAAGAGGAGGTGGCAAAGGTAGACGAAGAGGCAGGAGTAATAAAGATGGAGTCAAAGCTTGCTGGATTTGTGGTAAGACAAATCACTTAGCTACTGATTGTTGGCATATACTCAGAGTAATGGTGGATATAATCAGAACTTTAATTCAAGAGGAAGAGGTGGTAGGAATCAAAGAGGTAACTTCAGAGGTAGAGGTAGTAAAGGTTACTGTTGGAGCAAGTCTATGACAACCCTAAGTATTGGCTTGAGTCCCACAAAGTCATAGAAGAAGCCTTAAAATGAAGACTATGTAAAGTTCACTTGTGAACTACCTCTTGTAACTTTTGAAGACTTTACTTAATGTAAAAGTGAAAGAATCTTAAGTGGTTGAGTCCACTTGATCAAAAAGGGAAAGAGGAGCCCCGAGTTCATGATTTGTGGTAGGTAGAGAATCAAATCAATCATTGATTGATTGGAGAGTGATTGAGGGAAGTTAGCCTCCCAAACTCAACTATAAATAGATGGCAGTTTTAGTCGTGGTTAGAGAGACCTATGTGAAGACCTCCAAGAGCTGAGCTTTATGCCATATCAAGGAGTGATTACAAGGCACACATATGTATCAGTAATTCTTTGTATTTTATAAGCAATATACTTTCATTTTCATGATTATTTGAGTTCATATGTCCATGTTCTTGTGAAGTGTACTCTCACTGCCATTACTCTCAGTTTTTGTAGTCAGATTGCAGAGATGGTTTCTCTGAGCTTGGTGCATCATTTTCAGTGATTTAACTTGGTAAAGTTAGCCCTATAAGTCTACTATATACTCACAAATTTTCATGTCATTTGGATGTTGCAATCGTCAGTTATCTTCAGTTGAAGTCAACAGTATCTGTTCATCTTCACTTCTCTGTGAGGTACCCGACTTTTTCACTCACCTTGTTAGAGCCATTTCTCAGTAATTACGTATAAAAATTCCATACTTTAAAGCTTGTTAGATTCAGCTTATGGTGGACTATAACCATACAAATTTTCATAATCATTGGATTCCTACATTTTGAGTTATGTTCATTTTTTGGCTCACAGGTCTCAAACTGTAGCAGCCCGTGAAAATCGGGATGATGTCATCACTTGTTAAAACTCATTCTCAGTGTGTGATTTATTATTTTTGATGCGATTAATCTTGAAAGTTAGATCTTTAAGTTAACTAGACTTCCCCAAGAGGAATTAAGTTAATTGCTGCGGTGCTCAGAGAATTATGCAAAACACTAGACAAGTGTATGAACCAAATTAGCAAGTTTTTCACCTCTGAGCTAACTCCAACTTATCTGTTTTGATCTATCTTTTTGAGAGTGATCTTCCAAGGTACATAGGGTGTCTAATACATCCATTGGCAAGCTATAAGGGCCCACCATATACTCTTGGAGTTCATTTGGCTGGTGTAGATCAAGGATTTTGCAACACCTCTTCATCTTCAAGCACATACCTATCCATCTCTTCATAGTGGTATCAGAGCAAGGTTGGACAACATGGCAGATGGATTTCCTTCATCAATTGACAAATTGGATAGAGGTAATTACTCAGCTTGGTCATTAAGGATGGAAGCTTATCTCCAAGGTAGAAGTTTATATGGTTATGTGGCTAGAGATGAAGTTATGCCAAGTTTTAGGAACAAAAGTCAACCAACACAAGAAGAGCAAGAGAGATTGAGCACATGGTGCTCCAAGGATGCACTTGCAAGGTCTTATCTCCTCAACTCTATCTCAGATTTTTTGTTGCCTCACATTAGAAGTTGTAAGACATCTCAGGAAGTGTGGGATGCACTTGAAGCTTTCTTTTCTTCAAGTAGTAAAGCTAGGAAGCATCAACTATGGCTGGATTTCACAACTCTCAAGAAGGCTCCCAAACAAAATGTGACTGATTTTGTCACAAAGCTCAAGGACATAGCAGATCAGTTGGGAAGCATTGGAGAGGTAATAGATGAAGAGCAAATTGTAAGGCAGGTCATCAATGGCTTGAAGGCAGATGACAAGTGGGAAGCATTCACCACAGCTATGGATTTGTACATGGACATGCATGTACCTGATTTCAATACACTCATTAGACAACTACTTACACAAGAGGCAAAGCTTATCAAAAATGGAGAAAGCTCTAAAGGTAATCAATCTTCAGCTTTATACACTGATAAAAGCAAGTCCAAAGATAACAAAGGAAAGGCAAAGAAAGTGGATGATGAAGCATGTACATATCAAGCTAACTATGCAGGTAGAGGAAGACATGGCAGAGGTAGAGGAAGAGGAGGTAGACAAGGCAGGGGGAGATCCCAAGACTCAACTCATGTTCTATTTGTGGACTAACTAATCATACAACTGAAAATTTCTTTAGGAATTCCAGGAATCAAAGAGGCAGAGGATACAATAGAGGAAGTTATGGCTACTTAAGAGGAAGGCTCAACAATTATCATGGCAACTACAACAACTACAATCATTCAAACTATCAAGGAGGCTACAAAGGAAGGAGAGACTACAATAACTACATAGAAGACTCAAACAAAGAGGATTCATTATTGATCATGAACATGGCTATGCCAGAAGGTAAATCTGATGAGCATGTTTTCTACATAGATTCAGGTTGTTCAAATCATGTGGTAGGAAATGTGGCACTCCTATCAGATTTAGAAGATCCAAGAATAAGCATGAGGTACAAACAGGAGATGACACAAGACATCCTGTGGAGAAAATAGGCAATGTCAAAACACCTGATGGAAACATCAACCTACTCAGTAAGGTATTCTATGTCCCTACCATTACAAAGAATTTGATAAGTGTTGTGCAGATAGTAGAGAAAGGGTTGCAAGTCAGGTTTAGAAAGGTAGGAGCATTTGTTGAAGATCCAAGTGAAGGATTCAGAAAAATTGCAAAAGGTGAAAAGACAGGTAGATTGTTCACATTTGAATTACAGGACACTAGAAACATTGCTCTCTTTAATTATGGTAGTTAGACACTCACAGAATTGGAAGTATGGCACAAAAGGTTAGCACATATTGGTGAAAGGTCATTAAAGAAAATTTGCAGGGACCAAAGTGTACTTGGACTCCCTAACTTGTCAAAACAACATATGATTTATAAGTGTACTGCATGTCAATTTGGAAAGTCTCACAGGTTACCATTCATTAATAAAGGTTATATGCATGAAGATCTCTTGGAGTTGGTTCATACAGATGTATGGGGACCTAGCAAGGAAGCTTCAATATCTGGATCAAGGTATTATGTCTCCTTTATTGATGGAGCAGATGGACTATCCTATTCTTTATGAAACACAAAGATGAATTTTTTTCATGTTTCAAAAGATATTTGGCTCTTGTGGAGAATCAAACAGGTAAATCACTAAAAAGGCTAAGGTCAGATGGAGGGGGAGAATACTTCTCCCATGAGTTTGATTCTTTTCTTCAAGAAAGAGGAATCAAAAGAGAGGTAACTACAAGGTACACTCCTGAGAAAAATGGAGTGGCAGAAAGGAGGAATAGGACAATTGTTGAAGCTGCAAGGTCTATGTTAAATGAAAAGCATTTACCTAATTACTTATGGGCTCAAGCTGTATCTATAGCCACTTACTTGATTAACAAGTTGCCTTCAAAATCCCTTGATGGGATGACTCCATATGAGGCTTGGAATGGAAGAAGACCAAGCTTAGATCATTGTAAAATTTTTGGATGTATTGCTTTTGCTCATGTTCCTTCACAGGTTAGAGGCAAGATGGATCCAAAGGCAGAAAGGTGTGTATTTATTGGATATGACAACAATCAAAAGGGCTACAGGTTATACAACCCTACCAGCAAAGGATTCTTGGTAAGCAGAGTTGTAGTTTTTGATGAGAACAATTCATGGTATGAAGATTCATGCAGGAAGGTCAATTTACCTTATGATCTTGAAGAAGATTTTCCAAAGCTTGGTAGAGAACAACCAAAGATTCAAGAACAAGACACCTCGGAGGATGATGAAGAATCTCAGATGGAAAAGATCAAAGCATGGAAGTCTAAAGGTAAAGCAAAATTGCAGGAACTTGGACATGAGGTAGAATCATCACATCATGGCCTAAGGAGATCTATGAGGGAAAAGAAAAAACCAGAAAGGTATGGGTTTGACACCTCATTGGTATCTAAAAATTCTATCTACATAGCACAGGACATAAACCAAGAGGAGCCATCATCATTTGAAGAGGCCAAAGCAAAAACAGAATGGAAGCATGCAATGAAGGAATAGATTGAAGCACTTGAGGAAAACAACACTTGGGATTTGGTGCCCAAGACTTCATCCATGAAGGTAATAGGCTCAAGATGGGTCTATAAACTCAAGAAGAATTCTGATGGTTCCATTAAGAGGTGTAAGGCAAGGCTTGTAGCAAAAGGCTTTGCACAAACTCAGGGAATTGATTATGAGGAGACCTTCTCTCCTGTGGCAAAGATGCCTACTATTAGGGTTTTTCTTAGTATTACCTCTTCCAAGAATTGGAAGATACTTCAACTAGATGTAAAGAATGAATTCTTGAATGGTTGGATAATAGAAGAGGTATATATGGCACAACCATTGGTTTTGAGAATCAAGTTTATCCTGATTATGTGTGTAAACTTAACAAAGCATTGTATGGTCTCAAGCAAGCTCCAAGAGCTTGGAATTTCAAGCTTGTTTCATTCTTGCAGGACAAAGGCTTTCAACCAAGCAAGGCAGATCCTTCACTCTTTATTAAAAAGAGTAATTCTGAGGTCATCTACTTATGTGTATATGTAGATGATATTATGTTGACAAGGAATGATGCAGATGGTATGAAGAAGATCGAAGATCAGATGAGAGAAGAGTTCAAGATAAGTGATTTGGGTTCACTTACCTACTTCCTAGGTTTGGAAGTTGTCTACAAAGATCATGGTTTGTTTCTCACTCAAAGAAAGTACATTAAGGACATGGTGGCAAAATTCAAGATGCAAGATTGTAAGATTGCAGGTACTGCAATGGAGGTCAATCACAAATTGAGCTCACATGAAGGTGATTTCATAGAGGACATCACATCATATCAAAGTCTAGTGGGTAGTCTCAACTATGCCACATTGACAAGAGTAGATATATGTTACAGTGTGAGTGTGCTAAGCCAATTTATGCACACACCAATGAAACCACATATGGATGCTGCCAAAAGGATTCTCAAGTATCTCAAAGGAACCATAAATGAAGGACTTTATTATCCTTATGTATCTGATTTAGGTTTGAAGCTATTTTCTGATGCAGATTGGGTTGGCTCCAAGGAAGATAGAAGGAGCACTTCAGGTTATCTTACCTTTGCAGGTTCAAAGCTTATTTCATGGTCATCCAAGAAGCAACCCACAGTTGCTCTCTCTTCTACTGAAGCTGAATATAGAGGTCTTGCCATAGCTACTCAGGAAGCTATGTGGATGAAGACATTATTCAAAGATCTTGGATTGGAGTTTGGAACTCCAACTATTTTTGGTGACAATATGAGTTCTATTTATTTGGCTGCTAATCTTATTTTTCATGCAAGGACTAAACATATTGAAGTTCATTATCACTATGTACGAGAGAAGGTTCTAAGCAAAGAGATTCAAATATCATATGTGTCCACTCATCAACAATGTGCAGATATTCTAACCAAAGCATTGGATGGTACAAAACTTTGCAAATTCAAGGCTATGGTTGATTTACAAGTAATCTTGAAAGATTGAAGACCTCAAGCATACTTGGCTTGAGGGGGAGTTGTTGGAGCAAGTCTATGACAAGCCTAAGTATTGGCTTGAGTCCCACAAAGTCATAAAAGAAACCTTAAAATTAAGACTATGTAAAGTTCACTTGTGAACTACCTCTTGTAACTTTTGAAGACTTTACTTAATGTAAAAGTGAAAGAATCTTAAGTGGTTGAGTCCACTTGATCAAAAAGGGAAAGAGGAGCCACGAATTCGTGATTTGTGGTAGGTAGAGAATCAAATCAATCATTGATTGATTGGAGAGTGATTGAGAGGAGTTAGCCTCCCAAACTCAACTATAAATAGATGGCAGTTTTAGTCGTGGTTAGAGAGACCTATGTGAAGACCTCCAAGAGCTGAGCTTTATGCCATATCAAGGAGTGATTACAAGGCACACATATGTATCAATAAGTCATTGTATTGTATAAGCAATATACTTTCATTTTCATGATTATTTGAGTTCATATGTCCATGTTCTTGTGAAGTGTACTCTCACTGCCATTACTCTCAGTTTTCTTAGTCAGATTGCAGAGATGGTTTCTCTGAGCTTGCTGCATCATTTTCAGTGATTTAACTTGGTAAAGTTAGCAGTATTTGTTCATCTTCACTTCTCTGTCAGGTACCCGACTTTTTCACTCACCTTGTGAGAGCCATTTCTTAGTGGTTAATTATCCAAATTCCATGATTTAAAGCTTGTTAGATTCAGCTTACGGTCTACTATAACCATACAAATGTTCATAATCATTGGATTCCTACATGTTGCGTTATGTGCATTTTGCTGCTCACTGGTCTCAAACTTTAGCAGCCCGTGAAAATTAGGATGATGTCAGCACTTGTTTAAACTCATTCTCAGTGTGTGGTTTATTATTTTTGATGCGATTACTCTTGAAAGTTAGCTCTTTAAGTTAACTAGACTTCCCCAAGAGGAATTAAGCTAATTGCTGCTGTGCTCAAAGAATTATGCAAAACATTGGACAGGTGTACAAACCAAATTAGCAAGTTTTTCACCTCTGAGCTAACTCCAACTTATGTGTTTTGATCTATCTTTTTGAGAGTGATCTTCCAAGGTACATAGGGTGTCTAATACATCCCTTGGCAACCTATAAGGGCCCACCATATACTCTTGGAGTTCATTTGGCTGGTGTAGATCAAGGATTTTGCAACACCTCTTCATCTTCAAGCACATACCTATCCATCTCTTCACAGTTACTTTGGAAGAAATGCAGGTACAGGATTCCAAAGCCAACAATATAACAATACCTACTACAATTATGCTTTAGATAAGAAGGAAGATTCAACATTGATAATGAATGCAACTTGTGAAAGGGAAAGTGAAGATCAAAGAGTCTTCTTCATTGACTCAGGATGTAGGAATCATCTGAGTGGTAACATAGCCTTGATGACTGATTTGGAAAATAAGGTAACTAATCATGTAGTTCAAACACGTGACAATACAAAGCACAATGTGAAGTCAATTGGATCAGTGAAGGCCAAGGATGGTAGCACCCTCTTGAGTAAGGTCTTGTATGTTCCTACAACTCCTAAGAATCTGATAAGTGTAGGACAAATCGTTGAAAAAGGTTATGAAGTTAGATCCACTAATGAAGGAGTGTTTGTGGAAGACCCTAGCAATGGGTATAAACAGATTGTTTCAGGGAAGAAAGAAGGAAGATTGTTCACATTGAAGATCCAAGGTAATGTTGGTCATGCCTTGTTCACCTATGGAGGACATAAGATCTCTAAGTTAGATCTTTGGCACAAAAGGCTTGGACATTTTAATGAAAGAGGTATCAAAGATATGATTAACAATGGTTTAGTGCTTGGATTGCCTAATGTTGCAGGTCAACATATGACATACAGATGTGAGGCATGTCAATTAGGTAAGGCTCATAAGCAATCTTATTCCAAGCATGGTTTTATGTATTCAGAGAAGCTTGAGTTGGTACACACAGATGTGTGGGGACCATCAAAGGATTTCAGTATCAATGGTTCAAGGTATTATGTGATTTATGTTGATGATGCTACAAGATGGATCACTATCGATGTGATCAAAGATAAGTGAGAGGTATTCAATACATTCAAACATTGTCATGTGTATGCAGAGAGAATTACAGGTCATAAGTTGAAGAGACTAAGGTTAGATGGAGGGGGAGAGTATTTCTCTAATGAGTTCAGTGATTACTTGTGGAATATAGGTATAAAAAGGGAAATTACTTGTAGGTACTCTCCTCAACAAAATGGTGTAGGAGAAAGGATAAATAGAACTCTTGTTGAGTTTGCAAGATCCATGATGAAGGAGAAAAATTGCCCAAATTACTTGTGGGCTGAGGCTGTAAATACAGCGATGTATTTGGTTAATAGGTTACCATGTAAAGTTTTGCAGGGTATGACACCATATGAGGCATGGTGGGGTAAGAGACCTACTCTAGACCATTGCAAAGTATTTGGATGTTTGGCATATGCATATGTGCAATCCCAATTAAGGCACAAATTGGAACATAAAGCTGAAAAGTATGTATTCATTAGTTATGATGATAAGCAGATGGGATATAGGTTGTGGAGTCCATCCACAAAACAATTCCTTGTATCAAAGGATGTTACGTTTGATGAGCAAGGTACTTGGTATGGAGGTACAATCAATATTAATGCAGGTGATGAAGAAGTTGTGAATCAAAAGAAAGGTAAATCAAAGGTTCAGATATTTGATGAAGAGGAGAATAATGAAGTACAGGTTGAAGTTGAAGAAATGCCAAGATTTGATCCTGAGTGTGATGAACCAGAAACCTCAAGGAGTGGAGAACTCATAAGGTCATCAAGACACAAGTGGCAACCTACAAGGTATAGCTATGACACTTCTTTTTTGGCTACCAAAGATTATGCTTATATGATAAAGGAAAATGAAGAACCTTCTACATATGAAGAGGCAAAAGGTAAGGAAAATTGGGAGAAAGCTATGCAGGAAGAATATGATGCATTGATGGAGAATCAGACATGGGAGTTGGTTCCTAAACGAAATAGCCAGAAGATCATTGGATGCAAGTGGGTCTACAAGACAAAGAGGTATGCAGATGGAAGTGTGTCTAGGTATAAAGCTAGACTTGTTGTGAAGGGTTTTGCTCAGACATATGGTATAGATTATGATGAGACCTATAGTCTTGTTGCAAAGATGACAACTATCAGGACACTCATAGCCATTGCTACATGTAAAGGTTGGAAATTATGTCAATTATGTTGGAGTTTATTGACCTCCAAAGTATAGCAGGAAGTAGGTGGAACCCCCTAGGAACAAGTTGACCTTCTCACAAACTTCATCATAGAAAACCAGTCATGCTTGCAGAGCTTACTACTCTCTACTCACTCAAAAGTTTTTAAAACTGTTTTAAACACATATACTAGAGACCAAGAGCTTTCCAATGAGCCAAAGAACACTCAATTTGGATAAATACTCAATGAGCTATGACCTCTGCAATATGCAGCTTTAATGGAGACCTTGAAACAGAGATGAACCTGAGGACATACATCACTTGCAGAGACTACTGCTCTTAATTCACAACCAATGAATCTGAAAATTTCCAGAATACAAATAGACTTGGAGAGCTTTCTAACAAGCCAAAGAACACATGATTTGGATACATACACAAGGAGATATGACCTCTGCAAGTTGGATGTTTAATGGAGACCTTCAGCAGGGATAAAAAACAGAGAACACACACTACTTGCAGAGAGTGTTGCTCTCAGCTCACAAATCCAATGATTATGAAAAGTGGTACTATGAAAGTAGACAAGAAGAGCTTTCAAATGAGCTATCAAACATGTAATTTGGATATATAATGAGGGAGATACAAGCTCTGCAAGCTCTGCATACAAAAACTAGAGTAGCATAGAGATACTCTCTTGGACATCCCACAAGATCACGACTTTTCTCCTCTTTTTATAGCATGGGAAACTAATCTAAAACCTTCTTAATACATCTAAATTCGTGGTAGACACTTGGATGGAGGTATTACATGACTCAAGTGCTCAAATAAGCAAAGTATTGATGGACTTTGAGAACTAGCCACATCGACCTTCCACTAGGACACCACTGAAGCTCCCTTGTGACTCACTAATTTGACTCACCATGTTCTAGAACTCACGTGGTATTTTTGCTAAATTTTATGAATAATATGAGCCTTCTTGAAGTATTTGAAGACTTCCCAAAGGTATTTACATAATTTGAAACTTGTACCCTACATAAAACAAATGTTCGCAACATTCTCCCCCTCAAGTTTCAAAGGGTATTTCCTTCATGCCAAGAATATAGTTGAATCTTTGAAGCTTTGGTCCATCCAAGGATTTGGTGAAGATATCTGCAACTTGATCCTTTGTTCCAACAAAAGAAACCTGCACTTCATTGTTCATGGCCTTCTCTCGAACATAATGATAGTGAACCTCTATATGCTTTGTTCTAGCATGAAAAATAGGATTTGAGGTCATATGAATGCTGCTCAAGTTATCCCCATATATCAGTGGTACATCAACCTGCACATTCAAGTCATGAAACAACTTTTTAAACCACATAACCTCAGTAGTAGCCAATGCTAAACCTCTATACTCAGCCTCTGTAGAAGATAAAGCGACTGTAGGCTGTTTCTTTGAACTCCATGTTAATGTCTTGTTTCCTGCTATTACCACATATCCACTTGTGGATCTTCTGTCATCTTTGCTTCCAGCCCAATCTGCATCACTAAAGACTTTAAGAGTTAGATCAACATCATGACTATAAAATAATCCTTCGTTCATGGTACCTTTCAAATACCTAAGCACTCTTTTCGCTGCATGCATATGAGGTACTCTAGGTTCATGCATAAACTGTGACAATACTCCCACTGCATAACATATATCAGGTCTAGTTTTTGTTGCATAAATCAAAGATCCTACCATGGATCTATATACATTCATATCATGCAACTCATCACCTTCCTTTGCACTCAGCTTTACATTACATTCCATTGGAGTAGAAACAAATTTACATTCCTGCATACCAAACCTTTTCAGCATATCACATATATAATTTCTTTGTATCAACCACATACCTTCATCGCTATACACAATTTCAATCCCAAGAAAGTATCTGAGCAAACCAAGATCTGAAATTTTAAATTCCTTTCCCAAATTACCTTTTATCTCATCAATTGCTTTTGCATCATTCCCTGTAATCAACAAGTCATCCACATAAATGCATACATAGACACACATGCCATCTACATTGTTTACATAAAGTGAAGGATCAGCATGACTCGCTGTGTATCCTTGCAGCATAAGATACTTTACCAACCTTGCATTCCATGCCCTTGGTGCATGCTTAAGACCATACAATGCCTTCTTTAACCTGCATACATGATTAGGATATTTTGCATCCACATAACCATCTGGTTGTGACATATACACTTCTTCATTTAACTCACCATTAAGAAAGGCATTCTTTATATCGAGTTGATATATATTCCACCTTTTACTTGCAGCTAAAGCCAACAAAGTTCTCACCGTTGCCATATTTGCTACTGGACTAAATGTTTCCTCATAGTCCACACCTTGAGTTTGATTATATCCTTTTGCTACAAGTCTAGCCTTATATCTAGACACACTACCATCACTATTTCTTTTAATCTTAAAAACCCACTTGCAACCAATTACCTTTTGCTTTGGTGTACTTGGAACTAAATTCCAAGTCTTGTTATCCTGAAGTGCTTCCATTTCTTCTCTTATTGCTTTCTCCCACTTTTCATCTCCTTTGGCCTCATCATAACATGTGGGTTCATTTTCCTGCTCAACTTTTGTCATAAAAGCATAATGAGTATTCATGAAAGATTCATAAGTATACCTTTGAGGTTGCTTACTTACTCTTGAAGTTCTTCTTACCTCCAATGTAGATGCTCTTCCTTTCTTATTAGGAACCTTTGATGATTCTCCATACTCACATACATCACTAATTTCCTCTCCTTCATCATTAACTTCAACAAGTTTGAGTTTACCTTTACTTTTAACACTTGGAGGTGACTCTTGCCTTAATCTTCCATTGAAAGGTGATCCTCTTTCTTCATCTAGACCACTCCTTTCATCATTTAAACTTCCTGATGGCTGAACTATGCATTCATCTCCTTCAACCACACCTTCTTCATTTTCATCCATGACCTGCAAACAATTCTTATCTGCATACCATGAAAGTGATTCATCAAAGTTTACATCTCTTGACACAACAACCTTATTGGTATGAGGATTATAGCATCTATATCCTCTTTGAGTATCTGCATAACCAATAAATATACATTTTTCTGATTTTGCATCAAGTTTAGATCTCACCTCATTAGGTACATGTACATAACATACACAACCAAATACTTTCAAATGACTTACACTTGGTTTCCTTCCATGCCATACCTCATATGGTGTCAAATGATGAACTCCAGCAGTCGGAACTCTATTCATAATGTAAACACTTGTGCTAACAGCTTCAGCCCAAAAATAATTAGGCAAACACATATCATTAAGCATACTTCTAGATGCTTCTGCTATGATTCTGTTTCTTCTTTCTGCGACTCCATTTTGTTGTGGAGTATACCTGCATGTAACTTCTCTTTTGATACCTTCATCATACAAAAAATCAGTAAAAACTTGAGAGAAATACTCTCCCCCTCCATCAGACCTTAGCTTCTTAATATACCTTCCTGTTTGCTTTTCGACATATGATTTGAACTTCTTGAAACAATCAAAGACCTCACTCTTATGTTTAATGAAATACACAAATGTCATTCTACTATGATCGTCAATGAATGAAACATAGTACTTATTACCAACCAAGGATGCCTCTTTAGTAGGTCCCCACACATCTGTGTGTATGAGATCTAGCAAACCATCACTTACATAGCTTGAATGCTTGAAAGGTTGTCTACTCTGCTTACCCATTTGACATGCTTCACAAAGATGCACCATATGTTGCTTAGTAAGATCAGGTAATCCTTCAACAATCCTCTTCTTTGATAGCTCCTTTAACCTGTGTACATTCATGTGTCCAATCCTTTTGTGCCATAGATCAAGCTCTGCTATTCGATGCATACCATAAGAGAAATAGTTTGTATGATTCGGGTTTACCTTGAATGTAAACAATCTACCTTGTTTTTGACCTCTAGCAATTAACCTCCTGTGCTTTGGATCCTCAATGAAGCAACCTGCATGATTAAATCTCACTTGTAGACCTTTTTCTACCATTTGACCAACCGACATCAAATTCTTAGTGATCGTTGGCACATAAAGTACATCCTTCAAGCAATTTTTCTTGCTCTTATCCTGCATAACAACATCTCCAACCTGCATAATCTTATGTGTTGTATCATCTCCTGTTTCAACATGACCTTTACATGACGGATTATGCATATTAGAAAACCATGAAGCATCATGAGACATGTGATTAGAACAACCACTATCTAAATACCATACATCACTATTGGAATTCATCTTAGTTTCTACATTCATCATAAGAAGAGAATCATAATCATCACTTTTACCTTCAACTGCATAATTTCCTTGTTGTTTACCTCTTCTTGAATAGCCTCCTCTTCGATTACCACCTTGATTATTTTCATTTTGATAACAATCTTTGGCATAGTGTCCATACCTTCCACATATATAGCAATTGTTCTTATTATCTTCACTCCTTTGTCTTTGGTTGTAGTTGTAGTAGCCTCTCGTACCTCTAGCGCTTGATCTTCCTCTTCCTCTTGTGTTGAAGAAGCCACTTGAAGTCCTTTGATCATCGATCCTTCTTCCTCGACCTCTATTTGAACCTCTTCCACCTCTGTTTCCACCTCTTGATGATCCTACATAAAGAGCTTGTCCTTGAGATCCTTTTTGATTTGAAGTAGAACCATTTAGATTCATCTCCTCCGTGACCATGAGGGCAATAAGTTGATCAAAATCTGGTAATTCTCCTCTGACATAAACTGAAGTAATGAAGGGTTTCCATCTCTCATCATCTTTGAGTCCGTTGAGAGTATGTGCAACCAAGTCGTCGTCCTCCACATGAGCTTGAATTGATCCTAGTTGATCTGCAATCTCTTTAACTTTCAATATGTAATCATTGACCGATGTCCTTGTATCTTTCTTTATGTTATTCAACTCATTTTTGAGTTGAATCTTCCTTGCTCTTGTACCTGTAGCATACAACCTTTCCAATGCAAGCCAAACATCTCTACTTGTGTCTAGATCTTGTATGTGTCCTACCATTGAATCTTGAATATTTTGTGATAAAATGAATATAACCCTTTTGTCTCTCTCATTCCAAAGTCTAAACTCCCTCAATTGTTGCTGATTTGGGTCCTCTGGTAATGTGGGTTTGATATCTGTGCTGTCAATCAAACCATACAAGCCTCTACCTTGCAAGTATGCTGTGATTCTAAACTTCCATGCCTGATAATTGGTCTTATCAAGCTTCTCTATTTGTGCATGTTGGTCTCCCATAATACAAATGCTAAGCTTCCTCCTTTAAGCCTCCTTTCCAATGTGTGTGATGAGAAGAAATATAATATTTACCTTGTAAATGAGGTATGTGCACCTTTCTTTGCTTGGATGTTGCTTCAGATGCCTCCTTGCAACCTTCTTCTACCTTTGTGTAGTGTTGATGATGAACTGCTTCTTTGATAGCTTCAAATTCTTCGTCAAGGTATGATAACCTTCTCCAAGCCTCCAAGTACTTGCTCTGATACCAATGTTGGAGTTTATTGACCTCCAAAGTATAGCAGGAAGTAGGTGGAACCCCCTAGGAACAAGTTGACCTTCTCACAAACTTCATCATAGAAAACCAGTCAAGCTTGCAGAGCTTACTACTCTCTACTCACTCAAAAGTTTTTAAAACTGTTTTAAACACATATACTAGAGACCAAGAGCTTTCCAATGAGCCAAAGAACACTCAATTTGGATAAATACTCAATGAGCTATGACCTCTGCAATATGCAGCTTTAATGGAGACCTTGAAACAGAGATGAACCTGAGGACATACATCACTTGCAGAGACTACTGCTCTTAACTCACAACTCCAATGAATCTGAAAATTTCCAGAATACAAATAGACTTGGAGAGCTTTCTAACAAGCCAAAGAACACATGATTTGGATACATACAAAAGGAGATATGACCTCTGCAAGTTGGATGTTTAATGGAGACCTTCAGCAGGGATAAAAAACAGAGAACACACACTACTTGCAGAGAGTGTTGCTCTCAGCTCACAAATCCAATGATTATGAAAATTGGTACTATGAAAGTAGACAAGAAGAGCTTTCAAATGAGCTATCAAACATGTAATTTGGATATATAATGAGGGAGATACAAGCTCTGCAAGCTCTGCATACAAAAACTAGAGTAGCATAGAGATACTCTCTTGGACATCCCACAAGATCACGACTTTTCTCCTCTTTTTATAGCATGGGAAACTAATCTAAAACCTTCCTAATACATCTAAATTCGTGGTAGACACTTGGATGGAGGTATTACATGACTCAAGTGCTCAAATAAGCAAAGTATTGATGGACTTTGAGAACTAGCCACATCGACCTTCCACTAGGACACCACTGAAGCTCCCTTGTGACTCACTAATTTGACTCACCATGTTCTAGAACTCACGTGGTATTTTTGCTAAATTTTATGAATAATATGAGCCTTCTTGAAGTATTTGAAGACTTCCCAAAGGTATTTACATAATTTGAAACTTGTACCCTACATAAAACAAATGTTCGCAACAAATTAGATGTGAAGAATGCTTTTTTAAATGGTTATATTGCAGATGATGTTTTCATGGAGCAACCACAAGGATTCAGAGATGGAAGGTATCCAGATCATGTGTGCAAGCTCAAGAGAGCTTTGTATGGTTTGAAGCAGGCCCCAAGGGCATGGAATTATAGACTTGTGAAGTTCTTGAAAGAACTTGGATTCCAAGTATCTAAAGCAGATAGTAGCTTGCTTGTTAAAGCAAGTGATGATGGGTTCGTTTACATGTGCATATATGTTGATGATATAATTCTAACAGGTACAGATGAGAAAGGCATTCAAAGCCTAAAGAAGCAAATGGAGAAAGAATTCAAGATCAGTGATTTGGGAGACTTGTCATATTTTTTTGGGCATGGAGATCTCATATACTCAACATGGAGTGTATGTAACCCAAGAAAGGTATCTGAAGAACTTGTTGATCAAGTTTAAGATGAATGATTGCAGGGTAGCACCTACTCCAATGGAAGTGAATCACAAATTGAGCAGATATGGAGGAGAAGAGTTCAAGGACATGAAGTTATATCAAAGTTTGGTTGGTAGTCTAATCTATGCTACACTAACTAGACTCTGAATCATCATATGCAGTGGGAGTATTGTCTCAATTCATGCATTGTCCTAGGAAAGAACATTGGATTGCAGGACAAAGAGTGTTGAGGTACATTAAGGGTACACTCAAAGAGGTTTTGTATTATGGTTTTACATCAGATACAAACATCAAGATATATAGTGATGTAGATTGGGCAGGTAATCCTGATGATAGGAGATCAACATATGGATACTTGTGTTATGTGGGAGATAAGTTAATTTCTTGGTGTTTAAAGAAGCAACACATAGTTGCTTTATCATCTAGAGAGGCTGAGTACAAAGGTATGGTTGAAGCTGCAAAGGAAGTAATATGGCTTAAGACTCTGATGAAGAGTTTTGACATTATCCAGAGTACACCCACTATTCATGGAGATAACATGAGTTCATTGTATTTAGCTGCTAACCCTGTGTTTCATGCCAGGACTAAACACATTGAGATTCAGTATCACTTTCTAAGAGAGAAGGTGATGGGGAGATTGAAGTAATACATACTTCAAAAAAAGATCAGATAGCTGATATGCTAACCAAAAGCTTGGATGGACCATAGCTACAGAGCTTCAAAGACATGGCAGGTATAAAGAAGATAGAGAAAACCTAAATTGATGATTGAGGGGGATCTGTTGGTGCAGGGAAATCAACAATTGAATTTTTAATGAAGGTTTGGAAGTCAAGGACTGAAGAAAAGTTCAAGTTATGAAGCATGGAGGAAGTGCATATTCAAAAGATGAAGATGTGTACACATATGTACATTAATTTAGAGATAGCTCATATATATCTTTTGTATGGTCATACGCTTGTACATATGTGGCTATATATATAAGTAAAAAGTTGGGGCAAATATGAGAGAGCATGTGAATAGAGAAATTGGTACTTGTATGAGTTATTAGACATCTTAGAAGTGAGTACAATCTCTCTCATCACTCAGTTGTAAAATTCCTTCAGGAATGAAAGAAAATTGTGCCCGATGTTTCTGTGCATTCTCCTTCTATGCTTGATCATTTCAAGAATCCTTTTGTAGATATCTAAGTCCATTTTTAATGAGTCTATGGTTAACGTTTTAGAGCCTAATTGTAAACAGGCTCTGAGAATTATGAGTAGGAACATTCATATGTGAAGAAGTGTTCACTGTTTCCTGAAATAGGTGCAATCTCGATGGTCAATGATTTGATCATTTCTCAGTGCACAGGTTAACTTTTTGCATGAGTAAGGAGTCAAAATTTAAGTTAGAAGGTAGGCCATCTATGGCTAAAAGCATTTGTATAAACGGGTTCTAGATTGAGAGAACCAAGTGTTAGAAGTTACAGGTGTCTGAATCAACTTTTCAAAAGAGCAGTTTTAGACATAGGTAACTTGTTGAGATCATTTCTCAAGATCTAGTGAATCTTTTGGAGTGATTAAACTTGGAGAAGGTGCAAAAACTGTAGGTGATACCTTGTGCAAAGTTTCATCAAAAGCCTTACACAATTGATCAGTTAATGAGAGAGATATGTGCAGCAGACTTTCTGGGTAGTCATCTCCTTCACAGGTTTTTTCAAAATCTTTATAATTGATCATTGATCCTCCAAAATTGGTGAAGGTTTGAGTTACTCTTGTTATAGAGGTGCTCTAACTACAAGAATAGCTTGTTCTTTTGGAGATTAGCATTCTCCATCATCTATACATTCATCATTTACTTCTTCTCTAATTTGTTCTCTGCTATACTCACTCAAAATAGTGAACTTTAGAAGCTCATAGCTCGGGCTATAGATAGCCTTTTCTCAGATTTCTAAAATGGATTGGATAGCTCTCTACGCCTAGTTAATGATCACAAAATTTCATGTTCATTGGACTTACCATTTGTGCGAAAATCAGCACTTTACTATTCATTGGTATATCTCTACAAAGCTTGAAAATGGCGGGAGTGTTCCAAAGTTTGCTAAACCTTTTTCTCAGTGCTGAGTCAATGAATTGAAGTATTTTGACTTGGATTGGGAGGCTTGCTAAATCTAGTTGCTATGTCCAAAATGAATATTTCTTATTCCTACCACATTGAGAGTAGCGTTCATTTTTTCTAGCACGTGTATGTACCAGAATAGAATAGAAAGTTTTGTGAGCTAGTCACTTTGCAACTAGTCTGGCTTGACTCAACCTTTCGAGATACTTTTTCCAAAGCACTTGGGTGATTTTTTTGTGGATTTAGGAAGCTTAAAGTGTCCAAAAACCATTTTTGAAGTCTCTGTTGATTGTTGTGAAGCTGGTTGTAGCAGCACCAATTCATCTTAACGTTGCATCCACCATCTCTCTTTAAAATGGTATTAGAGCATAGTCAATCAACATGGGAGATGGATTTCCATCAACAATTGGCGAATTGGATAGAAACAACTACCCAGCATGGTCTCTAAGGATGGAGGCTTATCTTTAAGGGAGGAATCTATTTGGATACACATCTCGAGATGAAGCTATGCCAAGCATGAGGAACAAAGGGCAACCATCACATGAAGAAGAGGAAAGACTTTCAAATTGGTGTTGAAGGGATGCACCTGCAAGGTCCTATATTCTAAAATCAATCTCTGATTTTCTTTTACCTCATGTCAAGGGATGCAAGACATCAAGAGATACTTGGAATGCACTTGCTTCTTTCTCCTCCTCCAACACTCGAGCAAGGAAGAGCCAATTGTGGATGGAGTTCATAATAATGAAGAAAAGCCCCAAGCAAAGTGTGAGTGATTATGTCACGAAGATGAAGGAGATTTCAGATCAATCTGGAAGCATTGGAGAGGTAATTGAAGAGGAAAATCATTAGACAAATCATAAATGGAATCAAAGCAGATTGACAAGTGGGAGTCCTTCACAATAACCATGGATTTGTACATGGATATGCATGTACCCGACCTCAACACACTCATGGGCCAACTCTTCACTCATGAAGCAAAGATTAGCAAAGGTGTTGAGTCCTCGAGAGGTAATCAAACTTCTACCTTATATTCTGATAAAGCTAAGGTCAAGGACAAGTCAAAGAATAAGAAGAATGAAGATGAAGGTAGCTCTTTCCAAGCAAACTTTGTAGGTAGAGGAAGAGCTAGAGGAAGAGGCTTTTCTTGTCTAGCTTATCACTCATAAGCTGACTCATTCCATCTATATTTGCCATTTCTAAAGCAATTCACAACACTGCAAAACACTACAAGAAATTCTTCTACTTGAACACTGTTGCACTATGATGTGACAGCTCGATCTCATAAAAACATAATTTTTGTGTATCACTAGTACACATAATCGCTTGAAATTCTGGATCTAGAAAAAAAAAGTGCTGCTGAGCAGGATGCAAGTTACAATTTTGCAACTTGACTTGGATTTTTTGTGGGCTCCAAATAGAGGTCAAGATGGCTCCAAAACCTTCATGCCAACTTCTGTAGAAATCTAAGGTGGTTTGTGAATCCCGCATTCTCCATGCCTTCTCGCGTACTCTTCACCGTCGCCCTTCTCCATGAGCTCTCTACAGTTACACTGGCTCTGATACCATGTCACGAGGAAGGATATAAGGAAGAGAGTTCATACACACACTCTCACACTCAAAGAGGAGCAACACATAGAGACTAAGGCAAGGAAGAATAATCTTCTTCTTCTTCTATTGCATAAAAGGAATGTATAAAGAACAATACATAAGGAAAATCCTAATGTCAACAGATGAGTAAGCTTGCAAGAAACAAATGTGCCATTACTCTCTATAGATAAATCTAATAAAGCTCAATAAAGTGTCCCTAACATATACCAGCATGACCACTATACATGTTAGAGAAATGAAAAATGATACGTGTCATCATGGATCATAACATGTTGAGCTTGATATCTCAACATGCATTCCTTCATCAAATCCTTCAGTATTCTCTATAACAAGTTAGGAGGATCAGATTCTATCACTCTCTATCTACTACTGAAGTGAAAACCAAGAAAAAATGTATCGTGCATAATGAAAATCATCATTTCCATCGCCTACTATGATAAGGAGGAATAACCAACCTGCCAATTGGAAATGCATACAAGCATGAAGTCTATTCTAGGAGGATTGACTCCTTCATGGTGGTCATTTGAATCAACATCTAATGGTTTGCTTCACTGCTATTAGATAGTAGAGGTCATGATTGAAGGAAATATGGACTACACAACAATGTTTCTTCTCTGAGAGAGTAATGACATTAGCACTAAGGTCATACTTTTGCACACATAAATCATAAGGAGATGGATGTTTTGAAGAGCAAAGATGCAAAAAAGGAAGATAATAGTACTCAAAGGTACGAAGGAGCAAGCCGAAGCAGGGGGACTCATAACAACTATGAGACCTCTCTACACACACCCTAAGTTATTGTACCTGAATAAAATAATAGATGAAGCTTGCATTGTGCTCATAGATGAAGACAAACAGAGATAGACAAGAGCAACATCACACACAACGATGAGTTCTAGAGATCGATGGAGGTCATCAGGGGTGGAAATGCGTGTATGTTGCAAACCATCTAGCCAAAACCAAGGCATAGGTTGATCCATGTGTCTTTTCACATAATCACGGATGTCATAGAGGTTGGGAACACATATCTCAGCTGAGAGCAAGGGATTATGTACTCTATACATTGAAAATATCCACATAATCTATATGACTTATGCACCATAAAAACAACCAGTCTCTTTAGCCACACGAATGTTTAATTCTCCGATCTCATGATAAATTGTTGCTATTGATAGAGATAGAATGGAGTCCTTGAGCCTTGCGCATGTTTTATGCCACATTAATGGGATTTTTTTTGTATTACAAAAAGGTGTAAAGAAAAAGGAATGCTACATATTATCTCCTAGGGGGAACTGTCACTTTATGGTTCACCAATGTAACTAAATGTTCAATCTTAGTAAATCTTGGATGTATGATACTTCCTAGACCTTCCCTATGATTAGCACACATGCTAATGTCTCTCTTTGTAAGGGATTAGACACCATCTTCATAAAGAAGGTAGGACCTTCCCAAGGCCATCATATGAATAATTTTCCTCTCTCTTCAAACATCTTATGAGTATCATTGAGTTCTAACTCATTTCAAGCCACATGTAAAGGGACTAGACACTACTCTTGAAAAGAGTAAGACCTTCCCTATGGCTTGAACACATAAAACCCAAAACAACATCAAATGAAGAACCATAGTGACAAAGGGGAAGCCCACACTCAAAATCCACAACAAGGTGTCCACAAGAAGACGCTACCAAAGATCCCATCAATGGATCCCTTGAGGAAGAGAACAAAAAAAAAAGCAATGCTCAAAAAAGCAATGGATCCCTCTTGTATCTCTAGGGAGCCCATATGCTCCTAGATCCCAAAAACAAACACATGGATCCCATATGTCCATGGAACTAAAAACCAAGGGATGCTCTATTTGCAAAACATGGATGCCACATGTCCATGAAAACCAAGGGATCCCATATGTCACTAGATCTAAAAATGCAATGAACTAAGTGATCCCATATGTCACAAGTTCAGGATCCCATATGTCCTTACATCTAAAAACGCAATGAACTAAGTGATCCCATATGAAACTAGTTACCAAAATTAAAATCAGAAGGGTCATCACATGGAGGGGGGGTGTTGAGAGTTCCATGCTCTACCCTTTTGTCCAAAGCTAGACTCATTCACACACAGGTCCATTTATCCCACATGCAATCGAATTCTCCAAAACTCCATATGAGCAAGGCCTCCCTTTAATTTTCACAAGTTCTTCAATCAAGCTCTTGGCAAGAGCACCCTCACTCTCCTTATGGAGTCTCCATGCTCATAGAGCATTCTTTGTGAGTTCATTTATATTTATTTAGTTCATCATGCTTTCTTATCTTTTGTTCCTTCCTTCTTAGTTTGATTAATGTATGATTAATAGTAGATTAGGATTTTCTTCTTTCATTTCAACAAGTACTACTTGCACTAATAAGCAATATCATAGATATTTAGTAAAATATAAAAATCACCCACTTGAAGAATCTCAATGGATTCATAAGACATCATTAACTCCTCATTATGACCATTTGATTCTTGCATATCATTCATTGTCACATTCACTTCCAATTTTCCATTTTCGTGCATGTTTTTTTTACATGGAATATTCTTACGATTATTTAGTGATGGGACATGTGATTAGCGGTTCATGTATATTTTATATTTATCAATTGAGGTCAATTTTTTTTCAAATAGGAGGCATGTTATACTTTATGGAATAATGGAATGTTGTATGGATTTTAATGTCTCGAGGTTTTTAATGTGATTGTGTTTTGGTTTAGCAAGTGAAGAATGGCATGAACGCACATGGATTTACTCAAATATTTTAGAAGATATTTAGAAGATAGTATTTTATATATTTTTGTAAAAATAGTACGTGGCTTAGAAAGTGAGCTTTTTGTAAAAATAGTAGATCATTAGAAATCAAAGATTTGTAAAGAAAGCAATTTTCTCGTAAATGCACGCTTTTTGAAGTGCCAGCCTCATATATCTTCTATTCACGAAAATCAAATATACCTATAAATACACATACTCAGATAGAATTGTACATCAAAGTATGTGGGGGGAGATCTCACCCAATCTTGTGTTCAGTCTCTTATCTCTCTATTTTGTGTATGCTGTTGTGAGATTTTAAATCTGTAGGATCTCTACCTATGTGCATCTTCAAGATCTGGGCAACATTTGGAATGATCAGATTGTATCTTTTACTGAAAATCTTAAGATTTTTATGGCCAAGGTGAACGGGAAAAAGTAACTAAAAGTTTATTTATAAGAGGCTAGTCAAGCTAATACAAATCATGCTCAAATGCTCGCTGATAAAGAGATAGAGATTTCCTCCTTATTGCAGAATAAAGAAGAATTGCTGAAACAAGTTAGTGATATGGAAGCATAATTCACACATCAGAATGAAGAGTTGCAACAAATCTAGTTACGCCATGAGGAAGCACATGCAGCTACTTAGGATTTTCTCGAAAAGATTAAGGTTGGTTTTCTAGAAGCTAAAGCAAAAGCCCTTGCCTAGATTGTTCATCTTCATCAAAATTCAGATGATGATATTTTTTCAAGAAATTATTGATTCCAGAGTTTCTAGTTTTCGTAAAGTTTTTGATGAGTTTCTTTATGATTTAGGTAGAATTAATAATCCCTCATGTGATTTGGATGATTCTTAATTTTTTGGGTTCGAATCCACTATGCATGCGAGTGTTAGGCTGTTGTCACTGTAGATATTTTGTAAATCCCAATATTCTCAATTTATAAACTATGTAAAAAGGTCGATTAACCTTCTAGTGAATTCAATAAAGATACCATGTAATCAAAACATCTCATTCATATGACTATTGGAATCCCAAAAAGAGAGAGAGAGAACAAGGAATTGAGAGAGAAACAAAGAAAACTAGAGAGGAAATTGGAACTATGTATATAGAGAATTGTATTTCGAGCTGTAATAAAGAGAATATTTTGATGCCATATCTGTACATTGTTGTTAAGTTTGTATCTATCTCTTCATAGTATTAAGTTGTACTAATTGTTAAGATTATTGTGTATGGGAATAGAAATGCATTGAAATTATGTGGTAACCCCCATTCCCCCAACATATTATTGTCTACATAACTAATCTTACATATTCTAGAGCAACCAAACAATCCATTCCAAAATAGAAGAAATTGTGAGCTAGTCAATGTTTAGATCTATCTATTTTTTGTAACAATTGATTCTCATGGATGTTCCAAAGTATCTAGTGAGTTCTATTGCCCTAATTACAATCCCACAAGGTCTATTTGACATATCCAAAGGGCTAGGGAAGGTCCTATGCTATTTTGCTAGACCACGTTCATCACTTTGCAACTCAAGTTCTCACCTTCTCCAAGCTTCTCCATCTTCTTTCAAAAGTGTGAGTAGGAGACGTAAATACTTGACTCATGGTTTTAAGTCTTCAACGATATCCCTAAATAATGGGCTAATGCTACGGTACATAATGAATTGTTGAATTATGTGAATATACAAGGGAGTGTATGTGAAACCATATGATTTTCCACATGAGCTGATTTTGCTTAATGATTCCTTCATCTTCAAGCATGTTGAGAGCTTGTTTTTTCTAACACTATGGATACGATTTGAATGTCTAAATACATGAACCAAAATCCATGGCTGAGATACTTTCTAATGCTCCCTCGAAGGGTGTGGTTCACCTATCTCCTACCTATCACTTTATCAAAAAGGAGAATGATGACAAGAGATCTCATAAAATCTAAAACTCGAAATGGATCTATTGAGGATCCAACATCCTTTCCTCAAAATTCAATTTGAGCTGCATGGCCGGATGCAAAATCTTAGCCACTTAGGATATATAAGTTAATGCGATGAATAGGATTGAAAAATGCTATGTAGATGTTCATGACATGAACATATTGCTCAAGATTTCCATGTTTGAGGATCAGATTTTAGTGCCGAGAGAAAGTTCCAATGGCTTAGATCCATCACCCTAAAAAAACCATCTAATCTAGATGAAGGCTTTTCAATAGATTAAGAGATACTTCAAATACCCAAGCTAGTATTAAGTTAGTAGAGGAACCTGATTTACATGGTTCTATTACTTATGGGAAACAAATTTAAGACAATATACAGTTTATTCTTAGTATAAAGTCTTCTTACGATGTAGAAAATATATTGTTTAAATATAGGATGGCTGAATTAGAGATTAAAGACGCAATGCGTGCCCTCAATTATACCAAGTTTTGTAATACTAGTCATAGCGCTAATACAATAAATCAATTGTATTGTAGAATTTGTGATATTCATTTACATGATGTTTTAAATTATTAAATGAACCTTCAAAATCATTCTTGCATTCCTATTACAAGAGTGCACTCACGAGAACCTTTTGGTGAAGTTCTCTTCTAGACCTATGTACCTAATCATAGATTAACATGAAAAGGAAGATGAGAAGGTTACAATCGAGTTCCTTATTGTACTCAACAAGGATATGATTAAAAAGCACATTATTCTTATTTAAATCCTCCAAGATGTTGGTATTGTGTGACAAAAGGGCATGTTACAAAGAAACGCCCTAAGGCTCAAGAATATGATATATAGAATCAATGTGGCACTCCTCATGAGCTTTCAATGCTTTTTTTTTTCTTTCAAATCGAGAATCTTTTGTTTTAGTGTCGAAGGACCCCGATTTTCTCCCCCAATGTTTCCATTATTTATCAAAGATTTTGGAAAGATTCATCGACATTCCCTCGAAAAGGCTTAGTGTAGTTTAAGATCCTAGAGTCGGAGTTGTATAAGCATGATTGACTAAAAGTGATCCATCTTCTAAGTTGCACGACATTCCTTATTTTTTAGCAATTCTAGTACATATTTGATGGAGTAGTGTAATCGGATATATATATATATATATATATATATATATATATATATATATATATATATATATATATATATATATATATATATATATATATATATATATATATATATATATATATATATATACTATGATATGTGTAGTACCCCCTATTTCTCAAAGAACTATAGTGGAGGCAACAATGGGAATTTGATAAGGCTCCTAAATCTCCAATTTTTCCCTTCATAATTTCCGTCCTTTCTCCAAATTATCGTTGTTGTCACTAAAAATATCTAATACAAAAAAACTAGGTGAACTTATAGAATTAGTTCACTCCTTTTGAGATATCATTGAGAATAGTATATACAAGGTGGTTCCATCCAAGGCCCAATAAGGGCTAGAGCCAAATCCTCAGAATCTCTCATGGATTATAAAGTCCCCTTAACTATCGTTTGTAAAAACGTTCAACCACTTAAGCAAGTACTTATTGAAAATGGTTTTGGTGTTGACATTGCTACATTCTCTATTGGTAAATAGTCTTGTTGGAACTAAAAAAGTTTTACATTGTTGTTCATTGAAATGAAAGTCCAATATTGCGTTCAACCGAAAGGCTTTATCAACAATTTACAAATTCATATACGAGGAGTATTCTTCTAGATATCATTTGTGGCTCTTTAATTGTCACAAAATTTGGTATATTATACTAATTACTTGGTTTCCCCATGGGTGAAACAGGCTAAAGTTATCTAGAATTGAGTCAAACAATCTTTAAATTTTCGTATGCACATCAGCTCGTATGTTTTGATATTAGATGTAATTACCAAATATCATTGTTCACAATGACCGGATTTGATTGAACCTCTTTCAATAACTAAAGGACTCAGGGATGATGTGGAGATCCAATTACTAGATACTAATCAGGATTTGTTCTATGTTTGCCTGATTGAGGTTCAAAGTGTTTTCTCTCATTTAAAAAACTTTGTTAATTCTATTGTTTTGGTAGACTTTTCCAAATACATTGCTCATTTACCTTTAGTTGAGAAAGGATCATATCAAATGGAACTCATGTCTTCTAAAGTCACGTTGACGCTATCAATTTAGATTCAAACAATGTATCTGAGTTGCTAAAAATTTCCATTTCACTTTCTCCTACTTTAAGATGTAAGATATACTCAATAATGCACCCCGAAGTGACCACATATGATCCATGGTGCTCTGTGTTGTAAGGCATCCATTATGAGGAGAAGCCATTGTGAGAGCTCAAACATTTTTCAAACCCTAACTTCCAAGTTACATGAGGTATATGTGTGAAGCTTGATGGTAATAGATGATCCTTGTGAGACTAGCCCATAGGTTACGTAGGTCAATAGATGATCCTTGTGAGACTAGCCCATAGGTTACGTAGGTCATAAACTCCTAGGCCATTGCATTTGCATTCAAGGCTAAAATAAAGGCCTTGTGGCACCACACTATTTCCCCATAGAACTTGCATGGGGGAGTTCACACGGGGCTTTCCCACTTCTACAGGGTCCGAAGGGCTTACCTCTCGCCCAAAGGGCCGAGAGAATAGAACTTCTAGTACTGGAGATATTTTCAGCTTATATATATTGCTAACCATTTTATCTTTGCCGAGTACGTTTATCTATATGGACTCTTGTTGTAAATGTTTTAAGAGCATGACCCATGTGTAGATGTACATAGCATTATGCACTACCCATGTGTACATGTACATAGCATTATGCACTTGAAAAACTTAATGTAGAGTCTATTTAGATCACCATCTAAGCTCCATGTTGGGAGCGCATGGGTCAAGATCACCATCTTTGGCTCTTTGTCCACGTTTTTCTCAACTTTGTCTATTGATCTATTCCATTATGCTATTATTTCATACATGAGCATTACTTGAGTGTTTTACTGAAAGTTGTAATGGATATCTGAGGTCTTCATCCCCGTATTTATCACCACTATATCAGTTTTAAAACTAATGCAATGCCTACCTTATAGCTATCCATTGCGTGAATCCTCACTATGCTAATATATTAAAGCTAGATTTGATTGATTTCTTACAATAGGATTTATTGTGGACCCTCTATTTATTTCTTCATGAAAATAATGGATATAATCATGTCACTATGGTTGAGCAGACATCCCTAAAAATACTTGTATTATGTGTTGGGGCATCTTTACTTTCATTATCATATGTTTAGGGGCTCATAATGCTCCTATCACCTTCCAACAATGTATGTAGACCATTTTTTCCTTGAATCTTACTAAGTCTATTTTTCACATTACTTGTAGGTTTCTTTGACACCTCGCTTCTAAAGAGGGAATTGTGGTGAATCTTGAAAACCAAAAGTTATTAGAAATGCTTTAACACTAAAAAATACTAAGTAATTCCTACAGTTCTTGAGGCGAATTAGTTGGCATGGTTGTCGCGTTCATTTTCTTGGTCATATTATTGTTCCTCTAAATAGGCAAGGCCGTGTGAAGCCTATAAATTATCAACGGCCTTCAAAATGTGACTTCGCTTATCAACACTTGAGAATCGTAGCAACACAACCTCCAATGCTTTAACCACTAGTGTGGTTTGCGTTATTCCATTTTATTTCTGGGTGTTATTGATAGTGTTTTAATGCAAATCAACACAACGAAGTGATAAGGGCCTATCTATTATGATAGGTTGTCCATTTTTGTTGGTACAAATCAACCATCAATTGATTTCTCGGATAAAAACTTGAATTCAAAAGATGAAGAGAAGATCAACAAATGAAGTTTGAAGATAGGGCAGATTCAGGAAATGAAGACTTGTATACATATGTACATTAAACTTGTAGTTAGCTCACATAGACCTTTTGTTATGCTCATAAGCTTGTACATATATGCCTATATATACAAGTAGATATACAAGTAGAAAGTCGGGGCAAGTATGAGAGAGCATGAGATAAGAAGAATTAGAAGTTGTAAGATTCACTAGACATTTTGGAAATGAGGAAGATCTCTCTCATCATTCAAATATAAAGTTTTTTTTTAATAGAAGAAAACGTTGCGCCTTATCTTTTGCTGTGTTCTCCTTCTGTGTTTGATCATTTTAGGAATCCTTTTGTAGATGTCTAACTCCATACTTAACGCTTCTATGGTTAAGATTTGAGAGCCTAATTGTAAAGAGGCTAAGAGCATTATGTGTAGGAACATTTGTATGTGCAGAAGTGATGATGTGGCAAGAACCACGGAGAAGTAATCTCCTGACTATGGAGATGGGGATGATAAGCTAGCATTGTTAGCCTGAGCATGGTCTTTTTGTTTGAAAGTAAGCATAGTAGATGATGAAGAATTAGACGTTCCGAGACGACCAGGACTGCCTAATAGCAATTTTCTTCCCTAACAACGACGTGGATGGCAGAAACCTTCTATTTCGAATCCTCCATATGTAACGTAGTGAGCGTCTGCGTTTTGCAGATGACAGAAAAGTTGTGTTTCCAAGCGTCCATAGCTGACATGGAAACTGAAAGGCATTGATGATCTTATACTCCTAATAATCTCCTCATAATTGCTCGCTAAGTTTTAGATATATTTGACCATTCAACCAACTTATAACTTGTTGACACTCGACTGGATTGTATCCGATTGCTTTGTATCTTTCAAAAATACTTAATCCATTCATCTCCACGGTTCTTCTTTCATAATAACTCAAATACAAGAAGTGTAGACAGTATAATCAAACTTCTCGGAATTGAATATATATAAAAAAGATCAGAACAGGTACCAGAAATGTCTAAATAAACGTAAATTAAATAAATAGATAAACACATGCACTTATAGATATATATCAGTACATATCCCTCAACAGACATACACTTTGGAGAGCTCAATTGCACTTGTAGGAGAAAGAGATGCACCGACTTTTAGAAACCTGCTTTACCTGCTGAAAACACAAGAAGACTGAGGTTTTTGGACGGCATGAGATATTGATCCAAAACCTACACAAAGTTCAAAATGACGACACTTGTTTTACAGAGTCGCCCAAGGTCTTGTACTGCACACAGAGGTCAAGCTTTGAGTGCTCATCTTCTGTGTCTGTTGGTTGAGGGCCAGCTCGAAGACAGTTCCACAAAAGACAGATTGTTTCTCTCCTATCTGTACATTCTAAAAATGTCCCAGCCTTGATAGTCATGTCATTGCGAATTGGATTTGCATGTTTTGTGGACATTACTCTTTCTCTTTTCTTTCTCTCAAGCAGGGTGGTGGGACTGGTGACCATGTGAATAGCGGCCATGGCCAGCATCAGAGACTTTTTGGAACATGACATAAAGGATGCTATGGCAGAACGACACAGAGGAGAGAGCTGTCGGAAACTTGCACCTGATTGATCTGTGTGTGTGTGTTAGAGAGAGAGAGAGAGTAAGAGAAAGAGAGAGAGTCACTTCGCTTTAATTAAAAGTACTCGTCTCCCGTTGAATTTGATCTTAACTTTTCGTGTGTTACACATTTGAAACATCTGTCATATCTCTGTCTATTATCATCTCAAAAGATTCTGAGTTTTTCGTCTATTGCTTGATTGATGCTCATCCACGTGGGCTCTACAGGACACTATGTCCTGAGTCCTGACCATAACAAAACTATCTTCTCGTGCACCATCAGCCTCGTGCTTCTTGTTTTTAAGGGAGCTCAACATTCCATCTACTATTCGAGTTGAAATTATTTAGGTTTGCTGTTTTCTTTTTCAGCTCAGACTCATATTTCAGAGAACTGTACACATGGGACCACCTTAAGTCACGCATAAGAGGGTTTTACATCGAGTCGCAAACCTTCTACTGATCTCTGCATATCTGGAGAGATAAAGAAGCAGGAGAGTAACCTTAAGCGACCAGGGGGTATCTTAACCTAGTGACAGAGTAGAGACAAGCCTAAAGCATATGGAAGAGCCTACAAGATTATTTTAATCTTCCCTTTATATGATTGATGTGTATAGGTGGTTGATTGGAGTTCCATTCACTACCTAAAAGTGTCATTGATTTTCTCCTGGAAAACTAGGTGGCTTTTCAGTTAGTTAAGGCATGTACCAGGGATTTCTTTGACTTCGCTAAAAGTCTGCAATGATGTGAAAAATTCTATTAAACCCTATTCATATACTTGAGAATGCAAAACAGCTTGAATTCTTACACTTCCCATCAAGCTCACCTGAGCTAGTCGACCTTGATATTTTTCATACTCATAATATCTTTGAATTTTTCCAACTTCGTTGAATCCATAGAGTTGTTGATAATGCCAGCCATTATCCGAGTCCTTACTTTTTACGTAGTTGATGTCTATTTCTTGGGCTATAATGTTCTCTCACATGGAGTGATAGTGGACCTCTATGTGCACCTTGCATGAAACATTCAGCTATTCACAAGGTACACGCTAGAGATATCTCGAAACACAAAAAAGTCATCAACCTACATATCCAAGTGCATGAATATTCACTTAGCACACATGATCTCCCATGTAGCAAGGATGAAGGCTCTATAATTAGCTTTTGTAGAAGATAGAACAAGTATTTGTTGCTTCTCAGACATCTATTAGATGACTTTTGAGACTAACATGAATGCATAGCCTGATGCACTTCTTTCATCTTTTGAGATAACCAAATCAGCATCACTAAACATGTTAGGTTTTTATCCATCTTCATATGGATAGAACAAGACTTTATTGGTTGTATGCTTGATGGAGGCAAGTACTCTTCTTGCTACATTGGAATGAGCAACAATAGGCTCATTCAACAATTGAGACAAACACATGTGACATATGCAAGGTCTTACCTTGTGAATCTTGCCATTGTGAAGGTAACTCTTATAAAATGGACATTTTCCTCCACCATAAAGGTTGTATTTGGGTCTATAATGTCAAGATAAATGAGATAAGGAAGAGAGCTCTCACACACTCTCACACACAAAAAGAGGAGCACACATAGATTGAGGCGTGGAAGATTAATCTTCTTCTTCTTCTTCTTCTTCTATTACATAAAGAGAATATACAAGAATGACCTACTACAACAATACAACTAGTGCAATATGTAAAGAACAATACATAAGGAAAACCGTAATGTCCATGAATGAGTGAGCTCTTAAGAAACATATGTGCCATCAATCTCAATAGATAAATCTAGTAAATCTCATTCAAGTACCCCTAGCATATATTGGCATGACCACTATACATGTTACGGAATTAAAAAGGTGATACATGCCATCCTTAATCTTCACCTTTTTTGCTTGATATCTCAACACTCCTACCTAAGCTGGACATCAATGCCTATAATCCAAGCATCTTCCAAAACATCTTTAGCTTCTCTGCTCCAAGTGATTTACTAAAGACATTGATATCACCTTCGTATACCTTTTCGTTGGTGAAGTGATAATGTACCTTGATATGCTTTGTTCTAGCATGAAAAATAGGAATTTGTGCTAACTAGATGCTGCTAAGATTATCACAATAAATGATGATTGGTCACCTAAATCACCAAGTAGCATCTCTAGCCATGATGCCTCACATGTTGCCATTGCAACACCTCTAGACTTAGCCTTTATACTTGATAAAGAAATAGTGGGTCACCTCTTACTCCTCCATGTAACTATTGAACTCCTAAGTAAGAATAGAAAGTCACTAGTAGATCTTCTATATAGTATACTACTAGCCCAATCTGTATTTGTACATCCATGTACTTGCAATTATACACTAACTTCATAAAGCAATGCATAATCCAAAGTAGCACACACATATCATAGTGTGCCTCATAGAGCATCTAAATGTGGTTTTTTGGGAAACTCCATAATTTGACTGAAAATTCCTATGGTGTAGCTTATATCAGTTCTTGTAATTATGAGATATGTAAACTTTCCTCCAATTTTCATGTACATAGTAACATTTTCCAATGTTCACCTAATATAGTATCCAACTTCCAATTTTGATCTAATGGCAGAGAAATTGGCTTACAATCAGCCATACCCTACTTTTGTAGCCTACTCAAGGAATATCACATTTGCAACATCTATATTATTGTTTGTGTATGTATAAATGCAATGCCCTAAAAATAATGCTACACACCAAGATCTTGCATGTCAACTTTGTGCATAAGGAATTGATTTTCCTCTTTAACTATTTCTTAATTCTCACCACCTACAAGCAAGGCATCAACATAAATAGAAAAAATCGTGATGCCTTCATCACCTTTCCTTGCATAGAATGAGTGATGTCCATCACACAAAGAAAATCTAGTGGTGGTTAAATAATCTGCAATCCTTACATACAAAGTAGGAGGGGGTTGTTTAAGCCCATACAAAGCCTTTTACATTGATTGGATGCTTTGAATCCTCATATCATTGTGGTTGGTTCATGTATACTTCTTCTTGGAAGTCACCATGTAAAAAAGCATTCTTGACATCCATTTGATGCAAAATCCATCCTTTTATTGTAGCATGCAATGAGTGCTCTGATTATAGAACTATTAGCTAGAAGGGTGAAAGTTTCCTTATAATCAATATATGTCTCTACATATCCTTTTGCTAATAATCGTGCTTTATACCTGCTTATGCTACCATGAGCGTTGTGCTTTACCTTGTAAACCGACTTGTAGCCTATGGGTTTCTTTCCTCATAGTAATGGATCTAGCTTCCATGTTTCATTTCCATAAAGTGCAATGATCCTGTCATCCATAGCTTTCTCCCAATTTGCATTTCCAATTGCATCTTCAAAACAAGAAGATTTTGCATCTTGTATTACATTGGTCATGTAGACACAATGACATGACATGTAACTATCATACATCATTCATTGCACTCAATTCTGCATCCTCCCCAACCATTTTGTTTGTGGGTCATTTCTTCTTGTTGTATTATATGCATGTGACTTTTTTACTCCTAGAGTTTTCATAAAGGGCAATCCAATTTCGACATCAGAGATATTTTCTGAATGTGAATCCCTTTAATATCCATCAATTTCTTCAAAACTTGTAGATGTTTTATTACCAGTAGAAACCTTTTCTTTACCTTTCTAGGACTTATTCGATGAATTTCCTGGACTCAAATTTCCATGCAATCTTCCACTATATGAATTTGAGTTGGAACTGTTCCTTTTCTTAATCATGGAGTCTTCATAGAAGGCAATCCAAGTTTCTCATCAAGGACATTTTCTGAACCACTCGAATCTCCATCAATGTCTTCAAAATCTATAGGTGGTTTATTTATAGTAGAAACATTTTCTTCACCTTTCTTGGATGTAGCCGATGATTTTAATGGATTGAAATTTCCATGCTAATCTTCCACTCCATGGATTTGAGTTGGACCTATTACTTGGTCACACATAAGGTTCACTCAAAACCTAAAATTTATTACTTGGTGACACATAAGGCTCACTCAAAACCTAAGATTTGCACTTAGTCATTTGAGCTAAGATTAATTCCTTCTTTGGCATCTACATAGAAGCTTGACATTTCATCAAACAACACATCTCTGATTGCATTCACCTATTGTGTGAGTGGGTTGTAACATTTATATCCCTTTTGTTTAAGGGGACACTCAATGAAGATATATTTTTCTACTTTTGGAACAAGTTTCATCCTCAACTTATCTGGAACATGCACATATGCAATTTAACCAGATACTTTCATATGTAATAAGTTTGGATTTTTACCTATAAACTTCTCTTATAGTAGCTCTTGGAGTTCTATTCATGAAGTATAGAGGAGTGTATAAAGCTTCTACCCAATAAAAATGAGGCATATTTTTCTCAACCATCAAGGCTTTCCTATTTTTATAATATGTCTATTTTTGCATTAAGCAATGCCATTCTCTTGTAATGTGTACCTGCATGAAAATTGTCATCAAATTGCATGAATTTTTAGAAAGATACAAATGCAAAAAACATGTATTCATCTTCTGCATCAGATCTCAATGTTTGAATATATTTCCCTATCTACTTTTCCACCATAGTGTTAAAATTTTAAAAAGTGAGGAAACATGTCACTCTTCTCTTTCATGAAGTATACCCATGATTTCCATGTATGGTCATCAATGAAAGTTCCATAAACTTTTCATATTCTTCATCGACTTCTGATCGTGGAAATTCTGTTGTGTCCATGAAACTCTCGACATCTTCTCCACCATCATGATCTTCATCTTTCTTATAAAATGCTTCGAGCATCTCTTCCATATGTTCATTCCGTGTAATGCTATAAGTACTTGCTTATATGTCTAAGTCCTTTTTTGTTCTCTTTTGTCCACGAGAGGTTACCGGTGCAATGTCGTTTGGGTCCATCTGCTCACCTAGGGAACCATGCGAATCATAGCGTAGGTTTTCTAGTCAATTTTTATCAAAAGATCCATACTCTCTAACATGTGCAGTACAAATCTGTCATTTCTAATAAATTTGATACTTGCACTGAGTGCAAGGACATGTCATTCTCTCCTTCGGATCCAAACTAGCCATCTAATACAATATGGACATTTTAGAACATTTGATTTTTTTATTAATCCAAAAAATCATACTCCTAAAGACTTAAACCTAAAATACTAAAACCTAAATACTTTAACACCTAAAAAAACCTAAAACCCTAATCCTAAAACCCTAATCTATATAATTATCCTATTTTATATATTTATTTATTTATGTATTCATATTTTTTTCTTAATTAATCCTAGATATAATTAGTTAAATATATTTAATTATATATAGTTAATTAAATTATTTAAAACACTAGTTCTTTTTATATTTATTTATCTATATAATTATCATATTTGTATATATATATTTATTTATATATTCAGATTTTTTTCTCAAATTTTTTCTATATTTTCTCTTTATATAAATTTAAGTGAGTTATATGTATGCCTAAACGCTAAAATCCTAAAACCCTAATCGGAAAGACCTATATGTATGCATGTGTATATACATGTATATATGCATTATATGTGTGTGTGTATATGTGTATATATGTTATGCACGTGTTAAAACCCTGAAACCCTAATCTGAAAAACCTAGACCTAAAACATGTATATATGTGTATGCATGTGTATATATATGTGTATGTGCATATATATGTGTATATAGATATGTGTATTAGTATATGTGTGTGTGTATGTGTATATATATTTACTCTGATTAAAATCCTTAAAATTAAACCTATTTCATATATTTAATTATATATATTTAATTTATTTATTTAAAACACTGGTTCTTTTCATATTTATTTATCTATATAATTATCCTATTATATATTTATTTATTTATTTATTTATTTATATATTCAGATTTATTTCTTAATTTATCCTATTTTTATATATTTAACTATATATAATTAATTATATATATTTAATTAAATTATTTAAAACACTTGTTCCTTTTATATTTATTTATCTATATAATTATCCTATATATATATATATATATATATATATATATATATATATATATATATATATATATATATATATATATATATATATATATATATATATAGAGAGAGAGAGAGAGAGAGAGAGATTTTTTCCTTAATTTTTTTCTATATTTTCTCTTTATATAAATATAATTGAGTTATATGTATGCCTAAACCCTAAAACCCTAATCTTAAAGATATAGACCTAAAATATGTATATTTCTCTATGCATGTCTATATACATGTATATATGTATTATATGTGTATGTGTATGTGTGAGTATATGTTATGTAGGTGTTAAAACCCTAAAACCCTAATAAAAAAGACCTAGACCTAAAACATGTATATATGTATATGCATGTGTATATATATGTGTATGTGTATATATATGTGTATATAGATAGGTGTATAAATATACGTGTGTATTTGCATGTGTATATATATTTACTCTAATTAGAATGATTAAAATTAAACCTAGTTTTATATATTTAATCATATATATTTAATTTATTTATTTAAAACACTAGTTCTTATCATATTTATTTATCTATATAATTATCCTATTATATATATATATTTATTTATATATTCAGATTTTTTTCTTAATTAATCCTATTTTTATATATTTAATTATATATATTTAATTAAATTATTTAAACACTAGTCCTTTTTATATTTATTTATCTATATAATTATCTTATTTTATATATATATTTATTTATATATTCATATTTTTTCCTTAATTTTTTTCTATATTTTCTCTTTATATAAACTTAATTGAGTTATATGTATGCGTAAACCCTAAAACCCTAATCTTAAAGATCTAGACCTAAAATATGTATATTTCTGTATGCATGTGTATATACATGTATATATGTATTATATGTGTATGTGTATGTGTGTATATATGTTATGTAGGTGTTAAAACCCTAAAACCCTAATCAGAAAGACCTAGACTTAAACTTGAAATACTAAAACCTCAAGACTTAAACCTAAAATACTAAAACTAAAGACTTAAACCTAAAATACTAAAACCTAAATACTTAAACACCTGAAAAAACCTAAACCCCTAATCCTAAAACCCTAATCCTATTATATATATATGTTTATTTATATATTCAGGTAATATAAATGTAATTGAATTATATGTATGCCTAAACCACCCTAATCTTAAATATCTAGACCTAAAATATGTATATTTCTGTATGCATGTGTATATGCATGTATATATGTATTATATGTGTATTTGTATGTGTGCATATATGTTATGCATGTGTAAAAACACTAAAACCCTAATCGAAAGGACCTAGACCTAACACATGTGTGTATGTGTATGCATGTGTATATATATATGTGTGTATGTGTATATATATGTGTATGTATGTGTAAATAGCCTAAAAATCCTAATCCTATTTTTATATATTTGATGTAAAAAAAGACTTTAAAATCAAAATTTTATATATTTAATTAAAATACTAGCTTATGTGTGTGTATATGTGTGCATGTGTGTATGTATGTGTGTGTGAATGTATGCATGCGTGTATATGTGTATGTGTGTCTATGTATGCATGTATGAGTATATGTGTATGTGTGTGTATATATGCATGTGTGTGTATGCATTCATGTGTGTGTGTGTGCATGCATGTGTGTATGTATGTGTGTGTGTGTGTGAGTGTATGCATGCATGTGTGTATATGTGTGTGTATGTATGCATGCATGTGTGTATATGTGTGTATATATGCATGTGTGTACATATGTGTGTGTATGTATGCATGTGTGTACATGTGTGTGTGTATGTATGCATGTGTGTATATGTGTATGTGTGTGTATGTATGCATGCATGTGTGTATATGTGTATGTGTGTGTATGTATGCATGCATGTGTGTATATGTGTGTATGTATGTGTGTATGCATATGTGTATATGTGTGTGTATGTATGTGTGTATGCATGTGTGTGTGTGTATGTATGCATGTGTGTATATGTGTATATGTTTGTATGTATGCATGCATGTGTTTATATGTGTATGTGTGTGTACGTATGCATGCATGTGTGTATATGTGTGTATGTATGTGTGTATGCATATGTGTATATGTGTGTGTGTATGTATGTGTGTATGCATGTGTGTGTATGTATGCATGTGTGTATATGTGTATATGTGTATATGTGTATATGCATGCATGTGTGTATATGTGTGTGTATGTATGCATGCATGTGTGTATGTATGTGTGTGTGTATGTATGTGTGTATACGTGTGTGTGTATGTATGTGTCTATGCATATGTGTATGTATGCATATGTGTATATATGTGTGTGTATGTATGTGTGTATGCATGTGTGTGTATGTATGCATGTGTGTATATTTGTATGTGTGTGTATGCATGCATGTGTGTATATGTGTGTGTATGTAAGCATGCATGTGTGTATATAAGCATGCATGTGTGTACATGTATGTGTGTATGTATGCATGTATAGATGTGTAGATGTGTGTGTGTATGTATGCTCTATCTTCCTATCTCTATCTTCCTCTCTTTCATCTCTCTTTATCTGTCACTCTCTCTCTCTTTATCTCTCTATCTCTCTATCTCTCTATCTCTCTCTCTCTCTCTCTCTCTCTCTCTCTCTCTCTCTCTCTCTCTCTCTCTCTCTATTTTCTCTCCTTTCTCTATCTCTCTCTCTCTCTCATATCTCCCTCTCTTTCTCTCTCTCTTTCTCTCTCTATCAATAGAGAATAAAACAATCACTCACAATTATGTCCCTCTTTTGGATCATTGTTATCAAAGCATAATGTATTTCGTTTATCATCAAATTCCAAAGAACCGACGCCAAAGAACTTCTGCAAAATCAAAGAGAAGAGAAATTATAATACCTAAAGCATAGAGAAAGACAAAGGCTAAGATGTTGCGCACCACTTACCAAGATGTGAGATCTAAACAGAGAGAGAGTGTGTGTGTGTAGAGATCGAGATCTCTGTGTGTGTGTGCACAAGACAATGCAGGTCGCAATTCGGTTCGTGCATGCAAGTTTGACAGAAGACAACCAGTACTCAAACACATGCAAAAATGTTCAGTTTTGCTCTCGAGTTCCCGGTATGTTTAAAACATGGCCTCGGTATGGGCGTCGGTATGGGTGTCTGTAACCTCTAATGAGTTACCGATGCTTATACTGATGCTCATACCGACGCCCATACCGACAGTCGGGGGACACCCTGACGATCCGTTTTAAATGTTCATACCGACAGTCACGACCATCGGTATCTTTAAGTGGACTTTTCAAACATTTATACCAACATCGAGAGTAACCGTCGGTATAGGCAGCGTCGGTATGCCTCTCATATGTTGTAGTGTTTATCACTTTTTCTCCTCCCACTCCTCTAACCAATTTGCTTTCCATATTAATTTATGTTGTTTTACATAGTTGATAAACGAAATCTTTGTATTTTGTGAGATCCACCAACAATATGATTTGATATTCTCGCATTCCATAGAATAAGTAACAACAAATGAAATCTTTTAGGTACATCTCTCATACATTAATTTTTATTACAATCTATGAAAATATACAATTACGCTATCAAATAACTTTAAAACTTTGGATATAATTAATCTTTTATATATTATCATGACTCATAAAAGTAATAATAGAAAATCATGGTATGATAGATAGAAACTAAGATAATTAAATACACGTTTAAGTAGATATCTGAATAGATAGAATAGATAGGTAGATAAATACGTAGATCATAGATGAAAAAAATTAAATAGACACATAAATGGGTAAATAGATGAATATATTCATACACACAGACACACACACACACACATACATATATATATATATATATATATATATATATATATATATATATATATATATATATATATATATATTTATATATATATATATATATATATGTGTGTGTGTGTGTGTGTGTGTTTGTGTGTGTCTACAAGTATTTATGTATGTATGTATGTATATATATATATATATATATATATATATATATATATATATATATATATATATATATATATATATATATATATATATATATATATATATATATATATATAGAGAGAGAGAGAGAGAGAGAGAGAGAGAGAGAGAGAGAGATAGATGGTTGGAGAGATAAATCAATGAACAAATGAATGAAGAGATACATCAATAGATTGGTAGATGGATGGATATAAAAATGATTAATGTATAGATAATTAAATAACATTGTTAAGGGAGCACTAGATTGTTCCCTCTTGGTAGACTTGAGAAACATTTAAGAAATATGCTTCTGATAACAAGATCATGCACACACGAAAAATAATACGAGAATACTTAGGAGTTACAAGAGGTCCCACAATCTAGGACTAATAGGTATGGATGATTGGACTATACAACATATAAGAGATCACATGTCCTAGGATCATAGATAATACACAAGGTATAAGAGTTACATGAACTCCCTTGAGGGACATGAACTAGGTACAAGAAATAAATTCACAAGATTTCATGCTATGAGACTACAATAGGACAAGACTACATGTTAAGAAACTAGACTAGATTGGAATAGAACATTGAGCAAGACATGAACTAGAACTCAAAGTTGGAAACTACTTACTTGGTCACATGACTAACTTAGTGAGGATATGTGGCCTATTTATATAGGTGTTGAAGGGCAGCTGCAAATTGTTGATGTGAGCGATGATCTCATCAACTTGAAACATGACCTTCAAAAATTGGAATCAAGCAAATAGGTAGTGGATTTTAGTGTTTTTGCATGCTCTAGACATGATGGTGTTTTTATACTCTTTTAGTTATGACATTTTCGTGAGATATAGTAAATCCATATATAATCTAGGCATGGGGGAGGTTTCTTGATATGTCTCCATGACATTGCCTCCCCCTCAAGCGAGGAGTTCGACAAGGAGAGGCCATGTTCTCGAGTTTGGGCTTCACTGGATTATTCATGTGGAATTCATGAGCCTTCTTTAGTGCTACTTAGATCTTCTCGAACTTGATCTTTTTAGATTGTAGTCTTTATAGAGTTCTTGATATGTGGTAGTTGAACACGATGATGATAAAAACTCGAGTGCATAATTCTTGTTGCATGATTTATTATTTTTATGAATCTATTTATGATTCTTTTGATTTTGAATGGTGAAGATGGGATTCCTAGATCCAATTTTTTTCTTCTTTTTAGAATATTTCACTACCATATGATCAGAGTGTCCCTAATAAAATCATAATCCATTGTCGTTTTTATCTTTTATTTCCTTTTGTGTCAGTTTCTCGGCCTTCATGTTATCCAATATATTCTTCTCGAATTGTATTCCAACTTGTATTCCCAACTTTGAATAAAAGTCTTCCTCTCTTGCTCTTGAACAACATATTATGAAGTTTTTTTCTTGATTCATGAATTCATTCAAAGTGTTCAGCATGGGAATGGTAGGCATGAGGTCCTTAACATATTATGTCATCCTTATCAAAATCTATTGATAAATTTGTCCTCATGCCATGTAGGATCTTAAATGAATTGGCTGAATTCTGATGCTTATATAGAAGCAAATGTATTTTCTTGATGTAGCTTCTTAAGATTTGTTTTGGCAACATGTGAACTTTTGCTTTGTCCAAAAAAATGTTAAATTCTAAACAAAGATATTTAAATCATATAGAATATGCATATAGTTCTTAAGGACATGTGTAAACCATGAAAGACTAAGGATGCATAATGGAGTTCTAACGAGTCTTACTTGAGATGCATCATCTAGATAGTACATACATGTCTAGTAGCATTCTTATGAATACCTTCACGTACTGTAGAAACTCTTGAAAATTTGATCCTCTCCCATCGAATTTCTCACCCATGCTCACTTTTTGACTTTTCTTTATATTAGTTGCCATTCGTTACAACATCTGAGCCTTATATTGACCTTTATACTGACACAAATACACATGGGGAATTTGGCTATGGCATCGGTATAAGCATCAATATGATAATGCTGATATACACATCAATATGGGCACCAGTATAAGTGCCGATATGTATTAAATCTGTATAAGCATTGTTATGGACATTCGTATTATGTCGTCCATACACACGTCTGTATTGACCTATAGGACGGATGGTATAAGGGTTCGTATGGACACTAATATGAAAATCATTAGTATAGACATTAGTATGTCCTTGGGCAGAATTGTTGGTATAAGCATCAGTATGGCTGTGGGTATAAGAACCCTCATACTAACACCTATACCAATGAGTATATCTCCAAAATGTTTTTTGAGAAGAGTGAAGTTTCTCTTGCTACATCAACATGACAATGTTGTTGTGTAGCAAAGGATAATACACTCTGCACAAAAAAAAAAACTTAGTACATGTTGTGCATCTAGTGATTTTTTATTTAGGGTCTAGATGATTGGCAACCAAACACAAGATAGGATAAATCAAAACACATTACCGAACATAAAAGAGATATGAAGGAGCAAAATGAACCATCCACCATGTATAAAAGAGATATTCCATAAATGAACCATGTACAAAAGAGATACTCCATAAATGAAACATGTCCAAAATTGTGGCAAATCACTACCATATATTAGCCAGTTTTAAAATGTGGCAAACCACTGCCATATAGAACCAAATAAAAAATGTGGGAAACCACTACCATATATGAGCCAAATACAAAGCTATGGTGCACCATTTCCATATATGAACCAAAAACGAAAACTATGGCACACCACTGCCATACACAAAACCATAGGGATCAAAACATCTATATCTGCAATCCTCCAACAAAGCACATTCATGAAATCAAACAAATTAAAATGATGTTTATAAAAAACAACCAAAAAATAGTAAACCAAGTTTAGAAGCTCACCTCACTATAGACGTTCCCATGAAATGACTACAAAGCATTCCTCCAGGTCATGCAATAGTGCAACCAATCCATGTCAATATCCATAAGCCTCCTCTGTTTGTGTCGGAAGACAATTGACTACCAACTCCAAAAACATATATGCAAAACATGAGATCAACAAACATGAAGTTCTTAAGATAAGAAAAATCATTCAACAAAATGATACTTACCATCACGTGACACATCATGTCCTAAGAGCCACTACCCAAATGTGATGCTCTCATTGTATTTAGACCTATGGCCACTGCATCTCACTACTGATGATATCAGTCAAGAGTCTGCTATTGCTCATTGCAAATAATCTCCCACTCCTCAATATCTAGCCACATAGGGTTTGGTAATCCTCCTCTAAAAGCTTCACTAGCCTCTATTCATCGATAGGACATCACCTCATATGTCGTGTGCTCAATCCACTCTAAGCTGACAAGAGGGTGCCCAGGTGCTTACAAATACTCACGATAGATGTGATTTTTGCAATCCTTGACCTACTCACTTATCTGACCATGATTGAGAGTCCAAACTCTATTATGCACAGCTATTGTATGCATTGATGCATGGCCTTTCCGTCCACATCCATCACTCGAGATGCATCATGTATGCAATACACTTTGGAATCCTCATGGTCATGAGCACCTGAAGGTGTATGTGGTTTACTATGTGGCATACCTGCATTTGAGGTAGTCCATCTAAGAGTATCTGTGGGTGAAAAAGCATCCATCACACCACATCCTCCTCCACACCCACCCTTAGATTCACCTCTAGAACTTGCTCCTCTAGAATGTAGTATAAATGGATGAGATGGGTGAGTTCCTATATCATGCTATGGTGTCAAACGTTGGTGCATACAACAAGTACTCGATCCAATAGGGGATGGCTAAGAATATGGTGGAGTCATAAAGCCAGGAGGTCCACCAATGGGAGTAGTCCTACCAAAGGGAGTCCCACTGGTGGGAGTAGTCTCCGTAAAGGGAGTGCCACCAATGGGAGTAATCCCATCAAATGGGGTGTCGCACGAGTTAGAGTACTCCCATGAGAGATCCAGTACTATGATACCGCGGCCTAATAAGTGTGAGGTGCCTAAGATATGAACTCTAAAAATGGATGCTCTATCATGGAATGCAAAGTGAAGGGTGGACTGTCTCCCATCGTTCTCTACAACAAAAAATTGAAATAATTAACATACAATAAAAACAATAATATAGAAAAATAGCATTCTATAAAGAAAAATATAGAAAATAAATAAAAACAAATAATTAGGTACAAATGCTTGCTTCATAAGACCTCTATTATAGAATCCTCTTGGAGATCTAACACACAAAGGATATATATCTCTGTAATGGCAACTTCCAGATCTTTTCGTATGGTCACCCCTTCTTGATCATTGTCCTTGTATAGAATATTGTCCGTTATCACCTCATGTACCTCATCTTCTTCAAAGACCTCTTCTTTTGGGACAATGATGTCTTCATGCTCAACTATGGCATGTATCTCAGGGTCCACTACAAATAGAATTTATTCTATGTCTATGTCCTTAGAAATGTTTCTAATATGTGGAAAGGCTTGTAAAACAAAAAGCCATAGTGGTTCTTTTGAATCTGGTATAAAGACAACTTGCTCACAATGTCTGGGAGATACAAATGTGTCTCTTTCATCTATCCATAGCTTTGTGGAGTCCAGTTGAAGCAAACCACTCATATCCCACCTCACAATTGCATTTCTTCTAGCAAAGACCACTTTGAACCATTTCACATAAAATAGGAAGTAGTAAAACCTCCTAAATGACAGCTTGAAGATATCTTAGATCACTCCACAATACTTGAGTTGGTCTTCTTGAGCATTGCTCTCTCTTGCACTAGCTCTACTTTTTTTGAGAAGGTGAACCATCCCCCTAGTATAAGAAATATAACAATTTTGTCGATGTATGGGATCCAAAAGTGTCATCTGTAAGACCATAGTCCACCATATCTCTAATACTCCCAATCACATCCCTTTGTGAGTCCCTCATTTTCTTCAGATATATCCTCACCCACTACTTTTGCTTATGAAATGGTTGTATGTAGCCATCTGCTCCTTCGAAAGGCTGAAAGAGGTCCAAGAATATCAGAAATAGGCAAAGAGCAAGTGGAGCAATTCTTTCAAAATTGTGCTCTTTCCTTTGTGTTTGCCTCCTTAGCAAGCTCATACATCTTCAACCACTTTTGCATGGGGTCCACGTACATGATGAAAAACTTCATTGCCTTCTCTCTGAAAACTATCCATTTTTCCCTTGGCTCCCTTTACCTTGGGGATCATCGCCTACAAGACAAACATCTTCATCCTCACTTCATAAGCAAGTCATTTTTGGGTCCAACATGCATAGAAACTCTATTATGAATACCAAAGACTCTTGTACGAGCCACTCATCTTCCATGCTACCCTCTAGGCATGCTCACTAATGAACAAACAATTTTAGTTTCTTTATGAGCCACTCTAAGAAGAACATCCATCAACCATGGACAATTGTTGCAACTACCTCAACCACATGAACCAATAAATGAAGCTGAATTGTGAGAATAATTATGGGAAAGTACTTCTCAGCTGTACAAATAGCCTCTAAAGCATTGCGTTTGGCACTAATTATCCTATCTCTCCTTATCTCTTTAGATGTGATCCATCGTACCAAGGAATTAATTTTATAAATGATTGTTCCCACATCCTGCAAAAGACAATTTTTCACAACTAGAGGGAGAAAAAACTATAGAAACGTGTGCCAATAATGAGACTTGAGATCATCATTCTATGTGAAGGTAGTCTTTAGATACCTCATGCACCCAATAGGTGCTCGAAGCTCTGAAATCCGCTTCTTCACTTGTTCCTCTTACATCTTGTAGAGCACCTAAGAAGCTCTTGGTACTGACAATGTTTGGTTTGGCTTGGTGATTGGCCACAACTCTTGCATATAATCTCGCTCTTTGAAGTCCTCCCTTTATGCTTTTATTTCCTTCTTTCGCATCAATGTCTTCTGGAGCATCTCTGCCAAATTCTTGAAAATATGCATTGGGTCCATCAAACGATTGATCAATAACTCACTCCAATAAGGGAAGGTTGTCAAATATCTATAGCCATTTCATGCGAGGGAGTGGTGTTCTTGCATCTCACAATTGGTTCCAATCGCTTGCTTTCATTTTTCATTACAATTTTTGGCCAATTTGTCCCTCACATAAGACATTTCCAATAGGCAGACATCTATGATGTCCTTGTAGAGAGTTCTTTGAAGTGCTTTGGAGTAGTGTGCTTTGAGTCGTGGTCTGTAGTGGGGACAAGCATTGTAACTCGAAATTGATAAACCTAAGCATTCACGATAACCGGGCCAATCATGCATCAAAGGATCCATATTCTCAAACATGTGTAGTACAAATATGTGGTTTACAAAATATTTAATAATTGCACTAAGTGCAAGGACATGCCATTCTCTCCTCAGGATCCAAAGATGCCATCTGATACCATATGGAGGTATTAGGACATTTAATATGTTATACACTCACTTAAATATACGAATTTGAATCCTAAAACCTATTTTTTTAATTTGATTATAAATACTTATTGTCTTCCTAAAACCCTAATTTATTATATATTAAATTATGTATACTAATAATATATTAAATTTTGTATCCTAATAATATATTAAATTATATATCTTAGAGAAAAAGTATTTATTTATTTTAATTATATATACTATTTTTTAATCCTAAAACCATAATATCTTATACATGATTATATATACTAATATTTAATTATATTTACTCATTCTAATCCTCAAATCCTAGCATTTTGTATAACTCGTTATGTATGCTAGTTTTAGTTCTCTAACCCTAATTTCTTATATATTTTCTTATACATAGTACTACAATTTCTAAAACCCTAGCAATCTATATATTTAATTTTATATATACTTATATTAATTCTAGAACTATAATATTTTATACATTTGATTATATATATTAATATTTAATTATAGATACTAATTTTAGCCTTTAATATATACTTATATTAATTCTAGAACTATAATATTTTATACATTTGATTATATATATTAAAATTAATTATAGATATTAATTTTAATCCTTAAACCCTAATTTTTTCTACTTAGTTATATATCAAGTTTTTTATCCTAAAATCCTAATTTCTTTATGTATTTGATTAAAACTATTAATACTAAACAAAAACTATTATTTTTTAATAGTTATATATATATATATTTATTTATTTTAATTTGAAAACCCTAGCTCTTTTCATATTTAATAATGTATACTAATATTTATCATAGAACCCTAGTTCTTTATAAACCTAATAATATATACTAATTTTAACTTTAGAACCCTAATTTCTTATATATTCAATTATACATAATACTATGAATTCCAAAACCCGAATTATCTATAGATTTAGTTATATATACTTATATTAATCCTAGCACAAATGTATTTGTTTATTTAATTTAGAAAACTATTTCTTAATCCTAAAATCGTAATAGTTTGTACATTTGATTACATAAACTAATGTTTTTTACTTAATTATATATAATATTATTTATCTTGAGATTCTTATTTTTATATATATTTGATTATATATATTAATATTAAAATTAAAACCCTATTGTTTATATATCTAGTTATATATCTATTTTAATTCGAAAATCCTAGCCCTTTCATATTTAATTATGTATATTACTATTTATCGTAAAACTCTAGTTCTTTATATATCTAATTATGTATGCTAATTTTAATCTGAAAACCTAGATTTCTTATATATTTATTTATTCTTGGTACTACAAATTCCAAAACCCTATTAATTTATATACTCAATTCTATATACAAATCATACTATACTATTTTTTATCCTAAAATTGTAATATTTTGTATATTTGATTATGTATACTAACTTCTTTACTAATTTTTTTCTACTAAATTTTTTCTACTGATTTTTTCTACTTAATTATATATAATAGTATTTATCTGGAAATCCTATTATTTATGTATATTTGATTATAAATATTAATATTAAACCTAAAATCCTATTTTTTATATATTTATTTTAGTTCAAAAATCATAACTCTTTAGATATTTAAATACATATACTAATATTTATGATAGAATCATAGTTCTTGATATATTTAATTATTTGTACCAATTTTGTACTAAAACCATAGTTTCTTTAATTTAGTGAATTATATATAGTAAGTTTATTCCTATAAATGTAAAACACTAATCTTAAAACCCCAACGCTAAAATATGTATATATGTGTATGTGTGTATGTATATGTGACATATGTTTATGTCTATGTGTATGTGGATTTATGTGTCTCTATGTATATGTGTATGTATGTACACATGTGTATGTGTATATGTATGTATGCATGTGTGTATGTGTGTAAAACCCTAAATTCTTAATCCTAAAACCGTAACCCTAAAACATGTATATGTGTGCATGTGTGTATGTATATGTCTGTGTATGTGTGTGCATATGTGTATGTATGTGAAACCCTAAAATTATAATCCTAAAATCCTAATCCTTAAATCCTAATCCTAAACACCTAATCCTAAAACCCTAACCCTTAAACATGTACATGTATGTGTGTGTATGTGTATGTATGTATATATGTGTCTATGTGTATATGTATGTATGCATGTGTGTAAACCCCTAAAACACTTATCCTAAAACCCTAATCCCGAAACATGTGTATGTGTGCATGTGTGTAAAACCCTAAAACCAAAATCCAAAAACCCTAATTCTAAACCATGTAGATGTGTGTAGTGTTGGAACATAGCAATCACAAATTGATGATTACAAAGAGCTTGAAGCATGTCAAAGATCAGATTGAAGTTCAAGAAGTCACTTGAGAAAGTGAAGAGATCTCAGAAGTGAAGTTTGTATACATATGTACATTACTGTTGGAAATTCTTGTAATATGAGTATAGATAATCCTTAGGATGATAAGGAGTAATGTAATAGATGCGGGATAAGTCTAGAACCATATGTATATAAGTCAATGATGTAAAGAAATACATGAGAGATTCATTAGAAGACAAGTGTCATAGAGATAGATGTGAAGAGAGTCATCTTCAAAAAATAGCGACGCGTATTTTGTAGATTTCTCTTAGTTTGATCAAGTGGATCAGAAATCCTTTTGTACACATCTAATCTAGAAACTAATAAAGCTATGTTCAAATTTTCATGGTTTAATTCTTCTTCTGTTGTGAGTATGATCAATAGGAACATGTGTATGTAAAGTCTCCGGATGATCTCTGAGAGTCACGCACTTTTTCGTGCCAATGTTTTGCTTAGGTCTCAGTGCACAGTGTAAAGTTTCTGATGAGTAAGCATTCAAAATCTAAGTTAGAAGATAATGAAGTTATGGCTAAAAGCATTTAGCAAAATGGGATCTGTGCTGTGAGAAATCAATCTTAGAAGTTACCTATGTCAAAGTCGCTTGTTCAGAAAGATAGTTTCTAACATACTTTTGATCTTAAGAATCAAATTAAAGTTCTATGATTCTTTTGATGAACTAATGATTGATATGATTGTGCAAAGGTAGTCTGAAGATTTTTGCATCATTGGTTTGAAGAAATTTGAAGATATGTGCAGGAAATAAAGTCGATTTCTGAAGCAGACATTCTGAAGAAGGAATTTCTTTACTCAGAGAAGTGTTAGTGAAAGTGTTGATAAAAGAAGACAATATTTGTGTAAAGTTTGAACCATAACTGATATAGAAGTGTTCTTAGATTAGTATAGATCAAACCTTTGGAGATTAAGAAGTCTCCAACAGTGGTATCAGAGCTAAAGGTGCAATACAAGTGAAGTAAAGAGTGTTGGAAGTCCCGACTGTTGTAGGTATTGAAGTTCCTTCTAATTGAAGGTGGACAAGGACAAATTCTTGAAGATAACCTACAGAAGTACAAAGTACGACTTCAAAGAATCAAGAAAGATTAAAGCTTCATATCAAAGGTACACTTTATTATCATAAATCTTAGTAATTGCAGACACAGAAGATCAAAGATGGGAGAAAGCTTGCAGATTGATAAGCTAGATAGGGAGAACTATCGAGCTTGGTCCATGAGGATGGAGGCACACCTCATGAGCAAAGATTTGATGGCATTCATTACATGAGAAGAAGAAAAGCCTGAGTTTGAAGATCCTAGTGTTCCAACTAGGGAAGAACTTGCAGGTTTGAAGAATTGGATAGAAAGGATGCTCAAGGTAGGAGCATCATTTACATGGTTGTAAATGATTATCTTCTACCTCACATCAAAGGATTAGAAACTGCAACAAATGTGTGGAATGCTTTGGAAGAGCATTTCCAAAACACAGCCAAGTCTAGGAAGTCTTCATTATGGGCAGAATTCACAACTTTCAAGAAGAAGAGCTCACAATCAATTTCTAATTATGTGGCAAGAATGATGGATATTGCAGATAGCTTGGGAGCAGTAGATGAAGACATTGAAGAGCATAAGTTGTTAAGGCAAATACTTACAGGTCTGAGAGGAGATGAGAAGTGGAAGCCTTTCATATTGTCCATAGAATTGTCACTTGATCACTTTACTCCTGATCTTAATCAATTGCTAGGACACATGCTAACTTTTGAGCAGGACATTAAGGGAGACAATGATAGGAGTGCAAGCAAAGCTATGTACTCCAAGGAAAAGAAAAAGAATGGCAAAGGGAAGCAGTCAACTGATGATGAAGGAACTTCAAGTCAAGCTAACTTTACAAAAGGAACGATGAACTTCATAGGTAAAGGAAGAGGAGGTAAGAACAAAGATAATACTAAAGCTTGTTGGATTTGTGGCAGAACCAATCATTTGGCAAATGATTGTTGGTATAACAATCAAAATGGAGGAAATAATAATCAGAGTTTTAATCAAAGAGGTAGAGAGAGGCAGAAACCAAAGAGGCAACTTCAGAGGAAGAGGTGGTAGGACATCATATGCTAGAGGAGGTGGAAGAAGCTTTCAATCTTAGTCCTACAACAACAATTATTATAATTATGCATCAGATCAGAAGGATGATATGACTCTCATTTTGAATGCAACTTATGAATCAGTAGGAGAAGATCAAAGGGTGTTTTATATTGACTCAGGATGTAGCAATCATCTGAGTGGCAATATATCACTGATGACTGATATGGAAGCAAAGGTGAATGGACAAACAGTTCAAACAGGTGACAACACCAAGCATAAGGTGGAAAGCATTGGATCAGTGAAGACAAAGATTGGAATTACACTCTTGAGCAAGGTACTTTATGTTCCTACTATTCCTAAAAACTTGATAAGTGTAGGGCAAATTGTGGAGAAGGGATAGAAGTCAAATTCACAAATGATGGTGTCTATGTGCAAGATCCAAATCAGGGATATAAAAACATTATTGTAGGTAAAAAGGAAGGAAGGTTGTTTACTCTCAAAGTCCAAGGTAATGTGGGACATGCTCTATTTACTTATGGAAGTCAAAAGATGTCTGAGTTAGACCTATGGCATAAAAGGCTAGGTCATTTCAATGAGAGAGCCATAAAGGAAATGTCAAGGAATGATGTGGTGCTTGGTTTGCCAAAAGTTGAAGGGCAACACATGGTGTACAAGTGTGAAGCTTGTCAATAAGGTAAAGCACACAAAAGTTCATACAAAAAATTAGGGTACAAGTATTCAAATATGCCTGAATTGATTCATACAAATGTGTGGGGTCCTTCAAGGGACTATAGCATAAATGGATCCAGATATTATATGTTGTTTGTTGATGATGCAACCAGATGGATTACTTTATATGTAATCAAGGACAGATCAAAAGTCTTCAAGACATTCAAGCATTATCATGCTTATGGAGAAAGGATTACAAGACAAAAGCTCAAGAGGTTGAGATCAGATGGAGGGGGAGAGTATTTCTCTAAAGAGTTTGATGATTACTTGTGGAATGCAGGTATAAAGAGAGAAATTACTTGCAGGTACTCTCCTCAACAGAATGGAATTGCAAAAAGAAGAAATAGAACTCTTGTAGAGTTTGCAAGAGAAATGATGAAGGAAAAGAATTGTCCAAACTACTTATGGGCAGAAGCTATCAACACTGCAACATACCTTGTAAGTAGGTTACCTTGTAAAGATTTGGATGGAAGAACTCCTTATGAAGCATGATGGGGTAAGAAACCTTCTCTTGATCATTGTAAGGTATTTGGATGTTTAGCATATGCTTATGTTCTTTCACAATTGAGACATAAGCTAGAACCCAAAGCAGAGAAGTATGTGTTTATTGGGTATGATGATAGACAGATGGGTTACAAAGTGTGGAGTCCATCCACAAAGCAATTTCTTGTTACCAAAGATGTTACATTTGATGAGCAAAGCACATGGTTCACAGGGTCAACAAATGATTATGCAGGTGTTGAAGAAATACAAAGGAAAGGGAAGACAAAAGTAAGTGTGTATGAAGAAGATATTGATGATGTTGATTATAAAAGTAAATTGCAGGACAATGTTGAAGATGGGCTAAGATTTGATCCAGAATCAAATGTGGCTGAAACTTCAAGAAGTGCAGAGATCAGAAGATCCTTAAGAGAAAGGAAAGAGCCTATCAGGTATAGTTATGATACATCTTTTCTAACAATAAAAGATTATGCTTACATTGTGAAGATAGAAGAGGATCCAATCAAATATGAAGAAGCTAAAGGTAAATAGAATTGGGAGAAGGCAATGCAAGAAGAGTATGATGCTCTACTTGAAAATGAAACATGGGAGTTGGTGCCAAGACCAAAGAATCAGAAAGTCATTGGATGTAAGTGGGTGTATAAAACAAAAAGGTTTGCAAATGGTAAGGTGTCTAGATACAAGGCTAGACTTGTGGTTAAAGGTTATGTCCAAACCAATGGGGTAGATTATGATGAAACCTTTAGTCCTGTTGCTAAGATGTCTACAATTAGATCATTGATTGCTATTGCTGCTTGTAAAGGATGGAAGTTATCACAATTAGATGTGAAGAATGCATTCCTGAATGGATACATTGCAGATGAAGTATACATGGAGCAACCAGAAGGCTTCATGGATTCAATTGGATCAGATTATGTGTGTAAGCTCAAGAGAGCTTTGTATGGCCTGAAGCAAGCCCCAAGAGCATGGAATTACATGCTTGTTAAGTTCTTGAATGAATGTGGATTTCAAGCATCAAAGGCAGATAGTAGCTTGCTAGTGAAGGCAAGTGAAAATGGATACATATACATGCGTATTTATGTTGATGATATTATTGTCACAGGTACAGATGCTCAAGGAATCAATGAGATTAAGAAACAAATAGAGAAGGAGTTTCAGATAAGTGATTTGGGAAACTTATCTTATTTCTTAGGAATGCAGATTCTATATACTCAACAAGGAGTATATGTTACACAAGAGAGATATTTGAAGAATCTTCTGATCAAGTTCAACATGGAGGATTGCAAGTCTTCAAGCACACCATTGGAGGTAAATCATAAATTGACCAGGTATGCAGGTGAAGAATTTAATGACATGAAGAAATATCAGATTTTGGTAGGTAGTTTAATATATGCTACCTTGACAAGGCCAGATCTATCATATGCAGTAGGTGTGTTATCACAATTCATGCATTGTCCAAAGAAGACTCATTGGATTGCAGCTCAAAGGGTACTCAGATATATCAAAGGAACCCTAAGTGAAGGTCTGTATTATGGATTTACTTCTGATATAAGAATCAAAGTGTTTAGTGATACAGATTGGGCAGGTGATTCAGATGATAGAAGGTTTACTCATGGGTATCTCTGTTATATTGGAGATAAACTAGTTTCTTGGTGCTCAAAGAAGCAACATACAGTTGCTTTGTCCTCTACAGAAGCTGAATATAAAGGAATGGTAGAGGCTGCAAAAGAAGTGATATGGTTAAAGACCTTATTGAAGAGTTTTGGAACTGATCAGAGTACTCCAATTATTCTTGGAGATAATATGAGCTCATTGTATTTGGCAGCTAACCCTGTTTTCCATGCCAAGACTAAGCATATAGAGATTCAGTATCATTTCTTAAGAGAAAAGGTACTTGATAAAGAGATTGAAGTGATGTATACTCCAACAAAAGAACAAATTGCAAATATGTTAACAACAAGCTTGGATGGACCTAAGCTACAAAGATTCAAGGAAATGGCAGGAGTGAAGAAGAATGGAATAATCACAATTATTGATTGAGGGGGAGCTGTTGGAACACAGAAATCACAAATTGATGATTACAAAGAGCTTGAAGCATGTCAAACATCAGATTGAAGTTCAAGAAGTCACTTGAGAAAGTGAAGAGATCTCAGAAGTAAAGTTTGTATACATATGTACATTACTGTTGGAAATTCTTGTAATATGAGTATAGATAATCCTTAGGATGATAAGGAGTAATGTAATAGATGTGGGATAATTCTGGAACCATATGTATATAAGTCAATGATGTAAAGAAATACATGACAGATTCATTGGAAGACAAGTGTCATAGAGATAGATGTGAAGAGAGTCATCTTCAAAAAATAGTAATGAGTATTTCGTAGATTTCCCTCAGTTTGATCATGTGGATCAGAAATCCTTTTGTAGACATCTAATCTAGAAGCTAATGAAGCTATGTTCAAAGTTTCATGGTCTAATTCTTCTTTTGATGTGAGTATGATCAATAGGAACATGTGTATGTAAAGTCTGCAGATGATGTCTCAGAGTCGCACACTTTTTCATGCCAATGTTTTGCTTTGATCTTAGTGCACAGTGTAAAGTTTTTGATGAATGAGCATTCAAAATCTATGTTATAAGATAAGGAAGCTATGGCTAACAGCACTTAGCAAAACGCGATCTGTGCTGTGAGAAATCAATCTTAGAAGTTACCTATGTCAAAGTTGCTTGTTCAGAAAGATAGTTTCCAACATACTTTCGATCTTAAGGATCAAATTAAAGTTTTAATGATTCTTTTGATGAACTAATGATTGATATGATTGTGCAAAGTTAGTCTTAAGATGTGTGCATCATTGGTTTGAAGAAATTTGAAGATATTTTTAGGAAATAAAGTCGATTTCTAAAGTAGACTTTCTCAAGAAGGAATTTCTTTACTCAGAGAAGTGTTAGTGAAAGTTTTGATAAAAGAAGACAATATTTGTGTAAATTTTGATCCATAACTGATATAGAAGTGTTCTTAGATCAGTGTAGATCATACCTTTGGAGATTAAGAAGTCTCCAACATGTAGGTATATGTGACATGTGTGTGTATGTGACTTTATGTGTGTGTATTTGTATGTGTATGTATGTATATATGTGTATATGTGTATATCTATGTATGCATGTGTGTAAACAACTAGAAAACTAATCCTAAAACATGTATAGGTGCATGTGTCTATGTATACATGTGTATGCATGTGTATGTATGTAAACCCTAAAACCATAATCCTAAAACCCTAACCAAAAAACATGTACATGTGTGTATGTATATGTGACATGTGTGTGTATTTGTATGTGTATATATGTATATATGTGTATTTGTATGTATGCATGTGTATAAACCACTAAAACCCTAATTCTAAAACATGTATATGTATGCATGTGTGTATGTATATGGGTGCATGTGTCTATGCATATGTGACATGTGTGTGTATATGTGTGTATGAATCTGTGTATGTATGTATACCCTAAAACCCTAATCCTAAAACATGTATATGTGTGTATGTGTGTATGTATATTTGACATGTGTGTGTATGTGTGTGTATGTGTATGTATGTGAATTTGTGTATGTATATATGTGTGCATGCATATATGTATGTATGCATTCTAGTAAAAGCCTAAAACCCTAATCCTAAAAGATGTATTTATCTGCATGTGTGTATGTATATGTGTGTGCATGTGTGTATGTATGTAAAATCATAAAACCCTAATCCTAAACCCTAAAACATGTATATTGTGTATGTCAGTATGTATATGTGACTTGTATGTGTATGTGTATGTGACTTTATGTGTGTTTATGTGTATGTGTATGTATGTATATATGTGTGTATGTGCATGTGTGTATGTATCTGTGCATGTGAGTGTGTGTGTGTGTGTATATGTGTGTGTTCATGTATGTATGTGTGAAAACATGTGTGTATGTTTATATGTATATGTGACATGTGTGTGTATGTGTAAGTTCCCTAAATGCATGTATATATATATATATATATATATATATATATATATATATATATATATATATATATATATATATATATATATATATATATATATATATATATATATATATATGTGTGTGTGTGTGTGTGTGTGTGTGTGTATGTGTGTATATGTGTATGCATGTGTGTGTGTATGCAAAAGCCAGAAACCCTGATCCTAAAACCCTAGCCCTAAAACATGTATATGTCTGTATGAATATGTGACATGTGTGTATGTGTTTGTGTGTGTGTATATGCATGTATATATATATATATGTGTATGTGTATATGTGTGTATGCATGTGTCTATGTATGTAAAACCCTAAAAACGTAATCCTAAAACCCTAATCCTAAAACCCTAACCCTAAAACATGTATATGTGTGTATGTGTGTATATATATGTGTATGTGTTGTGTGTATATGGGTGTACATGTGTATATGTGTGTATGTATGTAAAACCCTAAAACTATAACCCTAAAACCGTAACTCTAAAAGATGTGTGTGTATGTGTACACACACACACACACACACACACACACATATATATATATATATATATATATATATATATATATATATATATATATATATATATATATATATATATATATATATATATATATATATATATATGTATGTGTGTGTGTATGTGTATATGTGTGTCTCTTTTTTGTGTGTATTTATGCATAGAAGTGTATGTGTGTGCATACGTTATGTATGTGCATGTATGTATATATGTGTGCATGCTTGTATGTATATGTGTGTGTATATATGTATGGATATGCATGTGTATTTATGTATATGTGTGTCTATGTACATGTGTGAATGTATATGTGTGTGTGTGTATGCATGCATATGCATGAATATTGTATAACTCTGTATGTATGCTTGTGAGTGTGTGTGTGTGTGCATGTATGTGTGTGATTATGTTGTTGGTGCAATTAAAACCCAAGCCTACATACTTGATGAATACACATAAGCTTGAAGTATTAGCATATCACTTGAGAAGCTTCATATGTACAACCTCTTGTAACTTTGAGTCCAATTACTCATCGTAAAACTAATATAGAACCACATGAAGTAGGAAGCCTGGAACCTCGTACCATTTGGTAGTTAAAGTCGAGACAATCAATCCTATACATTTAGGATCACGTTTTCGGTGAGGATTTTGATTTGAATTCAAATGGTTGGCTCCAACACAAAGCTATAAGACTTGGAATGAAAATCCCGCGTGTTATCTCAAGGATCAAAGATCATTTCGATGTACCCTCATTGAGAAGAGGAGCTCACTTGATAACTCTCTCATTCTACCATCATTGAGCCATGCCTTATTGCCAATGACTTAGTAATGTTACATGATTTAGTCAATACATATTCGTTACTTTCTACTCTCATATCTCTGTCATACTCCATCACATCAATGATCTTGTCTGAGCTAGTTCTCCTTGTATAGTGCATCATTTTACATCATTCAAAGCAGGATATATTCATCATATGGTCTATTTTGATCTCACAAAGTTTCATCTAATTTGGTTCACTCAATCGTCATATTTCAATCAAAGTTTACTGATGAGTCTGTGACTATGTGTGCCCGTAAAAGTCAGGAGTGACTCCATACTTGCTTAACATAATTCTCTATACATGGTTCATCATTTTAGATGGTTCCACTATTGCCATGATGAGGAGCATGATGGCCTCCAAGAAGCTTTCACCAAAATTTTGGTTTGATGTAGTACATACAGCTAATCACATTTTGAACATGTCATCTAAAAAAACTTTAAAGGTAATCACACCTTATGAAGATTATTATGGTAGAAAACCTAATGTGAGTTACTTCAGAGTGTTTGGATCACTTTCTTATGTACATGTTGAAAAACAACCGAGGCAAACTAGATGTAAAGGCAAAGAAAGCTGTTTTCATTGGATATCTTGTTGAGAGTAAAGGATACAGGTTTTATGTTCCAAAGACAGGTGAAGTTATTCTTTCATGTAATGCTTATATTGCTGAAAATAAGGTTTATGATAAAGAAGCAGAAATTCCAGAGTTCATTAGTGAAAATGACTATGGATTTTTTCGAAAGATTCTAGATGTACATGTTCATCCACATTAGGAGGGAGTTAAAACTCCTAAGATTCAAGAGAGAGTTGAAGAAAGAGGAATTTCACAACCTTCTACAGAGTCAGATCCACATGAGACTTCGGTTCCAGAAATGGAAGAAATTAAAGTTCTAGAAAGTCCTAGTACCTCGGTAGGGCAAGTTCCAGAACCTGTGGAAGTTAAAGGGTCAGAAAGAGTTTCACCACTATTTAAAGATACACCTACTTGGTTATATCAAACTTGGAAAGATAGTGGTATAAAGACTTTTACTGGAAGAACAAGGAGTCAGACTAGACAACAACAACAACAACATCATATAAGAGCAAGAAGTCAGACTAGACAGCAACAACAAACAAATCATGTAAGTTTTGCTGAAGACTTTGAGATTCATGATATTTTGGCACTTACAACTGTTAAAGATGAACCTGCATGTGTTAAAGATGCACTTAACATTCCTATTTGGAGAAAAGCTATGCAAGAAGAGATTGATTCTATTCATAAGAATCAAACTTGGCAGCTATGTGAGTTACCAAAGGGAAAGAAGGCTATAGGTGTAAAATGGATCTTCAAAATAAAAAGGAAAGTAGATGGTACTATTGATAGGTACAAAGCTAGATTAGTTGTCAAAGGATATGCACAACAAACAGGTATTGATTATGATGAGACATTTGCTCCTACGTCTAGGATGACTGTTATTAGGTCAATACTTGCTCTAGTAGCACATTTTGGTTGGCATATATATCAACTTGACATTAAGACTGCTTTTCTAAATGGTGATTTACATGAGGATGTGTATATTCAGCAGTCAGAAGATTTTGAAGAGACAAGTAAAGAACATTTAGTGTGTAAGCTTATAAAAGCTTTATATGGATTAAAGCAAGCACCTAGAGCATGGTATGAAAAGATACATACATATCTTTTGTCCATTCATTTTCATAAATGAGATGCAGCTCCAACTCTTTATGTCAAATCTGAAATAGGTATGATGATTATAGAAATCATTTATGTGGATGATATCAATTCATAGCTTCCAGAGATGAAGATTTGTAGATGTTCAAAGAAGAATTCAAGCAAACATTTGATGTGAATGATTTAGGCATTTTGCATTATTATCTTGGGATTCAATTTCTATTTCGAGATGAGTGTATTTATATGACACAACAGAAATACATTGAGAAACTTTTGGAGAGGTTCCAGATGGTTGATTATAAACCTATGCAAACACCTATGGATCAGAACGCATCTTTACAGATGGTAGCAGATGCAGAGTCATTTGATGCTACTTTATATAGTCAAGCAGTTGGTTGCTTGATATATCTGTGTAATACAAGTCCTCATATACAGTTTGCAGTTTCTCAAGTATCAAGGTTCATGCAGAATTCGATAGTGTTACATTGGAAAGCAGTAAAGAGAATCTTTTCATATTTGAAGGGAACTTCAAATTATGCTATGGTATTTTCGAAATCTATACATTTGTTACTAAAAGGATTTTCAGATTCTGATTGGGCAGGTGATAGAGACACAAGAAGAAGTACTAGTGGATTTTGTTTTTATCTTGGAGATTGTCTTATCTCATGGTTTTCAAAGAGACAACCCACTATTGCCACTTCATCATGTGAAGCTGAATATCGTGTAGCATTTAGAGCTACTGTAGAGTCAGTTTGGTTGCAAAAGATTTTCAGTTATCTTGATGTAAGAGTACATGAAACCATTCAAATATTTTCAGATAGCTAGAGTGTGATAGCTATAGCAAAGAGTCCAATGCATCATTCAAGGACAAAGCATATAGAGGTACACTAGCACTATATTTGAGAGCAGATAGCTAAGAAGCACATTGAGCTACTTTATGTTCCTTCTAGTGAGAATGTTGGAGATATATTTACCAAAGCATTGAATAGAGACAATCATGAGAAGATTTGTAGGTTATTGAACCTTGTACCATTGTGACATTGAAGGAGAGACTGTTGGAAGCAATGTCCAACAATGGTTCAAAACTGTTGAAAACTAGTTATAGTATATATTCTTTATATAACCCCCTTCAAGAGAACCACGTGGGCGCCTTGGTCTAGGAGAAACTTTGAAAAAGTCATCTCAATCCAGTAGGGTTCAAATCCCGTCGGCAGCAATGCGAAAGTTTTTGAAAAGCTTTTCAAACTAAAAACAATGAAAGTGTTTTCGTGAGCGTATAAGTTTTAAAATCTTAGCTTTTTGTAGTGCTTTTCATTGGAGTTCACAACCTATATAAAGAAGCATAGTCTCATTGTTGAGACATCACTCATCAAGCAATCCTCTTCTTCCTTCATTTCTTCTTCCCAACGTTTCTTGCCTTTTGCTTCATCATAGCTATGAGGTTCTTCATCTTCTTTGACCATATAAGCATAGCTTTTCTAAGTCATATAAGAAGTATCATAAGCATATCTCATTGGTTGTCTCCTTAATCTAGTTGACCTTCTTGGTTCACATTCTTCATGTGTATCTGATTATACTTCTTCATCCAACCTAGGTGCATCCTCATTTCTCTTTGTTGATCCAACTTTGGATGTTCTTACTTGCAAATGACCTTCATCTCCGTTGACCTACATATTTGATTTACCTCTCTCACTTCTTCTTACCTCTTCTTAAAATGCTTCAGTGTTTTGATTTTCTTCTACATACCAACTCTTCTGTTCATCAAATGCTACATGTGCTTACTTGCAAATGACCTTCATCTCCGTTGACCTACATATTTGATTTACCTCTCTCACTTCTTCTTACCTCTTCTTAAAATGCTTCAGTGTTTTGATTTTCTTCTACATACCAACTCTTCTGTTCATCAAATGCTACATCTCTAGAAACAAGAAATTGTTTGGTTGGAGGATTCCATAACCTACAATCCATCTACTTTTCATCACATCCAATGAACACATATTTTTGAGCCTTTGGTTCAAGCTTATGTCTAAGTTGTGATGGTACATAAGCATAGGTAATTGATCCAAACACCTTGCAATGATCTAGTGTTGGTTTATTACCCCACCAAGCTTCATAAGGGGTCATTCCATTTAGAGCTATAAATGGTAATCCATTTACAAGATGTGTAGCTGTATTCAGAGTCTCGACACATAGATAATTTGGATAAATCTTTTCTTTTAACATTGCCCTAGAAATTATCAACCAAAGTTCTATTTCTCTTTTCTGTCACCCCATTTTGTTGATATGTGTACTTGCAAGTTATTGCTCTCTTAACAAATGTGTCCCAAAGATAATCATTCAATTCTTGCGAGAAGTATGCTCCCCCTACATCAGAACTCAGTCTCTTAACTTTTGACCTATAAACCTTTCTGCATATGCATGAAAATGTTTGAAGGATCTAGAACACTTTTGATTTTTCCTTCAGGACATAAAGAGTTATCCATCTTGTAGCATCATCAAGAAAGACAAAAAAATACCTAGAGCCATTGATTGATCCTTCTTTTGTTGGTCCCTAGACCCATGTATGAATGAGCTCTAGTATTCCACCATGCTTGAATCCTTTCTTCTGAAATGCTAATCTATGTGGTTTCTCCATTTGGCATGTTTCACATTTATAAACCATATGTTTCTTCTCCACATTTGGTAGCCCTAGTACAGAATGATTTGTTGTTGAGATATCAAGCTCAACATGTGATGATCCAGGATGACACGTACTAGTTTTTCATTTCTCTGACATGTATAGTGGTCACACCGGTATATGTGAGGGATACTTCATTGAGCTTTATTAGATTTATCTACCAAGAGTAATGGCCCATTTGTTCCTTGCCAGCTCACTCATTTGCGAACATTAGGTTGTTCCTTATGTACTGATCTTTATATATTGCACTTGTTGTATTCTTGTTTTTAGGTCATTCTTGTACATTCCTTTTTATGTAATAGAAGAAGAAGAAGAAGAAGAAGAAGATCATTCTTCCTTGCCTCAATATGTGTGCGTGCTTCTCCTTGAGAGTGTGAGTGTGTGTGTGAGCTCTCTTCCTTATCTCCTTCCTCGTGACATGGTATCAGAGCCAGCATGGCTGTAGAGAGTTCATGGAGAAGGCGACTGTGAAGAGTACACAGAAAGGCATGGAGAAAATGCAATTGACAAAGACGTTCGTTTGCTACAAAAATCAAAGTCTTGAAGCCATCTCGACCTAGGTTTTGAGCTCCCAAGGTGGGGCCCACAAAAAAACCAGGTCAGTTTCAGAAACGGTAACTTGCGTTCTATTCGGCAACACTCATATATTCCATATCTAGAACTTCAAGCAATTCCGTGTACTATTCATACACGAAAACTGTGTTTTTTTGAGATCGAACTTTCACGTCATAGTGGGACAGTGTTCAAGCACAAGTACCGCTTGAAGTGTTTTGCAGTGTTGCGAATTGCTGCAAAAATGGCAAACGTAGATGGAATGAGTCAGCTTATGAGCGATAAGCTGGACAAGAACAATTTCCATGCTTTGAGATTTAGAATGATGAATTTTCTAATTGGAAAAGGCTACTGGAAGTACATCGAAGGAGAGAATGAAAATGCTCCGTAGTTACCAGAAAGGAATCAGACTGCAGATCAGGTAGGAGCATATGAGGAATGGAATCAAGGAGCACGAAAGGTAATGTACTGGCTATCTGCTAGCATACACGATAGCATGATTGGACACATACATGATGCCAAGACTCCAAAAGAGGCTTGGAATGATGAGGCCAATACAAAGGCACGGAAATTGCAACTCAAGAATGAGCTGCATACATTGGAGAAGACAAGCATGTCGATAAGTGACTAGACCTTGAAAATCAAAAGCATATGTGAGTCACTTGCATCTATTGGCGTGGTGGAAGTGTGTCTTTGTGGTTTAGGAGCTGCATATAAGAAATTTAGAACTTCCATACAAACGAGGTAAAATATTCAAAATTTTACTAATCTGGTATTTATGCTGATTATTGAAGAAAAGAATCTTGGTGAGGATTCAAACTCCCAAGGAAAATCTAGTTCTGAGCAGGTATTCTACTCTAGTAGAGGAAGAGGCAGAGGTAGAGGTTTTGGAAGTGGAAGAGGAAATACTAACCAAGACCAAAGTCAACAAAAGAATCATGCAGGAGGAAGAGGACAATTTTGAGGCAAGGGGAGCCAAAGAGGTTGCATAAATTTCCAAAGAAATGATTTAGGTAATGATAGTAAAGGGTGCTAGAATTGTGGTAAACCCAGATACTTTGAACATGATTGTAGGTTGAAGAATCAAAATAACAGAAGGTAGCAAAACAACTATGCATCCACAAGTGCAGATGATTCTAAGAAGTTGTTCGTGGTTCAACAGCACATGATGAATACGATGTCTGCTGGTATTTTAAAATCAAATTATAATTTTTGGTATGTTGATTCCGATGCTTCAAATCACATGACCAGTCATGCGGAATGGTTTAGTACTTTGTAGAAATTGCCAGCTCCTCGATATGTTGAAACAGGTGATGACACATCACATCCTATTAAGCATATAGGAAACATAGCACTATCGATGGAGGATGGAAAGGTAAAACATCTTGTTGATGTGCTGCATGTTCCAAATATAACAAAGAATTTGGTTTCTGTTGGACAAATGGTTGACCAGGGATTACAAGTGAGGTTCAATGCTAATGGATTATATGTAGAAGAGTACAACTAGGATGGACGATTGGTTGCCAAAGGAAACAAAGTGGGTAGGATGTTTGTTGGAGTTTATTGATCTCCAAAGTATAGCTAGAAGTAGGTGAAACCCAACAGGACCTAGTTGACTTTTTCACAAACTTGTATGCACAGACCAATTTTCTTGCAGAGCAAATTGCTCTTTACTCACTTGGAATTTTCCAAAACTGTTTCACACACATAAACTAAACTCTAAGAGCTTTCCAACAAGATATAGAACACCTCAAATGGATAAATACACAATGAGCTATGACCTCTGCAATATGCAGCTTTAATGGAGACCTTGAAACAGAGATGAACCTGAGGACACACATCACTTGCAGAGACTACTGCTCTTAACTCACAACTCCAATGACTTTGAAACTTTCCAGAATACAAGTAGACTTAAAGTTCCTTCTAACAAGCCAAAGAACACATGATTTGGATACATACACAAGGAGATATGACCTCTGCAAGTTTGAGGTTTAATGGAGACCTTCAGCAGGGATGAAAAACAGAGAACACACACTACTTGCAGAGAGTATTGCTCTCAGCTCACAAATCCAATGATTATGAAAACTTACAGAAACAAAGTAGACAGTAAGAGCTTTCCAATGAGCTATCAAACATATAATTTGGATATATAATGAGGGAGATACAAGCTCTGCAATCTCTGCATACAAAACTACAGCAGTGTAGAGATACACATATGACTCTCTTGGACATCCCACAAGATCACGACTTTTCTCCTCTTTTTATAGCATGGGAAACTAATCTAAAACCTTCCTAATACATCTAAATTCGTGGTAGACACTTGGATGGAGGTATTACATGACTCAAGTGCTCAAATAAGCAAAGTATTGATGGACTTTGAGAACTAGCCACATCGACCTTCCACTAGGACACCACTGAAGCTCCCTTGTGACTCACTAATTTGACTCACCATGTTCTAGAACTCACGTGGTATTTTTGCTAAATTTTATGAATAATATGAGCCTTCTTGAAGTATTTGAAGACTTCCCAAAGGTATTTACATAATTTGAAACTTGTACCCTACATAAAACAAATGTTCGCAACATTCTCCCCCTCAAGTTTCAAAGGGTATTTCCTTCATGCCAAGAATATAGTTGAATCTTTGAAGCTTTGGTCCATCCAAGGATTTGGTGAAGATATCTGCAACTTGATCCTTTGTTCCAACAAAAGAAACCTGCACTTCATTGTTCATGGCCTTCTCTCGAACATAATGATAGTGAACCTCTATATGCTTTGTTCTAGCATGAAAAATAGGATTTGAGGTCATATGAATGCTGCTCAAGTTATCCCCATATATCAGTGGTACATCAACCTGCACATTCAAGTCATGAAACAACTTTTTAAACCACATAACCTCAGTAGTAGCCAATGCTAAACCTCTATACTCAGCCTCTGTAGAAGATAAAGCAACTGTAGGCTGTTTCTTTGAACTCCATGTTAATGTCTTGTTTCCTGCTATTACCACATATCCACTTGTGGATCTTCTGTCATCTTTGCTTCCAGCCCAATCTGCATCACTAAAGACTTTAAGAGTTAGATCAACATCATGACTATAAAATAATCCTTCGTTCATGGTACCTTTCAAATACCTAAGCACTCTTTTCGCTACATGCATATGAGGTACTCTAGGTTCATGCATAAACTGTGACAATACTCCCACTGCATAACATATATCAGGTCTAGTTTTTGTTGCATAAATCAAAGATCCTACCATGGATCTATATACATTCATATCATGCAACTCATCACCTTCCTTTGCACTCAGCTTTACATTACATTCCATTGGAGTACAAACAAATTTACTTTCCTGCATACCAAACCTTTTCAGCATATCACATATATACTTTCTTTGTATCAACCACATACCTTCATCGCTATACACAATTTCAATCCCAAGAAAGTATCTGAGCAAACCAAGATCTGAAATTTTAAATTCCTTTCCCAAATTACCTTTTATCTCATCAATTGCTTTTGCATTATTCCCTGTAATCAACAAGTCATCCACATAAATGCATACATAGACACACATGCCATCTACATGTTTTACATAAAGTGAAGGATCAGCATGACTCGCTGTGTATCCTTGCAGCATAAGATACTTTACCAACCTTGCATTCCATGCCCTTGGTGCCTGCTTAAGACCATACAATGCCTTCTTTAACCTGCATACATGATTAGGACATTTTGCATCCACATAACCATCTGGTTGTGACATATACACTTCTTCATTTAACTCACCATTAAGAAAGGCATTCTTTATATAGAGTTGATATATAATCCACCTTTTACTTGCAGCTAAAGCCAACAAAGTTCTCACCGTTGCCATATTTGCTACTGGACTAAATGTTTCCTCATAGTCCACACCTTGAGTTTGATTATATCCTTTTGCTACAAGTCTAGCCTTATATCTAGACACACTACCATCACTATTTCTTTTAATCTTAAAAACCCACTTGCAACCAATTACCTTTTGTTTTGGTGTACTTGGAACTAAATTCCAAGTCTTGTTATCCTGAAGTGCTTCCATTTCTTCTCTCATTGCTTTCTCCCACTTTTCATCTCCTTTGGCCTCATCATAACATGTGGGTTCATTTTCCTGCTCAACTTTTGTCATAAAAGCATAATGAGTATTCATGAAAGATTCATAAGTATACCTTTGAGGTTGCTTACTTACTCTTGAAGTTCTTCTTACCTCCAATGTAGATGCTCTTCCTTTCTTATTAGGAACCTTTGATGATTCTCCATACTCACATACATCACTAATTTCCTCTCCTTCATCATTAACTTCAACAAGTTTGAGTTTACCTTTACTTTTAACACTTGGAGGTGACTCTTGCCTTAATCTTCCATTGAAAGGTGATCCTCTTTCTTCATCTAGACCACTCCTTTCATCATTTAAACTTCCTGATGGCTGAACTATGCATTCATCTCCTTCAACCACACCTTCTTCATTTTCATCCATGTCCTGCAAACAATTCTTATCTGCATACCATGAAAGTGATTCATCAAAGTTTACATCTCTTGACACAACAACCTTATTGGTATGAGGATTATAGCATCTATATCCTCTTTGAGTATCTGCATAACCAATAAATATACATTTTTCTGATTTTGCATCAAGTTTAGATCTCACCTCACTAGGTACATGTACATAACATACACAACCAAATACTTTCAAATGACTTACACTTGGTTTCCTTCCATGCCATACCTCATATGGTGTCAAATGATGAACTCCAGCAGTCGGAACTCTATTCATAATGTAAACACTTGTGCTAACAGCTTCAGCCCAAAAATAATTAGGCAAACACATATCATTAAGCATACTTCTAGATGCTTCTGCTATGATTCTGTTTCTTCTTTCTGCGACTCCATTTTGTTGTGGAGTATACCTGCATGTAACTTCTCTTTTGATACCTTCATCATACAAAAAATCAGTAAAAACTTGAGAGAAATACTCTCCCCCTCCATCAGACCTTAGCTTCTTAATATACCTTCCTGTTTGCTTTTCGACATATGATTTGAACTTCTTGAAACAATCAAAGACCTCACTCTTATGTTTAATGAAATACACAAATGTCATTCTACTATGATCATCAATGAATGATACATAGTACTTATTACCAACCAAGGATGCCTCTTTAGTAGGTCCCCACACATCTGTGTGTATGAGATCTAGCAAACCATCACTTACATAGCTTGAGTGCTTGAAAGGTTGTCTACTCTGCTTACCCATTTGACATGCTTCACAAAGATGCACCATATGTTGCTTAGTAAGATCAGGTAATCCTTCAACAATCCTCTTCTTTGATAGCTCCTTTAACCTGTGTACATTCATGTGTCCAATCCTTTTGTGCCATAGATCAAGCTCTGCTATTCGATGCATACCATAAGAGAAATAGTTTGTATGATTTGGGTTTACCTTGAATGTAAACAATCTACCTTGTTTTTGACCTCTAGCAATTAACCTCCTTTGCTTTGGATCCTCAATGAAGCAACCTGCATGATTAAATCTCACTTGTAGACCTTTTTCTACCATTTGACCAACCGACATCAAATTCTTAGTGATCGTTGGCACATAAAGTACATCCTTCAAGCAATTTTTCTTGCTCTTATCCTGCATAACAACATCTCCAACCTGCATAATCTTATGTGTTGTATCATCTCCTCTTTCAACATGACCTTTACATGACGGATTATGCATATTAGAAAACCATGAAGCATCATGAGACATGTGATTAGAACAACCACTATCTACATACCATACATCGCTATTGCAATTCATCTTAGTTTCTACATTCATCATAAGAAGAGAATCATAATCATCACTTTTACCTTCAACTGCATAATTTCCTTGTTGTTTACCTCTTCTTGAATAGCCTCCTCTTCGATTACCACCTTGATTATTTTCATTTTGATAACAATCTTTGGCATAGTGTCCATACCTTCCACATATATAGCAATTGTTCTTATTATCTTCACTCCTTTGTCTTTGGTTGTAGTTGTAGTAGCCTCTCGTACCTCTAGCGCTTGATCTTCCTCTTCCTCTTGTGTTGAAGAAGCCACTTGAAGTCCTTTGATCATCGCTCCTTCTTCCTCGACCTCTATTTGAACCTCTTCCACCTCTGTTTCCACCTCTTGATGATCCTACATAAAGAGCTTGTCCTTGAGATCCTTTTTTATTTGAAGTAGAACCATTTAGATTCATCTCCTCCGTGACCATGAGGGCAATAAGTTGATCAAAATCTGGTAATTCTCCTCTGACATAAACTGAAGTAATGAAGGGTTTCCATCTCTCATCATCTTTGAGTCCGTTGAGAGTATGTGCAACCAAGTCGTCGTCCTCCACATGAGCTTGAATTGATCCTAGTTGATCTGCAATCTCTTTAACTTTCAATATGTAATCATTGACCGATGTCCTTATATCTTTCTTTATGTTATTCAACTCATTTTTGAGTTGAATCTTCCTTGCTCTTGTACCTGTAGCATACAACCTTTCCAATGCAAGCCAAACATCTCTACTTGTGTCTAGATCTTGTATGTGTCCTACCATTGAATCTTGAATATTTTGTGATAAAATGAATATAACCCTTTTGTCTCTCTCATTCCAAAGTCTAAACTCCCTCAATTGTTGCTGATTTGGGTCCTCTGGTAATGTGGGTTTGATATCTGTGCCGTCAATCAAACCATACAAGCCTCTACCTTGCAAGTATGCTGTGATTCTAAACTTCCATGCCTGATAATTGGTCTTATCAAGCTTCTCTATTTGTGCATGTTGGTCTCCCATAATACAAATGCTAAGCTTCCTCCTTTAAGCCTCCTTTCCAATGTGTGTGATGAGAAGAAATATAATATTTACCTTGTAAATGATGTATGTGCACCTTTCTTTGCTTGGATGTTGCTTCAGATGCCTCCTTGCAATCTTCTTCTACCTTTGTGTAGTGTTGATGATGAACTGCTTCTTTGATAGCTTCAAATTCTTCGTCAAGGTATGATAACCTTCTCCAAGCCTCCAAGTACTTGCTCTGATACCAATGTTGGAGTTTATTGATCTCCAAAGTATAGCTAGAAGTAGGTGAAACCCAACAGGACCTAGTTGACTTTTTCACAAACTTGTATGCACAGACCAATTTTCTTGCAGAGCAAATTGCTCTTTACTCACTTGGAATTTTCCAAAACTGTTTCACACACATAAACTAAACTCTAAGAGCTTTCCAACAAGATATAGAACACCTCAAATGGATAAATACACAATGAGCTATGACCTCTGCAATATGCAGCTTTAATGGAGACCTTGAAACAGAGATGAACCTGAGGACACACATCACTTGCAGAGACTACTGCTCTTAACTCACAACTCCAATGACTTTGAAACTTTCCAGAATACAAGTAGACTTAAAGTGCCTTCTAACAAGCCAAAGAACACATGATTTGGATACATACACAAGGAGATATGACCTCTGCAAGTTTGAGGTTTAATGGAGACCTTCAGCAGGGATGAAAAACAGAGAACACACACTACTTGCAGAGAGTATTGCTCTCAGCTCACAAATCCAATGATTATGAAAACTTACAGGAACAAAGTAGACAGTAAGAGCTTTCCAATGAGCTATCAAACATATAATTTGGATATATAATGAGGGAGATACAAGCTCTGCAATCTCTGCATACAAAACTACAGCAGTGTAGAGATACACATATGACTCTCTTGGACATCCCACAAGATCACGACTTTTCTCCTCTTTTTATAGCATGGGAAACTAATCTAAAACCTTCCTAATACATCTAAATTCGTGGTAGACACTTGGATGGAGGTATTACATGACTCAAGTGCTCAAATAAGCAAAGTATTGATGGACTTTGAGAACTAGCCACATCGACCTTCCACTAGGACACCACTGAAGCTCCCTTGTGACTCACTAATTTGACTCACCATGTTCTAGAACTCACGTGGTATTTTTGCTAAATTTTATGAATAATATGAGCCTTCTTGAAGTATTTGAAGACTTCCCAAAGGTATTTACATAATTTGAAACTTGTACCCTACATAAAACAAATGTTCGCAACAATGTTCACCTTAAATGTGCAGATTCCTGAAATGAATGGAGCCACAAAAGGTGCAGGAGTTATTGCAGATATAGAAATGTGGCACAAACGGATTGGACATGCAAACTTACAAAGGCGAAATTGATGCAGTCAATGGAGATTGTCCATGGACTACCAAATTTCAACGTTGCAGAAATGCAAAAGGTATGTGCAGCATGTCAGTTTGGTAAACAGTCAAGAGCATCATTTGCACATGACAAGCATGTTAGTGAGAATGTACTAGAAGTAGTACATACAGATGGTTGAGGTCCATCAAAGACCACATCTATGGGCAATTGTAGGTTTTATGTTACTTTCATTGATGACCATACACGCAAAGTATGGGTATATTTCATGAAAGAGAAGAGAAAGGTGTTAACTCACTTCCAGAATTTTAAAGCTATGGTGGAAAAGGAGATAGGGAAGTATACTCAGACATTAAGATCTGATGGAGGTGAATACATGTCAAATGAGTTCAATAGTTTTCTAAAAAATCATGGAATTCGGCATCAGTTTTCATGCAGGTACACACCACAACAAAATGGCGTTGCTAAATGCAAAAATAGACATATTGCAGAAATAGCAAGAGCCTTGATGGCTGAGAAGAATATGTCTCATTGTTATTGGGCAGAAGTTGTGCATACTACTATATACATCATGAACTGAACTCCAACTATTGTTGTACATCAAGTTACACCTAAAGAGAATTTTACAGGTAAAAAGCCAAACTTATCACATCTGAAAGTTTTTTGGCTGTATTGAATATGTACATGTCCTAGATGAATTGAGGATGAAGCTTGATCTAAAAGCAAAAAAGTGTGTCTTCATTGGATACTCCCTTGAGCAAAAGGGATATAAATGTTATAACCCACTCACACGACAGGTAAAGGTGAGCAGAGATGTGGTATTTGATGAAATGTCAAGCTGCTATGGAGATGCCAAAGAAGGACTGAGTCTTGAACCAAATGACAAAGAAAATGCTGAAAAATCAAGTGCAGAATCTCAGGTTTTGAGTGGACCGGATGCATCACCAAGCAATAGTTCCAACTCAAATCCATGGAGTGGAAGATTACGTGGAAATTTCAGTCCAGCAAATTCATCAATTACATCCAAGAAAGGTAAAGAAAATCTTTCTACTGGTCATAAAACATGTGCAGGTTTTGAAGACGTTGATGGAGATTCAAGCAGTTCAAAAAAGAGTCTTGATGAGGAACTTGGATTGCCCTCTGTGAAGACTCCATGAGTAAGAAGGGCACATGCAGATGAAACAAGGAGAAGTGACCCAGGACCAAGAAGATCTCGGAGGATGCGGAACTCAATGCAATGATTGACATATGATAGTTACATGGCTCATCATTGTGCCTACATGACAAAGGTAAAACAAGATGCTGAACCTTCTTGCTTTGAAGATGCAATTGGAATTGCAGATTGGGAAAAAGCTATGGATGAGGAGATGGCTACACTTTATGGAAATGATACATGCAAGCTGGTTCCATTGCTGCAAGGAAAGAAACCCATAGGCTGCAAATGGGTTTACAAGGTAAAGCATAATGCTGATGGTATCATAAGTAGGTATAAAGCACAATTGGTAGCTAAAGGATATGCATAGACATATGGCATTGATTATGAGGAAACATTTAGCCTTGTAGCTAAAATGTCTACTATCAAGACACTTGTTGCATTAGCTACAGTAAAAGAATGGACTTTGCATGAGATGGATGTGAAGAATGCTTTCCTACATGGGTAGTTACAACAAGAAGTATATATGGACCAACGAGAAGGATATGAAGATTCAAAGCATCAAGAATATGGTTGCAGGTTGCAAAAGGCTTTGTATGGGCTGAAGCAAGCCCCTCGTGCATGGCATGCAAGGATTGCTGATTACGAACCAGCATTGGGTTTTCTATGTGTGATGTAGATCACTCACTATATGCAAGGAAGGCTGATGATGGCATCACTATTGTGGCTATTTATGTTGATGACCTGATTGTAGGTGGTGATAATGAAGGAAGCATTAAAGAGGTAAAGCAACTTCTTATGCAAGAATTTGACATGAAAGATCTTGGTGTGCTATGCTATTTCTTGGGCATTGAGTTTATACATACAGAAACACGTACATGGATGTTGCAAAAGCAATATGCCTTGAATATGCTGCGAAAGTATGGTGTGGCTGATTATAAGCCAATTTCTATGCCATTAGATCAGAATTTGAAGATGGATACTACATCAGGTGAAGCATTGGAAAATGCTACTATGTATAGGAAAATTGTGGGAAGTCTTATATATCTTACAATTACGAGGCCTGATCTAAGTTATACTGTTGGACTTGAAAGTGAGTTTATGCAAGTTCCCAGGAAGCCACATTTGGATGCTCTGAGGCGCACTCTACGTTATGTCAGTGCTACTTTGGATTATGCATTGTTTTATGAGGCTCGTGTAGATTTGCAGGTTTATGGATACACCGATGTAGATTGGGCTGGTAGCATTCCAGATAGAAGATCTACTAGTGGTTTTCTATTCTCACTTGGGAGTGCAGCTTTTACATGGATCAGCAAGAAGCAACCCACTATTGCTTTGTCGAGTACAGAGGCTGAGTATAGAGGTGCTGCAATGGCAGCATGTGAGACATCATGGCTAGAAATGCTACTTGCAGATTTAGGTGTGGAAGTGGGAAAGCCTATCACTACCTATTGTGATAATCTTAGCAGCATACAGTTAGCACGAAACCACGTTTTCCGTGCTAGAACAAAGCATATCAAGGTACATTATCACTTCATCAGAGATAAGGTGTTAGTAGGTGATAATGATCTTGTTTATGTGAGAACAGATGAGTAGGTTGCTGATATTTTCACCAAAGCACTTGGAGCTGAGAAGTTGAAGAAGTTTTGGGAGATGCTTGGATTACAAGATATGGCGATGAGCTTGAGGGGGAGTGTTGCGATATCAAGATCAACATGTGATGATCCAGGATGACACATACCAGTTTTTCATTTCTCTTACATGTATAGTGGTCATGTTGGTATATGTCAGGGATACTTCATTGAGCTTTATTAGATTTATCTACCGAGAGTGATGGCACATTTGTTCCTTGCCATCTCACTCATTCGTGGACATTAGGTTTTTCCTTATGTACTAATCTTTGTATATTGCACTTGTTGTATTCTTGTTTTTTGGTCATTCTTGTACATTCCTTTTTATGTAATAGAAGAAGAAGAAGAAGAAGATCATTCTTCCTTGCCTCAATATGTGTGTGTGCTTCTCCTTGAGAGTGAGAGTGTGTGTGTGAGCTCTCTTCCTTATCTCCTTCCTTGTGACATTTTCCACCATAGCTTTGATTCATTTTTCATTGAAATGTCCTAACCTCTTATGCTAGATGTCTAACTCTGTAATCACTTCATTACCATGTGTGAGCAAGGCTTGACCAATGTTCCCTTAAACGTTCAGAGTAAAGATTCTACCTTCCTTCTTACCATAGACAATCTAATTATATTGATTCTTTGGATCTTCCACAAATACTCCTCCATTCAGAAATCTTACTTGAAAACCTTTCACCCCTATTTGTCCCACACTAATTAGATTCTTAGGTATTCTAGGAACATAAAAACATTGGTTAGCAAACTAGCTCCACTCCTGCACCACTTTTCCAATTGAATGCACATTGTGTCTTGTGTTATCATCTATTTGAACTGTATGGCTAGAAATGCCTTCTTCTAATTCTGACATTAATTCTATATTTCTTGACAAATGATTAGAAAAACTAGATTCAATCTAGAATACCTTTACATATTCCTTCTCTAATGTACTTATTGAATTCATCATCAATGTTGTATGGCTATCAATCTGTGTATCATTTGCATAATTGTAGTAGGTGGTGTTGTAGGATTGATTGTGTCCCCAATTTCTTCCTCCACCTCTATGATAGGAACCTCTTTGACTTTGTCTTCTTCTTTGAAATTGACTTTGATATGTTCCACCTCTACCTATACCATTGTTACTTTGATTCTGATTTGAACCTTGTTGATTGTGTTAAGAATCATAAGCCAAATGATTGATCAAGCCACAAATCCAACATGTCTTCGTGTTGTTATTCTGATTACCTCTTCCTCTTCCATTTCTTCTACCTTGGGTGATGGGAATTCTTATATCAATAATTTATTCTTTTATTATTTCCCTGCATGGGTGATCTTGTAATTGAATGTGTAATTTTGAAATCTTGTCTAGTCTAGTGAGCAGGCACAATCTAGTGCTCTTGCGACATTTTGGCAAGACTAGCTTCTATCCAAGACCAGGCATCATGGAGAATGCTTATGAACAAATTGTGGCATCACTTTAGAGTCTCCAACAACAAACTGAGGACCTAACTCATAGATAGACAAAAGTCGAGATGGAACATCCAGTGCTCTAGGCACACTCCTCTAGAAATTACAAGAACAAATCAAGAATATTCCATCAAATCAAGGAAGTATTCAAAAGAATCAATGGCCTAGCTCATGAAGGAAAACAAGATTTGCATGCTAGAAAAGATCAATGGTGATTGTAGGGAGTTCCACATATTTCTCCAACAAGTTAAATTGTACATCCGTATGCAACCTCATAGATGCACTGACGAGGCATCCAAGGTCGCGTTTTTTGGAACCTTGCTTTGTGGCCAAACATTATCATGGTTCACCACAATCTTGGAGAAGAACATGATAGTACTTCATGACTATAAGGGGTTTCTTCAAGAAGTCACTGTCACATTTGGAGATATAGACATGAATCAAGTGGTAGAAACAAAAGTGTGGAAGCTACATGAGGGTAACTCACGTGCCTCTACCTATGCATCAAAAGTTAGCTAGTTGATGTGTGATCTCAATTGGCACAAACATTATTTCATACGCCAATTTAGATGGGGTTTAAGAGATGATATGAAGGATCTTCTACTCATGCTTTCAGAGTTTAAGACATTGAATGAATACATCACCCAAGCTATTCAATGTGATGATTTCCTTTTTGTAAGGAAACGAGAAAAGCAAGTAGAAGGAAGACCTTGCCACTAGAAACCCTTCCACCCCACTCATAGAGATGATTCTATGCCGGAACCTATGTAGATAGATGTAACTAGGTTCCAACCTCTAACATCACAAGAGAAACAAAGAAGGAGAGATAACAAGTTATGCCTCTATTGTGGAAACCCTGCACATATTGCGGTTAGCTCTCCCCAAAAGAGAACAAACTCTAGAGTCACAACCACCCTTGTATAGCATGGAAAGGAGGAAGTTAGTTGTTAAAGAGACCATACAGACAGACCGTATCACTTGAGTTCTGTTATTGAATACAGTAATGAAGTGACAACATTCGACTATAAGGTGAAGCGATGATAAGATTAGGTGATAATTTGTAAGTATTGTAGACTATCAATGTAAAGTGGTGTAGAATTAAGATTGAATATCATTCGGGGAAGGTTACAAAAAACTATTATACATGAAGCAATATTGTAATTGAGGGGGTTGGATTTAATACATTATCTTAGTAGTAGGAGTGGGGATCCCATCTAGAGGATTTTGCCACCCTAAGAACCCTCACAACCTATCCTATCTACCTTAGTCTTACCAAACAAGGCCTGATAAGGAGCACAGGTTAACATTGGTGATCACACTAGGGAGTGGAGTTCAGTTTCTGAGATAAGCCTAGAGTGCATTTTCTAAGTGGAGTTCATTTTCTACATGCCAGTAACGCATTCCAACGAGACTTACCCAAAGTACGAAAGTGATAAGCACCCCCTCCGAGTAAATAGTGTGCTAGAAATGCTACAATGGAGTAGTTGTAACGGTGTTACATCTAAAGGAAAGGATGTAGCAAGCAGTAGTGGTTTTACATCATATATTTTTCTTGTTTTCGGTCTCTATAACATATCAGAATCCAATCTCGTACTCTCAAGTATGGGTTTTATATCTAGTGTGAACACCGAACTCGATGGTAGTCTCATACCGATTGAAACAATAGAAGAAGTTATTATGGATATTATCAAGCTTAGTGAACTTGTTTTGAAGGCAACAGGTCACAGTTTAGGTTAGACTACCCCTAATGAACGCCATAGTGAAGTAGAAACTCCAAAGTTCTTGAGTGACACAAAGATTCTCCTATCCAAAGAGTTGAACCCAATGTAGAAATTAAACATCAAACTTCTAGAAAGTCTCTTTGCTGACCACAAATCAGAGCCAACAAGTACCTTTGATTTTGAGAAAATAATAGGAGCACATGCAAAAAAAATGGCAGATGTGCACAATGATCAACAAGGATGCCAACAAGGAGGTTACCGAAGACAACTGACTGTGGGAGTGACTTGTTTTTAAGGGATTCCCACGTGATGATGCAGATGTGCATGTTTGCACTTTTGAAATCAAGTACATGGTATTAAATAACAGAGAAGATCTAGAATACAAGGCCATTGTGTTCTAGTCTATATTATTCAAGGAAGCAACAAGATGGCTCACCGAATTCACTCTAAATCATTTCCAATGATATGATGATATTAAGAGTGTATATTTGTAACACTTTTGATTAAAGAAGAATGTTGCCAAAATATTTGAATTTCTACAAACCATCATGCAAAAGGTGAACTAGAGTGTGCAAGACTATGCCACCCTCTTTCATATGCATCTATCATAGTTACCCCAAGTGCACACAAATTTACCTAACCATGTCATCACCCAGTGGTTCATCAATGGTCTCAATCCACAATTGTGACATGTCATGATTATTCATTCCATTGGTGGCATGACCCTAGATGTTGTCATTGTGATAGCACCACAATTAGAACATGAAGTAGGTGGTTCTAAAAAAGACCTTGAATGGTTGAAATCTGATACAAACAGAAGTGACAATCCACTAAAGCATATATTTTGAACCAAATGCTTAAATCTGGGTCATGTGGGAGTTAATTGCACACTAAATTAAAGCCATTGTGACATTTGCAACACAATAAGGCATTTCATAGAGTCTTGTCCATATAATGCTAAAACTCAAAACTGATTGGCCGTCAACATAGTGCTTCAAGAACAAGGTGAATGAGCCGTAAGCTATGCACCTCCTCACCTACAAAACACATCATACACCACTATACCAATTATCGAGCACCATGAATAGGGAACTATAATCAAATCAGTGGAATCAGGTCCGAGCTAACAAGAGTACCATAGTACCTCTACCACAATGTCACTTTGGTGGAAAAGTTGGACACATTTGTGGACACTATAAGGATGCTTGGGAGTATGGGAAATGTAAAAAAGGATGGGCAAAACTAGGGTTTACATTACACCCAAATAATAGCAACTCAGACACGATCCGACAAAATACTCCATCCAATTGTAGAAGTATTCAAATGAGGCTTAAAGGAAAAGCAAGATACATTTGCTAAAGCATCAAGTGGAACATTTGGGCTTCCTTGACCCTATACCACTTACCTGTCAAAAGGTTTAGTAGCAAGAGAAACTTATACTAGAACCCGTGGCATCATAGCTAGTGGCCTCATTGGACACTACACCAAACACAAACTCCAGCATGGCATGGGATATTTTGGCGAAGACACCAATCACTCTTTCACTAGGATAGCTACTGACTCTTGTCCTTGGTATTTGGCAGCAATTTGAGTAGCAAGTCGACCCAAGTTGGACTCGAGCACTAGCTACCACTACTATCCATCCTGAACTAGACTCCACAGTCGACCATGTCATTGCATTAATTACTGTATGGTTTAAAAATCCTAAAATAATATAAGGTCCTCATTAAGGGTGGTTTGGTGTCATCATTACTACTACATCCTTATGTAAAAAGTTAGGATGGAATCATATTGAGCTAGTTAATTTCTTTGTGCGAATGGCCGACCAATCCAAGGTTCACATGATGGGTTTGGTGCACGATATTCCTATTACACTGCAAGGAGCAGCGTTTAATATGACCTTTGTAGTTATGGATCTTTTATAATCCAATCTTCATTATTATATTTTGTTTGGTTGACCTTGGCTCAAGCAGGACAAAGTTCTCCAAATTGGTCATCCCATGAACTCATTTTAAAATGCAATTATCCTAAATATGTTGTCCCATTAGATGACATCAGACCATGTGAAATTTATGCACATCCCTAAGTGATGAGCCTGTCCACATGTTGGATGGCCTCTCAGATGATGAAGAAGAACCTTTTCTAACTCCTAATCGTGACTAACATATCCCTAGGTACTATGGATTTAGAACAAATGCTAGATCACTGGTTTCTAGCAACCTATGCAGTAATTGAATTTTTGGGTGAATCTATAAATGGAGCCGAGGAACTAGTAGGCTCCATGGATTTTAAGCATCCCTTTGGGTTGAAGAGTGACCCTCAAAATGCATATGAATTTTATGTACCGAAAGATCAACTAATGACTTGTCATTTTGGAGAGGAGACTAATCCATGGCCTGTTAAAATAAAAGCCAACATGGATACTACCTTTTAGTGTAACTGTTTGACTCTTTTAAAGGATTTTACATATTCTTTTGCATGGGACTATAATGATATGAAAGGCTTAGATCTTAGGATCTATTAGCACCGGGTTGTACTGAAATTGGATGCTCATCGAGTGAATCAACAAAGTTATAGGATGAACCTTAATTATGCTCTATAAGCGAAGGAAGAGTTAGATAGGTTACTCCATATTGGGTTCATTGTTCCAGTAGAACATGTCAAGTGGATTTCACCAATTCGTATTGTACCCAAAAAGAATAAACAAATCTCTATCTATGTAGACTATAGGAAGCAGAATGTAGCAACAACTATCCTTGATACATTCCCCTTACCATTCCTAAATAGTATGTTAGATGATGTCGCTGGATGAGAAATGTATTCATTCCTAGATGGCTATAGCAGCTATAACCAAGTTTGGATGGCCGAGGCTGACATACCCAAGACTTCATTTATCACCAATTCGGGGGTTTACGCATGCACCATTATGTGGTTCGGTTTGTATAACACATCGAATACCTTCCAATGGTGCATGCATAAATTTTTTCCCTTATTTGACTATTTTTATGAGAGTATACGTCAATGATTTTTCCTTCTCAAGTGACACTATTGCTCACTTATAGCACCTTCACTATTGTTTTCTCAAGTGTGGAAAGTGTCCCTTATGTCCGAATCCTCATAAATCTATCTTTGCCATCGCTTGTGAAAAATTTCTACGAAATATCATTTCAAGATAAGGTATAGAGGTTGATCTTGAAGTACATGTCATCTTGAATGTCCCACCACCAAACATTCCTAAAGACGTTATGTGATTTTTGGGCTGAATTAGTTGGCATGGCCATCATTTTTGGTGGTTGGCCCATCTGAGCATCCCTTTCACCCGACTTACAACCATGGCTCCTTGCCAGCTCCAATGGATTGAAGACCCTTAGACTAGTTTTGAGTCCCTAAAAACACTTCTCATGTAGGCTTTAATCCTATAGGACCCTAATTAGGGCTTGTCCTTTCACATTTTTGTGGATGCTTCCAATATTGCCATTGGTAGTGTCTTAATGCAACAATATGAAAAGTGGTATCGTTCAATATATTATGATAGGTAATGTCTCACTCCGGCTGAACCAAATTACCTAGTCACCGAGCGAGAATGTTTAGGTTTGATTTAGTCCATTAAAAAGTTCGGACACAACCTATTGGATTAATGGAAACCCTTTGAGTGTTAGGCTTTGGTGTTTCCCTACACATGAAGTTCCGTTTGTGATGCTAATGGTTCACTCAACACAATTTTATGAACATTTCTCTATAGATCTAACCTATAGAAAGATTTTATAGAGTGGATTATGGTGCCCCATGATGCAAAGAGATATTCAGGCTTATGTCAAATAGTGTGATGCTTGTCAACGTACCGGACAACCACTACATCTGTACTACTTTCCTCTATAGCCCATATTACCACTAAAACCTTTTAAGAAGAAGTGGGGGTTAAACTTCATAGGGCCTATCACTCCACCAACTATTTCAACTACTAATCACTATATATTAACATGTAGCGACTATGCCACTAGATGGGCTGACTCCTGGGCTGGCATGCAACTCCTTTGTCAACTGTATGGTTACACTAATCTCTCAAGTCAATTCTTGAGCCTTCTAAAATAGTTCTTCGTTCATTGCCGCTAGCTCCTTTTCTCAGTGGATAGCTTTGACATTCATCTCTATACAAGCTTGCTCTAACATTGTAGCTCGTGCTATGGTTTCTTCTAAAACAGCACCAATTTTATATAGGGTAGCATTCTTCTTGATTAAAGCTTAGTGCAACTCATCTAATTCTTGAACCTTGTCTTTCACTTGCTAATGGAGCTATAATTCCTATGCTCTAGGACAAGAGTTTCCTTTCGAAGAGGAGCAATGTCTGCTTTAGTCATATCAAGTTTGTGTTGAAATTCTTTCTTTAACATCTACTTCTCTACAATTAGATTGGATTGAATAACTCGAGTCTTCTTGATCAGATAATGGCCAAGCTTGGAGAGATCATATAGGGAAGGGCTTGGGATCTAGGCCCGATTGAAGAGATGGCCTAGTAGGAAGGGAAAGTTCAGCAATTGATCCTCAAGCTACATAAATCTTGGTGGAGTGGAGAGAAGAGTAGTCCAAAGAGGCCACTAACATGCTTATGGTTTGTTGATCATCTGTAGAATTAGCCTCCAAGGAGAGAATGGGAGCGGAGAGCACCATTGGTATTATAGGGCGAAGAATGCTAGAAGGAATGGTGTTTGAGGAGAGGTCTTTCTCAACAACGACCAAAGCAACCAGTGTTGCTTCCTATGGAATTAGTGGATCTTTGAGGCGAGGAATAACTTCATCAAGCATTGAAGAGATTGCTATCTTTATCGGACAATGCACACTGTGGTCCTGAATGAGTGCACTAATGTTCTTTGGTGAGATAATAACTATATCAATAACCTCAATGATCTGGATGACACCTTTGGTAGTGGATCGACAATGGATTTTAGTGATCTCAATGAATGTTGATGTTGGAGAAACAATCACTAACTCGACATATATTTGAAGGTCAAATCTTAGGAAGAAAACCTCATGCCTATGTGAAGGGACAAATTCACAAATGTATTATACTTGTAAAGTTAGTTCACTTTAGTTCTAGAAATTTTTCAAAAGTTACGGGAATGAGAAAGTCTATATAAGTTAGTTAGTATTAACTGACGTGGAGAGAAGAAGAAGGAGGAAGACAATGAGAAAGTGAGAAGAACTCATTTTTGTATGACCGAGTATAGTCGGGCTTCTCTGAGCGAGAAAGCACTTGTAAGCTTCTGAGTTTTCATAGTTATGACAAGAACTAGTTAAAGTTCTGTGTATAAGTCTTCTTCCTCCATCTCCAATGTTTGTCTTCTGTGTAATGATTTGAAAGGTTGAAGTTTTCCAAGCAAGTCGATGCGTGGCATCGAATCTCACTTGATAAGTCCTTATCTTCATATCTGATTTTTATCTACTGCCAAATCTTCTTGAAAAGATGATGTTGTTGGAGCAACTCGATGCCTGGCATCGAATTCCAGTTGTTAAGTCATATTGTAAGTGTGCATGAAATCACCTATAGTTTTGTTGTCCAAAAGATCAAGACTTTATGCGGGAAGTCGATGCCCGGCATCGAATCCCTGCTGAAAAGTGGCCAAAAACATCCCAAGTCGATGCCCGGCATCGAATTCTCGTTGCAAGTCGATGCTAGGCATCGAATTCTAATTTTAAACAGGCGCTCTTACTAAAACAAGTAAAATTTCCAGTTTTGGAAGGTCATACAGGGTCATCTTGTGAGAGCCATAACTTGAGTTCTAGAGATCCGTTTGATGCATATGATAGCTTGTTGGAAAGCTCTACTCTTCTAGTTTTAGCCTATAAAGTTTCATGGAGAAATAATACTTGAGGTAGGAGAAATTAGCAAAATACTGAAGGTATGTCATTTCGGTGACTAGGAATTTCTGTAGAAGCAAAGTTCTCACTTTAGGCTATCATTTCTCAAAGTTTGGAGTGGCAATGAGTTAATGGTGACCATAGAGGTGTTCTAGTGTCATATTAATTCATTTCTTGTGGTGTTTCATACATCAACAAGTGGTATCAGAGCAGAAAGATTCTCGAGAGGAGAAGACGACAAAGGTACGAGAAGTTTTGTAAAGTTTTCCATTAAAGTTTGAAAGGTGAAGCATTTGAAGACACAAGGCATCAAAAGGTTACTTCAAAAGTATCCTCATACACAAAGAACTTCAAAAGGTATTATCCTTTATCCTTTAAGCTCACAGGTTGCAGCAGAAGAAAAGAACTATGGCAGATCATATCTCCATTGACAAACTGGATAGAGATAATTACCCCGCATGGGTAATGAGAATGGAAGCCTTACTTATGAGTAAGGATCTCATGGTATATGTAACAGGTGAAGAAGAGAAGCCAGTATTTGAAGATGAAAGCCGACCAAAGAAAGAGGAACTTGATGCTTTAAAGCATTGGCAAAAGAAGGATGCAAGTGCAAAAGCATACATCTACAATACAATCTCTGATCATTTGCTACCACACATCAGAGGATTGGAATCATCTGAAGATATATGGAATGCATTGGAGTATCATTTCCAAAGTACTACTAAAGCAGGGAAAGCAAGTCTATGGTCAGAGTTTACAACATTCAAGAAGAAGCCAAGTCAAACCATTAGTGATTATGTCACTAAGATGAAGGATCTAGCAGATAGTCTTGGATCCATAGATGAAGATGTTGAAGATCACAGATTGATTGCTCAATTACTTGCAGGTTTGAGAGGGGATGAAAGGTGGAAACCTTTTGTCTTATCAACAGAACTTTCATTAAATCATTATGTTCCAGATTTGAACCAGTTGCTTGGTTTGATGCTCACATATGAGCAAGACTTGAAGGGAGATGGAGATAAAGGACAAAGTTCTGCAATGTACATGAAGAACAAGAAGAAAGGAGATAAAGGTAAAGCAAAGGATGAAGAGGAGTCTAGTTCTCAAGCTTATTATGCAAGAGGTAAAGGCACTGGCAGAGGAAGAGCAAGAGGTTTTGGAAGAGGAAGAGGTAATCAAAATAATAACAAGAAGGCCTGCTAGATCTGTGGATTGAGTAATCATTTGGCTCATGACTGTTGGCACAATCAACAAGGATCAAACGAGAATCAAAACAACAATAGCAGAGGTCGAGGTGGAAGATATCAAAGTAATTTCCACAGAGGTAGACAAAGTCAAAGAGGAGGCTATGGTAGAGGTGGAGGAAGAAGTTGGGGACATAATCAATCCTACAACACCACCTACTACAACTATACAAATGACACACAGAATGAAAGTCATACATCATTGATGATGAATTCAATCAACACATCAGACAAAGAAGATCTAAAGGTATTTTACATTGACTCTGGATGTTCTAATCATTTGTCAGGAAACATGGAATTGATGTCAGAATTGGAAAAAGGCATTTCTAGTCACACAGTTCAAACAGGTGATAATACCAGACATAGTGTACATTCAATTGGAAAGGTGAAATGCAAGAGTGGAGCAGATTTGCTAACCAATGTTTTGTATGTTCCCACAATACCTAAAAACTTGATTAGTGTGGGATAGATAGTTGAAAAAGGTTTTCAAGTCAGGTTTACAAATGAAGGAGTTTTTGTGGAAGATCCAGAGAATGGATATAATCAGATTATCTCTGGTAAGAAAGAAGGTAGACTCTTTACTTTAAGAGTGCAAGGGAACATTGGTCAAGCTTTGCTCACACATGGTGAAGCAGTGATTACAGAACTTGATCTCTGGCATAAGAGATTAGGTCATTTCAATGAAAGAGGAATTAAAGCTATGGTTGCTAATCAGTCTGTACTAGGATTACCAAATGTGCAAAGTCAACATATGGTTTATAAATGTGAAGCATGTCAAATGGGTAAAGCACACAGGTTACCATTTCAAAAGAAAGGATTCAAACATGATGGAGTACTTGAGCTCATTCATACAGATGTATGGGGGCCAACAAAAGAAGGATCTATCAGTGGCTCAAGGTACTATGTTCTTTTTATTGATGATGCTACAAGATGGATAACATTATATGTTTTGAAGGAAAGATCAGAAGTGTTTGGAGCTTTCAAGCATTTTCATGCATATGCAGAGAGAGTCACAGGTCAAAAGCTTAAAAGACTGAGTTCTGATGGAGGGGGAGAATATTTCTCCCAAGAGTTCAATGATTATCTTTGGAATGCAGGTATTAAGAGAGAAATAACTTGCAGGTATACACCACAACAAAATGGTGTAGCAGAAAGAAGGAACAGGACTTTGGTTGAGTTTGCTAGAGCTATGCTAAAGGAGAAGAATTGTCCAAATTATCTTTGGGCTGAGGCTGTAAATACAGCTACATATCTTGTGAATAGATTACCATGTGCAGCTCTGAATGGAATGAGTCCATATGAAGCTTGGTGGGTTAAGAAACCAACACTAGATCATTGTAGAGTGTTTGGATCAATTGCATATGCTTATGTGCCATCACAACTTAGGCATAAACTTGAACCAAAGGCAGAAAAATATGTGTTCATTGGTTATGATGAAAAGCAGATGGGTTACAGATTGTGGAATCCTCTAACCAAACAATTTATTGTTTCTAGAGATGTTACATTTGATGAACAAAAAAGTTGGTATGCAGATCAAAGTCATACAGCTGAAGAATTTGAAGAAGAGGTAAGAAGATGTGAGAAAGGAAAATCAATTGTGCAGGTAAATAGAGATGAAGACTATATGCAAGCAAGTACATCCAGAAGTGCATCAACAAGAAGAAATGAAGAAGCTCCTATATTTGATGAAGAGGTGTATCAAGACACTTATGAAGAATGTGAACCAAGAAGGTCAAGCAGGACTAGAAGACAACCAGAAAGGTATTCTTATGATACTTCTTACATAACTCAGAAGAACTATGCATATATGGTCAAAGATGATGAAGAACCTCAGAATTATGATGAAGCTAAAGGTAAGAAGCAATGGGAAGAAGCAATGAAGGAAGAATTCAATGCACTGGAGGAGAACAAGACATGGGAACTTGTTCCTAAACCAAATGGTAAGAAAGTAATTGGAAATAAATGGGTTTATAAAGTGAAGAAGCTTGCAGATGGAAGTATAGCCAGATATAAATCTAGACTGGTGGTGAAAGGCTATGCCCAGACCTATGGCATAGATTATGATGAGACATTCAGTCCTGTAGCTAAGATGTCAACTATAAGGACAATCATTAATATTGCAGCTTCAAAAGGATGGACTCTAAGTCAATTGGATATAAAAAATGCATTCTTGAATGGATACATATCAGATGAGGTATACATGGAACAACCTCAAGGGTTTATAGATTCCAGGTATCCAAATTTTGTTTGCAGGTTGAGAAGAGCATTGTATGGATTGAAGCAAGCTCCAAGAGCTTGGAACTATAGACTGGTGAAGTATCTCAATGATCTTGGATATCAAAGTTCAAAAGCAGACCCAAGTCTACTTATCAAAAGAACAGAGGAAGGTACAATCTACATTTGTATTTATGTAGATGACATTATAATCACAGGTACTTCAGATGAAGGAATCAAGGAGGTAAAGAGATTACTTGAGAAAGAGTTTAAGATCAGTGACCTAGGAAAGTTGTCATACTTTCTTGGAATGGAAGTTACTTATACAGATCATGGCATATATGTGTCACAAGAAAGGTATCTTCTGAACTTGTTGAAGAAGTTTGATATGGAAAATTGCAGAGAAGCTTCAACTCCACTTGAAGTTAATCACAAGCTCAGTAAATATGATGGTGCAGACTACAAAGATATGAGGAAGTATCAATCTCTTGTGGGTAGTTTGATTTATGCTACACTAACAAGACCTGATCTTAATTATGCAGTGGGAGTTTTGTCACAATTCATGCATTGTCCAAAGGACCCACATTGGATTGCAGGTCAAAGAGTTCTCAGATATATCAAAGGAACTATAAAGGAAGGATTATATTATCCTTTTACATCAGATTTGAAGTTGAGAGCCTATAGTGATTCAGATTGGGCAGGTAATCAAGATCACAGAAGATCAACTCATGGTTACATGATATACATTGGTGATAAGCTTGTAAGTTGGTGTTCAAAGAAACAACATACAATAGCATTATCATCAACTGAAGCAGAGTACAAAGGACTTGTGGAAGCAGCTAAGGAAGTCATATGGATGCAGACATTGTTCAAGAGCTTAGGCATTGATCAAGGTACACCTACAATACATGGAGATAATATGAGTTCACTTTATCTTGCAGCAAATCCAGTATTTCATGCAAGGACAAAGCACATAGAGATACAATATCATTTTCTCAAAGAAAAGGTAATGGAGAAGGAGATTGAAGTGAAGTACATTTCTACTAAAGATCAGTTAGCAGACATAATGACAAAGAGCTTGGATGGTGTGAAGACCAGCAGATTCAAAAGCATGGCAGGAGTAAAAGAAAAGAAGAAGATATGAAGAAACAGGGAATGTCAATTAGTGATTGAGGGGGAGCTGTTGGAGAAACAATCACTAACTGGACATATATTTGAAGGTCAAATCTTAGGAAGAAAACCTCATCCCTATGTGAAGGGACAAATTCACAAATGTATTATACTTGTAAAGTTAGTTCACTTTAGTTCTAGAAGTTTTTCAAAGTTACGGGAATGAGAAAGTCTATATAAGTTAGTTAGTATTAACTGACGCGGAGAGAAGAAGAAGGAGGAAGACAATGAGAAAGTGAGAAGAACTCATTTTTGTATGACCGAGTATAGTCGGGCTTCTCTGAGAGAGAAAGCACTTGTAAGCTTCTGAGTTTTCATAGTTATGACAAGAACTAGTTAAAGTTCTGTGTATAAGTCTTCTTCCTCCATCTCCAATGTTTATCTTCTGTGTAATGATTTGAAAGGTTGAAGTTTTCCAAGCAAGTCGATGTGTGGCATCGAATCTCACTTGATAAGTCCTTATCTTCATATCTGATTTTTATCTACTGCCAAATCTTCTTGAAAAGATGATGTTGTTGGAGCAACTCGATGCCTGGCATCGAATTCCAGTTGATAAGTCATATTGTAAGTGTGCATGAAATCACCTATAGTTTTGGTGTCCAAAAGATCAAGACTTTATGCAGGAAGTCGATGCCCGACATCAAATCCCTGCTAAAAAGTGGCCAAAAACATCCCAAGTCGATGCCCGGCATCGAATTCTCGTTGCAAGTCGATGCTAGGCATCGAATTCTAATTTTAAACAGGCGCTCTTACTAAAACAGGTAAAATTTCCAGTTTTGGAAGGTCATACAGGGTCATCTTGTGAGAGTCATAACTTGAGTTCTAGAGATCCGTTTGATGCATATGATAGCTTGTTGGAAAGCTCTACTCTTCTAGTTTTAGCCTATAAAGTTTCATGGAGAAATAATACTTGAGCTAGGAGAAATTAGCAAAATACTGAAGGTATGTCATTTCGGTGACTAGGAATTTCTGTAGAAGCAAAGTTCTCACTTTAGGCTATCATTTCTCAAAGTTTGGAGTGGCAATGAGTTAATGGTGACTATAGAGGTGTTCTAGTGTCACATTAATTCATTTCTTGTGGTGTTTCATACATCAACAGTTGACACCTCCTTGGTTGTGACTACAATCACGATGGTGGCATGGGTGGAAGAAGAACTAGAAGTGGGAGTAGAAGCTTCTGCAACATAGAGGTGCTTCTAGGAAAACATATAAGCATGGAATCTTCGTCGACCTCATCATCTTGATCCATGTGGGAAGAGGCACCGACAACAAGGAGAAGGGGAGGAACCATGGATGTGGGAACGACAAATGGTGCACCTGGAAGGAGCGGAGAAAACACATGGGGTAAACGTGTTTGTGAAAAATCTCCTTTGGGTAAATATTTTAAAACGGTGTGGAATTCATTGTGAATGCAACGAAAATAAAACATAGCCCAATTGACCAACTCTTGGGTAGCCATGTCAATAATAGAATAGATAGGGTGCAAAATGCCATGATTTTGCTTTTGGAACTTTATGGTGATGACAAGGAATTGAAGGGCATGGCATTTCGGAGGTGAGTGACACATAATGGCATATTCGTTGGAGGGTTTGCAGAGGAAGAAGGCATTCATGGTATCTAAGGGTGACTGGGTGATCTCGATCTGACCTTCATTAGGTAGACTTAAATGAACATAATGCAAGTCATGAAAAATGACTCTACAACAAGCCTAGAAGTAATAGATGTTGAGAAGTCGGCTATTGCCTGAGCAAGGGTCATAGAGAGGGGATGTGCAACCACTATGTGCTAGGGAAGTTGGGTGAAAGGGAGCAAGCCACGAGCTTCAAAGTAATCTGCAAGCTCAAGAGACATGATATCACCGAATCATGCGAGATGAAACAGGGCTTCTATGGCTGCTAGGTACACGCTACACACGAAAATGCAAACACAAATACATAGAAAGCACAAGTTGCATGCTCAAGACATATGGTAAAGGAAAGAAATAAAACTTCAAAGATTAAATAGACGTGGCAAGAACGAGGATTAGGAACGACATGGAATGAATCAGAATGGTAATAGACATAGAGAGTATCTGGTTGCCAACCAACCAAAATGTGCATGGATAAGCAAATGAAAGTGGAATGTGGAGGGTGGGTGCCATGAACAGGCCGCCAACAGTAATGATGCCTTAAGAGGAGTGTGAAAAGGTCTAAAATTAGGTGCATGAAAAGACCTGCAAAACGGTTTTGTGGTCAACTAATCAACTAAAATGTGGCCGATTCAATCAACACCGCAATACAAAAGGGCCAAATTAGTGAGCCTAAAATTGGTCGGCTTTCTAATCCAAGTGATATAATGATACTAACTATCCTGATTGAAATACTGACAAAGAAAAAAAGGTACTGAACTTATGAACAATATTAACTTCAAGATAATATTACATGATAGGTAGACAAAAAGAGTGCAACTTGGATCCATTCAGTGGATTTGCAATTCAAACTTTGATGAGAGTCTCTAATTGGAATATTGCCTAACCGACCCTTAGCAAAATTCGATACAGTCCGAACCACCAAAGTTTAAAGTTTTGTGCTGCTTTGTGAGACTTGGAATTGTAAAACATGAGTAATTGCCCTTCTACAAATACACTTCTCTGCAAGAAGCGATCATGCATCCGATCCTAATAGAGTTGAAATTTTTGCATCAGCAAGAAGCTTTCAAAGCATTGTTCATCGAGTGAATGCAAATCATCAAGTCGAGCATAAAAAGATACAGCATGCAACAATTTCTTATCAATGGCATAGACTAGGTGCTACCAGTTCCATAGGTGCAATTGCTTCTAGTCCATAAGCTAACTTAAAAGGTGTATACCTAGCACATACTTTGTATGTCATGTACGATGAAGTGTAGAATTAAGATTGAATATCATTCGGGGAAGGTTACGAGATATGATTATACTAGAAGTAATACTGTAATTTAGGGGATTGGCTTTAGCACATTATCTTAGTAGTAGGAGTGGGGAAAAATGCCAAGGATCCCATCTACAAGATTCTACCACCGCAAGATCCTTGAGAACCTATCCTATCTACATTAGTGTTATCAAACAAGGCCACATAAGGAGCGGAGGTTAACATCCCTTTAGGGAGATGAACTAGATACAAGAAATAACTAGACAAGATCGTGTACTAAAAGATCACAAGAGCACAAGGCTAGATGTCCAAGAACTACACTAATCAAGACTAGAACAAGGAACAAGACAAGAAGTGGAACTAGAACTTTGAAAGTACTTACTTGTAATCACGACTCCTTGAGCTCCCAAGACTAGTATTGGCAAGATTGAGTACGTATGTGGCCAACCCGTCCTTATATAGGTTTTCAAGGGTGTTTGATCAAGGGTGATTATGAATTGATGATATCATCAATTCAAAACATGATCTCTGGATGTCAAAATCAAGAAAGAAGACTATCAATCTTAGGTGGTTTATGACAAAATGAAAGCATTTTTTTCTTTGAATTCTAAACCAAGCATGAGATATAGAAGTCACATGGAATCTGAGGTTTAGGATGGTTTCCTTTATCCATGAAATAGGTTGGGTTATAAGTCAAGATGATGATGAGGGATGGAGATACATAGTTTGCTTTGGTGCGAAGATACTCATGACACTCAAAGAAAGTATCCATAAAAAAAAGAGAACTATGAGGATTGGTGACTTCATTATAATCTAATAAAGAATATTTCATTTAAGATAATGTTCTTGTAGAGAATGATTGTCTTCCTCTAACAAGTATGATTAGTAATTGTTCCTCTTGGAATATTGCTATGCTTAGGTGGATTTCATAGGTAAAGTTTATTAATCAAAAGTTTTTCCATATAGCTGGGAAACTTAATATATTTACTGATATGCTTTCAACAACAAAGTTTGATGATGATTCTCATGATGATGATGAGATACAAAGAGATTTAAATCTCATGAGCAATTTTTTGACAATGAGTATGATGGAGAATGGAAAGACATAGGAGATTATTAGAGTTCATTGAAAACTTCTTTAGGCTTGTCCACAAATAATTTTAGATCCATCAGGAAAAAGTCTTACAGCTTCTTCCTGAAGGATGGGATTATTTGGTGACTCTATAAAGGTAAGGTGAAGAATCCACAATGTGTATTGAGTAATAGGAGTTTTCAGAGAAAGGTCATGAGAGAAATGCAAGAGACCTTATGGGCAACTAAAAAAAGGACTTTATTTGATATATAAGAAGATTAGGGATGCCCATTAGTAGCTAGGTATATATGCGAGTGTTCATGACTTTATGAGCACTTGTGCCACATGTCAAGTCCATTCCTCAGCTAGGCATAGATACCTGCTATATCTAACTTACCCTGCTTGTATTTATTACAAGTGGCTTGGTTGTTGACCTTGTAACTACGCCCATAGGAATTAACAAAATGAGATAGATCGTACATGCTAGAGAAAACTTGATTAACCGTGTGGAATTTCAAGCTCTTCATTGAAAAACTACTTATAATGTATGTAGCTTTCTTTTTGAGGATGTCATTTAATGATTTGGAAACATAGAGAAATCGGTTGTGGATCGAGGAGAGTTAGATGCAAGAGAAACAAAGGATTTCTTTGACTGACATGGAATTCTTTGGTCTCTAATTACTGCCTATATCCCTCAAGCCACTAGAAAGATTGAGAGCGGTCATCCTTCTTTTTTGAAGGTGATCTCCAATGGAGACATAAAGGGGTGGCCTAGATTGCCTTCATTCCCATTATGGGTAGATAGGATGATGTACACTTGGTCTATAGGAATTATTCCTCCTGAACTAATGTACTATCAAAAGTCAATTTTCCCCATGGAGGCTTAAATTTGGACATGGATGATGCTCCCTTGGAATGATGAAATCACAAGAGAAGAATTATTATCGTTGAAGATTGAACAATTAGAACAAGGAAATGTAAAGTTAAAAGAGGTAGTGCAAAAGATAAAGCAATCAAGGTTAAAGAATATAATTTATTTTGATAAAACTCATTGACTTAGGCCACATAAGATTGAGACTAATGAATCGGTACTCATGTACAATAGTACATTTCATACTCAATATGATGCAAGAAAGAAACTGAATAAAAAATGGTTTGGGTCATATGTGGTGATATCCGTGTTTAATAATGTTATGTATGAGCCTCGTGAAGTTGAAAATATTCCTTTGAGATCTTTAATTGCGGGAAAAAGAGTCACATTATTCAAGAAAAGAAATGATGAAGAGTATAAGATTGATAAAAAATTGCTTGAAGAAGAAAATGAAGATGATGTTGATGCTACTGAAGGAAACTAATAAAGTGAATGTATTCAATTTTATTTATTCATTTTTAGTTATTATTCTATATATTTTGAATTTCATGCATATCGTATCTTGCATTTCATGATTTTTTGAGTAAATAAAAGAAGATTTTACATGGGGATAAGAAATGATTAGAAATGCTAGTAGGAATGTGTCCACTCAAGATATTCAGATCAAATACCCTATAATTGTTATAAGGACCTACATAGGACATTTTTACTTGAATCTTTGATAGAAGGAAGGACTTGTTGTATATAGATAGGCCGTCTGACATTTTGAAAACACTTAGGAATGGAAATCATGACTACTTCTAGTGCATATATCTAGATCCTCAACTTCGATTAGGGGTTCAACCTTTCCCCTTTAACAAAAAAATTGCAAAGATACCAGCTTGTACCTGATTTTAGGAATTTTACATTTTCTTCCATCCCAAAGAAGCATAAGTAAGAACGAATAAAGAAAAAGGGTTATTGAAGAGTGAAAACTGAAAAAACAAAAAAATATGTTGGAGACCTCTTAATCTCCAAAGGTTTGATCTATACTGATCTAAGAACACCTCTATAACAGTTATGGACCAAACTTTACACAAATGTTATCTTTATTTATCAAAACGTTCACTATCACTTCTCTGAGTGAAGAAATTCTTTCTTCAGAAAGTTTGCTTCAAAAATTGACTTCATTACCTGCACATATCTTCATGTTTCTTCAAACTAATGATTCACATATCTCCACACTACCTTTGCGCAATCACATCAACCATTAGTCCTTCAAACGAACTATTATAACTTAAATTTGATCCTTAAGATCAAAGATATGTCAGAAACTGTCTTCCTGAACAAGTGACTTTGATATAGGTAACTTCTAAGGTTGATTTCTCGTAGCAAAGATCCCATTTTGTTGAATGCTTTTAGCCATAGCTTCCTTATCTTCTATCTTAGATTTTGAATGCTCATTTATCAAAAAATTTACACTACGCACTGAGATCTAAGCAAAACATTGACACCAAAAAGTGCGCGACTCTGAGAGATCTACCTGCAGACTCTACATACACATGTTCCTATTGATCATTCTCACAACATGAAAGGAATTAGACCATGAAACTTTGAACATACCTTCATTAGTTTCTAGATTAGATGTGTACAAAAGGATTTCTGATGCACATGATCAGACTGAGAGAAATCTACGAAATACTCATCGCTATTTCCTAAAGATGACTCTCTTCACATCCATCTCTATGACACTTGTCTTCTAATGACTCTCTCATGTATTTCTTTACATCATTGACTTACATACATATGGTCCTAGACTTATCTCATGTCTATTACATTACTCCTTATCATCCTAAGAATTATCTATACTTAAATTACAAGAATTTCCAACCGTAATGTACATATGTATACAAGCTTCACTTCAGAGATCTCTTCATTTTCTCAAATGACTTCTTGAACTTCAATCTAATCATAGACTGACTTCAAGCTTTTTGTAATCATAAATTTGTGATTATTTTGTTCCAACAGCTCCCCCTCAATCACTAATTGTGATTATTCCATTCTTCTTCACTCCTACCATCTCTTTGAATCTCTGTAGCTTAGGTCCATCCAAGCTTTTTGTTAACATATCTACAACTTGTTCTTTTGTTGGAGTATACAACACTTCAATCTCTTTATCAAGTACCTTTTCCCTCAAGAAATGATACTGAAACTCTATATGCTTAGTTCTGGCATGAAAACCCCGGTTAGCTGCCAAATACAATGAACTCATATTGTCTCCAAAAATAATTGGAGTACTCTGATCAATTTCAAAACTCTTCAACAAGGTTTTTAACCATATCACTTCTTTTGCATCCTCTACCATTCCTTTATACTCAGCTTCTGTAGATGACAAAGCAACTGTATGTTGCTTCTTTGAACACCAAGAAACTAGTTTATCTCCAATATAACAGAGATACCCACGAGTAGAGCTTCTATCATCTGTATCACCTGCCCAATCTGCATCACTAAACACTTTGATTCTTGTATGAGAAGTAAATCCATAATACAAATCTTCAGTTAGGGTTCCTTTGATATATCTGAGTACCCTTTGAGCTGCAATCCAATGAGTCTTCTTTGGACAATGCATAAATTGTGATAACACACCTACTGCATATGATAGATCTGGCCTTGTCAAGGTAGCATAGATTAAAGTACCTACCAAACTCTGATATTTCTTCATTTCATTAAACTTCACCTCCATACCTGCTCAACTTATGATTTACCTCCAATGGTGTAGTTGAAGACTTGCAATCCTCCATGTTGAACTTGACCAGAAGATTCTTCCAGTATCTCTCTTGTGTAACATATACTCCATGTTGACTATACACAATCTGCATTCCTAAGAAATAAGATACGTTTCCCAAATTACTTATCTTGAATTCCTTCTCTATTTGCTTCTTAAGCTCATTGATTCCTTGAGCATCTGTACCTGTGACAATGATATCATCAACATAAATACACATGTATATGTATCCATTTTCACTTGCCTTCACTAGCAAGCTACTATGTGCCTTTGATGCTTGAAATCCACATTCATTCAAGAACTTAACAAGCCTGTAATTCTACGCTCTTGGAGCCTACTTCAACCCATACAAAGATCTCTTGAGCTTACAAACATAATCTGATCCAATTGAACCCATGAAGCCTTCTGGTTGCTCCATGTACACTTCATTTGCAATATATGCTTTCAGGAATGCATTCTTCATATCTCATTGTGATAACTTCCATCCTTTACAAGCAGCAATAGCAAGCAATGATCTAATTATAGACATCTTAGCAACAGGACTAAACGTTTCATCATAATCTACCCCATAACTTTGGGCATAACCTTTGACCACAAGTCTAGCCTTGTATCTAGACACTTTACCATCTGCAAACCTTTTTGTTTTATATACCCACTTACATCCAATGACCTTCTGATTCTTTGGTCTTGGCACCAATTCCCATGTTTCATTTTCAAGTAGAGAATCATACTCTTCTTGCAATGCCTTCTCCCAATTTTGTTTACTTTTAGCTTCTTCATATGTGATTGGATCATCTTCTGTCTTCACAATGTAAGCATAATCTTTTGTTGTTAGGAAAGATGTATCATAGCTATACCTGATAGGCTCTTTTCTTTCTCTCAAGGATCTTCTGACCTCTGCACTTCTTGAAGTCTCAGCCACATTTGATTCTGGATCAAATCTTGGCCCATCTTCAACATTATCCTGCAATTTACTTTTATAATCATCATCATCAATATCTTCTTCATACACACTTACTTTTGTCTTGCCTTTCCTTTGTATTTCTTCAACACCTGCATAATCATTTGTTGACCCTGTATACCATGTGCTTTGCTCATCAAATGTAACATCTTTGGTAACAAGAAATGGCTTTGTGGATGGACTCCACAATCTGTAACCCATCTGTCTATCATCATACCCAATAAACACATACTTCTCTGCTTTGGGTTCTAGCTTATGTCTTAATTGTGAAGGAACATAAGCATATGCTAAACATCCAAGGACCTTACAATGATCAAGAGTAGATCTCTTACCCCACCATGCTTCATAAGGTGTTCTTCCATTCAAAGCTTTACAAGGTAACCTATTCACAAGGTATGTTGCAATGTTGATAGCTTCTGCCCATAGGTAGTTTGGACAATTCTTTTCCTTCATCATTGCTCTTGCAAACTCTACAAGAGTTCTGTTTCTTCTTTCTGCAACTCCATTTTGTTGAGGAGAGTACCAGCAAGTTAATTCTCTTTTTATACTTGCATTCCACAAATAATCATCAAAATCTTTAGAGAAATACTCTCCCCCTCCATCTGATCTCAACCTCTTGAGCTTTTGTCCTGTAATCCTTTCTGCATAAGCATGATAATGCTTGAATGTCTTGAACACTTTTGATCTGTCCTTGATTACATATAAAGTAATCCATTTGGTTGCATCATCAACAAACAACACATAATATTTGGACCCATTTATGCTATAGTCCCTTGAAGGACCCCACACATCTGTATGAATCAATTCAAGCATATTTGAATACTTATATCCTGATTTATTGTATGAACTTTTGTGTGCTTTACCTAATTGACAAGCTTCACACTTGTACACCATGTGTTGCCCTTCAATATTTGGAAAACCAAGCACCACATCATTCCTGTACATTTCCTTTATAGCTCTCTCATTGAAATGACCTAGCCTTTTATGCCATAGGTCTAATTCAGAAATCTTTTGACTTCCATAAGTAAATAAAGCATGTCCCACATTACCTTGGACTTTGAGAGTAAACGACCTTCCTTCCTTTTTACCTGCAATGATGTTTCTATATCCCTTATCTGGATCTTGCACATAAACACCATCATTTGTGAATCTGACTTCAAATCCCTTCTCCACAATTTGCCCTACACTTATCAAGTTTTTAGGAATAGTAGGGACATAAAGTACCTTGCTCAAGAGTGTACTTCCACTCTTTGTCTTCACTGATCCAATGCTTTCCACCTTATCCTTGGTATTGTCACCTGTTTGAATTGTATGTCCATTCACCTTTGCTTCCATATCAGTCATCAATAATATATTGCCACTCAGATGATTGCTACATCTTGAGTCAATATAGAACACCCTTTGGTCTTCTCCTACTGCTTCATGAGTTGCATTGAAGATGTGAGTCATGTCATCCTTCTGATCTGATGCATAATTATAATAATAATTGTTGTAGGACTAAGATTGAAAACTTCTTCCACCTCCTCTAGCATATGATGTCCTACCACCTCTTCCTCTGAAGTTGCCTCTTTGGTTTCTGCCTCCTCTACCTCTTTGATTGAAGCTCTGGTTATTACCTCCACCATTTTGATTATTATACCAACAATCATTTGCCAAATGATTGGTTCTGCCACAAATCCAACAAGCTTTAGTATTATCTTTGTTCTTACCTCCTCTTCCTTTACCTCTGTAATTCATCTTTCCTTTTGTAAAGTTAGCTTGACTTGAAATTCCTTCATCATCAATTGACTGCTTCCCTTTGCCATTCTTTTTCTTGTCCTTGGAGTACATAGCTTGACTTGCACTTCTATCATTGTCTCCTTTAATGTCCTGCTCAAAAGTTAGCATGTGTCGTAGCAATTGATTAAGATCAGGAGTAAAGTGATCAAGTGACAATTCTATGGAGAATATGAAAGGCTTCCACTTCTCATCTCCTCTCAAACCTGTAAGTATTTGCCTTACCAACTTATCCTCTTCAATGTCTTCGTCTACTGCTCCCAAGCTATCTGCAATATCCTTCATCCTTGCCACATAATAAAAAATTGATTGTGAACTCTTCTTCTTGAAAGTTGTGAATTCTGCCCATAATGAGGACTTCCTTAACTTGGTTGTGTTTTGGAAATACTCTTCCAAAGCATTCCACACATCTGTTGCACTTTCTGATCCTCTGATGTGAGGTAGAAGATATTCATTTATAGCCATTTAAATGATGCTCCTAACTTGAGCATCCTTTCTCGTCCAATTCTTCAAACCTGCAAGTTCCTCCCTAGTTGGAACACTAGGATCTTTAAACTCAGGCTTTTCTCCTTCTCCTGTAATGAATGCCATCAAATCTTTGCTCATGAGGTGTGCCTCCATCCTCATGGACCAAGCTGGATAGTTCTCCCTATCTAACTTATCAATCTACAAGCTTTCTCCCATCTTTGATCTTCTATGTCTGCAATTACTAAGATTTATGATGATATAGTGTACCTTTTGTATAAAGCTTCAATCCTTCTTGATCCTTTGAACTCGTGCTTGGTTCTCCTTCAGTCTTTCTTTCAAACTTTGATCTTGTGCTCCTTAAATTTGAAAAAACTTCAATGTCTGCAATAGTCGGGACTTCCAATGCTCTTTACTTCACTTGTATTGCACCTGGAGCTCTGATACCACTGTTGGAGACCTCTTAATCTCCAAAGGTTTGATCTATACTGATCTAAGAACACATCTATAACAGTTATGAACCAAGCTTTACACAAATGTTATCTTTATTTATCAAAATTCACTATCACTTCTCTGAGTGAAGAAATTCTTTCTTCAGAAAGTCTGCTTCAGAAATTGACTTCATTACCTCCACATATCTTCAGATTTCTTCAAACTAATGATGCACATATCTCCATACTACCTTTGCGCACTCATATCAACCATTAGTCCTTCAAACGAATCATTAAAACTTTAATTTGATCCTTAAGATCAAAGATATGTCAGAATTTGTCTTCCTGAACAAGCGACTTTGACATAGGTAACTTCTAAGGTTGATTTCTCACAACACAGATCCATTTTGCTAAATGCTTCTAGCCATAGCTTCCTTATCTTCTAGCTTAGATTTTAAATGCTCACTTATCAAAAACTTTACACTGTGCACTGAGATCTAAGCAAAACATTGACACAAAAAAGTGCGCGACTCTGAGAGATCTACCTGCAGACTTTACATACACATGTTCCTATTGATCATTCTCACAACATGAAAGGAATTAGACCATGAAACTTTGATCATAGCTTCATTAGTTTATAGATTAGATGTATACAAAAGGATTTCTGATCCACATGATCAGATTGAGAGAAATCTGCGATATACTCGTCGCTATTTCCTCAAGATGACTCTCTTCACATCCATCTCTATGACACTTTTCTTCTAATGACTCTCTCATGTATTTCTTTACATCATTGACTTGAATACATATGGTTCTAGACTTATCCCATGTCTATTACGGTACTCCTTATCATCCTAAGGATTATCTATACTCAAATTACAAGAATTTCCAACTGTAATGTACATATGTATACAAGCTTCACTTCTGAGATCTCTTCATTTTCTCAAAATGTTTTGTTCCAACAAAATAAACAATAAGAAGAAGCAAAAACTTGTATTCATGACTTAAGTGTGGTCTTGAAACCACTTCTTGATATATTTTATGGAATAATGGAATGTTGAATGGATTTCAATGTCTTGAGGTTTTTAATGTGATTGTGTTTTGATCTAGTAGGTGAATAATCATGAAGGTGTGAATGTGCATGGATTTATTAAGATATTTAAAAGATAGTATTTTACATATTTTTTGTAAAAATAGTAGATCTCTTAGAAAGCAACATTTTTTGTAAAAATAATAAACTGCTTAGAAAGTGATGATTTCTAAATAAAGCAGATTTTTGTGAAGGCACACTTCTCAAAGTGCTACCCTCATGTATCTTCTATTCAAGACGTAATGAAAAAATACCTATAAATACACATACTCTGATAGACTCATGCATTAGCATATGTGGGGGAAGATTGTAGCCAGTCTTGTGCTTAGTCTCTTGTTTATCTTTATTTTGTGTATGCTTTTGTGAGATTTCATTTCTATACTATCTTTGCGTATGTGCAACTACAAGATTCGATCAACACTTCTAGGAGCTATTATGCAGGCTACAAGAGGTAGAGCTATGCATTAGTGAAGCTAGTAGTTTTTTTGTGATAAGTGTATAGGATTAAAGAATAAGAACATTTATATAAGAACCCCTTTATTTGTAACCATGTTTAATTAAGAACTTAAAGAACCTTTACCACTTTGAAACCCTAATTAATTGGTCGTTGTTGGTAATACATCCAATAGTGGCCAGAGGCATCGACACAGAGGAAGCATGTAAGATGAGAATGTAGTGAGTGGGGGGGCAAGAAACTTCATTTTCTTCAAGAAATATACTTTATGATATTCTTTTTATTTAGCAGCTCCATTTTGTGCAAGCCAAGGAGTCCTCCAGCCTGAGGAGTCTAGGTAGAAGGAGCATACCAATTTTGGTTATTTTTAGACCTAAGTTGGACCTTCAAATGACCCCGAGAACCTATTTTATAACTGTGTTGGACACTAGGTATGAAACTGATCAAAACTAGTCTAGAATCTATCAAAAGAGCTGGGGAGCTCATTTTCGAGGTTAGGTAGTGTGAGCTTATAGCTATTATTGAGCTTGTTAGAGTGTTCTTGAGTAATAGAGCTTGTTCATGAACTTCCATTGCTTCTCTCTTGTCTCTACCGTGTGTGTGTGTATGTGTGTGTACATTCTCATGCTTCTCACCTTCACCTTCACTAACTTTATGCATTCACAATCTTGATATCACTCCTATCTCTTCTGGAGATTGAAAATTAAGGAGGTGGAACTTCATAGCGTGCAACTTATCTTAGCCTAGAACAATACCGAATTGGCATTATGGTCGGGGATCAAGTTTTAGGATGAATGCTTGATGGTAAAAGTATAGTCAGATTTGGTGTTGGAAGGTAAATACTTTTCAGTTTTTTGTTGTTCTTTTTTCATTGTTTTTAGTGTTTTTCACCACCCCTAAACTCCCCTTTCATCCCCACATCATCTTTGCACATCCCACAAAAATCAAGTAATTCACCATACTCACCTATTCACTCCATTTTTCTCATTTGCACATGTGAGAGAGCCTTTGAGCAAGTTCATGCTTGTGGGTTTTTGAGTTTTCTTGCTAGAAAAACACTCCAATACAATATGGAAGCTCTGAAAAGGTAAGAAATTTCAGTTTTTATTAGTTCTACTATAGGTGTCGAACCATCATGATGGTTTGGCAACTTTGCCTTTTTGGGAATATGTCATGGACATAGTGAAGAGCACCCATGTGCATAAAGGAAGGAAGAGACGCATTTGAAAAATTAGCATTCTGGTGGACCATCACGATTGGATCACCCCATTACAATGGGGTGTCACCATTGTGACTCGCTCATGCCATCGCGACGGCTTGATTGAACCATCACAACACTCTCACGCCATCGTGATGGTTCAGGTGGACCATCGTGATGGTCTAGGACCATCACGATGTTCCAGTTATACAATCACGGTGCCTCAAAACATTATTTCCATCGTGATGCCCCAAGACCCACGTGTCTCTGGACCATTGTGACAGTTCACTTGACCCTTGACCATCGCGATGATTGACCACACCATTGCGATGACTTGTTAGATTTTGACCATCACAATGATGTGCATATTGTGGACCATCACGATTAGCTCACACCATCGTGACACTTTGATAAGTTCAAACCATCAGAACGGCTAAATTTCAGACCATTGCAATGATGCACACATAGCAACCATCATGATGAATGGTTTCCTACAGACCATCGTGACGGTCTGAGACCATCACGATCCTTACACACCATCACAATGGTTTGGCTAGAACACAAAAATTAGGGTTGAACTTTTTGGCAATTTCAAGGAAAATTTGAGTGATTTTGAGTTATTGCCATATTTTTTAAGGTTCCTTAGCTTATAATTGAAGAAATCCTCATTACTTGTTTCAATCCTCGAGAGCTTGAACATTCATAACTTTCTCATATGAAGTGAACTTTTTGAGCTCTAGAGCTTGTTAGAAAGTTTATTTCAAATCATTGATATTTAGATAGTATAAATTGAATTTGACAGTTATGTGGGATTAGGAAACCAAGGAAGCACCAGAGGATTTCACAAGGAGAAAAAGGACCATTAAAGGTGTATACATCAAAGTGCCTATTCATTAAAGTTGAAGATTGGTCTAAACTTTGGATTTTCATAGGTCTATTGAAATTCATCCTAGGGCATCCAAAGTGAGGCAAGAGGCAGAGCTAAGCAAGGCTTGGGAAGCATATTGTCTTGGGCACTAGAGCATTCAGTGAAGCTGACTTGAGGTTGGAAGAACTCTCAACCCCCTCAATCAATTGTTAGCTTAGGCTAAGTGCGCGTAGCATTGTTGATTGAATTAGGACAATGTTAGGAACACATTTTTTCAATTCCAACTGTAAGAAAAAGAGTGTGATATGGAAACCCTAAAGGAAAAAATTAATTTCTACAATATGATAACATAAATAGACAACAAAAAAATGATTCCTGATGCATACATTGAGACAAGACAAGAGTTTAAAAGAGATTAAAACAAAAGAAGTGACTAAAAACAAAAGTAGAAGTGACTAGAACGCGTGTTGAGCGGTGGATGCAAAAAAATTCATGAACCTTAGATGAGGAAAGCACATAGGTAAGTCAGATCAATGAAGCCTTAGGTCATTAGAAGCAAGTGTCAAGACTACAACACACTCTTTGGCTCAAGGACTGCATAGCTATCCATAGGAATTGAGCTCAAAGACAAGTGAGTCTGAAATGGCTTATAACATGGAGAGATCAGAAGGACGATTAAGTGTATCTTATTTAGGAAGACCGTAAGGGCCCTAATAGACCCAATTAGAATACCTCTGAACCAACCACTTAGGCGCTCACATCTACGAGGATGGTTTGAGAAGTTCGGTTGTTCAATTGCACAACCTTTTCCAACCGATTGAATTGGAACATCTGGTGGTTAAATTCAAGAGCGTGCCTACTTGGACAAGGAAAGAACAATGTATGTCATAGCTAATCAACCTAACCATACTAATGAGTTCGATGTAGTCATACCTGAGATGAAAACAAGAACCCAAGGACAAGAAACATTAGGAGACGAACCTAGGACACCTCGAGGGAAATCGGTATTGATAAGAATGTTCAATCTAGAATGGATCTAATGAAGTGTTTTGGACGTATAGAATTGAACAACCAAGTAAAGTAGGTTCAATCACAACTTCGAATTAAAGGATTTGATACACCCAGAAAGGTAGTATACTTGGATAACACATGAGAACGAGTGTTTGTAATATCAGATCATGCAAGATATGCTTATACATGGAAAGGCAAGTTGGTATTTCCCCTATTATGCCAGCACATGCCAATGTGAGGATGGATTTGTACTTGATGAAGATGAAGTGGTGATGCAAAAACTTTGCACTACACCAGCCAAATGAGCTCTAGATATGTGTAGTGATCCCTTCTAGCTTGGCAAAGGATGTACTAGACACCCTATGTGCCTTGAAAGAACACTCTCAAAAACGTGAATCAAAACAGATAGGTAAGAGTTGATCGAAGAGTAAAAAGCTTGCTATTTTTGTTCCTACACATGTTCAATGTTTTGAACTGTTGTCTAAGCACAACAAAAATTTGCTTAAATCTTTGGGAACTCTAATTAACTTAGTAAGCTAACAATCATGAGTGATTTCATAAAAAATGATGGACTACATGCTGAGAAAGGAGTTTAGCAAGTCACAGCTCCATCCTGACATTTACAAGCTACAATAGTCATCAAACTAGTGAGCAAAGATATGCTAATATCTGATGATCGCCATATTAGGAAAACAGACATAATTTATATTTCTACATTTATAGATTAAGTGAGATTTGTTAAAAATAGAAGGATTTGTAGTTCATTTGGATAACGAAAGTAGTTGTATATGTGTAGGAGCATATATGTTGCATGATGTGTGTCTGTGAAAACCTAGATCTTTCTTGTCCATGCAGCTAGATCCTTAGCTCGGATTAAGGGGTTAAGCCTTTCCCTTTTAAAACAAAAAAGTAGCAAAAAAAAGAAAAAAGGAAAAGAAAAAAAAGAATATTGATATGGAAGTTATACCTTCTTTCACCCCAAAAAGGTATTTACACTTGTTGACATGAAGTTTATATCATATTTATATGAAGAAAACTAGTTGTGAAAAAGCACATCTAGTGACTAAAATTGGGCATACAAGGTGGCTGTCTGTACAAGTACATTTAGTAGATTTCTTCGGCATGCTTGATTGCTCATATGTGAATATATATATATATGACGAAACCTGCATTTGAATGAATGAAAATGAATTCTGTTTTATACTAATCTTTACATAATTTATAAATAGATGAAATGTAAATTAATGTTTGTTGACTTAATAGGTTAATAGTTTACCTTTATACTTTAATATGTTTTCATTGCCAGATGTAATTTAAATAAACTTCATGTGCATGTTGAAAAGATTTAAAATTTGATAAGATTAAATATATGTAAAAAAAGAATTGATGCTGTTATATGATTTAATTTCAGGATAATCATTGAAAATGCTGCTTCCCTTAATCTGCAAGTTGGCCCATCGGGACGATGCGCAGGTTTGGTGGCGGTGGATGTCGGGAAGATTTGCATCTTCGAGTTGACGACCAGAGAAAATAAAAACAACTTTATTGGTGAAATCTAAACCTCTTTTATATCACTATTGATCACTTGTTTTGCTGAAATTAACTATGTTTGAAGTGTTTACAGGTACAAGTAATGATGAAGAACATATGTTCATATTAGGGTTTACCCTAATTTCACATTTAATGAGTTGGTTTTATTCATACATTCAAGAATCATGGGTATTCAACCCTAGGGTTTCATAAGTTCATATGATTTTATGACAATAGGGTTTATCCGAAGGGTCTCAAAAGATTCTAATGGGTTCATGCTAGAGTTTATTTAAGTGTTAATGGGCTAATGATAGGGTTCAGAAGAATTTTAAAGGGTTTCAATGGGTTTCTGGTGGGTTTTAAGTAGGTTTTCTAGGGTTTTACTATATTTAAAGGGTTAGAATAGATGTTATTTTAAAAACATTAATATATAAATTACATATTTATGTATTAAAAATTAAACTATGCTATTAATAATTACTTTAATTATATGTATGCATTTAAATACTAAGGTTCTAATTAATTAAATTCTTAACCTAAGCTTAATTTAAATGAATTATTTAATTAAGAAATTTAGGATAATTAAATTAAAATGAAAATGAAGTGGATAATTAATGATTGGTATATGTGAATAGTGTTTAAAGAATGGTGTGAATTAAGTGTGTAATTAAAGTGGATAAAGTGAGTAGTTAAAAGTGTGGTAATTATGTGTGCAAGATAAAAGAGTGGTAGAAATAAATTATGCATTTAAAGTACAAAAAGTATGTGGGAAAAAGAATGGACTAAGTGAGTTATGTGAGAAAAGTCAATTCAAAGTGTGGTGGATAAATGTGGATTAAAGAATGGATGAGAAAATAAAGCAAATCCAAAAGAGTGGTAAGCTCATGATTTGTGTGTGTATATAAATGTGTATGCTTCTTGAGTTTTCCCTAATGTTTTTTTTTCAGGTAGATTCCTCTTCCTCTTTTTGCTTCATTTCCTTCATCTCCATTTTCTGTGTATTACTATGAGAGAAATTGACCGCTTCTATTCGTAGAGAGAGGAAGAAACTATCGGCCGCTGTTGCACACTGTTGATTGTGATAGCAGTTATGATACATACCTTGTGTATAGTTTCTTGACCTTAATATTTATATATATACTATATCTTATACCTCTGGCTGTTGAGGACGACCAGAGCAGTTTCTGCGTGACTGTAAGACTGGTAGAGAGAGGTCTGATTGCGCAGTGAGAGGAAGAAGTGATGTCAGTAGGGAGATTAGAGAGAGAACGCTGCTGACGCTGACTTGGTGAATGCTCAGAACGCGTTATAGAGAGAGAAGGACACTTTTCCAAAGCATGAAAAACAAGGCAAGAGAGAGTTTATGCTTTTCCTCTTCTAGCGACAAGCTCTGACTACGTGTATAACAGAAGTGAGAGAGTGGCGGCGCCTCATTAGAACAAGAGAGAAGCATTGTTGTTTATTGGCCATAGATGGAGCTCCTCTGTCGGCCAAAAGCTAAAAGATAGGGGACTGACGGCGTCTGTAGCACGTGTATGATAGAGAGAGTTGAGGGAGACTGGAGTCAATTTAATCAAAACCCGGTATTTTTGATCCGGTTTTTTTCCCCTTCTGGCAGCGCTGTAGGTGCGCAGCGCACAGGCAGAGAGCAACGTGGCAGAGAGAGTGTCGGCGCCTGATTAAAAGGAGAGAGAGAGAGAGAGAGAGAGAGAGAGAGAGAGAGAGAGAGAGAGAGAGAGAGAGAGAGAGAGAGAGAGAGAGAGAGAGAGAGAGAGAGAGAACGGCAGAGAGAGATAGAGAGAGAGAGAGAGAGTTAGAGAGAAGAGATATAGGGAGAGTGATTGGGTTTATATGATGTTAATTTAATTTTATTTATTTGTTTGTTTGTTAGATTAATGAATAATTAAAAGTAATTATCTATATTTGGTTTGTATTTTATTTAGTTTATTATTAGGTGATTAGCTTATGCATGAAGATATATACATCTATTCATGTGAGTATACATATAAATATTGAATTATGTTAGAGTATAGTAATAATGAATGTTCATGAAAATGAATATACATGAGTACATATGCATAATAGTGTATGATTATGGGTATATTTGAGTATGTGTTAGCATATACTAGCATGAGTGTGTGCATGGATAGTAAGCATGTATGTGCATATGTGAGTAAGTGAATGAATGAACATGATGTGAATATATGCATTCTAGCATGTGAGTGTTTTAATTAATATATGCATGTGTATAAATGCATCTAAGTGTTAGTATGAATGTGCATTTACCTAATGCTAGCATGTGCATGAATGTATGTTAGCATGAATGAGCATGTGTATGCTTTAATGTATGTGAAGTATGTCTTTTATGTTTCTTATTGATTTCATGTAATATTACTAATATCCTAATGTTTTTTTTTTCAGAAACATTGAAGATTAAAGAGCAATTGAGTGAAGTGAAGTGAAGTAAAGAGAAGTGACAGATTTAGGAATTGGCCAAGTTACACGGCTTGCCTGATACAAAGTGGAAATCCTATCTTGGATGACTTGCCATAGGTACAGTGAAAGCTATTATGGATCTACATGACAATAAGGAATGGGATGAGTTTAGAAAAGAGCTACCTAAGGAATTCTACTTAGAAGACTACAGTCAACACAGTAGAGAGGGATTTATGAAATGGATTAGTTCACCTAAGCCTCACGTTTCTTTAACTCAACTCCATAGCGAATTTATGAAACGGTTCTCTCAGTTACCTGAACAGAATAGGGTTGCCCTTACCCCAGATATAGTTTTGTATTTTCTTAAAATCCTGACTCCAGACATAAGGGTAGAAGTTGAGCGTAGACTTGAAGAGCCGGGAAAGAAATATGGGCTTACAGATGACTGGAGTGTAGTGAAAACCGTAGTTGAGGCGGTTGCTCACATGAACCAACGTAAAACACTCCTTTATGATTCAATGTCTCAACCATCTTCCAGTTTTCCTCCTATTCAGGCAACTAGGGATACTCATATAGATTCAAAAGTTGAGCCTACAACATCCACATCTAGAGTACCAACCAAGTTACAATTTGAGATTTTGTTTAACAAGTTGGACAATATGATGCATATGCATGAGAATATGTCTAAAGAGGTAGCGGCTTTGCAAAATGTGGTGTATGCTTTAAACTTACAAGATAAACCTGCAATGCAAGCTCATCCGACTATCTATCCTCAACCAGTAAGTGCTCCTAATCCACCATTAGTAGCTCCGAATCATCCATTAGTACCTACTAATCCACCTTTTATACCTCCTGATCCTCCAATTGTACCTCAACCAATTCCTCAACCAATTCCTCAAGCATTTAACCAAAAGAATTTCAATGAAAGGAGAAATGCCAATGTGAGGAGATGTATCTGGTGCGATGCCACATATCATCTGACTTATACATGTGAAGCATTGAAAGATGCGAAAGAGAAAAGACTTGTAATTGATATTGACAAGCGATTGTGTGACTATAGAACACATTTACCCTTAGCTGCGAATTGGGGAAAAGGAGGGATGCAGAAGCTGTATGAAAACCTTTCTGAGTCCAAGAAAACTGCTTCTGTTGTTAAATTAGAATATGTAGATAGCGACTCTGATTCTGAGCAAACAAGAGAAACGAGGAACTACTCAATTGAAACTGTAATAAAGGCGAGAGATGACATTATGCAGAAAACTGCGTGGAACTCTCCTGTCGATCAATTCTCGATATATTCGCATATTGCAAATGTTGAAGAGAAAAGACATTAGGGGAAAAAATGAACCCTGCATGGGCCTTGTAAGGATTCCTAATTTTAAGGGGTTAAGCCTAATCTTGTTCTTGCTTGAGGGAACAAAGTGCATTTAATAGAGCACTTTTTAGTAGGCAAGACTAGGCTTTTTTTTAGGCCCAAGTAGGGTCATCTCTCTCTTCTATAAAAGAAAGAGAGAGAGATTCCACTTTACACATCATCAAATCCGTCCATCTTTGTGAATAAAAAAATGGCTTTTTTTTTTTTAAGTCACACAGTTAGTTATTGCTTACTAAAAAGGGCCCATTTCTTAATATACATGTCAGAAGTTACTTTTTTTTAATGGATTTTTTAATAAAATCACTCAAAATAGTTCTTTTTTCAAACTGCTCCAAAAGTACAGTGCCACATCATCAAACTCGTAAGTTTTCCTACCTCAAAAAATGAGTTTTTCAATTTTTTATCATTTTCACTCACATAGAATGGAAAACCTCACCTTGACCCATACACATATGAAAAAAGTAATTTTCTCTATGTACAGATACTTCTTAGTCCATTATACATAATATTTTGATTCTCTTCTGTCTTTCTGTCTCTTACCTCTTGAATTCTAGCAGCCATGGGGTACTCGAACAATTTCCTCCAAGGAGAAGATGTAACAATAATAGAATCACTCACAAAGAATTTTTTCTCCCATGAGATGATAATATTCATGTCCAAGTAGGTGGTTCATTCTTTCTTTGTGATCAAAGATGTACTATTCATTTTACTTTCCAGTATTCATCTACTATTTTTCAGGAGGAAAAGCACACAATACCATCATTGGAAGCTCTTTCATGTGGAGTGGGAGGACACAGACACCATATTCTTCTAATGAGGTATATATTTTTCTTGATTCTCGTATTTGCAAAAGAATTAAACCAATATTTCCTTTACATAGGTAATTCATCTAAGAAATAAGTGCTTCATCAACACCAAAGAAGCACTTTAAATTGTTAATAGTTTCTCTTACTTCTCCTTCTTTTCAAAATAATGACACCAATATTACACAGTATGGATAGGAAAATGTGTGTGGAAGCATTTCTCCATGATTATAGAAGTTATTCATTAAGAACATGAATTATAAAGAGGACATGATTGATATTGCCACATAGTACTTACACATAAAAGAAAACATGCCTAGGTATGTTTAGCATGCAACCATGACTAAGGAGTCAATGAAGAAATCATATCCTTAGTTTATGAAGAACTCATATACATATGCTTCTGTTTGTACAAAACAATAAATAAATAAATTTTTAATCTATAGAGGCTTCAAAAATCAATGTTCTTCTTCTAGAATAAAATCTACCTCTACTAATTTTCTTTTCATATCCCTTTTGAATTTGATTTTATATATGTTTATCTTTTTTTCTACATGTTGTGGTGATAGGCTCAAATTCATATTAAAGATACTAATCATAAGTGACTTGGAATAGTGAAAGGTAAGGTACATTCTACATTCAGATGTTGTTTGTTTCTTTAAATTGTGCTCATTTTATTCATTGAAATATTACATGTTGTATTGTCATATGGAGAATTTTGATGTATTGATTTTTATCAGTCAAGATTCTAGTACAGTAGTGATGGAAAAGTCCCACTATAGATCTAATAGTAATCTCTTAAAAAGCACATGTCATATTAGTGGTTCTATGCATGTTGACTAGTTGGAATAATACTCACTTGCTTTTCTTCAAACAACTTTTGCAAGAGTTTGACTATTAGAAATGTTTTCATGAAACTACAACACAACATTGCAAGTGAAAATTGGAGGTTATCAGCAAGTCCTTTGCATCATGATCAATGTCATGCACAAAAAGTGTTTTAGGGTTCAACTTGCAACTCAAGTTACATAAGAGGCATCATTGATTATTTTATACTAACAAGTTTTTGTGGTATATCCTATCCATGCTCAAGGTACATAATGACCACCTTGGATGAAGCTCCATCATAGAGGATGAAGTGGTCTACATGCAACAGAGGTCACCATACAATCATAGAGTGGCTCAATATGACAGAGTGAAGTCCATTAAGAATATCAAAATAGTTCATACTCTCATCCATAGAATCATTCTTGTGAGCATGATGAAGATCAACTGCCACAGATGTGACCATTCATAAAAAGGTTCTAAGGACATGCACAAAGGGGAATAATAGATCCACTAATCATTGGTGATGAACCATTTGAACTCAATCTACCTCCAAATGGAACATGGCTGATGAAACATGCATGAAGTAACCATTCCAAGTCATCCAAAAAGGAGAGCTTCAAGGAATCATCATGAAACATATGCATATTCCAACATCATATCAAGTAGAGGCTATAAAGTCACTACTATAAGGTCAAAGAACACTACCCACATATGCAAAAAGAAACATATGCCATAAATTGTGTCACAATGTCAATCAAAGCATAGATGTAAAATGAATAAGAACTACCAACCACATCATAGATCATATGTAGCACAACTTAAAGTTTCTCATAATGCAAAAGCAACAAAAAAGTGATCAAACGTTATCGATCCTTAGTGATTCAAAGTTAATTCACTAGACTTTGGATATAATCAATAGCACTTGAAGGCATCCAAGAGGAAGGAAATGCATTCCTTACTTCTATTTTGAAAGATATTGACTTGTGTGTAGCTCATGTGAAGATGATGACCATACAACCAAAGAAACTAGATGGAACCATACATGATTATGTAATCATTCTTGTTGAAGAGATACATTTTGTAAAATCACATTTCCATTATGAAAATCTACTTTTCATTATCTTTCTTACACATGCTCAAGTCCACATTGATCTATATCATATGTTCATAATTGTATCCACTTGCGTAAAGATGGTATGTGTGCAAAACAAATCCCTTAGAATCAAAAGTAGTATTTGCATTGTTCAACTAGGTTGTGCATATAATAAGGTCCATGAACGTAAAATTTGAAAGAAAGGAGTTGTATTGCCACTAACCACATCATATTCAAATGCCCTAGGAAGAAGATACAAGCTGGGTTTAAGACTTCCACGATCACCATTCCACATCAAAAGATCACCATCTGAGTCAAAAAAGGAGTACTATCCATCATGATAATCATGCCCTTGATTCTTTAGCTAGATATACTACAAACCCTTTCTACTACCATCATGGATATCCATCATCATCGTGTTCCAATACAACATATAAAGAACTCTAAAAAGACCAATAACTATGCAGATTCAATTTCCAAAAAATCTCACAGTTACATAGCTACTTCCCGTGGAACTTATCGCTTTGAGAGGGAGGTGATGTCATAAACACAAAGGAAACCATTATAAAACCATAAATTCTATGAAAATGTTTATATCTCATCAATGGTTTAGATTTTGGAGAAATGGATGCTACCATCATGTTCGGAACACGCAAAAACCCTTAGATTGACTGTTTATTTGTCTAATTCTGACATGTAGAGACTTGGTAACCTCAAAAAGCACCAGAAAAGGGGCAGCCATTCATGAGATATAAACCCTTTTTTGGTGCTTTGAGGTCATGCAAGGTCATCAAATGGTGGAAATAAGTATTACTTCTTGCAAATTTTAGGGAAATTATGCAACCCAAGAACTAGATAGGAGCATATATGACTATGTGATCATTCTTGTTGAAGATATCTTTTGTAATGTGAAATTATCTCATTGGTAATATACTTTTTCATAACCTTTCTTACACATGCTCAACTCCACATTGATCTATATCATATGTTCACAATCATATGCACTCAAGTCAACATGCTATGTGTGCTGAGCAAATCATTTATGGTTATAAAAGCATTTTTCCATTGGTAAATTGAGTTGAGCACATAATGAGTTTCATGGACCTTCAATTTGTAATAATAAAGTTTCATATCCACTAGAAATAAACTTGCATGGCCTCAAAAGCACAAAAAAAGTTCATCCATAGAAACACACAATAGGCCTCTACGAAACATTTGCGAAGACATATCCCATGTTTCTATGGCTTCTCTTTTTTGATACTTTTGAGGCCATGCAAGGTTATTTTTAGTGGATATGAAACTTTATTATTTAGATTTTTAGAGTCGTGGAACTTATTTCTAATAAGTCACTTACTCTGTAGTGATCCATGCATATACAACTTCTACAATGGGAGCCAGTATAAACAAACATAGTCACATGAGATAAAATAGTTTGCAAAATATAATTTAGGATAATATCCTCATGTCTAGGATTCTTGTTGTGCCTCTATACCCCACATAAGGAAAAAATCCCCCTTTGAACTCCTCCCATTAAGGTTCTATGGGGAAATTCCATGGCACCAGAGGGCCTTTATTTTCAGCTTGAATGGCATTCAAATTGGCAAAACTTTTATGCCCCACTTACCTCATGGCATCAATCACAAAGACCATTTATTACCATAAATTTTCACATATAAAACTCATCTAGCTTAGAAGTTAAGGTTCCATGGATGTTTGTACTCTCAAAGTGGTTTCTCCTCATAATGGGGGCCTTATAACTTAGAGCACCATGGATTATTTGTGGTACTTGACGAGTAAGTATTGAGTATATCTAACATGAATGGCCTTTTTTAGTTATATCCTTTGTAATTTCAAACTTCATAAATGATCATCTATTGAGAAAATTAACCAATAAAATGTCAATTATTGTGAACTTGAACATACTCTATATAAAAGCAAAAATTGAATAATCACCAAGAGAAATTATAAATGCACAGTTGTAGACTACAAAAATGTGAGAGTAGACATGTTTTCATTACAAATATCAAATCTTACAAAATTTACAAATTATTGGTATCAATGATTTTACAACTTGAAGTGCTTGCAAATGCAAGAACGCATCATAAAATTTGCGATGCTCATCCATGATGTAAAGTATTTCTAGACAAATTCTAGATCAAGAGGATTTTTAGATATCTTAGTAGGAGAGAAGGGATCAGAGAAGAAGGTATATACAATATCTAACATGAATCGATTGTCCTACTTTTTACAAGGTTCTTGAAAGTGCAAAAACCATGAGATACAATGACTAGGGCCCAAGAAGTGACATTATCAGGTTGCAAAAGAACTATGACAATGAGATTTCTGTTCCATCTTTGCTCCAATCTATAGGGACTTTCATTTTGTATTCCATTCTTCTGCCACCTGTAATCAATTTGCAAGAAATTGAAGTCATTAAAGTAAAATAAACAATAATGAAAAGATTACTTTAACAAAAGCACGAAACATTTCTCACCTTATGTCCTTGAATTTTGAATTTGGATTGAGTTAGTCCTTCAAACCCCATAATCATCAAGTGTTCTCTCAGATTAGCCAAGGTCCAATGATTATTCACTAAAATAGTTTCTGTTTCATTATTGGGCAATCTAAGCTTTATTTCAAATGAATGTAAAGATCCCTCTGAACTTTGAAATGGTATCCATTTGCCAAGTTTTCACATCCAACGATCATAGTAGAATTTGATGTATAATGAAGTACGTTGTTTCAAATATCAAAATCCTATAGCTGTTCCACCTATTTTACAAAGATATTTATCACCTTTTGCAATTCATTCTATCAAACCCCAATCTTCATCAAAAAGACTTTCGACTTGCTCATATGTGATATCTTTACACATGAACATGGTGGAAGTCTCTTGGAATGAGAATCCTTGGAATAAATATACAAAACAATGAATGAGAAAAGACCAGTGCAAACCTACAAACCTAGACACTTTTTTGAATTTCAAAGAGTTATGTATATCCATTACCATCTTCTGCTTCAAAGATGATAGAGACCATATATCAGGTTTTGGCCACTCCAAGCTAAGAAGACAATGTACTTCAATTATCTCTAACCTTCCAAAACCATTCATTGTAGAGGTTACAACATATCTATGTGTGTAAAAGAAAACTCTATCATGGTAAAGTTGAGCAGGAGATATTTCTGGAAAGACTAGTGCACCAACATCTGCATGCAATGCCTGGAAAGTACCTATAAGACTTTGAAGTGGTTGCTCTTCCACCAAAGTAGAAGGAAATATATCTCAAAACAAACAAAAACATATCTAAATGGTTCAGAAATATATCCGACACAAGAAAACATAAAATATTGTAGAGTAATACTTACAATTCACAGGATATCTCATTCTACTAGAGTTTTCAAGTTTCATAGTTGCCATTGTAAAAACATGTTGTACAATAGCAACCATCCCATTGTCTCTGTGCTTCTTGAAGCCAAGTAACTTTCCCTTCCAAGAAGATCTAAGTTTCCACGATCTCTAACTCAATGAGTCCCAACTCTAGAGGGTTGCATGTACACCCATGCACCTTTGATGTGATAGCCACTGTCCATCTGTGGCTTTGATATTGTGACATCTTAATGTGAGGATTTCATCTTTTGGTTGCCTAGAAGCTTTAGCTGTTGCCATTGAAGCTAAAGGTCTTCAAGCTACAACATTAATTTGAGATAGGAGATGCAGGTAGGTTGGAGTGTAGAAACAGGAGCTTCAATGGTGTGCTACAGAGTGAAAGTAGTGGGAAAAGATGACTTTTTGGGACTTGGGTATGAAAATGTGAGGTTTAGGAGGGAAATAACTCTTTTTTGAGTATTTTTGAAAAAACCCATTTTTTAGCTCAAAACATGCATGGATTTTGAATTTGGGGTCAAAAAGAGTACTTTTGACCCTAAAAAGAAATGGGGGGTCCATTTTCACGTGTTATGATGAGTTTTTTAACTTTTTTGAAATTTTGAATTTTTGAGCCCAACTGAGTTACAAGATTCCTTCTCTCTCTAGAGGCAGCTCATTAAATAAGGGAGAAATATGTCCCCTCTTCCCCCTTCAGCCTAGTATTTTATAGGGCATAGACTGTGGCCACCACCCTCTTCTGATTGGTCCATCACTAATCACTCCTTAATCTGAAAGGCCCATTCAGGGTTCATTTTTTCCCCTAATGAAAGAGGGATGATGAGCAAGATACAAATGAATCAGGCAGAAGAATGACTAGAAGTAAGATGAGAGATGAGCCGAAGCCTAAAAGAGTTCAGTTTGAACAAGTCGAAAGCTCTAAAACAAATGAACAACGAAGAAAAGAAATTAGGGAGGGTAAACAACCTGTGATGAATGAGCCAATTCAAACATCAGACAAAGTAGAGGAAATTCCTAGAACTGAAACAAAAATTGAAGAGAAACTAGAAAAGAAACCGAAAAGAGTTCCAAAAGCTATTCTTATTTCAGAACTAGAACAAAAAGTTGATTCAAAGGAAATATTGTATGACATTTTATTAAAAAGTGCAGTTACAATGACATTAGAACAAATCTTTTCAATAGCAAAAATTGAATTTAAGGAAAATTTTATTAAACTAATTAAAAGGAAGAGATTCCCTCTATCACAAGAGGTAGAGATGCAGGATGTTGCCGATGTAACTCACTTATTCATGAATCTCTTTCTTCAGACTCAGAGGATGAAGAAAACAATACCTCTAATGTTAACAAAAATTTCTTAGGGCCGATTGTACCAGATGATGAAACCAAAAACTCAGAGAGTGATTTTAGGAAAAGTTTTTGGGCAAGAGGCACACCTGAGATTAAAATTAACTTAGGTGATCTGAAGAGATCATATTCTGCTTTAGCCCTAATTGATTCTGGATCTGAAATCAATGTGATTTTGAAAGAATTATATGATAAGTTTAAATGGCCTATTGATAAAAATCACAGCTGGATAATGAGAACCGCGGGCAATGGTTGTGGATCACTCCTAGGAGCATGTGCCAACATAACTCTAATGATAGGTGGAATCTCTAAAACATTCCACTTTTTCAGTCAGGACAACTGCTCTTATGAAATTATCTTAGGTCAATCATTTATATGCGAAGCTAGAATGGAGACTAAAGTCATGGATGATGGCTCAGCATACGCAAGAATTAGATCTAAAGATGATCTACAATCACTCCAAGTTATGATAGTCAGCCCAAACCACGTACGAAATAGGGAGCAAACTAGAAAGACGCCCATCCGTTCTCATGAAAAGATACGCGAAGATCATATGCATCTTCGTGAGTTCGGAACTTATTATGATCAAAATTTTGCCTAGATGCAACTGTTGAGCGAGACAACGGTGGTTCTTGGTTTGATGTCTCGCACCCATCTGTAGATAGTTTAGATAGTTTTCTTTATATTTCCCTTCATCATATTTGCAATTCAGTCATTAGAAGCAAATTCCTAAAAAAATTATAAAACATTATGAAAAATTTTATAAAGATAAAGGATTCATTTCTTCTGATGAACACATTGAAAACATAATTGAAACTTTATCTTCAAACTCATTGTTTGAAGAACTTCAAAATATTTTGCATGAAAAAGAAAATTTTAGATTTGTACTTTTAAATTCTATTGAAGAATATGATCTTATTATTGAATTTGTTATGAGTAATGAAAGTAAGGAAGCAAAAGTAAATACAAAATACAAAACTGTTGATAAAAAAATTAAACTGATTGCCCAACCTTTGCCACGAGAGAGTGAAGAGAAGTTTAGGCAAGTTACAAATGATCCTTATTTAAGAGAGCGCACAAATATAGGTCATACCTTCACAGACGAAACTTTAAAACTAATCAAGATAGGGAATGATGATAATTTTTTATTACCCACGGAATGAGAATTATTTCAAAGAGTGATTAGAAAGCATGGAAAGGCATTTTCTTTACATCCCCATGAGATAGGCTGTGCAGACCCACAAATTGTGCCACCAATGATCATCTTTATGGTACCTCACATTCCATGGAATCTCGGTCCCATACCTGTTCCGAAAGCCCATTTACCAAAGTTAATGAGGCTTCTTAAAGAAAAGATTCACATGCAAATTTTAGAGCCATCGTCTGCACCCTACTCAAATAGGTGGTTTACTGTTCCCAAGAAAAATGGCAAGTTACGATTCATTCAAGATTTACAACCTATCAATAAGGTTACTATTAGGAATGTAGGTACTGGACCCATTGTAGGAGAATTTGCTGAAGCCTTCGCTGGTCATGCCATTTACTCAATGGGAGACTTGTATTCTGGCTACGATCAATTTCAGCTTGCTATTGAAAGTAGAGACATTACAACCATGAAAACTCCTTTAGGCTTAGTTCGCATGTGCACTTTGCCGCAAGGAGCTACTAATTCAGTAGCTCATATGATGAACGCCATGAATCCTATATTACATGACTTCATTCCTAATATAGCCATGCCATTTATTGATGACATTCCTATTAAAGGATGTATTGAGAATGCGAAAGATGAAACTTTAGATTCCTCTGGCTGCAGGAAGTTTGTAGTAGATCATATCTCTGACTATGAAAGGATTTTCGAGAGATTTGAAGAGGTTGGTCTCACATTCTCCATTGAGAAATCTGTTTTGGTGTCAATGAGGTACTTATAGTTGGGCATTTATGTGGACATTACGGTTCCACCTAAAGTCGACGCTATAAACAAGATTTCTGAAACCTGTAGCAATATTAGTGAGGTAAGACGATTCCTTGGTGCTTGTGTGTTTTATTCCATCTGGATCCCACACTATGCACATGTTGCAAACTGTCTTTATGCTTTGCTAAGGAAGAATCAAAAGTTTCTTTGGACTGAAGAACACTCAAAAGCTATGAAAAAGTTAAAGAAATTACTTCTTAAAGCTCCTATTTTAAAGCGAGTAGATTATACTGATCAAAAGCCTATTATTTTAGCTGTTGATACAAGCCCTATAGGAATAGGATGGGTTATTGGTCAGGACGATAAAGAGGGCAATAGATATGCTGTGAGATTTGGAGCTAAGATTTTACACGATACGCAAAGAAATTATCCACAAATTAAACGAGAACTCTGGGGTTTAGTCACGACATTAAAATCTGATAAAGAATATTTTATACGTGCAAATGTAATAGTTGAGACAGATTGTCTACCTCTAATTGGAATGATTACAAATTGTTCATCACCCGACATTGCCATGCTTAGATGGATTTCGTACATCAAGTTTATAAATCCTGTTTTGATACATATTGCAGGTAAATCTAATCTTGTGGCTGATATGCTTTCTCGAGCTAGATTTGATAATGAGAAAGAAACATAATTAGTTATAAATGCAATTAGTTATGATTCTAAAGCATACGCATATGAGCAGTTTAATATTGAAGAATATGAAGGAGAGTGGCAAGATATTGGGAAGTATCTTAGTACTCTGGTTAGAGCACCTACATGGTCTTCAAATAGATTTCGGAATATTAGGAAAAGAGCTTACAACTTTTTCCTGAAAGATGGTCTAATTTGGAGACATCCTAGGGGAAAAATTAGATTGCCACAATGAGTACTAGGTACTAAGGATCTTTAGATGCAAGTCATGAAGAGTATGCATGATACTTTATGGGCCGGACATAAAGGATTCGTAGCTACGTATGAAAAAATTAGAGAAGGATACTGGTGGCCAGACATTTATGTTATTGTTAAAAATTATGTGAATTCATGTGACGTATGTCAGATTCATTCATCAGTCAAGCATAGGGATCCGTTGCATCCTACCTATCCACCATGCATCCATTATAAATGGGTAGTAGACTTAGTTACCATGCCCAAAGGTATTGATAAGATGAGATATATAGTCCTGGCACGTGAAGATCTTACTAATCATGTTGAAGGCCGAGCTTTAAGATCTAAGACAACTTTTAATGTATGTAAATTTCTTCTTGAGGATGTCATTTCACGATTTGGTTATGTAGAAAAGGTAGTGGCTGATAGGGGAGATTTAGATATGCAGGAGGCTAGAGAATTCTTTGCTAGGCATGGAATTCGCTTAGCCCTTACTACTGCTTACAACCCTAAAGCTAACGGGAAGATAGAACAAGGGCATTCTCCTATTATTAAAGCGATTTCCAAAGCTTGTAATGGAGAACTTAAGAATTGGCCGAAATACCTGCACTAGAACGACGGGGTATATGCTGGCAGAGTTGATGTATTGCTAGAAACCAATTTTCCCTGTGCATACACAAATTCTTACTTGGACTACTTTACCATGGGAAGATAAGTTGTCTACTGAAGATCTATTAGCTCTGAGAATTCAACAATTGGAGCAGGGGAATGAAAGACTAGAAGAGGCTATAGTTAAAGTAAAAGATTCTCGACTGAAAAACAAGAAGTATTTTGATAAATCACATAGGTTAAGGCCAAAGCCGGTACAAGTTAATGATTGGGTTTTAATGTATGATAGCATGTTTGATTCTCAGTATGATGCCCGTAGGAAACTAAAAAGACATTGGTTTGGACCTTATGTGGTGATTAAAATTTATGATAATGGAACGTATGCCTTACGCGAATTAGATGGAACTCCTCTTAAGAACTTAATTGCGGGTAAACGAATTAAATTATTTAAACAAAGAGATGATGAAACTTATGAAGTAATGCTAGATGAAGAGCATGAGTAATTATGTATGGATGAATTTCTTTAATGTGGGTTTCTTTTGCAGGAAGAAGGATATTTGATTAAGAAACTAAATAATTTTGTATATCTAGCTGTTGCTGTTTTATGTTTAACAGGTCTTTGAAAAGCAAATTAAGATGAATTTACAACAATGAAGATGAAGCAGATTGAAGATGAAATTGAGTTTAGGTCGTATTTTTCTTTGTCTTAAAATTTTGATTTACGTATTTTATTTGCATTCATATAAAACTAATTTAGAAAATCTAGGATGAAAATATTAATTTATAAAGGACTCTATTTAACCATATTAGGAAAAACAGACATAATTTATATTTCTACATTTATAGATTAAGTGAGATTTGTTAAAAATAGAAGGATTTGTAGTTCATTTAGATAACAAAAGTAGTTGTATATGTGTAGGAGCATATTGTTGCGTGATGTGTGTCTATGAAAACCTAGATCTTTCTTGTCCATGCAGCTAGATTTAGCTCGGATTAAGGGGTTAAGCCTTTCCCCTTAAAAACAAAAAAGTAGCAAAAAAAAAAGAGAAAAAGAAAAAGAAAAAAAAGAATATTGATATGGAAGTTATACCTTCTTTCACTCCAAAAAGGTATTTACACTTGTTGACATGAAGTTTATATCATATTTATATGAAGAAAACTAGTTATGAAAAAGCACATCTAGTGACTAAAATTGGGCATACAAGGCGGCTGTCTGTACAAGTAGATTTAGTAGATTTCTTTGGCATGCATGATTGCTCATATGTGAATATATATATATATGAAGAAACCTGCATTTGAATGAATGAAAATGAATTCTCTTTTATACTAATCTTTATATAATTTATAAATAGATGAAATGTAAATTAATGTTTGTTGACTTAATAGGTTAACAATTTACCTTTATACTTTAATATGTTTTCATTTCCAGATGTAATTTAAATAAACTTCATGTGCATGTTGATAAGATTTAAAATTTGATAAGATTAAATATATGTAAAAAAAGAATTGATGATGTTCTATGATTTAATTTCAAGATAATCATTGAGAATGCTGCTTCCCTTAATCTGCAAGTTGGCCGATTGGGACGATGTGCAGGTTTGGTGGCGGTGGATGTCGGGAAGATTTGCATCTTCCAGTTGACGACCAGAGAAAATAAAAACAACTTTATTGGTGAAATCTAAACCTCTTTTATATCACTATTGATCAGTTGTTTTGCTGAAATTAACTATGTTTGAAGTGTTTACAGGTACAAGTAATGATGAAGAACATATGTTCATATTAGGGTTTACCCTAATTTCACATTTAATGAGTTGGTTTTATTCATACATTCAAGAATCATGGGTATTCAACCCTAGGATTTCATAAGTTCATATGATTTTATGACAATAGGGTTTATCCGAAGGGTCTCAAAAGATTCTAATGGGTTCATGCTAGAGTTTATTTAAGTGTTAATGGGCTAATGATAGGGTTCAGAAGGATTTTAAAGGGTTTCAATGGGTTTCTGGTGGGTTTTAAGTAGGTTTTCTAGGGTTTTACTATATTTAAAGGGTTAAAATAGATGTTATTTTAAAAACATTAATATATAAATTACATATTTATGTATTAAAAATTAAACTATGCTATTAATAATTACTTTAATTATATGTATGCATTTAAATACTAAGGTTCTAATTAATTAAATTCTTAACCTAAGCTTAATTTAAATGAATTATTTAATTTACGAAATTTAGGATAATTAAATTAAAATGAAAATGAAGTGTAATGAGTGGTATATGTGAATAGTGTTTAGAGAATGGTGTGAATTAAGTGTGTAATTAAAGTGGATAAAGTGAGTAGTTAAAAGTGTGGTAATTATGTGTGCAAGATAAAAGAGTGGTAGAAATAAATTATGCATTTAAAGTACAAAAAGTATGTGCGAAAAAGAATGGAGTAAGTGAGTTATGTGAGAAAAGTCAATTCAAAGTGTGCTGGATAAATGTGGATTAAAGAATGGATGAGAAAATAAAGCAAATCCAAAAGAGTGGTAAGCTCATGATTTGTGTGTGTATATAAATGTGTATGCTTCTTGAGTTTTCCCTAATGTTTTTTTTTCAGGTAGATTCCTCTTCCTCTTTTTGCTTCATTTCCTTCATCTCCATTTTCTGTGTATCAGTATGAGAGAAATTGACCGCTTCTACTCGTAGAGAGAGGAAGAAACTATCGGCCGCTGTTGCACACTATTGATTGTGATAGCAATTATGATACATACCTTGTGTATAGTTTCTTGACCTTAATATTTATATATATACTATATCTTATACCTTTGGCTGCTGAGGACGACTAGAGCAGTTTTTGCGTGACTGTAAGAGTGGTAGAGAGAGGTCTGATCGCGCAGTGAGAGGAAGAAGTGATGTCAGTAGGGAGATTAGAGAGAGAACGCTGCTAACGATGACTGGGCCAATGCTCAGAACGCGTTATAGAGAGAGAAGGACACTTTTCCAAAGCATGAAAAACAAGGCAAGAGAGAGTTTATGCTTTTCCTCTTCTGGCGACAAGCTCTAACTATATGTATAACAGGAGTGAGAGAGTGGCGGCACTTGATTAGAACAAGAGAGAAGCATTGTTGTTTATTGGCCATAGCTGGAGCTCCTCTGTCGGCCAAAATCTGAAAGATAGGGGATTGACGGCGTCTGTAGCACGTGTATGACAGAGAGAGTTGAGGGAGACTGGAGTGAATTTAATCAAAACCCAGTTTTTTTCCCCTTCTGGCAGCGCTGTAGGCGCGCAGCACGCAGGCAGAGAGCAACGTGGCAGAGAGAGTGTCGGCGTGTGATTAAAAGGAGAGAGAGAGAGAGAGAGAGAGAGAGAGAGAGAGAGAGAGAGAGAGAGAGAGAGAGAGAGAGAGAGAGAGAGAGAGAATAGCACACAGAGAGAGACAGAGAGAGAGAGAGAGAGTTAGAGAGATGAGATATAGGGAGAGTGATTGGGTTTATATGATGTCAATTTAATTTTATTTATTTGTTTGTTTGTTAGATTAATGAATAATTAAAAGTAATTATCTATATTTGGTTTATATTTTATTTATTTTATTATTAGGTGATTAGCTTATGCATGAAGATATATACATCTATGCATGTGAGTATACATATAAATATTGAATTATGTTAGAGTACAGTAATAATGAATGTTCATGAAAATGAATATACATGAGTACATATGCATAATAGTGTATGATTATGGGTATATTTGAGCATGTGTTAGCATATACTAGCATGAGTGTGTGCATGGATAATAAGCATGTATGTTTGAATTCAAATTTAAACTTATACATAAAAGGTGAATGCTAACATATTGGATATATTTTCTCATTGCTCAACAACCAAGTGATATGTGATTTAGAGCTTCCTAACTCCTTGTGGGTGTAATCCACTTTTACAAGGATAAATGTGAAGTACTTTTACAAGCGGTTGATCATATGAAGCCTTTCATAGGTTATGCCAATAAGTTAAGCATAAGTGAATTGATGAAGAATGCAGGCTTGGATATAATTGCACCAACAGCTCCCCCTCAAGCCTAGCATGCTTGGTCTTCAGTGCTCCTTGATTTCCTACAAACCAGTCATCAATTTGAACATGTTCATCCTTTTTCCATCCAATGCCTTGGTTAAAATGTCTCCACATTGTTGATGAGTTGACACATATTTCCTTGCTCACAATCTTCTCTCTTACATAGTGGTAATGTACTTCAATATGTTTAGTCCTTGCATGAAAAATTTGATTGGTAGCCAATTCAATGCATAATAAAGATGTATTTGATTCCCAAATCCAAGTGGCTCTGCCATATACACCTCTTCTGTTATCCGTCCATTAAGAAATGCATTTTTTACATCCAATTGAAGTATCTTCCAATTCTTGGAAGAAGCAATACTAAGTAGGAATCTAATTGTAGGCATCTTTACCACAAGAGAGAAAGTCTCCTCATAATCAATTCCTTGCGTTTATGAAAAGCCTTTTGTCACAAGCCTTGCCTTACACCTGTTAATGGAGCCATTTGACTTCTTCTTCAATTTGTAGATCCATATTGAGCCCATCATTTTTATTGATGAAGACTTGGGAACTAATTCCCAAGTGTTATTTTCCTCAAGAGCTTCAATTTATTTTTCCATTTCATGCCTCCACTCTGATTTCTTCTTTGCTTCCTCAAATGTTGAGGGTTCCTCTTGATTTATGTCCTATGCTAGATAGATTGAATGTTTAGTAACTAAAGAAGTATCAAAACCATAGCTATCTAGTTTTCTTTTCTCCCTCATGGACCTTCTTAGGCCATGATGCGATGATTGTGCCTCTTGTCCAAGTTCCTACATTTTAGCTTTACCTTTAGACTTTCACATTTTGATTTTTTCAATCTGAGTTGCTTCATCATCTTTTGAGGTATCCTGTTCTTTAATTTTAGAAGGGTTATCCTTGACGAGCTTTCAAAAATCTTCTTCAAGATCATAAGGTAATTTGATCTTATTACATGAGCCTTCATACCAAGAACTATTCTCATCAAATACTACATCTCTACTCACCAAGAATCCTTTGGTTTTTGGGTTGTATAGCCTCTAGCCTTTTGGGTTGTTGTCACATCCAATGAACACACATCTTTTAGGTTTTTTATCCATCTTTCCTCTAACCTATGAGGAAACATGAGCATAAGCAATAGTCCAAAAATCTTACAATGGTCCAAGCTTGGTCTTCTTCCATTCCAATCCTCATATGGTGTTATGCCATCAAGTGATTTTGAAGGTAACATGCTAATCAAATAAGTGGTTGTAGATATAGCCTCAGTCCATAAATAGTTAGGTAAATGTTTTTCATTTAGCATAGACCTTGCAGCTTCAACAATTGTCCTATTCCTTCTCTCCGCCACTCCATTTTGCTCAAGAGTGTACCTTGTAGTAATCTCTCTTTTGATTCCCCTCTCATGAAGAAAGGAGTCAAATTCATGGGAGAAGTACTCTCCCCCTCCATTTGACTTTAGTCCTTTTAGTGTTTTACCCGTTTGATTCTCCACAAGAGCTAAATATCTTTTGAAGCATGAAAAGACTTCATCTTTGTGTTTCCTAAAGTATAGTATAGTCCATCTACTGCAACCATCAATGAAGGAGACATAGTACCTTGATCCAGATATTGAAGCATCCTTGCTAGGTCCCCGTACATCTATATGAACCAAATCCAATAGATCTCCATGCATATATCTTTTCTTCATGAATGGTGACGAGTGAGGCTTTCCATATTGACATGCACTATACTTATAAATAATGTGTTGCTTTAATAGATTAGGGAGTCCAAGTACACTTTGGTCCCTACAAATTTTCTTTAATGATCTTTCACCAATATGTGCTAACCTTTTGTGCCGTACTTCCAATTCTGTGAGTGTTTGACTACCATAATTAAAGAGAGCAATGTTCCTAGTTTCTTGCAATTCAAATGTGAATAATCTACCTTTCATTTCACCCTTTGTAATTCTCATGAATCCTTGACTTGGATCTTCAACAAATGCTCCTCCTCTTGTGAATTTACTTGTAGGCCTTTCTCCACGATCTGTCCTACACTTATCAAGTTCTTTGTGATGGTAGGGACATAGAGTACCTTGCTAAGTAGGTTGATGTTTGCATCAGCTACTTATACATTTCCTATCTTCTCCACCATATGCCTTGTATCATCACCACTTTGCACTTCATGCTTGTTCCTTGGATCTTCTAAATCTGATAGGACCACATTTTCTGCCACATGATTTGAACAACACGAATCTATGTAGAAAACATGCTCATCAGATTTACCTTGTGACATTGTCATATTCATGAGAATTAGAGAGTTTTTTTATTTGATTGTTTAATGTAATTGTTGTAATCTCTTCTCCCTTTGTATCCTCCTTGGTAGTTTGAATTGTTGTAGTTGTTGCGATTTCCATGGAAATTGTTGAACTTTCCTCTTGAGTAGCCATAACTTGCTCTATTGTAGCCTTTGCCTCTTTTATTCTTGGAATTCCTAAAGCAATTCTCAGTTGTGTGATTAGTTAATCCACTACAAATACAACAATGATTAGACATTTTGGGTATCCCCCTGCCTTGTCTTCCTCCTCTACCTCTACCTCTACCATGTCTTCCTCTACCTGCATAGTTAGCTTCGTGTGTACCTGCTTCATCATCCACTTTCTTTCCTTTATCTTTATTGTCTTGTCTTTATATTGTGCGTAGTCCATCACTTTTGATGAAATCACTCATGATTGACAGCTTACTAAGCCAATTAGAGTTTCTCAAAAGGAATTAAGCTAACTGTTGCTATGCTCAGAGAACTGCTCAAAACATTGAGTACGTGTAGGAACAAACTAGCAAGTTTTTCCTTCTTAGATCAACTTTAATCTATCTGTTTTGATCCATTTGATTAGTGGATCATGTTCTAAGAAACATATATGATTATTTGTGATCACGAGCTAGCTAAAGAGGCCCACTACACTCTCCAACAATCATTCTTAGTGGGTGTGAAGCAGAATCAAGCAACACCACTTCATCTCTTGGATAATATCCACCATCTCTTCCAACAATGATCTCAAAATTTATTAACTAGATGGTAATACCTTTATAATGAGACCTTAGGAACTATATTTGGAGCTTTGTAGAGAGTGGAGCACTCTCTACAATTTGATTGCATTTGAGGAAGAAGGGGTAGTAAACTGAAGTGGCACTAAGCAATGAACAAGAAGTATATGCATTTCTTCAAATCATGATGCTAATTAGTGTACAAATGTTGTGGACTCTTTATATAGGCTCTTGAGTACATAGACATGCCTTTTATTCAAGAATTTGAATTTGAGATTAGGGAGATTTCTAAGTTTAGATTGATTGGAATCATTTCCTATAATCTAGGAAAAGGGAAACTTGAAATCACATCTACTTTTTGATTGATTGCTTGAGAATCAATCCCAACCACTTCTAACTCGTGGCCTCTAGGCCTTTTGCTTTTCCATTTCACAAAGTTAAATGATTTAGAAATTACATAAGAGGGTGATGCTATGACCAAACTCTCAATACAACAAATAAATGCAAATAAAACTATACAAGAAGTATATGTGGCATCATTTCAATGACGAGTTTGATGAAGATCATGTCCATCTCAACTATAATCTAAGCTTTTTGTTCCAATAGACATCATGGTGGATGCACATGACCGTGGAAGGGAAATACAATACTCTACGTAAAATCACAGAACTCAAGAATGGCAAATAAAAGAACTATACATGATGATCATGATCAATATACGAATGAATGTCACAATGTGACTCTGGATAATACAACTTAGATAATGAAAAATTCTGCCTTAGTGAAGATAAGGTAAAAAAAAACTAGAATGATCTTCTTGGCCAGAGTGCAAAAAAGACCACTTCCTTCTTTCTTTGATCTTTGGTCTTCGCCATTTTACTTCAAAACTTCAAATGCTTTTCTTCTCTTCACTTTTCATCAAAACATGAGCTCATCTAAAAAATCAATGGGAAAAATCATCATTAGTGCTAAATTAGAAATAACAAGAATCACTCACTCATATACTTATTTTTATTTCTTTATTTTATCTTGATCACGTACATTCCTAAAAATTTACATATGCATCATAGCGTATATCTCCATCCACTCTCTTTGAAAAAATCAACATTTATAAAAGACAATTACAATTAAATCGGTTGGTTCGCACATATAGTAGTTCTTATGTCTTTAAAGGGAGCATTCATTATTTTAAAATTTACACATGCTTTTTGGTCCTCATTTATTTCGCACAAGAAAATGTTTAAGGTGGATATTAATTTCAAGATTGCTTTGATAGTGCTATTTCATTCATAGATTCTATTTATTATTTTCAAAGTCTTTAAAGTTATGAAACTATGTCATACACTCAAGGATTTAGATTGGATCTATTTGGAATTTCTATTTCATTTGAGATCAAACGTCTCACATTCATTTGGCCATGGATCTTACTAATATCTTGCATAATAGTACTTGCCACCCCTTGTTTAATCTCAACTCAAAAAAGAGAAGCGTATATGTTATGATGTCTTCACTCCATGTATGTACTTGGCATTGATGTAAATGCCAAGCCTTCACACTTGGATAAGCATTGAAGGAGTTTTTTTGTGCAAACAATGGAAGGATCATATGAACCACTGCTTATGAGCTTTTACCATTAACTTCTTGTAAAAGTCTTTTTGACATGAAGGATTATTGTAAGTCCACATATCTCGTGGAGTTTGAACATCTAAAAGCTATGGAACTTGCTTGTGAAAGTCACTCCTAACTTAGAGGAGTACTTTTAGGTAGAGCATCCATTTGAATTTCAAATTCAAACTTGAAGAATCTCTCTGTAAAAGAGACTTGTAAACTCACTGCCACTCTGCCCCCATTACTGAGCATATTATTGATCATTTGATGTAGTTGAGAGGCTTACACTATAGCCTACTCCTATCACCATCTTTGGTCATTCTATTCATGCCAATGATCATGTATAACATTGTTACATAATACATTACATTGCTGATTACATCCATCTTCATCTCTGCCATGTTCGCTCAAAAAAGTATACTTTGAATGCTCATATCGCATTTATTTCTCCATCATTTTCAAAGATCTATAGCTTGTTGGAACCAGCGCAAAGGCAACTACAAGCTGTCAAAGTTTAAAGAAGTTTCATTTAGTCAATTGGGAGAAAAACATCTTGCAGTGGTTATTGGTCATACTCTATAGAGTTCCTAAAATATCGGGGGTAAGCTTCTGCTAAAGACATTGCTCAAAGTATAGTCTATCATTTTAAGGGATTCCACTTGTAATCATTAGCTCACTAAGCTAATTAGATACCCTTAGAAGGAAGTTTTCTAATTGCTACTGTACTATGAAAATTGAGCAAAACATCTAGCAGGTGTCCATACCAAAATAGCAACTTTTTGATCACTAGCTAGTTGCAAACTTATCTATTTTGATCAAATTGTTTGAAGCATCATATCCAAAGCACATAAGCACTTATTTAGTGTCATTGAAAAGCTAAAAGGTCCTGAAACACAACTGTGAAGTAAAATAAGGCACGTACAAGCATGGGTTAGCAGTACCAATGCATTTCTTGAGGTCTCCATCCATCTTTCCCAACAGTGGTATCAGAGCAATTTGAGGTAAAATGGGAGATGGTTTCCATTCTTTTATTGATAATTTTGATAGGAAAAATTACCAAGAATGATCCTTGAGGATGAAGACATACTTGCAAGGAAGGAGTCTCTATGGATACATATCAGGAGATGAGGACATGCCCATTTTCAGAAGCAAAGAACAACATACAAGAGAGGAGCTTGAAAGACTCAACTAATGGTGTTCCAAAGATGCATTAGCAAGGTCATTCTTACTTAACTCTATCTCTGAATTCCTTCTTCCACACATTAGGAACTGTAAAACATCCCAAGAGACTTGGGATACATTGTCTTCATATTTTTCTTCTAATACAAGAGCAAGAAAGAATAAATTGTGGAATGAGTTTACCACTCAAAGGAAGCAACCCAAGCAAAGTGTTCCATAATATGTGACCAAAGTCAAAGATGTAGCTAATCAATTGGCAAGCATAGAAGAGGAGATTGAAGAAGAGCAAATTATGAGACAAGTGATCAATGGGCTCAAGGCAGATGACAAATGGGAAAGCTTCACAACTGCCATGGACTTATACATGGACATGGAGATTGGAGATCTTACCACACTCATGGGGCAACTCTTTACCCATGAATCCAAGCTCAATAAAAATGGAGAACCATCAAGAGGTAATAACTCTTCTGCCCTATACACAGATAAAGGCAAGACTAAAGAGAAAGGGAAAAGCAAAAAGATTGAAGATGAAGGTACTACTTCTCAAGCTAACTATGGAGGGAGAGGTAGGAACTCAAGAGGTAGGGGCAGAGGAGGTAAGCAAGGTAGGGGGAGACCTTTCAACTCTTCCCCATGCAACATATGTGGATTGTCTAATCACACTACAGGTGACTTATATAGGAACTTCAAGAATTAGAGAGGAAGAGGATATCAAAGAGGTGGCTAATCACAATCAAGAGGAAGATTCGATCATACTCAAAGCTACAACAAGTACAACAACAATTACAACAATAACTACCAAGGAGGCTACAAATCAAGGAAAGACTACAACAATTACATAGAGGATCAAGAGGATTCCCTTCTAATTTTGAATATGACTTCAAAGTAGGGTATGCATGATGAACACCTCTTCTATATTGATTCAAGTTGTTCAAACCATGTGGCAGGCAATGTAGCTCTTCTCTCTGAACATGAGGAACCCAAGGGAAAGCACCAAGTACAAATAGGTGATGACACCAAGCATTCACTGGTCAAGGTAGGAAATGTTAAAACCTCTGATGGGAGTAGAAATCTATTGAGCAAGGTTCTTTATGTACCTACAATCACCAAGAATTTGATGAGTGTTGGATAGATTGTGGAAAAGGGTTTGCTAGTTACGTTCAACAAATGTGGAGCATTTGTGGAGGATCCCCAACATGGACTCAAGAGAATTTCCATGGGAGAAAAGACAGGTAGATAGTTTACATTTGAACTTGAAGAAACAAGGAATATTGCACCTTATAATTACAAGGATCAAACATTATCAAAACTTGAGATTTGGCATAAAAGATTAGGGCATATTGGTGACAGAACCTTAAAGAAAATATGTGGATTACAATGTGTGCTTGGGATACCTAATGTATCCAAGCAACACATGATCTATAATTGTGTTGCATGTTAGTTTGGTAACTCTCATGGGTTACCCTTCTCAAAGAAAGGATGTATGCATGAGGATTACTTAGAGCTTGCCCACACAGATGTGTGGTGACCAAGTAAGGACCGTTCAATTTCTGGCTCAAGGTATTACGTGTCTTTCATTGATGATTTCAATAGGTGGACTATCTTGTACTTTATGAAGCACAAAGATGAAGACTAAGGTCAGATGGAGGAGGTGAGTACTTCTCAAATGAATTTGATGGATTCTTGCAGGATATAGGAATCAAAAGGGAAATTACAATAAGGTATAACCCTGAGAAAAATGGGGTGGCAAAGAGGAGAAATAGGTTGATTGTTGAGACAGCTAAGTCAATGCTAAATGAGAAAAGGTTACCTGATTATTTGTGGGCAGAGAGTGTATCTACTGCCACTTATCTTATTAACAGGTTTCCATTCAAATCACTTGATGGGATGACCCCATATGAAGCATGGCATGGTAGGAGGCCATCACTTGATAATTGTAGGATCTTTGGATGTGTTGATTATGTGCATATCCCATCTCAAATCAAAGGTAAGTTAGACCCTAAGGCAAAAAAGTGCATCTTCATAGGGTATGATTTAAATCAGAAAGGATACAGATTTTATAATCCATCCAACAAGGGTTTTATTGTCTGTAGAGATGTTGTGTTTGATGAGAATGATTCTTGGTTTGAAAGTGAATGCAAGAAGGTTAAGTTTCCATATGACTTGGAAGAGGAGTTTCCGAGCCTCACCAAGGAGGAGCCAAGCCAAATTGAAGATATCAAATCTGATCATGAGGACATCATCAACCTAGAAGAATTCAAGGCATGGAAATCAAAGGGCAAAGTCAAGATGAAGAGGTTGGAAGATATACCTGAATGATCCAACCAAGCTATAAGGAGATCACAAAGGGAGAGCAAGAAGCCAATCAAATATGGGTATGACACTTCCTTAGTTACTAAGCACTCTATTTATCTTACTAAGGATTTATCATCTGAGGAGCCTACCTCATATGAAGAGGCAAAGACCAAGGTAGAATGGAAGGAAGCTATGGATGAAGAAATAGAAGCACTCAACGAGAATGATACTTGTGAGCTAGTGCCAAAGAAGGAATCAATGAAGGTAATTGGTTTTAGATGGATTTACAAAGTCAATAGAAACACAGATGGATCCATAAACAGATATAAAGCTAGACTTGTGGCTAAGGGTTTTGCACAAACCCAAGGAGTTGATTATGAAGAGACTTTCTCACCTGTGGCCAAAATGCCCACCATCAGGGTATTGGTAAGTGTGGCTCCATCAAGCAATTGGAATATGTACCAATTGGATGTAAAAAATGCTTTTCTTAATGGCTGGATTTTAAAGGAGGTTTACATGGCTCTACCTCCTAGCTATGAGGACCCAAGCAAGGTAAATTATGTATGCAAACTAAACAAATTTCTTTATGCATTGAAGAAGGCACCTAGGGCATGGAATCATAAGTTGACTACATACCTTCAAGATCAAGGATTCATCATGAGCAAAGCAGATATTTCTCTATTTGTCAAAAGAAGTAATTCAGAGTTGATATACCTATCTGTGTATGTTGATAATATCATACTTAGAGGTAGTGATGCCAATGGCATCAAATAGATCAAGCAGCTAATGATGTAGGAGTTCAAAACCAGTGATCTAGGATCACTAAAATATTTTCTTGGACTTGAATTAGTCTATACACATTCTAGAATTTACATTAGTCAAAGAAAGTATGTGTAGGACATGTTGAAGAAGTTCTACTTGGAGAATGCCAAGATGGCTAGCATTCCTATGGAGGTAAACCAAAAACTAAGTGCTCATGAAGGTGATTTACTTGAAGACGTTGCAGGATATCAAAGCATATTAGGAAGCCTAAACTATGCTACATTGGCAAGGATTGATAGTGCTTATGGATTCCTAGGGCACCTCACTCGGAAGCTACCAAGAGGATTTTGAAGTATCTCAAGGGTACTCAAAATCAAGGTTTATACTTTCCATATACTTCATATTTGGACATCAAGCTATAGTTAGATGTAGATTGGGCAGGTTGTAAGGATGACAAGAGGAGTAACTCAGGTTATCTCTGTTTTGTAGGTGATAAACCCATTTCATGGTCTTCTAGGAAGCAACCTAGTGTTGCTTTATCTTAGACAGAGGCTGAATACAGGGGATTAGCCAATGCTACACAAGAAGCCATATGGATTATATTTCTATATTCAGATTTGGGGCTACATTCTAACTCACCAATGATTTTTGGAGATAATAGTGGTTCTTTAAATCTTGCAGCGAATCCTATCTATCATGCAAGAACCAAGCATATATAAGTTCACTATCAGTATGTGAGAGAGAAGCTATTGAGCAAGGAAATTCAACTAGCATATGTGTCCACTAATATGCAATGTGTAGATTTATTGACCAAAGCACTTGATGGTACTAAACTTTGCAGGTTTGAAGCTATGATTGGATTGCAGGTCATTCAAGAGAATTGATGAAGAAGACAAAGCCAAGATGTTTGGCTTGAGGTAGAGCTGTTGGTGTAAATGCCAAGCCTTCACACTTGGCTAAGCATTGAAGGAGTTTTTTGTGCAAACAATGGAAGGATCATATGAACCATTGCTTATGAGCTTTTACCATTAACCTTTTGTAAAATTCTTTTTGACTTGAAGGATTATTGTAAGTCCACATACCTCGTGGAGGTTGGAGATTTAAAAGCTACCAATCATGCTTGTTAAAGTCACTCGTAACTTAGAGGAGAAATTTTAGGTAGAGCATCCATTTGAATTTCAAATTCAAATTTGAAGAGTCTCTCTATAAAAGAGACTTGTAAACTCCCGGCTAGTGTGCCCCCATTACTGAGCATATTGTTGCTCATTTGATATAGTTGAGAGGCTTACACTATAGCCTACTCGTATCACCATCATTGGGCATCATATTCAAGCCAATGATCATGTATAACATTGTTACATATAACATTACATTGTTGATTACATGTATCTTCATCTCTGCCATGTTCACTCAGAACAACATACTTTGTATGCTCATAGCACATTCATTTCTTCATCCTTTTCAAAGATCTATAGCTTGTTGGAACCACCTCAAAGTCTACTACAAGCTCGTAAAGTTTGAAAAAGTTTCATTTAGTCGATTGGGAGAAAATCATCTCGAAGTGTCCACTGGTCATACTCTATAGAGTTCCTAAAATATCGGGGTAAGCTTCTACTTGCTCAAGGCATTGCTCAGAGTATAGTCTATCATTTTAAGTGATTCCACTTGGAATCATTAGCTCTCTAAGCTAATTAGATTCCCTTAAAAGGAAGTTTTTTAATTGCTAGTACTATAGTGTGAGTACTGAGCAAAACATCTAGCAGGTGTGAATACCAAAATAGCAACTTTTTGATCACTAGCTAGTTGCAAACTTATCTGTTTTGATCAAATTGTTTGAAGCATCATCTCCAAAGCAGATAGGCACTTATTTAGTGTCATTGGAAAGCTAAAATGGGCTACAACACAACTGGAAAGTAAAATAAGGCAGGTACAAAGTAGAGATTAGTGCTATCAACTCATTTTTTGAGGTGTCCATCCATCTTTCCCAACACTTGAGACCCATAATTTCTTTAAGGCCATGAGTTAAAGACTCATACAATGTTTAGGATGCATGATTCTAATGCTACAACACATTTATCTGAATAGCTCACAATGTTTATCTCTCTCTCTGTTCTGTGATCAAACATTTTCCTTTGCGCATTATCCGAAGTTGGTCTTATTCGTTTCTGTAGGTAATCTCTCTCTCTCTCTCTCTCTCTCTCTCTCTCTCTCTCTCTCTCTCTCTCTCTCTCTCTCTTCTGGATCAAACATTTTTCTTTGCGCATTATCCGAAGTTGGTTCTATTCGTTTTTGTAGGTATATCATAATCTCTCTCTCTCTCTCTCTCTCTCTCTCTCTCTCTCTCTCTCTCTCTCTCTATGTTTCTCGTTGAATAGCACATTTCAACAGCCGCCGGACTCATTCTCTGCAAAGACCCTTCTCTCTCTCTCTGTTAGGGGGTGCACATGGATGCCAGCCACTCGAAGTACGTCCAAATTTCACATTTTTCCCCAACGTGGCAATATCAAGCATATGACGTGTATGGTGAATTATCTGGTGATCCAAACGGATTGTCAATGCACTATTCTTTCCGCTCGGGTCGCTGAATTACTGATTTGAGTGATTGAGTCTCAAGCTCAATTAGTTTTTCGGTTGTATCCATTCTTCTGTACACTCGCGCTCGATGTGTTGTAACTGAAATGGTGTACACTTGTGCTCATGTGTTGATGCTGTACAGTTGCGTTGGATATGTTGTGACTGTTATTATTATCATGTTTACCATTTAACTTCCAATATGTTGCGTTGTAGAGTGTAATGTACTAAGTAGTAAGCTCGCGATACATTCGTGATCATTAGAGTAATATATATTAATGATCAAATGTCGCGTGTAATTGAGATTCTGAACCTTTAAGAAGCAATCATGATAGTTTTGTAAGTTAAATAGTAGTTTTGTGAGCTCAGCGTAGTCACCATTACATTAATATATATTTGTGACTCAAACTTCGCACCTAATTGAGATTGTGAACGTTTACGGAAGCAATCATGAGAGTTTTGTAAGTTAAATATAATTTTAATAGTTTTTCATGTATCTCAAAGATATATTGGTCTTTTTCTTTACGTCTATTGATTTTGTACATCTTCACACAAATGGACATTTGTTTTTCCACTTCTTTTATTTTAAAGCAAGTCCTTGATCACATAGAAGGTGATCCATCTTGTTGCATCATCTATAATCAAAACATAATATCTAGAACCATTGATACTATAAATTTTTGAAGGACCCTGTACATCTATGTGAATTAATCCAATCTTGTTTTTATGCATAAATCCCTGCTTGTTGTATGATTGTTTGCGTGCTTTACCAAACTGACATGATTCACACTTGTATGTCATGTGTTGACCTTGAATATTAGATAGACCTAGCACTAATCCATTCTTTGTCATGTCTTTAATACCTCTCTCATTGAAATGACCTAATAATTTATGCCATAGGTCCAACTCAGTCATATTTTGACTTCCATATGTGAACAAGGCATGTCCTACATTACCTTATACCTTTAGAGTTAAAGGTCATCCTTGTTTTTGACTTACAACAATACTCTTACATCCTTGATTTGGATCTTCAACATAAAGTTCATCATTAGTGAATCTTAATTCATACCCTTTCACAACAATTTTTCCTACAGTGATTAAATTCTTTGGAGTTATAGGAACATAGAGTACCTTACTTAGAAGTGTACTGCCATTCTTTTTCTTTATTGATCCAATATGATGCACTTTATGTTTGATGTTGTCTCTTTTTTTCTTCCATGTCACTCATCAACGCAATGCTGCCACTTAGGTGATTGCTACACCCTAAGTCAATGTACAATACTCTTTGGTCTTCATTTGTTGCTTCATGTGTAGCATTCATGATCAGAATTGAATCCTCCTTTTGATTTGATGCACAATTGTAGTAGGCATTGTTGTAGGATTGACTTTGGAAGTTTCTTCCACCTTTCCATATGCATTCCTACCAGCTCTACCTCTGAAATTACTTGCCATTTTCTTTATTCTTTCCACCTCTTTCTCTACCTATGCTATTTCCATTACCTTTAGTAAAGTTAGCTTGATTCAAGGTGCTTTCTTCTTTATTTGATTAATGCTTGCCCTTAGCATTCTTCATCTTATCCTTTGAATACAGAACTTGAACTCCACGATTCTCAATCTCTCCTTTAACATCCTATTTAAATGTTATCATGTGTCCTAATAAATGATTAAGATCTGGAGTATAGTGATTTAATGATAATTTAGCAGACATTATGAAAGGCATCCACCTTTAATCTCCTCTGAATCCGGTAAGGATCTATCTTGCCAATTTATATTCTTCAATGTCTTGATCAACTACACCTAAGCAATGGACAATATCTTTCATCTTTGTGACATAATTAGAAATTTTGAAGCTTTCTTTTTGAAGGTTGTAAATTCTGCCCATAGTGAGACCTTCCTTGACTTGGTTGTATTTAGGAAATCTTCTTCAAAAGCATTCCATATATTAGTTGCACTCTCTAGCCCTCTAATATGTGGCAAGAGATAATCATTGATAACCATCTAGATAATGCTCCTTGCTTGAGCATCTTTCTTCATTCAGTTCTATAAATTTGCAAGTTCTTCCCTAGTTGAAAGACTAGAATCTTTAAAATTTGGTTTTTCTTCTTCTCTTGTGATGTATCCCCTCAAATATTTGCCCATAAGATGAGCTTCCATCCACCTAGATCATGCTGCATAATTTTCTCTATCAAGCGTCATTCTTTGCTTCTTTGTATCCTTTTGAATGTTCTTCTTATATTGCCAAATTTATTTTGCAAAACTTTAGCCTTCTAGTCCTTTCTTTAACTCTAATTTGAAAATCTACACTAGTCGGGACTTTCTTCTTCAGTCTTTTGACTTGATCTTCCTCTCTAGCTTTGATACCATTAATGGAGACCTTCCAATCCCCAATGTCAAATCTACCTTGACTTCACAGCATCTCTATGTCAAGTATAGACAAGACTATACATCAATTACTTCAAATCTTTCCAAGTTTAAGACTAAAGTATACTTCATTCTTCAATTTTGGAACTTTTGTTCTTCTTCAATAGTCTGCCTCAAGATTCAACTTCATTACCTACAAATTTTTAAGATTTTAATGCTCCAAATTACATAAAAATCTTTATATGATCCTTGCACAACCTTGAGGTACAATAAACCTTTGATTAGACTAATTACAACATTGATTAATCACTAAGATCAAAAGAATATCTAAAATTGATGTTGAAAATTAACAACTTTAACATAGATAACTTCAACCTCTTATTTCTCTCAAACTATAACATGTTTTGTAAAATGCTTTTGGAAATATCTTCCTTGTCTCTCAACCTAGATTTCTAGTGCTTAAACACAGAAAAATTTACACCCGTCACTGAGATCTTAGCAAAACATCAATCGACGAGATGCACCATTTTTGAGTCTGCACTTTAGAGAGTTGACATATGAATGTTGTTGGAGTTAGATGTTTGCGCAAGCATGCAAACAACATGAGAAAGAAGAAGAACCTTGGAGCATAACACACAATACTGAATCTATTACCACTAGAATGTACAAAGATAAGTAACCCATTAGGGCAATAGGCGTATATACAAGCTGGGGCAAAAAACATCCTAAAGAGGGAAAAAAGGTGCCCTGGTAGTCCTAGTGTGTTAACACACATCACTACCTAAATATATCAACAAATCCCCCTCTGAGTGGTGTAGTGAACAAGGAGCTAGCATGCATGTATAAGAAAGTGCCAAGCTATGTGGAATCAACCCACAAAAGAAAGTAAGCCCAAAGCTTTCCACAAAGCTTCAAACTTCTCCCCAGGTAGAGACTTCGTGAAAAGGTCTACAATGTTCTCCTACATGGGCACATATGCCAAGCTGATCTCCCTAGTAGAAAACCTTTGATTGACATAATGATAATGCACCTCAATGTGATTAGTGGGAGCATCCAACATAGGGTTCCTCACAATTGCCAGTGTGCTCTAGCTACTAGTGAAGATAATGGTGGCAAAAGACTCACCAACACCCAAAATAGCCATAAGGCATTTGAGCTACATATGCTCAATAGTTGTTGTGAAAGCTTCCTTATACTCAGCCTCACAACTGGAAGTGCCCACAGTAGGCTCATTCTTGCTGAATTAAGATATACATGAGCTACAAAGCATGAAGTTAAAGCCACTACTGGACACACAAGTGTCATAGCAACTAGCATAGTCAAAGTTAGAAAAAGCATGTAAATGTGGTGGGAGTGATCCACCCTTGGGGTAAAACAATCCAAGTAGCTGTGTACCACTCAAGTAGCAAAAGATGCACTTAATTTCCTACCAATGCTTGATGTGTGCATAGTGTCATGAGGAAGGAGATAAGGAAGAGAGCTCACACAGACACACTCTCACTCTCAAGGAGAAGCAGACACATAGATTGAGGCAAGTAAGAATGATTTTCTGGTTCTTCTTCTTCTATTACATAAAAAGGAATGTAGAGGAATGACCTAAAAAGAAAAATACAACGAGTGCAATATATAAAGATCAGTACATAAAGAAAAATCTAATTATCACGAATGAGTGAGCTGGCAAGTAACAAGTGTGCCATCACTCTCGGTAGATAAATTTAATAAAGCTTAATGAAATTTCCTTGACATATATTGGCATGACCACCATACATGTCAAAGAAAAAAAAAGTAATACGTGTCATCCTCAATCATCACATGTTGAGCTTGATATCTCAACATTCCCCATCAAGCTCAACCTCATGTCCTCTAATCAAAGCATCTTCCGAAACTTCTTCAGCTTCTCTGCTCCAAGTGCTTTAGTGAAAATATCAGCAACCTGCTCATTTGTTCTCACATAAACAGGATCAATATCACCTGCTAATACCTTTTCTCTGATGAAGTGATAATGTACCTCGATATGCTTTGTTCTAGCATGGAAGACGAGATCTCATGCTAACTATATGCTGCTAAGATTATCACAATAAATAGTGATAGGCTTTTGCACTTCCACACCTATATATGCAAGTAGCATTTCTAGCCATGATGCTTCACATGCTGCCATTGCAGCACCTCTATACTCAGCCTCTATACTCGATAAAGCAATAGTGGGTTTCTTCTTGATGCTCCATGTAATAGCTGCACTCCCAAGTGAGAATAGAAAACCACTAGTAGATCTTCTATCTGGAATGCCACTAGCCCAATCTTCATCAATGTATCCATAAACCTGGAAATCCACACCAGCCTCATAAAACATCTTGACTGTTTACCAAATTGACATGCTGCACATACCTTTTGCATCTCTAAAATCTTGGAATTTTGTAGTCCACCAATGATCTCCCTTGACTACATCAATTTCACCCAACAGATTTGCATGTCGAAGTTGTTTATGCCAGATCTCTATATCAGCAATAACTCCTGCACCTTTGCAAACATGAGTACATTCATTTCAGGAATTTTCACATCTAAGGTGAACATCCTACCCACTTTGTTTCCTTTGGTAATCAATTGTCCACCATGTTTGTATTCTTCTACATATAACCCATTAGCATTGAACCTGACTTGTAATCCCTAGTCAACCATTTGTCCAACAGAAGCCAGATTCTTTGTTATGTTTGGAACATGCATCACATCAACAAGATGTTTTACCTTCCCGTCATCCATAGAAAATGCTATGTCTCCTGTATGCTCAATAGGATGCAATGTATGATCACCTGTTTCAACATATCTAGGAACTAGCCATTTCTACAAACTACTAAACCATTCTACATGACTGGTCATGTGATTTGAAGCAATTGAATCAACGTACCAGACATTATCATTCGATTTTGAGACACCAACAGACATCGTATTCATCATGTCATGTTGAACCATGAATAGCTTCTCTGAATCATCTGCACTTGTGGATGCATAGTTATTTTGCTGCCCTTTGTTATTTTGATTCTTCAACCTGCAATGACATTCAAAGTGTCTAGGTTTACCACAATTCTAGCATCCTTTAGTGTCATTACCTGAATCATTTCTTTGGAAATTTTTGCAGCCTCTTTGGCTCCCCCTGCCTCAAAACTCTCCTCTTCCTCATGCATGATTCTGTTATTGACTTTGGTCTTGGTTACTATTTCCTCTTCCACTTCCAAAACCTCTAGCTCTGCCTCTTCCTCTGCCAGAGTAGAATATCTGCTCAGAACTACATTTTCCTTGGGAGTTTCAATCCTCACAAGATTGGTTTCTTCAATAATCAGCATAGATATGAGATCAACAAAATGTGGAATATTTCCCCTAGTTTGTAGAGAAGTTCTGAACTGCTTATATGTAGCTCCTAAACCACGAAGACACACTTCCACCTTATCATCATCATCTACATTCATGCCAATAGATGCAAGTGACTCACATATGCTTTGATTTTCAAGGTGTAGTCACTTATCAACATGCTCTTCTTCTCTAATGTATACAGCTCGTTCTTGAGTTGCAATTTCTATGCCTTTGTATTGGTCTCATACAATGTGACCAAACTCTTCCAATCCTCTTTTGAAGTCTTGGCATCCTATATGTGTTCAATCATGCTATCCTATATGCTAACTGATATCCACTACATTACCTTTCGTGCTCCTTGATTCCATTCCTCATATGCTCTTAACTCATATGTAGTTGGATTCCTTTCTAATAACTACGGAGCATTTTCATTCTCTCCTTCGATGTACTTCCAGTATCCTTTTCCCATCAGGAAATTTATCATTCTAAATCTCCAAGCATGGAAATTGTTCTTGTCCAGCTTATCGCTCATAAGCTGAATCATTCCATGTGCATTTTCCATTTCTGCAGCAATTCTCAACACTACAAAACACTACAAGCAGCACTTCTGCTTGAACAATGTTGCACTATGATGTGATAGTTCGATCTCAAAAAAACATAGTTTTCGTGTATCAATAGTACACAGAATCACTTGAAATTCTTGATTTGGAATATATGAGTGCTGCCAAACACAATGCAAGTTACAGTTTGTGAAACTGACATTGTTTTCTATGGGCCCCACCTTGTGAGCTTGAAATGGAGGTCGAGATGGCTCTGAAACTTTGATCTGACAAAAACAAGTGATCTTAAAGGGATAACTCTTGAAAATATTTTGAGGTCTTCTACCTTCACACCAATTTTCCTAGGAAATGGAGGTCGTTTGTGAATCGTGTTTTCTCCATGCCTTGCCACATACTTTTCACTGTCACCTTCTCCACGAGCTCTCTACAACCACACTAACTCTGATACCATGTCACGAGGAAGAGAGCTCACACACATGCATACTCTCACTCTCAAGGAGAAGCACACACAGAGATTGAGGCAAGTAAGAATGATCTTCTTCTTCTTCTTCCTCTTCTTCTTCTTCTATTACATAAAAAGGAATGTACAAGAATGACCTAAAAACAAGAATACGACTAGTGCAATATATAAAGATCCGTACATAAGGAAAAATCTAATGTCTACGAATGAGTGAGCTGGCAAGTAACAAATGTGCCATCACACTTGGTAGATAAATTGAATAAAGCTCAATGAAGTATCCCTGACATATACTAGCGTGACCACTATACATGTCAGAGAAATGAAAAACTGATACGTGTCATCATCGATCATCACATGTTGCGCTTGATATCTCAACACATAGAGGAAATCATCAAATGTATCTCTAGCATCATGAAGACTCAATCCTAAACCTGTCTCCATAGGAGTGGCAATAGGTTTATGGTCTTCAAGGCCAAAATATTGCAATAATGTGTCAATATATTTTGTTTGACACAAAGCCATTCCACCATCAACATGCATAAACTGAATGCCCAAATAATGATGCAGATGGCCCCAAATGACAAATCTCAAATGAGGCATGCAAATTAGCCTTAAAATTAGCAATATGCTTCTCATGAGGACTAGTGAGCAACATCTCATCAACATACACAACAATGATCAGAAGTACATCATTAGCATGCTTAACATATAAGGTGCTTTCAGTTGGATTGCTCTCAAAACCATGTGCAATCAGATAGGCATGTATCTTTTCATACCAAGCATGTGGTGCTTGCTTTAAACCATATAATGCCTTCTTTAACCTACACACTTGGTTTTCATGCCCTTTCTACACAAAGCCACGGGGCTGAAAAACATACACTTCTTCATGCAAATCACCATTTAGAAATACAGTCGTAATGTCCAACTAATGTACATTCCAACCATGATGAGCTGCAAGTGCAAAGATGCTATGAACAATAGTCATTTGGCAAGTAGGAGCAAAGGTCTCATCAAAATCATTTCCTCTTTCCTAAGCATAACCCTTTGCAACAAGCCTAGCCTTATACCTGTCAACTATTCCATCAGGCTTATGCTTCAACTTGTATACCCACTTGGTGCCAATGGCCTTCTTACCAAGAGGCAAGTCACATAAAGACCAGGTACCATTCTTCATGATATCATCATATTTAGTTTGGATTGTAGCCATCCAATGTTCAGAGTTTTGTGCTTCATCATGCAAAATAGGTTCACTCACATCATAGAGACTAGAGGCAGCCATAGCATAGCAATTTGATGCAAAAAAGGCACTATGAGAACCTAAATGAGTACGGTATGATAAAGATGCATCTGATTTGATGTCGTGCAAAGTTTGCACTAGCCATCCTAGCATAGTTTTGCCTCCTCAATATCAAGTCTCTCATCAACAAGTGCATTATGCAAATTTGCACCAAAAATGTAATGATCTCCATCATCACATGAAACCTATAAAGGGTAAGAAGTTCCCTCATTAGGACCAGCACTAGACTGTCCACCTATAAAAAGAGGCAACAAAGTATCATACATGTCTTTGGAGCTAACAGATGTCTCCTTTGTACACGAAAGTAAAGGCTGAATAGCATCTTCCACAAAAACAACATCACAACTAACCAAAATGCATTTAGTTTGTGGATGATAGAGATGATAGCCTTTGCTTTCAGAACTATACCCAACAAAAATACAATTCACCACTTTATCATCCAATTTTCTACATTGTTGTTCAGGCACTAAGGCATATGCCAAACAACAAAAGACATGCACGTGAGCAAAAAATAGCTTATAAATATGTCAAGCCTTATATGGAGTGATAGACTACAGCACTTTAGTGGGACACCTACTAAGTACACATGTTGCACACATGAGAACCTCAAGCTAGAAACTATGTGGTAAAGCATGACTCTCGACCATACACCTCACCATGTCCATGAGTGACCTGTTCTTTTGTTCAGAAACTCCATTTTGTTGAGGTGTATATGGAACTGTACACTGATGTTTTATCCCACGTTCAACCAAAAATGCATTGAAGTCAAAAGACATATATCCCCCTCCCCCCCATTAGAATGGAGGGTGCCTATTTTACATGCTAATAGATTTTCAGCCAAAACCAAAACTTTTTTGAAACACATAAAAACTTTGGACTTTGCCTTCAATGGATATACCCATGCATGCCTAGAAAAATCATCAATGAAAGTCACAAAGTAAAGATATTCTCCAAAAGAGGGAGACATCACTATGAACAAGCTGCAATTTTTTAGTAGCTCGAACTAAACCATCTTTTGGAAAGGAGGAATGCTGCATTTTTCCCAAAATATAGCCTTGAGAGACATGTTTTCCATGTGCCTTAAGTTTGGGCAAAGAGGACACCATTTCAAATTTCTACAAGCATAGCAAACTAGCAAAATTTAGATGAACAAAGCATGCATGCCAAAGCTTTGCATCTGACATAGCATAAGAATCATGTACTGGACATGCCGAATCATTCATAGAATCTTCATAGTCTATGAGCTTATACAACTGACGACATAAAGTGCCAAACGCAATAATCATGTTGCCATTTGACAGATCATGAACTATACCTCTGTCATCAACAAATTTCACAACCAAGCCAATCTTGGCTACTGTAGAAACTGATAACAGATTCTTCTTGATCCTTGGCACAAATAAAGCATCCGACAATGTAAAAGAACTACCATCATTAGTAGTCAGAATGATCATATAGAATCCCGTGATAAGATAAGAGGAGTTGTTGGCGCATGTGATAGTATTCCTTGTAGGGGTAGGCTCGAGTGAAATGAAGAAACTACGCTATGAGGTAATATGTTTGGTTGCCCCACTATCAAAGTGCCAAATATTTAAGTCTACTACAGACCTACACTGTTAAGGACAAGATGGGTCAAAATTGCAAACAGTAGTAAACACCCATTCTTCATTCCGCACGAGATTAGCAGACTTTCTTTTTGGTGTAGAGGCCTTTGCAACAACCATTCCAGCCTCTTTTTTCTTTTTTTGTTTTGTATCTAGTTTTGGACAGTTCTTTATGACATGATCGTTTCCTTCATAGTACTTACAAAAGAATTTTACTTTTCTGCTTTCTTCTCATCTTTGTCTTTATTCTTCAAATGTGCAGCATTTGCATATTTTTTCTTACTAATAGATGAGCTCCATTTACCTTTTCCCTTCTGACTAGCTAGAAAAGCTTGATCTACAACAGGCATAATGGACTTGTTCTACTAGAGTGATCGTCCTCCAACAGAACAAAGAGTAACTCCTCAAATGACAAGGCATTTGGATTGCCTTTCATAATTGAATGAAGAGTAGATGCAAAGCTCTGATATGAATTAGGAAGACCATTGAGAACGGTCCGCACAAGTGAGCCTTCATCAGTAGGAATCAACAGTTCATTCAAGTCTTTGACCTTTGTCAAAAAACTATCCATAGAATCACCTCCATTCATGTGCTCACTCTCTAGCTATTTTCGGAGATATGCAACACGAGCCTCATTCCTTTCCTAGTACAATGTGGTAAGTGTATCCTAGGCATCCTTAGTTGTTCTACAAGAGAAAATGTGAGTAATAATGGCAGGTTTGATAGATAGGGCTATCAATGCATGTGCCTCAGCATCTCTGCCATCCCAAGAAACTTTCTCTACAGTAGGTGTAGTAGAAACCGCAGCATGAATAGGAATCTTAAGAATATCAGCATCTTCAACGCCATTTGCATCACCTTCAATACCTATATTTGCAGGTGTAATGGGATGTTTTTGAGCACCCTACACAATGTTCCATAGTCCTTTTCCAACCAATACAAGTCGCATCATATAATCCTAGAATGGGTAGTTTGTACCATCCAACTTATCCTCAATAGCCAATATACAAAATACATCACTACTTTCAACCATGGCCATTGGCTAAAATATCAGGATGCAAAAAAATGACTATAAAATGACTATATCTGAAGATGTTGAACATAACTACCCTGACGAGTTTTGCGAAACCTGTAGAAGACGTCCAGATGCTTATACTGGTAAACCGAAACCTTTATACAACTTTGGAACAAGAAGATGAAATAGCTTGCACATGCACTGCAATAGTGCATTCGAAGGCCAAAACAAGCTTAGACTGCAATTTAAGCACCATCTTGAGTATGCTCACTGAATTTCATGCGATTATGAGACTATGACTGGAGGGGTGTCAATGATGCCCTAAATGAAGTAGTGACCTGCTCTGATACCAATTATTGGAGTTAGATATCTACGGAAGCACGTGAAGAGAACGAAGAAGACGAAGACACTTGGAGCACAACATGCAATACTGAATGTATTACCACTAGAATGCACAAAAATAAGTAACCTGTTTAGGCAGTAGGCATATATACAACAAGGGGGGAGGGGGGAACCTCCTAAAGAGGGAAAAATATTGCGTGGTGTCAAGGGGTCGGAAAGGAGTCAGCCGCTCATCAGAACAGACTTATGTTAGCCTCTCTAAGTGACTATAGGCTGGGTGTTTCGTTGTGCACTTTAGAAACTAGGATGTGTTTAGTGTGTGGGGATTTATTAGCTATAGTTTAATACTCTATTGAAGTTTAGCCTATAAATTTAAGGTCCATAAGGAAGTGCAGCTCTATACCTAGAAATAGAATCTTGATACGCTTTCAAGGTTAAATCTTCTTCAGTTATCCTATCTTTGATAATTTCAGTCAGGTAATCTTCAGTTTGTTTAGATTGAATATTTCTTTTGGGAGATGATGGAAACAGAATCTCACTTTCCTTGAGATCTGGTGAAACAATTGAATAAAAGTCTAAAAATCTAGATAAATAATAAGCATATAATGGAGAATGTAAAGATTCAATAACAATACGATCTCTAACTACTTCTTCTACTTCTAATTCTTCAATAGTCTCGTTCGCATTGGATTGAGTAGTAGTATTCTCAATAGGAGCTGGTAATAGAGTCTCTAAAATAAAAGAGGTATGTAGGTTATGTTCATTAGAAGATTTACTTGAAGATGCATTATCTACAAACATGAAAAATAAAGTGTATAGTAACGTTTTGCTTGATAATTGAGCTGTTAAATGATAATACTAAGACTTTAGAGCCAAAAGATATCTATACAAGTGCTTTGAGAAAAGTCCTAATACAAATACTTTGAAGATACTCCTATACAATCCTTAGATAAAAAGCGGAATACAAGATTTCATGTTTCAAATGTGATAAAATGAAACTAAGAGAAGCAGCATAAATGCAGCTTCTAGTCAAAAGCTTGTAGATTTTGTCAAGTCGACACTCCTCATCAATCTTCTTCAAATAGTCTGCATAATTAACCTTAGAAAAACAAAACATAAGTATGTGTTTACCAACATAAAACACTCATGCATTCTCATACATTCATTATGCTTATGCACTTCACTAATGATTACCATACATTTATGCACTATAATTATACTCACTTTCATATACATTTCTTGTACATATGCACCTAACACATATGCATACACACATGCACATACATTACTCAATTAGATGCATTCTTATGCATACATTCATGTTGAGATATCAAGCTCAATATGTGATGATCTAGCATGACACGTACAAGGTTTTTGTTTGTCTAACATGTATAGTGGTCATGCCGATATATATCAGGGATACTTCATTGAAATTTATTAGATTTATCTACTGACAGTCATGGCACATTTGTTCCTTGTTAGCTCACTCATTCGCGGACATTAGGTTTTTCCTTAGGTACTGATCTTTATATATTGCACTTGTTGTATTCTTGTTTTTTAGGTCATTCTTTTACATTCCTTTTTATGTAAAAGAAGAAGAAGAAGAAGAAGAAGAAGAAGGAGAAGATTATTCTTCCTTGCCTCAATCTATTTGTGTGCTCCTCCTTGAGAGTGAGAGTGTGTGTGTGAGCTCTCTTCCTTATCTCCTTCCTCGTGACATGGTATCAGAGCCAGCATGGCTGTAGAGAGCTCGTGGAGAAGAGGACATTGAAGAGTATGCACCAAGGCATGGAGAAAACACGATTCACAAATGACCCCCATTTGCTATAAAAATTGACATGAAGGTATTTTCGAGAGTTATCCCTTTAGGGCCATTTGTTTTTGTCAGATCGAAGTTTCGGAGCCATCTCGATCTCTGTTTCCAGCCCGCAAGGTGGGGCCCACAGAAAAACTAGGTCATTTTCAAACACTGTAACTTGCGTTGTGTTCGGCAATACTCATATATTCGAGATCCAGAATTTCAAGTGATTCCATGTAGTATGGATACACGAGAATTGTATTTTTTTTAGATCAAACTATCACGTCATAGTGCGATAGTGTTTAAGCAGAAGTGCTGCTTGTAGTGTTTTGCAGTGTTGTGAATTGCTACAGAAATGGCAAACATAGATGGAATGAGTCAGCTTATAAGCAATAAGCTGGACAAGAACTACTTCCATGCTTGGAGATTCAGAATGATGAATTTCTTGATGGGAAAAGGCTACTGGAAGTACATCAAAGGAGAGAATGAAAATGCTTCATAGTTACTAGAAAGGAATCGGACTGCAAACTAGTTAAGAGCATATGAGGAATGGAATCAAGGAGCACGAAAGGTAATGTAGTGGCTATCTGTTAGCATACAGGATAGCATGATTCGACAGATACATGATGCCAAGACTCCAAAAGAGGCTTGGAATAGTTTGGTCACATTGTATGAGACCAATAAAAAGGCACGGAAATTGCAACTCAAGAACAAGATGCATACATTGGAGAAGAAGAGCATGTCGGTAAGTGACTAAACCTTGAAAATCAAAAGCATATGTGAGTCACTTGCATCTATTGGCGTGAATGTAGATGATAATGATAAGGTGGAAGTGTGTCTTCGTGGTTTAGGAGCTACATATAAGCAGTTCAAAACTTCTATACAGACTAGGGAAAATATTCCAAATTTTGCTGATCTGGTATCTATGTTGATTATTGAAGAAAAGAATCTTGGTGAGGATTCAAACTCCCAAGGAAAATCTAGTTCCGAGCAGGTATTCTACTATGGTAGAGGAAGAGGCAAAGGTAGAGGTTTTGGAAGTGGAAGAGGAAAGAGTAACCAGGACCAAAGTCAACAACACAATCATGCATAAGGAAGAGGACAGTTTCGAGGCAAGGGGAACGAAAGAGGCCGCATAAGTTTCCGAGGAAATGATTCAAGTAATGACAGTAAAGGATGCTGGAATTGTGGTAAACGTGGACATTTTGAATGTGATTGCAGGTTGAAGAATCAAAATAATAGAAGGCACTAGATAACTATGCATCCAGAAGTGCAGATGATTTTGAGAAGCTATTCATGGTTCAACACCACATGATGAATACGATATGTGCTGGTGTTTCAAAATTAAATGATAATGTTTGGTATGTTGATTCAGGTACTTCAAATCACATGAACAGTCATGCGGAATGGTTTAGTACTTTGCATAAATTGCCAGTTACTGGATATGTTGAAATAGTTGATGACACATCACATCCTATTGACCATATAGGAAACATAGCACTATTGATGGAGGATCAAAAGGTAAAACATCTTGCTGATGTGCTGCATGTTCCAAAGATAACAAAGAATCTGGTTTCTATTGGACAAATGGTTGTCTAGGGATGACAAGTCAGGTTCAATGCTGATGGATTATATATAGAAGAGTACAAGCAGGATGGAAGATTGATCTCCAAAGGAAACAAAGTGGGTAGGATGTTCACCTTAAATGTGAAGATTCCTCAAATGAATGCAGCCATGTTCGCAAAAGGTGTAGGAGTTATTGCAGATATAGACATGTGGCACAAACGGATTGGACATGCAAACTTGCAATGGCTGAAATTGATGCAGTCAAAGGAGATTGTTCATGGACTACCAAATTTCAAAGTTGTAGAAATGCAAAAGGTATGTGCAGCATGTCAATTTGGTAAATAGTCAAGATCATTATTTCCACATGACAAGCTTGTTAGTGAGAATGTACTCGAAGTAGTACATACAGATGTTTGGGGTCCTGCAAAGACCACATCTATGGGCGGTTGCAGGTTTTATGTTACTTTCATTGTTGATCATACATGAAAAGTATGGGTATATTTGATGAAAGAGAAGAGCGAGGTGTTTACTCACTTCTAGAATTTGAAAGCTATGGTGGAAAAGTAGACAGGGAGGTACATTCAGACATTAAGATCTGATGGAGGAGGTGAATACATGTCAAATGAGTTTAGTAGTTTTCTAAAAAATCATGGAGTTTGGGATCAATTTTCATGCGGGTACACACCACAACAGAATGGTGTTGCTGAGTGCAAAAATAGACATGTTGTAGAAATAGCAAGAGCCTTCATGGCTGAGAAGATTATGCCTCATTGTTATTGGGCAAAAGCTATGCATACTGTTGTATACATCATGAGCAGAACTCCGACTGCTACTGTACATCAAGTTACACCTGAAGAGAAGTTTATAGGTAAAAAGCCAAACTTATCACATTTGGAAGTTTTTGCTTGTATTGCATATATACATGTCCTAGATGAATTGTGGATGAAACTTGATCCAAAAGCGGGACCAAGAAGATCTAGGAGGATGCGGAATTCAGTGCAACGATTGACATATGATAGTTACATGGCTCGTCATTGTGCCTACATGACAAAGGTAATACAAGATACTAAACCTTCTTGCTTTGAAGATGCAATTGGAAATGCAGATTGGGAAAAAGCTATGGATGAGGAGATGGCTGCACTTTATGGGAATGATACATGGAAGCTAGTTCCATTATCACAAGGAAAGAAACCCATGGGCTACAAATGGGTTTACAAGGTAAAGCATAATGTTGATGGTAGCTCAAGCAGGTATAAAGCACGATTGGTAGCTAAAGGATATGCAGTTGGAGATAGATGTCTGCGGAAGCACGCGAACATCACAAGGAAGAAGAAGAAGCTTGGAGCACAAAGACACAATATTGAATGTATTACTAGATAATGTACAAAGATAAGTAGCCCATTAGGGCAATAGGCGTATATACAAGCTGGGGGCAAAAACCTCCTAAAGAGGGAAAATAGTGCCCCGGCGGTCCTAGTGTGCTCACACACATCACTACATAAATATATCAACAAATTCCCCTAGGAGTGATGTGGTGAACAAGGAGCTGGCACTCATGTATAAGGAAGTGCCAAGCTATGTGGAAATCACTCCACAAAAGGAAGTAAGCCCAAAGATTTGCAGAAAGCTTCAAACTTCTCCCTAGGCAGAAATTTCATGAAAAGTTCTGGAATGTTCTCCTGCGTGGGCACATATGCCAAGCTAATCTCCCCAGCAGAGAACCTCTCCCTGACATAGTGATACTACACCTCAATGTGCTTAGTGCGAGCATGGAACATAGGGCTCCTCACAACTGCCAATGCGCTCTGACTGTCAGTGAAGATGGTGGTGGCAGAAGACTGGTCAACACCCAAATCAGCCATAAGGCATCTGAGCCACACACACTCAACAGTCACTGTGAAAGCTGCCCTATACTCAGCCTCACAACTGGAAGTGGCCATAGTAGGCTGCTCTTGCTCAACCAAGATATACATGAGCTACCAAGCATGAAGCAAAAACCACTGGTGGACACACGAGTGTCATAGCAACCAGCCCAATCTGAGCCAGAAAAAACATGCAAATCTGGCGGTAGTGATCCCCCCTTGGGATAAAACAACCCAAGTAGTCGAGTAGCACTCAAGTAGCGAAAGATGCGCTTAACCGCCTTCCAATGCATGACTCCTGGGCAATGCATAAACCTGCTCATCTATGGGATAACAAACTGAATATCTGGTTGAGTAATGCATAAGTAAATCAAGCATCCAATAGCCTACTGATAGAGAATAGCATCAAATGCATCTCCAGCATCATGAAGACTCAATTGTAAGCCTGTCTCCATAGGAGTGGCAATAGGCTTACAGTCTTCAAGGCCAAAACACTGCAATAATGTGTCAATATATTTTGTTTGACACAAAGCCATTCCACCGTCAACTTGCATAAACTGAATGCCCAAATAGTGATGCAAATGCCCCAAATCAGACATCTCAAATGAGGCATGCAAATCAGCCTTGAAATCAGCAATATGCTTCTCAATAGTACTAGTGAGCAGCATGTCGTCAACATAAACAACAATGATCAGAAGCACATCATTAGCACGCTTAACATATAAGGTGCTTTCAGTTGGACTGTTCTCAAAACCATGTGCAACCAGATAGGCATGTATCTTCTCATACCAAGCACGTGGTGCTTGCTTTAAACCATATAATGCCTTCTTTAACCTGCAAACCTCGTTTTCATGCCCTTTTTGCACAAAGCCACGGGGCTGAAAAACATACACTTCTTCATGCAAGTCACCATTTAGAAATGCTGTTTTAATGTCCAAGTGATGTACATTCCAACCATGATGGGCTGCAAGTGCACAAACGCTCCGAACAGTAGTCATACGGCATGTAGGTGCAAAGGTCTCATCAAAATCAATGGCTTTTTCCTACGCATAACCCTTTGCAACAAGCCTAGCCTTATACCTGTCAACTGTACCATCAGGTTTACGCTTCAGCTTGTATACCCACTTAGTGCCAATGGCCTTCTTGCCAGGAGGCAAGTCACATAAAGACCATGTATCATTCTTCATTATAACATCATATTCAGATTGCATAGCAGCCATCCAATTTTCTGAATTTTGTGCTTCATCAAAAGAAACAAGCTCATTCTCATCATAGAGACTAGACACAGCCATAGCATAGCAATCTGATGCAAAGGAGGCACTATGAGAGCCTGAACGAGTATGATATGACAAAGGTGCATCTAATTTGCTATCACACAAAGTCTGCACCAGCCATTTGGGCATAGTTTTTGCCTACTCAATATCAGCTCTCTCATCAATGTAAATCTGCATCAGAAATGGAATGATCTGCATCATCATATGAAACCTGAAAAGGCTGAGAAGTTACCTCATTAAGACCAACACTAGACTATCCACCTGTAAAAAGAGGCATCAAAGTATCATACATGTCTTTGGAGCTAACAGATGTCTCCTTAGTACATGAAAGTAATGGCTGAATAACATCTTCCACAAAGACAACATCACGGCTAACCAAAATGCATTTAGTCTATGGATGATTCAAAACATAGCCTTTACTTTCAGAACTGTACCCAACAAAAATACATTTTGCTGCCTTATCATCCAATTTTCTGTGATGTTGTTCAGGCACTAGTGCATATGCCAAATAACCAAAAACACGTAGATGAGCAACAGATGGCTTGCGGTCATGCCAAGCCTCATATGGAGTGATAGAGTGTAGCGCTTTAGTGGGACACCTGTTCACTACATATGCTGCACACATGACAGCCTCAAGCCAGAAACTATCTAGTAAAGCCTGACTCTTGACCATGCACCTCGCCATCTCCATGAGTGACCTGTTCTTTCGTTCAGCAACTGCATTCTGTTGAGGTGTATACGGCACTGTACACTGGTGTTTTATCCCACGTTCAGCCAGAAATGCATTAAAATCAGAAGACATATATTCCCCCCCTCGATCAGAACGGAGGGTGCCCATTTTACATGCTGACAAATTTTCAGCCAAAACCAAAAACTGTTTAAAGCACATGAACACTTCGGACTTTACTTTGAGTGGATATACCCATGCATGCCTGGAAAAATCATCAATGAAAGTCACGAAGTAAAGATAATTTCCAAAAGAGGGTGTCTGCATAGGACCACAAACATCACTATGTACAAGCTGCAATTTCTGTGTAGCCCGAACTGAACCATCTTTTGGGAAGGAGGAACGCGACATTTTGCCCAAAATACAGCCTTCACAAACATGTTTTCTAGGTGCCGCAAGTTTGGCAAAGAGGACACCATTTCAGATTTCTGCAGGCGTAGCAAACTAGCAAAATTCTGATGACCAAAGCGTGCATGCCAAAGCTTTGCATCTGACATAGCCTGAGAATCATTTACTGCACATGCCAAATCATTTTTCGATCTTTCATAGTCTATGAGCTTATACAGCCCATGACATAAAATGCCAGAAGCAATAATAACATCGCCATTTGACAGATCATGAACTGTACATCTGTCATAAACACATTTCACAACCAAGCCAATCTTGGCTAATGCAAAAACAGATAACAGATTCTTGATTCTGGCACAAATAAAGCATCTGACAAAGTGAAAGAACTACCATCAGAAGTAGTCAAAATGATCTTACCAACTCCCATAACAGGATAAGAGGAGTTTTTGGTGCATGTAACAGTATTCCCTGTAGGGGCAGGCTCGAGTGAAGAGAAGCAACTGCGCTGTGAGGTAATATGTTTGGTCGCCCCACTGTCAAAGTACCAAACATCTGAGTCTACTACAGACATGCATTGATCATGAGAAGATGGGTCAAAATTGTAGACAGTAGTAAACGCCCATTTTTCTTCCTGCACAAGATTTGCAGACTCTGTTTTTGGTGTAGAGGCCTCTACAACAACCATTCCAGCCTCTTTCTTCTTTGCCTCTTTAGCAGCCAGTTTAGGACAGTTCTTTATGATATGATCATTCCCTTTACAGTACTTACAGAACAATTTCTGCTTTTTTGATTTCTTCTCATCTTTATCTTCCTTCTTCGAATATGTAGAATTAGCAGATTTCTGCTTAGTAGTTGAAGAGCTCCATTTTCCTTGGCCCTTCTGACTAGCCAAGAAAGCTTGATCTACAACTCGCATAATGGACCTATTTTGCCTAGACTGATCTTCCTGCAACAGAACAGAGACTAACTCCTCAAATGACAAGGCATTTGGATTGCCTTTCATCATCAACCGAAGAGTAGAAGCAAAACTCTGATATGAATCAGGAAGACCATTCATCAGTAGAAATCAATTGTTCCTTCAAGTCTTTGATCTTTGTTAGGAAACTATCCATAGAATCACCTTCATTCATGTGCTCACTCTCCAACTGTTTTTGGAGGTAAGCAACACGAGCCTCATTCCTAGCTTGGTACAATGTGGTAAGTGTATCCCAAGCATCCTTAGCTGTTTTGCAAGAGTGAATACGAGAAATAATGGCACGTTTGACAGACAAAGCTATCAATGCATGTGCCTGGGCTTCTCTACCATCCCAACGAATCTGCTCTACAGTAGGTGAAGCAGAAACAATAGCACGAACAGGAATGTGCGGAATATCATCTTCGACACCATCTTCATCAGCTCCAGCACCTGTATTTGCAGTACCTGTAGTCAGAGATGTAACAGGACGTCTTTCAACACCATGCACAATGTTCCACAATCCTTTTGTAACCAATACATGTCGCATCATATAAGCCCATAATGGGTAGTTGGTACCATCCAACTTATCCTCAATAGCCAACATACAGAATACATCACTGCTTTTAGCCATGGCTGGTGACTAAAATACCTTGATGCAGAAAATTGATTGTATCTCAAAAGTTGAACAGAATTGCCCCAACAAATTTTGCTAGACCTGTAGCAGACTTCGAAGGCGCTTATACTAGCGAACAGAAACTGGTATATATCTTTGGCACAAAAAGATGAAATAGCCTACAAAAGCACTGCAATAATGGATTCAGAGGCCGAAAGGAGCTCAGATCGTGATTTCGACACCACAAAGCGAAGGTGTTTTGATCTCTGAAACACCTTGAGTATGCTCACCAAATTTTGTGCGAATCTGAGACTGCAAACGGAGGAGTGTCGACAACACCCTAGATGAAGCGACGATGTGCTCTGATACCAATTGTTGGAGATAGATGTCTGTAGAAGCACGCGAACAACACAAGGAAGAAGAAGAAGCTTGGAGCACAAAGACACAATACTGAATGTATTACTCGAGAATGTACAAAGATAAGTAGCCCATTAGGGAAATAGGCATATATACAAGCTGGGGGAAAAAAACCTCCTAAAGAGGGAAAAAAGTCCCTGGCACTCCTAGTGTGTTCACACACATCACTATCTAAATATATCAACATAGACATATGGCATTGATTATGAGGAAACACCCAGCATTGTAGCTAAAATATCTACTATCAGAATACTTTTTGCATTAGCTACAGCAAAAGGATGGACTTTGCATCAGATGGATGTGAAGAATGCTTTCCTACATGGTGAGTTACAGGAAGAAGTATATATGGACCAGGCACAAGTATATGAAGACTCGAAGCATCCAGAATATGTTTGGAGGTTGCAAAAGGCTTTGTATGGGTGATGCTAATCATTCACTATATGCAAGGAAGGATGATGATGGCATCACGATTGTGGCTATTTATGTTGATGATCTGACTATAGGTGGTGATAATGAAGAAAGCATCAAAGAGGTAAAGCAACTTTTGATGCAAGAATTCAGCATGAAAGAACTTGGTGTGCTACACTATTTCTTGGGAATTGAGTTTATTCATACAAAAACATGTATATGGATGTCACAAAGGCAATAAGCCTTGAATATGTTGCAAATTATGGTATGGCTAATTGTAAGCCAATTTATATGCCATTACAGCAGAACTTGAAGTTGGATACTACATCAGGTGAAGCATTGGAAAATGCTACTATGTACAGGAAAATTGTGGGAAGTCTTATATATCTCACAATTACGAGGCCTGATCTAAGTTATACTATTGGACTTGAAAGTTAGTTTATGGAGGTTATTAGGAAGCCACATTTGGATGCTCTAAGGCGCACTCTACGTTATGTGAGTGCTACTTTGGATTATGCATTGTTTTATGAGGCTGGTGTAGATTTGCACGTTTATGGATACACTGATGTAGATTGGGATGGTAGCATTCTAGATAGAAGATCTACTAGTGGTTTTCTATTCTCACTTGGGAGTGCAATTGTTACATGGAGCAGCAAGAAGCAACCCACGTTTGCTTTGCCGAGTAAAGAGGCTGAGTATAGAGGTGTTGCAATGGCAGCATGTGAGGCATCATGGCTAGAAATGCTACTTGTAGATTTAGGTGTGGAAGTGGGAAAGCCTATCACTATTTATCATAGCAGCATATAGTTAGCACGGAATCTATTTTCCATTCTAGAACAAAGCATATCAAGGTAGATTATCACTTCATCAGAGAGAAGGTATTAGTAGGTGCTATTGATCTTGTTTATGTGAGAACAGATGAGCAGGTTGTTGATATTTTCACCAAAGCACTTGGAGCTGAGAAGTTGAAGAAGTTTTGGGAGATGCTTGGATTACAGGATATGGCATTGAGCTTGAGGGGGAGTGTTGAGATATCAAGCTCAACATGTGATGATCCATGATGACACGTACCAGTTTTTTGTTTCTCTGACATATATAGTCGTCATGCCAGTATATGTCAGGGATACTTCATTGAACTTTATTAGATTTATCTACCGAGAGTGATGTCACATTTGTTTCGTGCCAGCTCACTCATTCACGGACATTAGGTTTCTCCTTATGTACTGATCTTTATATATTGCACTTGTTGTATTCTTGTTTTTTAGGTCATTCTTGTACATTCCTTTTAATGTAATAGAAGAAGAAGAAGAAGAAGAAGAAGAAGAAGAAGAAGATTATTCTTCCCTGCCCCAATCTATGTGTGTGCTTCTCCTTGAGAGTGAGAGTGTGTGTGTGAGCTCTCTTCCTTATCTCCTTCCTCGTGACAATTCATACTTATGTATACTCATAACTATACATTCAACTTTAATGCATTCTCATTCTCATATACATGCATTATGCTCATACATTAATCTTACTTACACATATGCTTTATGCATTTTATGCATACATACATTTATCATGCACATGCATCTATCCTTATTGTCATGCACATATACTTTAGCTCACATACGTGTGCACATACACAATCACATGCATGTCCATACTCACTAATTTATGTTAATTCATATTCATAAACCTAACACTCATATAAACTTAACATAAGTTAAACTTATGCTACCACATGCTAATTTACTTTCTTATTTCTATATTAATACACATTCACTTACACTCATGCACATGTATACACTACATATGCACATTCATCTTCATATGCACATGCATTCATCTCACATACACATGCACTCATGCACACGCATTCATCTCACATACACATGCACTCATGCACATGCATTCTCACATTCATATCTGCATGCATACATTCACTCATGCATACACATATACACGTGCACTCATGCACACTCATGCTCATGCATATGCATTCATGCATACATGCATTCACATGCAATCATGCTCATACATTCTCTTGCATGCTCATGAATCCTAACATAATCATTCTATCTCATGCATGATTCTAACATGTATATCTTATCATCCTCGTACTCTTTATAGTCTCATTCTCACTTATGCTAACACAAACACTTTCATATGCATAGATTAACATACATTATTATGAAAATGTACATGAAAACACATATACTCATGCATACTAACACTTAGATGGATTCATGCACATGCACTTGTCATGCACATACTCAAAGCTTCCTATATGCATATACACTAAGACATACATCTACATTCTTAATACTCATCCATATGCTCATGCATACATTAAAGCACTTATATGTAGTTAAATGCATACGTCTATTGCATGCTTACATAATCATACTTGCATACATACTCATACATGCATGTCAACTTCGTAAGCATCCTATGTACTTTTATATATATATATATACATTAGCTCACCACATATATATCATGCTCATGTATCTAACTTGTTACACAGATGTGCATCACTTCATCTCATTCATGCATGCATTCTTATGCACACAATCACCTAATTATACATAAACATATACATTCTCAATCATGCTAATACACATCGTATATGCTAATACACATCGTATATGCTAATATGCATATTCATACATTAACATTCACTGTCATGCACACATATACATACATGCATTCACACTTAGTTGCATTTATGCACTTGCATTCATGTCACATACATATGCACTTGTGCATACATACATTTATGCATTGTTCATGCTCATGTATACATACTTATGCCATCTTAATAACTAAATTAAGTTTAACTCAATTAATAAAATAATTAAATACTTAACTTATAAAATCAAGCTGTCTCAACTAATTAATTAAGTTAACCTTTATCTTTTATAAAATATTAACCCAAATCCCTCTCTCTCTCTCTCTTTCTCTTTTTCTCTCTCTCCCTTTCTCATTCTCTCTCTCTCTGTGAATATTTACAAAACAAAGCCAAGTCACGATGACCCTAGTTCCTCACTCTTAGATTCTTAATAACAATGGAAATCACATTCAATAATTAATAAGTGCTAATGCATTACCATGGTCAAATGAATATATTCTACTAGAAGCTGACCCATGATAACTTCCACAATCACGTTTTCTTTGGACAACACAAATTCTCTTTTTCAATACTCACACGAGAACAAAGTGTTCGAGAGAGAATATTATATTTTTTATAAGACTCAAAGAATGAGGTTAGTATAATGAAGCTCATGGTTTCTAAGGTCAGTATATAGACTATCGGATGGCTTAAGGATACAAGCTTTTAAAAGCTTTCTAGGTAGAATGTGAAAACTAGGAATCCTCCCTCAAAGAGTAATAGAACTCTGGATTCCCAAACGTCTCAAAGCAACCAACATCTGTGCTCATCCAAAATTCAAACCAGCCAATCATCTGCGTGTCAATAAGTGTATAATCTAAAACATCATAAGTCACGTTTCAAGTAGCAAGCTTAAACTGCTCATGTATGTATATTAAGATGTTCAGCGTTGTTCTTACTTTATTCCCCTACTTCTCAGTATATAGAGAACTTTCTCTATGAGGTATTCATTAGCAAATTAACTAATCTTGTTGCACGCAAAATATAAGTTTGCATCCCCTCTCTCTCTCTATCTCTCTCTCTCTCTCTTTGTCTCTCTCTCTCCATGGTAAACTAGAACATGTGATCCCGATTCTCTCTCTCTCTCTCTCTCTCTCTCTCTCTCATCTGCCCACTGTGCTTCATCCATTTCTCTCTGAACTACTCTCTCCTACCGTGCGTGCATCCGCCAGGAGCGCAGCTGCTAGAAACCTCCTTGTGAGGAAGTCAGCGTGCATCTATCTGACTCTCTTTTCAGCGATGTGCAACAAACGTATCTGCACCGCCAGCTGTTTGCATAAGCAATTCTCTCTCTGCTCTCTCCCCCTCTCTCTCTGTATGATCAGTGCTCTTCCTCTCTATTGAGCTCTGCATCTGTATGCATCTCTTTCACTGAGAGTCCCTCATCTCCATCATGCGAGCATTCAGCCCTCCCGATTGTCTCTCTCTGCGCATGTCAACAGTCGACAAAAGCCGAATTCTTCATCTCTCTCTCTCTATCCATTCGCGCGACGACATCGAGGCATCAGGCATGCATTTCTCATGTCTGCTCATTGCGGCAACACTCAAGAAGGGGAAACGCAGAGGTTTTCTTTAGCAAAGGTGGATGCACATCTTAAAAGCAACCTATGAAAGCTTCTCTATCATGAGCGAGAAGGTCGAGACTCATACAAGATCAAGGAAGAAGTACAAGCAGAACATGGTGCTACAAATTCTACACAACTCTCTCTCCCTCTCTCTCTCTCGGCGTATGCACCTGCATAATTAACATTAGCCAAAACATCTTTAGAAATTCATTTATATACATAAATGCACAGACAGCAAACGTGTATTCAATTAACTCCCACACATCAAACACTAACACATGCATACTAATACTAACTAATACACACTTAGAGTTAGTATAGTATTAACTTATACTTCAATATACTCACGTATAAAGGTTTTTTTTGTTATTTAATTATTAATTTAGATTAACTAAGTATTCATATAGACTAATATATAGTACATTAATTAAATTATCTATGACCTAATATATAATATAAGTAACATATAATAATGAAACACTAATTGTTAGTTAAATCGTATTACCTATCTTATAGTGTCACTAATATATATTAGTCAAATCCATTAATAATTAGATAAATTATTTCTTATAGTTGACACACATATATAGATATTTAGAAATATCCACATATGCTTAAGGTTAAAACGTACAAACGTTTATGCTATAACAAGGTAGGATATCATATAGCCTTATGGATCCATACACTTTAGTATTTATATGATGATTCTATAAAGGTTATAACAACCCATACCCATACTTATGGTTGAATAGGTATAGATGATCACATTCTCATGTTTATACATAAACGTGCATGGGTACACATTCAGGGTTAATTCCACTTATCACATACACTAGGGGTTCTTATAATTACATTTAAGCAAGCACTTAGGGTGAAACTTACACAACACAGTAGGGGTTTCTTGAATTCACACGTAGGTAAACACATAGGGTTTAACCCACATATACTTTAGGGATTCCTATCCTTATCTACTATTTTCTATTAAACAATTTAAACATTTATAATGTATATAATCACATAAATGATTACAACGTATTGAGCACATCAGTGACTATTCATGCACTCATAATTAAACACTCACATATATGTGCACACATAACATAGATAGACCAACAATTGTCTATCTCTACATGAAGAATGGAGATAATAGTCATAGGTACATATATAGGTATCTTTTAAGTATAGATATACAAGCACATACATATAGGCATAAAACTCACATTCATATAACACACTCACACTCATAGACACATGAACACATACATAATTAAGTGCACTCATATATATATATATATATATATATATATATATATATATATATATATATATATATATATATATATATATATATATATATATATATATATATATATATATATATATATATTCAACCCCATACATACATAAGCATAGACACATGTACATATCCATACTTAAGTTCACTACCATTCAGACATAGATATCTTCATATGATCATGAACACACATAAAACTCACTTAGTGTTCACATAAACATATGTATGGTCCTAAAATAAAGGGTTCAAATATCCCTTCACTCTCTGTTCAGAACACATTCTCATCTTCTTTTGCATGTAGGTACTCAAGAGAAAGATTAGTCAAGTCAAAAGAAATGTATCAAAAAGATTTGAGACAGATAAAAGTTAATCACCTTAAAACTAAAAAGTTTTATTTATTTGCATGTTAATTTGAGTGTGGAAATCCTTCCAACATCTGCCCCCACCAAACCTGCACATCATCTTGATGGGCCAACCTGTAAATCATTAAAGAAGCATCAAATTCTTTGGAAAAAAGCTTGTAAATTGACTTTAAATAAGATAATTAAAAATGCTTCTACATTCAAAATAAGTCTCGGATAATGAAGAAAATCTATAAAATTATGTAAATGTGAATTGTAAATCATTTCATTCAATGCATACAATCAAAAGACAGATTTAGAAAATCCTATAATAGTCATTTAGAGAGTCATGGTACTTACCATTCCATTAACCCTGTGCACAAGTAGTTTTTAATTTATATAAGTATTCTATCTTCTATCTCTTAGTCGTCTACCATGAGATACATCTAACTAATTCTTCTGTAGCAGACCTCTACCTCATATAGCCCGCAATACATTTCAGGAGTGATTTCGAGACCACAACTGAATCATAATAATTGTATTCTTTTTTTTCTTTGTTTTTCTTTTTCTTTTTTCTTCTTTTCTTTTTCTTGTTCCATCTTGCAGCAGCCATTAATGTACTGCTTGATGTTCTCATTTTTCTTTCTTTTTTCTTCGTAATTTTTTTTGTTTAAGGGGAAAGGCTTAACCCCTAATCAGAGTTGATGTTCTAGAAGCATGCTACAGTTAGAACTAGGATCTCATTTGCTAAAGGATTTCAAAAAATAAAGAAGCCTACTGTATAGGAAATATCGGCTTTTGACAGTACATGAGTTCAGCCAGCATAAACCCAGTTGTTCTCGTGTACGTCATCCTATCGACCCATAGAGCAAATGGGAGATATTTTGGCCATTGTCCAATATCTCCATGGCATGCTTTTGAAATAGCCTTCACTTTGGAAGGATGCCCTCATTCCATTTTTCCATTTGCCTCTTGGTTATAGGCAGGCGTAAGAGATAATCGAATCCCATGATGAGCAAAGAACTCTCTTGCCTCTCTAGTGTCTAGCTCTCCGCGATCTGCTAATACTTTCTCAACATATCCAAATCTAGATATTACTTCTTCTAAAAGAAATAAGCATACATTATAACTAGTATTAGAACAAAGTGCTCGACCTTCAACGTGATTAGTTAAATCTTCTTGTGAAAGTATGATGTACCTCATACCACTATTAGTTTTAGGCATAGTCACAAGGTCGACTACTCACTTGTAATGAATACAAGGTGGATAGGTCGGATGTAGAGGGTCTCTATGTTTGACTAAGGAATGTAACTGGCATCTAGTACAAGTACTCACAAATTCTTTTACAGTTACATAAATCCTTGGCTACCAGTAACTTTCTCGGATATTCTCATACGTAGCCACAAAACCCTTATGACCAGCCCAAAGGCTTTCATGCATTTCCCTCGTAACTTGCACTTAAAAATTTCTTAAGCCTTACACTCATTATTGGTTTCTCACCTTTTCCTTTAGCATGTCTCCAACGATATTCATCTTTCAAGAAGAAGTTGAAAGACTTCTTCCTAACGTTCTAGAATTGACTTGATGACCAGCTTAGAATAGACTGAAACGTCCTAACATACTATCCTATATCTCTCCATTCTCCCTCATATTCATCTTCTCTAAATCTCTCATACATAAAAGTAGATGTTTTGTATTTAATTAAGTTTACATGTTTCTCCATCGCTTCTCTATCATCGTAAAATTTTGCTCGTTAGAGCATATGAGCAACAGTGTTATGTTTTCCAATGATATGTACAAAAGCACGGTTAATAACTTAACATAGCAATATCTAGAGATGAACAATTAGCAATTAATCCTATTAATGGAAGACAATCAGTCTCAACTATTACATTAGCTCCTATAAAATACTCCTTATCTGTTTTTAAAGCAGTAACTAATCCCCATAGCTCTCTTTTGATATGAGGATAATTTCTTTGAGTATCATGCAAGAGTTTTGCTCCAAAGCGAACTGCATATCTTTGCTCCTTCTCATCATCTTGTCCAATGACCCAGCCTATACCAATAGGACTAGTATCAACGGTTAGGATTAAAGGCTTATTTCTTGAATAATCGATACATTTCAAGATTGGAGCATTGATAAACAATTGCTTCAGTTGACTCATCCTTCTAGTATGCTCTTCAGTCCAATAGAATTTCTTTTTGTTTCGTAACAAATCATAAAGTGGGCTCGCAACATGAGCAAAGTGAGGGATCCAGATGACATAAAAGACACATGCAGCTAAGAATCTCCTTACTTCACTAACATTATGACACCTCTCAGAAATTCTACTAATGGCATCAACTTTTGCTAAGTAAGGCCTACGACCATAATGTCGACATAAATGTCCAACTATCAGCACTTCATTTAACACCTAAAGTAGACTTCTCTAAAGAGAAAGTCAGACCAACCTCCTCAAATTTTGAAAGATCTTTTCACAATCAGAAATGTGGCTAGAAACAAACTTTCTACATCCAGATGAATCTATAGTCTCATCTTTCTCTTTTTCCACACAGCCTTTTATTGGAATATCATCACTAAAAAGCATGGTCAGTCTCTAAGGATAAAGTCACGTAAGACCAGTTTCATAGCATTCATCAGGTAAATGAGCTTTTGGGATTGGTATCGTTCAAAGATTCCAAGGAATTTGTGGTACAATAAATATAATCATCGAAGCAACAAGCTTTTGGATCACCACATCCTATTTCATGTGGGAATAAAGAAAATGTTTTCCCATGTCGCACAATCATCTTTCTAAAATGATCTTTTTCTATCTCCGAAAGAAATTCATCTCCAAATTTAATATATTTCTTAGTTTCTTATGTAAACATATGACCTATCTTAGATCAGTCTCTAAGTATAGGGTCCTCAGATACTCATCTAAATATATCATAACTATCCTTAGGTAAGGGTTGAGCTACAGGCTTAATTTTTTTCTCGACTATCTTATATTAAGTTTCTATGTTAACTTCATGTTCTAGAATAAAATCAGTAATAAACTCATATTCTTTAATAGAGTCTAGAATAATCAATTTTGATTCTAATTTTTCTTGGGAAGTAGTTTCAAGCTCTTCTAGTAAGGTACTACTTTTCGAGAGTTCAATTATACATTCAATATTTTCATCAGGTAAAATGAATCCTAAATTCCTAAAATATTTTTCTTTTCCTTTTCTGAATGTTTTTGAAAGGTTCTTTTGTAGTAAGTTGTAAACTAGTAGTAGAAGTACAAACTAAAAAATCTTCAAAATTATGTACATTGTTAAGCGAGACATCAAAACAATGTCCACTATTGTCCCGCTTAATAGTGGAATCTAACAGAATTTTTGGTCATAATATATCCCATATTCTCTAATAGCCGGTGAATCTTCCCACACATGACTTTTTGAGTCAATGGGGTTTCTCCGTAAGTTCTTCCTATTTCTTGAATGATTTGGGTAGACCGTCATGACTTGCAAAGAATCCATCCCAGATTTAGATCGAATTCTCGCATATGTTGACCCATCATTCATCGCTTTTGTTTCCATTCTCATCTCTGCTATAAATGGCTGGCCGAGAATTACTTCATATGAACAATTATCTTGAACAAAAAAGTGAAATTATTCTCAAACACCGCCTATCATTATAGGCACATGTGTGCATGTACCTAATAAAATCCCAGAGCCATTGTCGGCTCTACTCATCCTCCAGCAATGCTCTATGCCAATTGGCCATCTAACTTATCAAAAAATTTCTTCGATATAACATTTATCTAGTGTTGTTAGGATCTTATCTCAGGTGCAAACAAAGGTTACAAACACAGAAAACACACAGAGAATAGATGCAACAAGAGACAAGACAGAACGCAGTATTGGGTGCAATCTCCCCCCATGCACTCTGTTCCGATAGTCCATAGAGTGCATGTATTTATAGGAACTTTTGATTACGTCGAAAAGAGTGGTTACATGAGAGTGGCTTCGAAAAGCAAGCGTGAAACTAAGAGTTGGTAACTTTTACAGAAAGCCATTGCTTTTAATAACAGAAACTGCGGTCTACAACGACCCTTATTCTAAACATTACTTTTCTAACTGTTTCTAACAATAGAACCTTCTATGCATAATAATTATTTGGATTATTGATATCCGCCCTTTCACGCTTTGCACGCTCCTCACGAACCTTCAGCTGCTATATCAGAAACATCAAAAACACATTAATACATCAATAATTTAACACTCTAACAATGCATTGTTTCCAACAATGCATTGTTCAACATATTCCATAACTTATAACATCTAGTCTGAGCCCGAGTCAATGAGAGCCAGAGCTAAACATGAATCTTTTTCATCTTCAATCCTAATTTTCACTTCTGGCTTCCTCGTGCCTAGAAGGTTGTGTTAAATTTACTTTCAATTTTCAATATCTCATCATCAGGTTGAATTGGTTCTAAAAAATTTCAATTCACACTTCTAGTCGTAAACTCTTCTTCTTCTTCATAATCACTATCACTTAATGTTATAGCATCATTCATAACTAGAGTTTCTTCCGCTACATCTTGCATATCTTTGTCTTGCGGTAGTGGAAATCGTCTCCTCTTAATTAGTCGAATAAAACTATCCTTGAACTTAGGTTTTGCTATTGAAAACACTTGTTCAAGGGACATTGTTACTTGACCTTTTAGAAGTATATCATTCAGGATTTCCCTAGCATCGTTCTTCTTCTCTAGTTCCGAAATCATTATTGCTCGTGGAGCTCTTTTTCCTTTCATTTTCCCTTTCTCTTCAATTTGTTTTTTATCATCTTTTCATTTGTTTTAGTATTTTGATTATTTTCATTTTTAGGTTTCCTTTTTTCATCCTTACTTGGGGTATTTTCATTTTCCTGTGATTGCAAATTTTCCTCTATTGGTTTATTCCCTTCTTTAATTATCCTTCTTTTCTCTTCCTGAGATAAGTTTGTATCTTCAAATTGTACCTTTTTGTCATTTTTCTTCTCATTCTCCCTCATTTGTCTTCTGGTCATTCTCCTATCTCCCTCATCTATATCATCCTACATAACATCTCGTCTCTATTTTTTCTCAACATTGGCAGTTTGAGAATAAACAAAGGCTTGATCAACAAGAGATCGCCATGCTATTTTGCACATTATTTCATCTCTAGCTCTTATCAACACCTCAATCAAATAAGGATTTTGGCTTGACGTAGAAAGAGGCCTATCATTTGCTGCCTTTAATCTATCAGCCAAGGTGCTCACAGTTGCATTAGAGATCGTTAAATTCTCATACAACTTTTTCATACCTCATTTGTCCTAGTTAACGGCTAAAGGAAGTCATAACCTAAAGTTACACAATTTCCTATCAATCTCAACTACTAATTTATTTTCATTTGCACTCTTTAACTCATCGCAAGCATAAGTTGCATGTCCCTAGCTATCACACCAAACACACCGTTTTTTTTGCATCCCTTTTCTTTCAGTGCTCCTTTGAAAAGCAAGTTGAGCAGCGAACTAAGTAGGTGGATCTGTCTGAAAAACTAGCAGAGGAGGAATATACTGTGGCATAACTGGTTGTATAGGTGTTGCTTGCCCTATGCCACTACTGCTAGCTCATCGCTCATTTAAACTCAAGGAATATACTTTATTATTCAATTGGGCAACATCTTTGGAAAGAGATGCCTACATATTCATAACATTTTCCATTTTTTTACATAAGTGTCTAATAGAAATTCAATTGGAGCCTTAGGGGCAACTGCTACATTAGCCATGGCCATAGTCGTAGGCATTGGCATATCAGTTTGCCCTACAATAGGTAACTCTCTAGGCTGAGATTGGGTTTTGCATACAAAACAGATTGTTGTTGCTTCATTTCGACTACAACCTCTATTTCACGTTTCAGTTTTTCCCAATCATTAGTAAAACCATATCTTTTTCCTTGCTCTTCTATTCATCTCTCTACCTCAGCTCTATCTTCAGGACTCAATATCTTGAGGAAATGAATAATTAGGTCAGGATTTAATGCCTTTCTATCCTCTTCAAGAAGTTGGGCATATCATCTCATGAACTCTCTATGAAGATGAGTTCAAGACTCATTGCTCTTTAAGGAGTTTACCCATCACAAAAATCGGTCATAGCCAAGGCTATGCTAGCTAAAATCCTCAAGATAAAACATTTTGTGCAATTCTTTCCTAAACTTTCTCCCAAGGTTTATTAGCATGTACTTGAATGCTTTCTAGTATAGAACTAGAAACTACACGACCAAAGTATTTGACTAATACGTCATCAGGTAAACCTTGGATTTGCATTTGCTCTTCAAATGCATCCACATATTGTGTGATATTTAAACCAATAAATTTACCTTTTTTTCTTAAGATGGTTTGAATAGTGTGTGTTCCTTGTTTCTCTATCATCATGTTCTTAGACATTTCCTCCATCTTTCGTCCTTGATAGTGCTTAAAATGCAGTAGTAAGTCTCTAATGGCAGTCTCTAATCTCTCTCTAAACTATCCAAATCTATCCCTAGATGATAAAGCCAAGAATAATGACTTTACGAAATCCTGGGGTTTTCTATTAATATATTCGTTTCTCAATATATTTTCAACTTGCTTACTTTAACTTGAGCTTAACCTAAGTTTGTAATATCTCTTGACTTGATAGTTTCGTTTTATAATTTGTTTTCTCTTTTTAATTTGTGAGTTTCTTAATCCAAAGTTTACTTTAATTTTCTAACCTTTGAGTTTAAAATCTCAAAGATTACTTTAATTATATGTTTTGATAAGTTAATAAGTTTTATATAAGTTTTCTTAATTTGAATGTTTTGAATTTTAATGTAATAGGAAAGAAGAAGAAATACTATCAATTACTTAAATCAATTAGTTGCTTGCGATGCTAAACAAAACTAATCTTTCTTAATGCAATGATGTTTCAATGCCTTACAAATGCAATTGTAATGTGACTAATGAAAACAAACTTTCTTTTTCTATGATGTGATTGTATGAAAATAAAGGAACTAGAATAAACACCTTACCTAAAGTTGATCGATGTAGAGGGTTCTAATGTGCATTGAGATAATCCTTTACAAACTTTCTTAATAAATAAAACCTAAGTACAAACTAAAAGTGATCACGTATTAATGGTTTTCTTGTATGTTGATGGGGGGGGGGGGGGGGTGAAGTGATGAAGCTCCTCCATCTAGAATACCCTTCTTCTCGTGCAGGTGCTGAGTTCCCTAATGAACATCCCTCAACAACCACAAAAAAGAGTAGGTAGTAGCATGATCTTCACTTGTCTTTGCAACTTCTTCCTCCACTTACCTAAAAAGAAGAAGAATTTAAAGGTTAACATTTGTAATTAAGACTCAAACACAAAAAATCCTAAGCACACTAGCGTCATGTTTCACATTGGGTTCACTGAATCTGTCGAGGGGTGTGAAAGGAGGTAGCTGCTCATCAGAACTGACTCGCATTAGCCTCTCTAAGTGACTACATGCTAGGTGTTTCATTGTGTACTTTAGGAACTAGGATGTGTCTTTAGTGTGTGGGGAGTTATTAGCTATAGTTTAATACTCTATTTAAGTTTAGCCTATAAATTTAAGGTCCATTAGGAAATGCTTCTCTATACCTATAAATAGCATCTTGATACGCTTTCAAGGTTAAATCTTCTTCAGTTATCCTATCTTTGATAATTTCAGTCACGTCATTTTTAGTTTGTTTAGATTAAATATTTCTTTTGGGAGATGGTGGAAACAGAATCTCACTTTCCTCGGGATGTGGTGACACAATTGAACACAACTATAAAAATTTAGATAAATATCTAGCATATGATGGAGAATGTAAAGATTCAGTAACAATACAATCTTTAACTACTTCTTCTACTTCTAGTTCTTCACTAGTCTCATTCTCGTTGGATTGACTAGTCGTATTCTCAATAGCAACTAATAATAGAGTCTCTAAAATAAAAGAGGTATGTAGGTTATGTTCATTAAAAGATTTACTTGAAGATGCATTATCTACAGAGATGAAAAATAAAGTGTGATATAAGGTTTTGATTGATAATTGAACTGTTTAATGATAATACTAAGACTTTAGAACCAAAAAAATTATATAGAATTGCTTTCAGAAGTCCTAATATAGATACTTTGAAGATACTCCTATACAATCCTTAGATAAAAATCCAAATACAAGATTTTATGTTTCAAACATGATAAATTGAAACTAAGAGAAGCAGCATAAATGTAGCTTCTAGTCAAAAGCTCGTAGATTTCATCAAGTCATCACTGCTCATCAATCTTTTTCAAATAGTGTGCATAATTAAAATTTGAAAAAAAACATAAGTATGTGTTTACCAACATAAAACACTCATTCATTCTCATAAATTCATTCTGCTTACGCACTTCATACATGATTATCATACATTTATGCACTATAATTATACTCACTTTCATATACATTTCTTGTACATATGCACCTAACTCATATGCATACACACATGCACATGCATTACTCAATTAGATGCATTCTTATGCATACATTCATACTTATATATACTCATACATATACATTCAACTTTTATGTATTCTCATTCTCATATACATGCATTATGCTCATACATTAATCTTACTTATGCATACACTTTATGCATTTTATGCATACATACATTTATCATGCACATGCATCTATCCTTATTGTCATGCACATATACTTTAGCTCACATACACAATCACCTGCATGTCCATACTCACTAATTTATGTTAATTCATATTCATAAACCTAACACTCATATAAACTTAACATAACTTAAATTATGCTAACCATGCTAATTTACTCTCTTATTTCTATATTAATACACACTCACATCCATGCTCATACACATACCCCTATTCTCAATGCACATGCATTAACATTATGCATTCACATGCATACATGTTAACTTACATTCATCTTATATGCATAAATACCTACATGCATACATACATGCATATACTTAAGCACATGCAGATGCATATCCATACTAACTCATCAATTATGTACAAATGCATCTACTTATGTATGTATTAATCATCTACTTTCCTACTTACACTCATGCACATCTATACACGACATATGCACATGCATTCATCTTCATATGCATATGCAATCATCTCACATACACATGCACTCATGCACATGCATTCATCTCACATACACATGCACTCATGCACATGCATTCATCTCACATACACATGCACTCATGCACATGCATTCATCTCACATACACATGCACTCATGCACATGCATTCATCTCACATACACATGCACTCGCACATTCATATCTACATGCATACATTCACTCATGCATACACTTATACACATGTACTCATGCACACTCATGCTCATGCATATGAATTCATGCATACATGCATTCACATGCAATCATGCTCATACATTCTCTTGCATGCTCATGCACCCTAACATAATCATTCTATCTCATGCATCATTCTAACATGTATATCGCATCATTCTCACACTCTTTATACTCTCATTCTCACTTATGCTGACACACACACTTTCATATGCATAGATTAACATACATTATTATGCAAATGATGATGCAAATACATATGCTCATGCATACTAGCACTTGATGCATTCATGCACATGCATTCATGCACATGCATTCATGCACATGCATTCATGCACATGCATTCATGCACATTCATTCATGCACATGCATTCATGCACATGCATTCATGCACATGCATTCATGCGTTTGCATTCATGCATTTCTCATGCACATACTCATAGCTTCCTATATGCATATACACTAACACATGCATCTACATTCTTAATGCTCATGCATACATTAAATCACTTATATGCACTTAAATGCATATATCTATTGCATGCTTACGTAATCATACTTGCATACATACTCATACGTGCATGTCAACTTCATAAGCATCCTATGTACTTTTATATATATATACATTAGCTCACCAGATATATATCATGCTCATGTATCTAACTTCTTACACACATGTGCATCACTTCATCTCATTCATGCATGCATTCTTATGCACACATGCAGCTAATTATACAAAAACATATACATTCTCAAACATGATAATACACATCATATATGCTAATATGCATATTCATACATTAACATTCACTATCATGCACACATACACATACATGCATTCACACTTAGATGCGTTTATGCACTTGCATTCATGTCACATACATATGCACTTATGCATACATACATTTATGCATTGTTCATGCTCATGTATACATACTAATACCATCTTAAAAAACAAATTAAGTTTAAATCAATTACTAAATTAATTAAATAGTTAACTAATAGACTCAAGCTGTCTCAACTAATTAATTAAGTTAACCTTTATCTTTTATAAACATTAACCCGAATCCCTCTTTCTCTCTATCTCTTTCTCTCTCTCTCTCTCTCTCTCTCTCTCTCTCTCTCTCTCTTTTTCTCTCTCTCTCTCTCTCTCTCTCTCTCTTTCTCTCTCTCTCTATGTGTGGATATTTTCAAAACAAAGCCAAGTCACAATGACCCTAATTACTCACTCTGAGATTCTTAATAACAATGGAAATCACATTCAATGATGAATAAGTGCAAATGCATTACGAGGGCCAAATGTATATATTCTACTAGAAGCTGACCCATGTTAACTTCCACAATCACGTTTTCTTTGGACAGCACAAATTCTCTTTTTCAATATTCACATGAGAACAAAGACTTCGAGAGATAATATAATATTTTTTATAACACTCACAGAATGAGGTTAGTATAATGAAGCACATGGTTTCTAAGGTCAGTATATAGACTATCAGATGGCTTAAGGATACAAGCTTTAAAAGATTTCTAGGTAGAATGTGAAAAAATAGGAATCCTCCCTCAAAGAGTAATAGAAATCTGGATTCCCAAACGTCCCAAAGCAACCAACATCTATGCTCATCCAAAATTCAGATTAGACAATCATCTCTGTGCCAATAAGTGTAAAAGTTAAGAGCAAAAAACGCTAGTTCTTGGGATGCGTAATCTAAAACATCACAAGTCAGGTTTCAAGTGGCAAGCTTAAACTGATCACGTATCTATATTAAGAAGTTCAACATTGTTCTTATTGTATTCCTCTACTTCTCAGTATATAGAGAACTTACTCTATGAGGTATTCACCCTCCCTCTCTCTCTCTCTTTCTCTCTCTCTCTCTCTCTCCACGATAAACTACAACATGTAATCCTGATTCTCTCTCTCTCTCTCTCTCTCTCTCTCTCTCTCTCTCTCTCTCTATCTCATCTACCCATTGTGCTTTATCCATTTCTCTCCAAACTACTCTCTCCTGACGTGAGCGCAGTTGCCACAAACCTCCTTGTCGTGAAGGTAGCGTTGTCGGAGCGAAAGGGACGGCCGGTGGATCAGGGCGACCACCGGAAATACGGCGCACGTTGGGTGCTTGGAGCAAGCTCAGGTAAGAAGAGAAAATTCAATTATATGATTAGTACGGTTGGAAAACGTAGTCAGAAAAGATTAATGGTACTTCCATAATCTCATATAGACTTTGACTCTTTGTTTTTTTTTATGATCCTTCCGGAACAATGGGAACTCAAAATTATAAACAAATATTAGTAACTTTCAAAACACTATGAAGTTTTCAATTTCTACCATAAACAAGTGTGTTTCGCTTCAATCGTTCACTCAAATATAACGCACTAAGTTTATGTTGGTGAAATAAGTCATTGTTTGAATAGATTTTGTTTTTAAACTATTCCGTACATAATTTCTGTCAAATTCATATCAAACAAACCAATCGATTCTGATTAGAGCTTCAAACAAATAGCTTAAAGAATCGATATAAGCATTACTCAATTCTGAAGTTTTAATATACTCCGTTTTAAGTGCAGAGTGTATATGATGAAGCAAAGATCCCAATGGACTGCAATGTATAACTCTATTATGTTATGCTTTATCATATAATTCAACTAATCTTATAATTAATGGAAACCTACAAGATGCTGATTTTTTAATAAATTATGTGCTCCACTTCATTTTATGCAACAAAATGTCTGCGAAAAAGAATAAATCAACGATTTCATTATTTATCAATGCACTTCGGTCGAACATCTGCCGTGAATGAAGGAATTTATAAAATCTGCAGCAAAACTAAAAGATATGTATTATGCATGACAACAAGAATCACTTTTCCTGAAAAATTATCAATGTTACAGAAAAGAGCGAATCGGAAGTCGGAAAAGAATACAGAAATCAACTGCATTATCTGTGTGTTGCTTAAACAAATGAGCGACCTTGACACCTTGGAAATCTGGACCTCGAGAATAGTACATGTACTCTTACTGCGAGGAACTTCCAGTTTATTCAGTTACATAAATCCTCCTGCATGATGCATCTATGGATCTCTTCACTGATTTTTGTTTCATATACAGTTAATCGAAGTGATCTCAATTGAAAATCAGAAAAATTATGATTCATAGACAACGCTTTTATCAACAGGAATGATGGCTTCATAGAACGGTGGTTGCAATGAGATGTAGGGCCTTTTGCATGAAGGATTGAACAAACGAAAGGCAACGATTAAATATAGAAGCTCGAAGAAAGTGCAAATAAAGAACTATTCGCGTCAGTACGAAAGAATGTTTTGCAGATGAACACAAATATTGTGATGATTTTACAATTTTCAATATGGATTGTGATCAACGGCACTGCTTATTGGCAATGTTAATGCTGCTGAGGAGTAAATATACTTATAACAGATTAATAATTGATGCACTGCGAATGTGAAAAAAAACAGAAAAATAAAGGAGCGCTTACACCTTCAGTCATCCTGTACATCATCATGTCAGCAATAAAGAATTTCTGCTCTTTTTATCATCAAAGCTTGCAGGGATCTTTCCGTTGATTTATTGTCAAGTTAAAGTAATATCCTCCGTTTTTGTGCGAGCCATTCCATGTTGCTTTCTTCCAAACTTGTGTCTTCATAGGAAAAAGTTAATGGATTTGTCTCCTTCGGCTGCTCTCCAACAGCGCCCTCTCAACGTACTGCCCATCTTCTCTTCCTTGATTGAATTGCACATCAATTTTCAGATACAAAACAAAAATTCTCCTCCGTTATCTCAATCACTGCTTTACTTCGTCGTCGTTCTGAGTTGCCAGTCAAAAGAAAACATGCCCGTTGGTCCTCCCCGTCCGGCCTTCTCCGAGCAAGAAATCCACCTCTCAAATCAGCGTTCTGTATGGTCTCCACCAATCTGCCAGTGCCCTTCTGATGATCAAAACCATGGCACAATAGTATGATGGAGCGCCTCAGCACCTACAAACATTAAGTTCGAATCTCGTGCAGAAGCTTCAAAATGCAGTGCTTCTTTCCCGACGGATTCCCCCCCTTTTGAAGATGCCGTCCCCTCCTCCTTTGTACCGCAGATCAAATGTCTTTTCTTCCCAAATCATCGAGCGTATGTCCTCCAAGAAAAAACTCGTGAAAACGAGCGATCATAATCTATTGTCCTCCCATCTGCATGGCGCGTTCCCTTTCAGCCTCTGCATGGTACTACTTTTTGTATATGCCACTCTTTTCATTTGATGATAAAGGTCTCTCGACACAAATAGCATCCAATGATTGTCCGTCACAACAGCACGCTGTCGTTCACCTATAAACTCTACACTTAGAGTTCACTCAAAACAAGCTTTTGACTCATATACCATCATTGGGTGACGATAAATGGATAAGAAAACTTATCATAAATGTTAGCATAAATCATTCGATGGGTTTTCATAATAGAATTTTCGACCATCCATTGTAGTAAATAACAAAACCCTATTGTTCATTTCATCTGCATTGTAATCTCGTGCAACATCCAAGAATCATCCACTTCAGGTTGACTCATCCGATATAGCCTTTTATGCTTATCACCTGCAAAGTCTTCATCAAGTTGAGGAGAGAGAATTCTCTTTGGCATTCACCCCCACCAAACCTGTGCATCCTCCGGATGCGCCAAACAAAGACCTTTTTCTGCTTAATAATAAAATCAATTCCATAGCATAATATGTGCATGGGTTTTAAAATCAACGTGCCTGATGCAGGGCTGTGTAATTAGCCCTATTTATATGCACACTTTGAAAATGCACGTATAAACTTAATGGTGCAATCAATAAAGAGAATGGCTTCTGATGGTGAGGCTTGTGCTCTCACTCACATACATAGCAATGTGGAATTACATAAATCCTTACAATCACTCGTATGTGCAAAGGTAATACTCAATCTGTGCCTACATGCATGGTCATGTAGTGAGACCCTACTATGCATACTTTTGATGCATTAAAAAAATAAATGGTGCATAGAGGTAAGAGCTTTTGATGAAGAGGTTTTCTTTCTCCTATACTTAGAACTTTCTCACAGATTTCATAATGCATTTTTACAATTTGATAATGGTGCAAATGAACGTGCACCTAAGGGCAAAACTCAATATGTGTTCATACATAATTTAATGCATACTTGAAATGCACGCTTAAATAAAATGGTGCAAAACTGGAAGTAAAAGGTTTTCATATTCTACTATTGAAGAAAATCTTGGTTGTCCATAAATTCCCTTTCTTCATCTTCAACCTGAAAAATATCTTGCAAACAAACTCGTGAGAAAAACATAAGTATTAGCATATTTAAACCAAGATATTTCAATTCAAAACTTTTAGATAATCCATCTATAAAAAACCGAAGTAATATTAAGTCATATTTTGGAGCTGCCATCAATTCGTCCTTTCTTGCTTGATCTGCATTAAATCACTCAAAACATTGACTAGAAAAGCCATATTTGATTCATTAACAAAATTCAACAAAACTCATATACATACCTTTTTGATGAGGATGTAGGTTATAACTCCCATATAAATACCTTTTTTGATGAGGAAGTAGGTTGCAACTCCCATATAAATATTCTTCATGGATAGAAAACATTCACAAAATTTCATAAACTGTTATTCATCATAATTATCAAAAAGAATGTGGACTATTTCTCGGTTTGAACGTGTCATCTGTATGCAATAATTTTATAAAAAACGTCTCATCAAATTCCTTTTTCATAAGAAAACAAAACAATTTGATTCATCTTTTCTTGTCAAATATATTAATCATTTCTTAGTTTAATCATTTCTTATTTTAATCATTTCTTCTATTTTCTTCAATGGTACATTCTTAGTTTTCTTGTTAAGTTTTAAAGGTTTTGATTGTTGTGATTTTATATTCATTTTTGTTTCGATTTGTTTAATTATATGATCAAGAAGTTGCTTGTCTATTTCATTTGTTTGTTTGTTTTGATTCATAATACTTTGTTTGGTCTCTTCTTGTTTAATTCCTTCTTCTTTAAATTGATTATATTCATGTTTGTGAAATTGAGTTTGAAGTTGTTTAAGCTTGACTTGATCAAACAAATTCTCATTAGAAAGGAGCATTGGATCAAGTGAAACCTGTACATTATTAAGTTTCCTTGCTCCTACTTGTATTTCATGCTCAAAATCACCTAGATCAATTTCCAATTGCTCTTCTATAATCGATTTTTGATCTTCTTCCTTTAGTTTTATCATTTTGATTTCTTCTTTTAACTCTTGTTTTTGGTTTGATGTCCTCTCTCTTATTTCTTCTTTTGTTTGAATGTTCATATGTATGATAGGCTTCCATACTTTTTTACTTTCACATGGATTAGGTTTAGTTTGAATCTCCTTAAATAGTTCTCTCATTCCACCCCTTCCTAGATTTAATTTTAAAGGTGATCGATCCTGATAATTACAAATTTTCCTTTCAAATTCAACCACTAGTTTCCGTTTTCGTGCATCTTCATACGACCTGCAATTCCAAAATGCATGGCCATATTGATCGCACCAAAAGCACTGCAAAGGTCTCATTCGAGTCCTATTTGATGGTCTTAATGAATGTCTACAACTCGATTTACTAAAATCATTAGCATGTGTTATAGATGAAGGATCTTTAAACAAACTTTGGCTCATTCCCTCCTTTTCATGTTCACATTTAGCTAGCTCTAAATCTTGTATTCGTTTAGATAATATTTCATACTTCTGGTTCATGTCTTGAAACTCAGCATTCATTTCCTCTTTCCAAGTTCTAAGACTAGTTCTTAATACTTGTAAAGTCTCTGGCATAGCTTTAAGCGTATCATTTAAACTCAAAATCATTCTAAATGTCTTTTGTAGAGCTTCATTGGCCTTGTTTTCCCTTTCTATGAATTTATCTTCCCATTTTCTCAAATGTTGATCTATCAATGCGTTCACATATGCTTCATCAATAACAATACTCGTTGAATTATGCTCTTGTAAATTAATTTCAACAGATTCTTTACATTGATTTATATTTTTCATGTTTGTACGCTGCTTTTGTTTACCCATGACTCACGCTTGAATATTAAAGAAGCACCACATAAACGAAAAACAAGCTATGAGGTTATACATACATCAAACATACATTATTTGGCATACCTGAGCTGCAAGGCCGTTTGTTCACGTCGGGTTCAAAGTGTCGGAGCGAAAGGGACGGTCGGTGGATCAGGGCGACCGCCGGAAATACGGCACACGCCGGGTGCTTGGAGCAAGCTCAGGTAAGAAGAGAAAATTCAATTATATGATTAGTACGGTTGGAAAACGTAGTCAGAAAAGATTAATGGTACTTCCATAATCTCATATAGACTTTGACTCTTTGTTTTTTTTTTATGATCCTTCCGGAACAATGGGAACTCAAAATTATAAACAAATATTAGTAACTTTCAAAACACTATGAAGTTTTCAATTTCTACCATAAACAAGTGTGTTTCGCTTCAATCGTTCACTCAAATATAACGCACTAAGTTTATGTTGGTGAAATAAGTCATTGTTTGAATAGATTTTGTTTTTAAACTATTCCGTACATAATTTCTGTCAAATTCATATCAAACAAACCAATCGATTCTGATTAGAGCTTCAAACAAATAGCTTAAAGAATCGATATAAGCATTACTCAATTCTGAAGTTTTAATATACTCCGTTTTAAGTGCAGAGTGTATATGATGAAGCAAAGTTCCCAATGGACTGCAATGTATAACTCTATTATGTTATGCTTTATCATATAATTCAACTAATCTTATAATTAATGGAAACCTACAAGATGCTGATTTTTTAATAAATTATGTGCTCCACTTCATTTTATGCAACAAAATGTCTGCGAAAAAGAATAAATCAACGATTTCATTATTCATCAATGCACTTCGGTCGAACATCTGCCGTGAATGAAGGAATTTATAAAATCTGCAGCAAAACTAAAAGATATGTATTATGCATGACAACAAGAATCACTTTTCCTGAAAAATTATCAACGTTACAGAAAAGAGCGAATCGGAAGTCGGAAAAGAATACAAAAATCAACTGCATTATCTGTGTGTTGCTTAAACAAATGAGCGACCTTGACACCTTGGAAATCTGGACCTCGAGAATAGTACATGTACTCTTACTGCGAGGAACTTCCAGTTTATTCAGCTACATAAATCCTCCTGCATGATGCATCTATGGATCTCTTCACTGATTTTTGTTTCATATACAGTTAATCGAAGTGATCTCAATTGAAAATCAGAAAAATTATGATTCATAGACAGCGCTTTTATCAACAGGAATGATGGCTTCATAGAACGGTGGTTGCAATGAGATGCAGGGCCTTTTGCATGAAGGATTGAACAAACGAAAGGCAACGATTAAATATAGAAGCTCGAAGAAAGTGCAAATAAAGAACTATTCGTGTCAGTACGAAAGAATGTTTTGCAGATGAACAGAAATATTGTGATGATTTTACAATTTTCAATATGGATTGTGATCAACGGCACTGCTTATTGGCAATGTTAATGCTGCTGAGGAGTAAATATACTTATAACAGATTAATAATTGATGCACTACGAATGTGAAAAAAAACAGAAAAATAAAGGAGCGCTTACACCTTCAGTCATCCTGTACATCATCATGTCAGCAATAAAGAATTTCTGCTCTTTTTATCATCAAAGCTTGCAGGGATCTTTCCGTTGATTTATTGTCAAGTTAAAGTAATATCCTCCGTTTTTGTGCGAGCCATTCCATGTTGCTTTCTTCCAAACTTGTGTCTTCATAGGAAAAAGTTAATGGATTTGTCTCCTTCGGCTGCTCTCCAACAGCGCCCTCCCAACGTACTGCCCATCTTCTCTTCCTTGATTGAATTGCGCATCAATTTTCAGATACAAAACAAAAATTCTCCTCCGTTATCTCAATCACTGCTTTACTTCATCGTCGTTCTGAGTTGCCAGTCAAAAGAAAACATGCCCGTTGGTCCTCCCCGTCCGGCCTTCTCCGAGCAAGAAATCCACCTCTCAAATCAGCGTTCTGTATGGTCTCCACCAATCTGCCAGTGCCCTTCTGATGATCAAAACCATAGCACAATAGTATGATGGAGCGCCTCAGCACCTACAAACATTAAGTTCGAATCTCGCGTAGAAGCTTCAGAATGCAGTGCTTCTTTCCCGACGGATTCCCCCCCTTTTGAAGATGCCGTCCCCTCCTCCTTTGTACCGCAGATCAGATGTCTTTTCTTCCCAAATCATCGAGCGTATGTCCTCCAAGAAAAAACTCGTGAAAACGAGCGATCATAATCTGTTGTCCTCCCATCTGCATGGCGCGTTCCCTTTCAGCCTCTGCATGGTACTACTTTTTGTATATGCCACTCTTTTCATTTGATGATAAAGGTCTCTCGACACAAATAGCATCCAATGATTGTCCGTCACAACAGCACGCTGTCGTTCACCTATAAACTCTACACTTAGAGTTCACTCAAAACAAGCTTTTGACTCATATACCATCATTGGGTGACGATAAATGGATAAGAAAACTTATCATAAATGTTAGCATAAATCATTTGATGGGTTTTCATAATAGAATTTTCGACCATCCATTGTAGTAAATAACAAAACCCTATTGTTCATTTTATCTGCATTGTAATCTCATGCAACATCCAAGAATCATCCACTTCAGGTTGACTCATCCGATATAGCCTTTTATGCTTATCACCTGCAAAGTCTTCATCAAGTTGAGGAGAGAGAATTCTCTCCGACAGCGTGCATCTGTCTGACTCTCTTTTTAGGGATGTGCAACAGATGTATCTGTGCTACCAACTCTCTGCATTAGATATTCTCTCTATGCTCTCTTCCTCTCTCTCTCTCTTTCTCTCTCTCTCTCTTTCTTTTTATCATCACTGCTCTTCCTCTCTATCTGGCTTTGCGTTTGTATGCATCTCTTTCACTCTGAGTCCCTCATCTACATCACGTGAGCAGTCAGCCCGCCCAGGTTGTCTTTCTTTGCGCATGTCAACAGCCGACAGGAGCCCAATGCTTCATCTCTCTCTCTCTCTCTCTCCATTTGTGTGATCGTAGCTCAGTGATGAGTAGCACCTCCCTTAATGTCAATCGGGGAAGACATGAGGATGGTATGAAGACCTCAAGCAAGTGAAGGCACAAATGAGTGAATGAGAAGCACGCAAACATGCACACACATACACACACACGTGCACACACGGCAAGAACAAAGAGAGTAAGACAATGGAATCACTTCTATTATAACCAAGTTCTCATACAAGCTCAAAACTACAAGAAGCTAGCCCAAAAATGAGCTCTCTAGCTCTATTTCTAGTTTTTGACTAGCTTTGGCCCTGTCCAGACCTAGTGTCCGGCCTAGTTAAAAATTAGGTTCTAGGGCTTATTTGAGGGCTCAAACGAGATCTAAAAAATATGAAAATTGGCAAGCAACTACTTCAAAGGCTCCCCAAGCTCGAGGACTCCTCGACTTTAACAAAATGGAGCTACTAAAAGATGAACCGGTATTTACAAGGGTTTCTAGTGATGAGAATCACTTTTATAATGATGTAAGGTTTGGAAAAATTTTAATATGTTGCCTTAGTGCTAGATCCGCATGCATGCCCATACTTGGCTTCTTCCCATATGATGCCAACACTCTCCCCCCCCCCTAGCGTCTGTCACCTCTGACAGAGCTCTGCTCCCTGGTTTGATTAATGTACTGTTGTAGTATGTCGGTTGCCAATTCTTGTTCTTTAATGCGCAGTCCCCTTACCAGGTCTCTCTGCAGGGCCTCCCAATTAACTGCGCCAGATATGTCAGGTTTTGGCGTGGTGTAGAGCTCTGAATGCATTGTTTGTTCGTAGGTGAATAGTTGCAGCAGATGAGTGGGGCATGGCGCGAACATTTCTGAGTGTGCTTCCCAGAACCCCGTGGTGAACATGTCGTCAAAAGTTTTCTTGTAATAGGCAGGGAGATATCTTATTCGTGCATGCCACACATAAGCCACACGGATGCTCGCGGTCGTGCTTATATCATAAAGCAAGTCATAGTTACCATTGATGAAGCCCGAAATTGGAGGCTGGATATTACATACATTTTGGAGAGTCTTTAACACCACTTGCATCATGTCCAAGATTTTGAGCATCATCTGCGCGGCTCTGGCATGGGGTGGAGGTGTGGCATCCAATGTCAGATGGTAGCCATCATGTATGATACTGTGGGTGTGCCTGTTGGGGGTGCAATGGAGGGATATTTTAGCCATTGTTTACAATTTGCATTGTTCTGAACCTTGATGGCAAATGCTTTCCATGATCTTCTTCTTTGTACTGGCCCAAAGCACGGGTTATATTTCAAATGCATGAGAGCGTGATCCCATGTTCGTAGCATTTCTGGATAGGTTTCAAGTAGTTTTTGCCTCCAGGTGGGTTGGAATATAGCCCCTTTTCTGGCTTCCTCTAGGATATCCTCTGGTTCGAACTGTGTTGCGAAAGTAGGGCACTTGTTGGTGACTCTTTTGATCTCTGCGTTGTAGTCAGCCAATAATACAAAATAGGGTTTATATTGTAATTTTGAACTAGTTATCAATCTTCTAAAGGCAAGGTGTCTGAAATACTCTGATTCAAGTATGGTTTCTTCAATGGTCCTCATTGCCAGCATCTGAGTGGAGGTACGTTCCTCATGAGTTGTCCCCATTTCTAGTACCTGTTTCATCCAGGCCGACGGGGGCTCCTCATATGTGTCTTGTCCCTCCTCCGTGATTCTGCCTCCTGGAATGGGTTGAGGCTCATAGTTGTCTTCAAATGTTTCCTCCACTGGAATGATTACTGCTTCATCTTCTATTGGTTGATCAGGTGGAGAGGGGGGTCTTTCATGCTGTAACAACTTGATCTTTAATTCTGCCACTTGTTGTCGTAGCTCAAGTACCTCATTGGTCCTTGTTGATTCGGGCTCTAGTGAAGTGGCCGCATTGACCATCTCTTTAGCTTCTGGTGGTTGTGGTGTAGGCACTTGGGATCTTTGTAGTTCCTTTACTTGGTCGGCCAGCTGATCATGTGCTTCTAAGAGGTTGGCATAGGTTTCCAAAATTTGTTGTATGCTTTCTAAAGGGACGGCCCGGAAGCTAGCGGGGTCTATGGGTGCCCCTAGAGTGTTTTCTATGGCGGCTGTGAGGTTGTCTTGATTTTGTTGCTGTAATCTCCTGTTTTCTTCTTGGGCAACCGCTAGGTGGTGTGGGAGTAGAGCCATGCTCCGTTGTAGTCGAGCATTACGAGCTAGCTGGTCTCTGAGTTGCTCTTCCATAGCCTTACCCGTCTCTGTATACTTGGATTCAAGCTCTACCTTCGAGTGTTGGAGGGTGGTAACTTCTTGTTTGAATGCTGCATTACTCAATTCCAAGGCATTGACACGTGCCTGGAGGTGGGATGAGAGAGTACATAGTTCCTTATTGTTTTCTTCCAATAGGCAGTATTCTTCCTCAAGCTGAGCAGCGGCTTCGAACATGGTGTCCAATGCATGACTGAATGAGGTGGGTGCAAAGGTGGAGGTGAAAGATGCAAGGGGTCGGGAAATAGAAAAGGGAAAAGTGGATGTTGTGCTGACAGTGGTTGTGTGCGGTGGCGTGCGTGAAGTTACAAGTGGTGATGTTGAGGCAAAAGTGGTGGTGAGTGGTCTTGTGGAAGGTGAAATGTCCATAGGGTCGGATGTGATGGTGGGTGAAGTGTGAATCGTGAATACGGGAATGGTAGGTGGTGTGTTAGTGGTGGTAGTGAATGTGGGGAAGGTGGGTTGGGGAAGGGACTTTTTATTATAATTCTCAATTTGTTGAAGTATATTTACAAGGTTTGTCAAGAATGGAGGTCGGGTGATTTGTGTTGATTCCGAGGGGGTTAAAAGGGGTACAATGGATAGGGGTTGGGGAAGAGGAAATGTATTAGGGAAGGGAAATGGTTGTGTTAATGTTTGTGAAGGGGCATGTGGCTGTTCCAGAGCTGGTATATAAGATGGGTGACCTAATATGGTTTGATGGGTGGCGGGGTGACCTATCTGAGGTTCGGAAAATTGGTTGGAACTGGTGGATGTAGGCAAAGGGAAGGATTGAGAAATGGTGGTGTGTAGTATGTGTTCACTATGGGTGGATACTGGTTGTTCAGGAAGGCTAGTGGTGAGGGTTTCGAAGGGCTGGATGCGAGATGTCCGTGGAGATGGTATCTGTATATTTACATCTGGTTCCTCACTGTTAGTTGGGCTGGCCATGTGAACATCTTCTTGAGTGGTGGTAGGGAGGGCGGTAGAGACTTCCATTTGAATCATCTTCCCCCTTCGTGGTCGTGTATCGATCCTTCGTTGATCGTATTGAGGAGGGTTGAGATGTAACATGATCCGCATAGCTTCTATAATCCCATATGTCTCCGCCAAAAGGTTCAATGATTCCACAAAATGGGGGTCGGTGTTCTCTGCTTGAAGCATTTGATTCACCATCGCTCTATTTGCCTCCTCTGATAGCTTATGCCTCTTTTGTACCTGCTTGATCGTTTTGTAGAGCCGTTTGAGTTGTGCGGTGTAAGTAGGGGCTTCCTCCTCACTCTCCTCCGATTCATTCCTCTGCATCTCCACTTGTTCATGTGTGCCTCCCGCCTGAGTGTGTTGTGCCTCATCCTCCCAATGTACTCTTCGTGCTTCACCATGTGGTCGTGCTCTCTAGGATGAAGATTCAGGGCCGTCGGCCTCAGAGAAAAACTCACTCTCCGATAATTGGGCTATCTGCAGGAAGCTTTCAAAGTCAAAAGATGGATCCTCTGCCAAAGTAGCCATTGAGGCAAACTCAGCGTCCGTGGGTAGTGGAGGGGCTGATGGAGTGGGTTGTACCATGCCCCCTGATTGTGGTCCTTGGAGATGAATCGTAAAAGGGGCTACTTGTTCTTCTTCTCTACAGGAGGCTTCTGTGGTAACCTCGCGAGGAATTAGTATCTCTAAAAGTGATCCACGCATTCTTTTAGTGGGTTGAACCCCTGATTTCCGCCCCTAGAAGAATTTCAACTATGAGTACTTGAGGGCCCGTGTGATCGGCACATCATAGGCAAGGCATCTGTAGATAATTCTTGTAATGGTACAACAACCATTCAAAGTGGGCTTCCGCATTCCTCGCTTGCCTGCTTCATATAACTGGTCAAGTATCCACACTGGCATTTTAATAGGTAAGCTCCCGGTCTCTGCTAGGTATAACCCATACCAAATCTTCTTATGAGACTGGGTGAACCGGTCTTGTGCCGGAAATGCAAAGTGTTGAAGGCACATCCATAGTGGTATGGCGATGTTGGGGGTGAGAGCACACATTTCTTTCAACTTCTTGAGTTTATTGTTCTTCATAGACTCCGGTATCAAGGGATCTCGGTCGGAGGGTGCATGGGTGCCATATATCTGAAGGGCCTCCCTGATTAAAGTAATATTCAACTCAAACTTCTTCATTTCCTCTTGGTTTGATAGAGAGGGTACCAGGAATGTGCCTGAATGATCTTTATCTCCTGTAGCCTTCAGAGTTGCAATCAAGTAATAGCACCTAAGGAAATCAGGTTTAGGCAAAGCTGCACTAAAATAGTCTTGCAATCCCGCTTTTTGTCAGATATCTTGAAGAGGGGCTACATTTTGTAATGCTTAAAATTCTCGTGAGAAGAACTGAAAGGTCCACCAAACTCCTCCGCATTCCAACTTGGATTCCCAAATATGATCAACATCTCCCAAATCTCCTGGCATCTCATTGAACCAATGAGAATGCCCCTTTACTCTTTCTATTAGGCCACTTGGTGGATCCAAGATAGGAATTCTTCTCACATTCAAAAGCTCTTCAGGCCTCGCTGTCAGAGGAGCCTCCACGGGCATGGTATCCCAATTGCTTTGAGTACTAGTTCCCGCCTGGGAGCTTGTCCCTGCTGCTGCTGCCATGAGACTTCTGATTCTTATCTGCTAGAAGAAGAAAGGCACATTAGTGTTGCATAGGGAACAGGATGTAAGGGTGTTCCCTCCACAATACTAACATGACAATCCGGGTGGTTACTGGTTAGAGATGAAGTGTTTGTGATAGATGTGAGTGGTGGTTAGTGGTTAGTGTCATCCTAGATGCATGCTTTGGATATGCAATGTACTCAGAATGCACCTACATCAGAGTGGATGAATTTACAAAATTGGTCAGGGGGTTTGATACAGGGTTTAAGTCTCCACACTTTGATTGAGGATTCGTAGTTCTTAGAGCTGATGATGGGTAAAGATTTATTGGCTAGATTGTGCTGGATTTGGGACCTTTTGGGTACCCATTTCCAGACATTTCTAGGTTTGGCCAAAGGTGTAATAGTGTGGGGTGTAGGTATCTTTCCTGAGCTGTTTACCAAGAGAACTCGTGAGGGTTGATTTATGCTAGTGATTGGAGGTGAAGCTATTTGGGCTCGTACGCATGCCTTGGGCACCTATATCTGTCTAGCATTGGGAATAGCCTTCATTGACCGCTTAGGGACCCAAATAGAAAGGGTATGTCTAGAGCGTTGGCTAAGAGACTCCTTCGTTGTAATGCGTGATGGTGTGGCTTGTTGACTTCTTTGAGAATCTGCCTCTAGCACCGTGGGTTTTCTCTCTTTCCGCATCCATATCTGCTTCATGCCTCGAGGTACTTCATGGTGCACAGTTTGATGCTCATGCTTCTTGATCCTTGGTCTCCTCAGTGTTGTGTGCTTCCCATTTAGAATCTTCCTTGGAACAGATGGGAACTCAGCATTGACTTCTGTACCTTCTTCGAGAGTGACAATCCTCTGCGCCATAGAACTTTGGACAAGAACAGCATTGTTATCTTCATGTGGGCTCCTAGAGGGACCAGGAGCTGGTGCCTTTTCTAATGGATTGAGTACTTGATTTTCTAACTCAATCGTAAGGCGGCTTTGGCCTGTCCAAGCCTGAAGAAGTGCACTTCTTAGGTTGAGGTTGACTGCGTGATCATAGATCGAGTCTTGGCCCAAGACTAGAGGTTCGGTAAGATCTGCGTCTTCACATACTAACACTTTTGCTGACATTAGGACTCTTGAATGTAGAGGGGAAGTTCCACCTCTCCCATGCAAGGGGTTTCAACTCCTCCTAATCCTATCAGTTATGCTTCTAAGGGTTTTACCTCCAATTGCAAATGTTGGTAGTAAGAAAGCTGAACTGCACTAGTGGCTGCTCTTGAATCAATTAAAGCTCTCACGGTCCTTACACTCTCTCCTTGTCCTACTTCCAGGGTCACAAAAGGTCCTCGATCAACTATCTTATGGGACCGTTCACCTGAAGCTTCGCACATGGCCATGTGATGACCTAGAGCTTCATGAGCCTCATTCATGGGTTGATCTCTACCTTGCCTCCTCAATTTCATTCGTCCAATACGTTCTAGGGCTTCGGCCTGTGCTTCTTCTCGAATTCACTTTTCCTCTTCCTTACATTTCTTTGCAATATTAAGTCGATTGAGCTTTTCTTCAGTTAAGGGTTCTTGATATAGCTTGACTCTACATCCGCTTATGTAACTTGGTAGTACGTCACCCTCTAAAGTGGCTATTTGTACTGATCCGCTTGTGGAGATCCTATTGATAATCATTGGTCCATAGCCCCTTTTCTCTAATTTTCGTGCATGTTGCTTCAATGTGTAGACTAGGACTAGGTCTCCTGCTTTCAAGCCTTTATCCTTCACATGTGTATCAAAATACACCTTTTGCCTCTTCTTGGCTGCATAGATTCCTACTGCAGCTCTCATCGTGTCGCTCCTAAACCTTCAAGATCGAAGATTCTAGAGGAGAGTTCATGGCCTGACCAGTCATGCTCTTGTGCTATCTTTAACGTAGGTATCAAAAAATCCAATGGTAGCACTGCATTCTGGCCAAACACCATCTGAAAGGGTGTGGCTTGGAGTACCGTTTTACAGGAAACTCGGTATGCCCAAACAACGTGGTGTAGCTGTTTGTCCCAATCAGAGCGTTTGTTATTCACCAATTTAGTCAGCACATTGCATAAGATCTTATTTGTGCTCTCAACCTGGCCATTAGCTTGTGGATGATAGGGGGCAGACTTCTTGTGTATCACCAAGAACTCTTGAAGAAGATTTTCAATGACTTCATTTAAGAAGTGAGTCCCTCTATCACTAACTAACTCTATGGGTAGTCCGTATCTAGTGAACACATTTTCAAATAAGAACTTTGCTGTTGTTTGAGCATCATTCTTTGTAGTGGCTTTCACTTCTACCCACTTGGTTAGATAGTCTGTGGCCACAATGATATACTCAACATGGGAACCCTTAACTGGGGGGTTAATAGGACCGACAAAGTCTATTCCCCACTTAGAGAATGCACGTCCACCCATCATGGGCTTCAATGGCATCTCATCCTTGCGTATGGGATACTGGAATCACTGACAAACCTCACACTTCTTCACGTAGGTATGGGCGTCCATGTGAAGGGTGGGTCACCAAAATCCTGCAAATAGTATTGCCTTGATCACCCTATCTGGACCGAAGTGTCCTCCTGCTACACCTTGGTGAGCAGTCTCTAATATCTTGAGGTATTCGCTCTCATGGACACACAGTCTTAGGTAAACATCTTTACCACGTTTGTATAGATTATCACCAATGATTGTGTAATCTATGGATTCTTGTTCCAAACTCCTTTGTCTAGCCAAGTCATATCTTGAGGGAATGTTTTCATCCTCAAGAAGGCTACTAATGGTTCACTCCAATCTGGCACTAAAGACACTCGATAAAGAGTGGCATGTTCCACTGGTGGTTTAGTGCAGCAAATTGGGCATTCTATGGACATCAACTTCCATGGTTGGCCAATGCACTCCTAATCTCTTGAGCGTTTGTAGGGTTCGTTGTTTTGAGTAGTGTTGCTCTAATGCACCTACATGTGCTAATTGCAACCATTTAGCGTACTTGTCCTCTTCCACACAATAGGCTAATTGCAACCATTTAGCATCAGGTAAGTCATCTGATACTCCTTGTGGGGCCTTTCCTGATGTGAGTCTTGAGAGATGATCTGCTCTCAGGTGAATCTTGCCTTTCCTCACCACAACCTCAAAGTCGTGTTCCATTAGTAAGAGGAACCATCTTACCAATCTGCCTGTGTTGCATGGCTTGTTTATCAAGTACAACAGAGCTTGATGATCAGTAAAAAATTTGAACTTATTTGCAAGAAAATAGTGTCTAAACTTTTTAACTACATATACCATGCCTAACCCTTCTCGTTCAGTGGTGTATAATTTTGTTCAGCTGCATTCAACTGTCTACTGGCATAGGCAATTGGAAGATCCATGTTACCTTCACCTGTAGGTTGTGCTAGCACGCATCCAATAGCATAATTGGATGCATCCACATGGACATGGAATGGCTTGCTCCAATCTGGCGTGGTCAAGATTGGTGCTGAACATAATCTTCGTTTGAGCTCCTTGAAAGAGTTCTCACATTCATCAATCCACTCAAAGTTAGTTAGAAGAGCATATAGAGGCTTTGCAATGACTGCATACATGTGAATTAACCAGCGGTAGTAACCACAACGCCCCATGAAGGCCTGTACCTCCTTGACATTCCTTGGCCTAGGTAGTTTTGCAATGGCCCTCACTTTCTCCTCATCTGTTGATATGCCATTCTTTGACACTATGTGCCCTAGGATCTTGCCTTGCCTGACCATGAAAACACACTTTTCTGGGTTCAAGCAGACTTGATATTCTCTACATTTGTCAAAGATTTGTTTGAGTTCAGGTTATGGGTCTGTCTAATGTTGGAATGAGCGCAAAGATCATCAACAAAGACTTCCAAATTTTTCCTCAAGAACTCTTCAAACACGTGGCACATCAATCTTTGAAAGGTTGCAGGTGCATTGGTAAGCTCAAATGGCATTACCCGAAAAGCAAATATGCCCCACTCTGTGGAAAAAGCCATCTTATGCTGATCTTCTAGTGCAATGGCTACTTGATTGTAGCCAGAGAACCCATCTAAGAAGTTGTACACTTCCTTGCCTACTACCCTTTCTAATAGATGCTCAGTGATAGAAAGCGGATAACTATCCCTGATAGTGGCTGCGTTAACCTTCTTCAAGTTAATGCATACACGTAATTTGCCATTCTTTTTGGGCACCACTACAATGGGGGAGACCCATTCAGTGTGCTCAATTTCATAGATGAATCCAGCTTCAACCAAGTGGTCTATCTCCTCTTTGATATTGGCAGCATAGTTATCGTTATAAGTGTATGGCTTCTGCTTGGATGGTTTGGCATCTGCGGTCATGGGAATGGTGTGTGAGCATATGTCAGGGTCTACACCTTTCTGGTCCTTGTAACTCCAAGCAAAAACGTCTCTATATTCCCTTAGCAACTCTATCAACTCTTGCTCTTCCTCTTCCGACAAGTCATGTCCTATGTAGGTGCATCTTTCTTCTCCCTCTTCTATGGCTACCACTATTTTCTTGGTAGTTTCCTTGCTATCATAGGCCTCTCCTGATTGTGCCTCGCATTTGGGCATTCTTATCATGACTCTCCTATCGTCCATCTCGTATGTTTTAAAGTTCTCAAGGACCTCAAACAAGGACTCTTGCTCTACTGGTATGACTTCTCTCTTCTTCCTTTTCTTTCCTTCACTCTTAGTGGTCACTTGTGTGGTTAATCTCATATCATTAATGATCTCACCATGTCTCTGAGGGTGAACTTCTACTTCATGGAAGTATTCTACATCTGATGCAAAAGGTGGGTCCATAATGATTGACTCTAAGTCGGAGTCACTTGCATCCTCAAAAGCATCAGGGCTAGGTTCGCATTCTTCTAAAACTGCATCTCCCATGATTGGTTCTATTGAAAACACCAAAATTTCATAGCCATCCTCGTCATAGTGGGGTGTCCATTGTTCTTCATTGATGGCTACATCCATGGTTGCTAAATTTTCAGCCCAGTCGTGAGGCTCAAATTCTTCGTCAGGAAAAACTACAGGTGCATAGGCTGGGTTTTGAATTGATCTATGGGTTTCTTTTGCACCTACCTCTTTGGCTTTCTCTCTCTTCTCTTCTTCTACTGCTACCTTACACATCCATAAGTGAGTGTCTTCATGCATCCATGAGGATCCTAATCCTATGGAATGTACTGACTCAGTATCATCTTTGGCTCTATGGATGGGATTCCATTGAATGGGGGGTACATCTCCATGAGAGTAATCCTTGTGATTGACTTTGCTTGTAACACCTAAGTGTTGCAAGTACAAAGAATTGGTGCCCCAATCCTGTACCACTTGCAACTACCACATAAATGGCCTCCCCAAAATCATCTCATAGGCCTGGTTTTTGCGAAAGTCACATATAGCGAATGTATGCTCAAACTCTACACCACATGTAGTGAGAGTTATTCTTTCTAACAATCCCAAAGGTCTCTCAATATGACCATCGGCCATTTGCAATTTCATTCTCGTCGGCCTGAGTGTTGGCTTGCCCCAACGCTTCCATAGGGAAGTGGTAGCAATTGCAACTCCTGCACCTGAGTCCAAAATTGCTTTGGTTGTGTATTCCTGATGGGTAACTGGGAGATAGGTATTCCCTTCTTCTCCTTCACTCATATCTCCTATCTTATCCAATGGTATTTCTGGCCCTGTTCTATGTGATCCTACCTAGGAACGCGATTTCGCTATGTCTGGCACTTGTTTGGCTACGTGTTTCCACACTTCTGGCTTAACTTTGAGTATCTCTTCTAAAGTGAGGTTGCACTGCACTTTAGTGTTGTTTACTACCTCAGTATTCCTAGGTATGATCGAATCTTCGTTTCTTATCATGACAGTGGGTGCTCTCATTCAAGTTGACTTGGTTTCCCATGGGCTTGTGAAATGGGGTAGTTCCTGTAAGGAATTAGACTCGAAGTCTAATCTCTCTTGAGATTGGGCGCTCTCCTGCTCTTCATAAATAGAAGGGATGTCTTGTGGGAATTGATCATGTGCGTCATCCACAAGTTCAATGGGAGGAGGGACTTCACTTTCATTTGCCCATTTCTCTTCTTGAATCTCTCTCAGGAACTCTGGTGAATACCTATTCATAGAAGAAGAGGTGTCTGGTTCAGTGGAGTTGGGCACATAAGCTTCCTGGGGAGGAATGCTTGTTCTATCTCTTGCCCTCTCCTTAGCCTGGAAGGTGGCTTCTTTTCCAGACTTTGTAAGTAACCTCTCCAATCTATCCAATAGACCATCAAAATGCAATGGTGTCCTAGTGGAGCTAGAGCCATTGAACAAGCGGCTGGCTTCAAACATGGCTTGCGCCAATTCGACCATCTTAGCACAAAGCTTTGTTCGCTTTAACTCTAGATCGGCTCTAGGGTTCTCATGATCTGTCACATTTGGCCCTTCCTGGATTCTGGCCTGATATGCTTTAAGCATCATGTCTAGATCCTCAAGAGTGGGATCGGCTAGGACTGATCCTACTTTGGGTGGTGGGTGGGCGATGTATGGTGGATTAGAAAGTTGGGGGATGGAAGGTGATGGGTTGGAGGGAGATGGAAAGGGTGGTGGTGGTGGGGTAGTGTGAGAGTGGTTTGAGATGCAAGTTCACTTATCTTTGCCTTGGTTTCTCTCAAGCTTTCTTCAAGTTCGCTCACTTTCTGTGACCATTGTCTTTTCATTCTCTCTCGGCTATCTCTCCATGCTCTTGTCCTTTTCTTGGTTATACTCTCTGTCTCACTAACCTCTGAACTCTTTTCCTATCCCACTCCTTGGGTTTGCTGCAAGGCTTGAGCTCTAGTGACCACATGCTCGGGGGCTGTGGAAGTTATAATTCCCGTAGAGTCTACCACTAACCCAATGATGTTGATAGGAGTGATTTTTGGTAGGTTATTTGGGTTCTTCGGGCAATCTCGTAAGAGATGCTCTTTCCCACAATCTTGACAAAAGCCCTGAATGGTCACTGGTTGGGGTTGTGTAGGGGCACGCAATGGAAAATCACGTATGAGGTGATCTCCCTGACATCTGAAGCAAGGTCCTCTAGGAAATGGTGGTCATACTTGCCTAGGTTGAGTTCTAGGGTTGGGGTTTGTGTACATGACATTAGCATACTCAGGTTCCCCACTATTTTCACTTGGGTCCTCATAATAGTATGACTCGTTATGCTCGGGTGACTGCATGTAGTAAGCCTCTGGGCTGTCAATATGTATGGTGTCAAAACTATGGTCACTTGGATCATTGTCTGATAGCAACGGGGTGATTGGGACTATGGCTCTGTTAGGATTTTCTTCAGCAGATGCATATTTCACTTGGACTACATTAGTTGGAGCAGGGGGTTGTTGTGCTAGCACTGGTTGAGGTCTTTGTTGGGCCTGATATTGTGGTTGATAAGATTGCTGTGGTCTGCCGTATTGTTGTGGTGGGTATTGATTCTAGTATCTACCCTGTTGTGGATATGGCTGAGGGTAATTTTGTTTGACAGTTTGTTTGTTATAAGGGCAGTCTTGTGCGGTGTGGCTGGTGTACCTTCGCTCTATTGTGTAGTACTGGCTACTAGGAGTCACTTGGGGTTGAGCCATAATGGGACATACACTTGCCATATGGTCACCTCCACAAGTATAGCACCGCTTAACTAGGGCAAATCTTGGGATTTGTTTGCTAGAGACACCTAGTTTTTGGGCTACCTTTTTTGCAAGTTCTTCAATGGATGTGGATTGACCCGACATAAGGCTACTAGAGCTATCCGAATCCTTGTAAATTTTTGATAGCTCCAACTCCTCGCCTAGAGTATCCTCAATGTCTATCATGTGCACACATTCTTCTATAGTTCTGGGGTCCTTCAGATATACATATGACCTGAGCTTGGTGCTCAACAATCCATCTAAGAACAAAGCCACTTGCTTGGCTGGTGTGGGTAACTCAGGCATTGGGCACCTCTCTAGGTATTGCCTAAACCTTCTTCCCGCAAGTCTCACGGTCTCTTGAGGTGTCTGCTTGAAGCTGTGGATCAGTGAGGAAGTGTTATGCCTTATGCCACTTTTAGAGAATTCAGTGATGAATGCCTCTAGAAGTTGGTCTATGCTCCTGAACTGTCTCTCATTCAAGGGTTGAAACCACGTAAGAGCTGTGTTCCTAAGGGTTAGACCGAAGGCATTGTATTGTGTGAATAGGTCCTCTACTTGTTCAGCTCTCAAGACTTGTCTAAATTCGGCCACATGATCGTATGGATCTCCTGTGCCATCGAAATAGTTCTATATGGACTTCACCAACTGGGTTGGCCTCAGGGTCCTAGTGTGTTCTCTTGGCCTTGGCAAAGGGAAATCGTCAGCATTTCTTTGGTTCCTTGGGGCTCTCGGTCTCTCGGTTTCTTCTCTATCCGTTTCTGTTCTCATCCTTTCTCTTCCCAAGGGGTTGGCAAAACTTACTTCAGGTCTGTCTCTACTTCTATCTCTTTGAGCTCCATGAGCCTGGGAAGTCCCAGCTCCTTGGTGGCTGTAGGACACATTGGACCGAGGTTGGGGAAAAACAAACTCACCCTTCCATATGTAGGCATGTCTGCCATGCTCAGTGACCACGAAGATCCTCTCTGATGTATTATCTAGGTAGGTTACCTTGCCTGGGCTATCCGGGTCTTTAAACTCATAGATTGTGAGAGTACCTACTTCATGAGGCTGGGCACGCTTATATCTTCAAAAAGCCTCATCAGTTTCTCGGTTTAAAAGCAAGTCTATGCTTTTATTATCCTGGGGAATCCACTCTGGAGTCATGATCGTGGTTAAGACTGATTTACCACGAGGGGTCCTAGGCTCTCTCTCCAGATTCCCTTGCTCTATATCATGCATGTCGGTTTCTGCTATCACATTCCCAAATTCGTATGTTCTATGTTGAAGAGTGGAGACTATATAAATAGTCCCTTCTTTATCTAGGTATGCTCCATTCTCGAACTTGACTACTGGGTGTTCTAGTCCATGGGGTTGATCGGGGTTCTTAATCTAGACCACAGATCTTCTCAGACCATCTTTGTAGATGCGAGCACCTAGACGATTAGTCCAGATGTATTCCAATTGAGTCTTGTAAGGTCCTTCTGGCTTTTCTAGGTACGCCACCCCTAAACTACCTACTGGTCTCTCCATGTTATAGGACATCTCAGAATCACTTGTTTCTGATCAAGGAATGTAGGGGTAATCACTCAACTGGTGAGCCCAAGACCTAGCAGTGTGATTGACACTAGCTTCAGAAGATCTGAGGCTTTGTCTGTCTCGGCCTAAGTGTCTGCCTGACCTAAGGTTCATATGCCTGGTTTATCTACCCCCTTGGTCCCAAGTACACACTCATTGCAGGTTAATCTGCACCAATCTCTTTGTTCTTTTTAGTTGAATATTATGTTTAGGATCTTGTCTGATATCACGTCATCAAGAGTACTTGAGTGAATTTTGCACTTGATAAATGATCGATTTAATTTTACTTTTGTCCCTTAGGGTTTTTGCACTTAAGACCTACTTAATGCTTGCACTTAGTTGATTAGTTCTCTTGGACTTGATTCGTGCCTAGCGTTGCTCTAATTATTCACCACACCTAAGTCACACTAGCCTAAGCTAGGAACTGACAAAGGAAGGTTGAGAGAACTTCCAACCTCAATCCTCTGGTTGCTTAGACTGCTACACCAGCCCAGGAAGCCTTCTCCCAAGCTTGGTACTCACTCTTGCTAGCTTGCCTTGGAATGCCTTGAGTGCACGCAATGTTCCTGCAAAAGTTCACAAGTTAGTATAGCTCCTTTACTACAATGGATTAAAAGACACACATCAATTATTACAGGCCCCCCTTGGAGTAACTCACTGTACCCCCAAAATCTTATGACCGCCTAGTCCCACCTAAAGGCCAACTTAAAAATACATGTTCTAAAACTCCACGTATGATTCTTACAAAAAACCAGTCAATGTCCACGTAGGATTCTCAACAAGCTTTCCAACGAGACCAAAATCTCATCAATCTGAGTTCGTATGATGAAGTTATGACCATTCAGGAATGTAGGGGTCAAAACACGCTCTCAGGGTTCAGGAAATTCCTCCCTGGTTTCTAGGTCTTTTGCCCACTCCTAAGGCTCTAATATCATCCTAATGTGGCCAAAATTAAGCCCAAAAGTACCTCAATTCAATCAATCAATTCACCCTAGAAATTCATGCGTTAAGCCCATGTATCGTGATAGGTCGGGTCGGTGTGTCGCGATAGGTGGGGGTATCGCGATAGGTCGAGGTGTCACGATACTTGGGAGTGTCGCGATAGGTCGAGGTGTCGCGATACTTGGGAGTGTCGCGATAGGTCGAGGTGTCGCGATCCTCGAGAGTGTCGCGGTAGGTCGAGGTGTCGCGATACTTGAGAGTGTTGCGATAGGTCGAGGTGTCGTGATACTTGGGAGTGTCACGATAGGTCGAGGTGTCGTGATACTTGACAGTGTCGTGATAGGTCGAGGTGTCGCGATACTTGGGAGTGCCGCGATAGGTCAAGGTGTCGCGATACTTGGGAGTGTCACGATAGGTCGAGGTTTCACGATACTTGGGAGTGTCACGATAGGTCGAGGTGTCGCGATACCTGGGAGTGTCGCGATACCTGGGAGTGTCGCGATACCTCGGTGTGTCGCGATAGGTCGGGATATGGTGAATTTTTTTGATCTGTCTAGTGATTCTAGGAGCTCTCAGCCTACGGAGTGTCGTGGTGCACTCAGAATAGTGATTGGGTCAACTTTTCAGTGTCTTGTGATAGCTCGAGCTCGACGCCTCGAGACTTGCGCAGAAAGATTCCGTACCTGCTGAGCTTGCTGGAGATGGTGATGAAGCTGAAACCTGCAAGAAACATGCAAAAACACACAAAAACAAGAACACACACTCGCTCTCTCTCAAACTCGCACCAAGCAAATGAGGAGAATGACAAGGAAGAGGGAAAATGAAGTGGAGAAGGAAATGGAGATGGAGATGGAGATGGAGATGGAGATGGAGATGGAGATGGAGAAAAACCAAGAAATTTACCTAATACTTACCATTCCAACGCGTCCTCTCTACGTCTTACCATCACACGCTCGTCCTCAAAGCTCGATCCCCGGCAATGTCGCCAAAATTTGGTGTAGCTCAATGATGAGTAGCACCTCCCTTAATGTCAATCCGGGAAGACATGAGGATGGTATGAAGACCTCGAGCAAGTGAAGGCACAAATGAGTGAGTGAGAAGCACACAAACATGCACACACATACACACACATGCGCACACACTGCAAGAACAAAGAGAGTAAGAAAATGGAACCACTTCTATTATAACCAAGTTCTCATACAAGCTCAAAACTACAAGAAGCTAGCCCAAAAATGAGCTCTCTAGCTCTATTTATAGTTTTTGACTAGCTTTGGCCCTGTCTAGACCTAGTGTCCGGCCTAGTTAAAAATTAGGTTCCAGGGCTTATTTGAGGGCTCAAACGAGATCTAAAAAATATGAAAATTGGCAGGCAACTACTTCTAAGGCTCCCCAAGCTCGAGGACTCTTTGGCTTGTACAAAATGGAGCTACAAAAAGATGAAACGGTATTTACAAGGGTTTTTAGTGATGAGAATCACTTTTATAATGATGTAAGGTTTGGAAAAATTTTATTATGTTGCCTTAGTGCTAGATCCATATGCATGCCCATAATTGGCTTCTTCCCATATGATGCCAACAGTGATGGTAGCCAGGCATCAGACGTGCATTTCTCATGTCCCCTCATTGGTGCAACACTCAAGAAGTTGTTGGTGCAGGGAAATCAGCAATTGAAGTTTAATGAAGGTTTGTAAGTCAAGGACTGAAGAAAAGTTCAAGTTATGAAGCATGGAGGAAGTGCATATTCAGAAATTGAAAGAGATGTACACACATGTACATTAATGTAGAGATCGTTCACTTATACTTTTGTATAGTCATGAGCTTGTAAATATTTGCCTATATATACTATGAAAAATTTCAGGGCAAAGAGGAGAGATTATGTGAGAACAAGAATAGAGAAGAATTAGAGTCATTAAACATCTTAGAAATGAGTAGAATCTCTCTCATCATTCAGTTGTAAAATTTCTTCAGGAATGAAAGAAAATTGCACCCGAGGTTTCTGTGCATTCTCCTTCTATGCTTGATCATTTCAAGAATCCTTTTGTAGATGTCTAAGTCCATAGTTAATGAGTCTATGGTTAAATTTTGAGAGCCTAATTGTAAATAGGCTGTGACAATTATGAGTAGGAACATTCATATGTGAAGAAGTGTTCACGGTTTCCTGAAACAGACACAATCTCGATGGTCAATGATTTGATCATTTCTCAGTGCACAGGTTAAAGTTTTGCAGGAGTAAGGAGTCAAAATCTAAGTTAGAAGGTAAGCCATCTATGACTTAAAGCATTTGTATAAATGGGTTCTAGATTGAGAGAACCAAGTGTTAGAAGTTACACGTGTCTAAATTGACTTTTCAGAAGAGCAGTTTTAGACATAGGTAACTTGTTGAGATCATTTCTCAAGATCTACTGAATCTTTCGAAGTGATTCGACTTGGAGAAGGTGCGCAAACTGTAGGCGACACCTTGTGCAAAATTTCATAAAACACTTTACACAATTCATAAGTTAATGAGAAAGATATGTGCAGTAGACTTTCTGTGTAGTTATCTCCTTCATAGATTTTTCAAAATCTTCATAATTGATCATTGATCCTCCAAAATTGGTGAAGGTTTGAGTTACTCTTGTTATAGAGGTGCTCTAACTACAAGAGTAGCTTGTTCTTTTGGAGATTAACACTCTCCATCAATGGTATCAGAGCAGGAAGTATCAAAATTGAAGGAAGGAGGATCCCGATTGCTGCAGCTGCAAAGAATTCAACATCTGAAGGTTCAAAAGGTGAAAGCTTGAGGGCAAAGCTTGAGAATGAGGTCATACGACATCAAGGAAGACAAAAGGAACATTATTCGAAGTAAAGGTACATCTATTACTCATAAAGTTTGAAGAATTCAATATACAGGTGAAGAAAGGATGGGAGATTCTCTTCAAATAGAGAAGTTGGATAGAGAGAACTATCCAGTATGGTCAATGAGGATAGAAGCTCATCTTATGAGTAAAGACTTGATAGCTTATATTACAGGTGAAGAAGAAAAGCCTCAGTTCAGAGATCCTAGTGTTCTAATTAGGGAGGAATTATCAGATTTGAAGAATTGGATGAAGAGAGATGCTCAAGCTAGGAGCATTATCTATATGGCAGTCACTGACTACTTGCTACCTCATATTAGAGGTCTTGAAAGTGCAAGTGATATATGGAATGCTTTGGAGGAGCATTTCCAAAACACTACAAAGTCAAGGAAGGCATCTTTGTGGGCAGAATCTACCACATTCAAGAAGAAGGCCTCTCAATCCATCTCAGATTATGTAACAAGGATGAAAGACATTGCAGATGCATTAGGAGCAGTTGATGAAGACATTGAGGAGGATAAATTGGTAAGGCAAATCCTCACAGGGTTTAGAGGTGATGACAAACGGAAGCCATTCATTTTGTCTACTGAATTATCACTTGATCATTTTACTCCTGACTTAAATCAGTTGCTAGGACATATGTTAACCTTTGAGCAGGATGTCAAAGGTGAAGGTGACAAGAATAGAGGTCATGCAATGTATTCAAAGGATAAGAAGAAGAATATCAAAGGAAATCAACAAACAAATGAGGATGAATGTACAACTAGCCAAGCTAACTTCCTAAGAGGAAGAGGAGGTGGCAAAGGTAGAGGAAGAGCAGGAGTAATAAAGATGGAGTCAAAGCCTACTGGATTTGTGGTAAGACAAATCACTTAGCTAATGATTGTTGGCATAATACTCAGAATAATGGTGGATATAATCAGAATTTTAATTCAAGAGGAAGAGGTGGCAGGAATCAAAGAGGTAATTTCAGAGGTAGAGGTAGTAGAGGTTACTTTGGAAGAAATGCAGGTAGAGGATTCCAAAGTCAACAATACAACAATACCTACTACAATTATGCTTCAGATCAGAAGGAAGATTCAACATTGATAATGAATGAAACTTGTGAAAGGAAAAGTGAAGATCAAAGAGTCTTCTACATTGACTCAGGATGTAGCAATCATCTGAGTGGTAACATAGCCTTGATGACTGATTTGGAAAATAAGGTAACTAATCATGTAGTTCAAACAGGAGACAATACAAAGCACAATGTGAAGTCAATTGGATCAGTGAAGGCCAAGGATGGTAGCACCCTCTTGAGTAAGTTCTTGTATGTTCCTATAATTCTTAAGAATCTGATAAGTGTAGGACAAATTGTTGAAAAAGGTTATGAAGTTAGATTCACTAATGAAGGAGTGTTTGTGGAAGACCCTAGCAATGGGTATAAATAGATTGTTTCACGGAAGAAAGAAGGAAGATTGTTCACATTGAAGATCCAAGGTAATGTTGGTCATGCCTTGTTCACCTATGGAGGACATAAGATCTCTGAGTTAGATCTTTGGCACAAAAGGCTTGGACATTTTAATGAAAGAGGTATCAAAGATATGATTAACAATGGTTCAGTGCTTGGATTGCCTAATGTTGCAGGTCAACATATGACATACAGATGTGAGGCATGTCAATTAGGTAAGGCTCATAAGCAATCTTATTCCAAGCATGGTTTTATGTATTCAGAGAAGCTTGAATTGGTACACACAGATCTGTGGGGACCATCAAAGGATTTCAGTATCAATGGTTCAAGGTATTATGTGATTTATGTTGATGATGCTACCAGATGGATCACTATCTATGTGATCAAAGATAAGTCAGAGGTATTAAATACATTTAAACATTATCATGTGTATGCAGAGAGAATTACAAGTCATAAGTTGAAGAGACTAAGGTTAGATGGAGGGGGAGAGTATTTCTCTAATGAGTTCAGTGATTACTTGTGGAATGCACGTATAAAAAGGGAAATTACTTGCAGGTACTCTCCTCAACAAAATGGTGTAGCAGAGAGAAGAAATAGAACTCTTGTTGAGTTTGCAAGGTCAATGATGAAGGGGAAAAGTTTCCCAAATTACTTGTGGGCTGAGGCTGTAAATACAGTTACTTATTTGGTTAATAGGTTACCACATAAAGCTTTGAAGGGTATGACACCATATGAGGCATGGTGGAGTAAGAGACCTACTCTAGATCATTGCAAAGTATTTGGATGTTTGGCATATGCATATGTGCCATCTCAATTGAGGCGCAAATTGGAACCTAAAGCAGAAAAAGATGTGTTTATTGGATATGATGATAAGCAGATGGGATATAGGTTGTGGAGTCCATCCACAAAACAATTCCTTGTATCAAAGGATGTTACATTTGATGAGCAAGGTACTTGGTATGCAGGTACAATAAATATTTATGTAGGTGATGAAGAAGTCGTGACCCAAAAGAAAGGTAAATCAAAGGTTCAGATATTTGATGAAGAGGAGAACAATGAAGTGCAGGTTGAAGTTGAAGAAGTGCCAAGGTTTGATCCAGAATGTGATGAACCACAAACCTCAAAGAGTGGAGAACTCAGAAGGTCATCAAGACACAAATGGCAACCTAGAAGGTATAGTTATGAAACTTCTTTTTTGGCTACCAAAGATTATGCTTATATGATAAAGGCAGATGAAGACCCTTTTACATATGAAGAGGCAAAAGGTAAGGAAAATTGGGAGAAAGCTATTGTTGGTGTAAATTACAAGCCTACACATTTGGCTCAAAGGATGCATTGAAGTTTATACATACATGAAGAAGCATAGGAACATATGCTAGTGGTTAAGAAATTGTAAGACATCCCAAGAGACTTGGGAAACCTTGTCATCATATTTTTCCTCCAACACAAGGGCTAGGAAAAAGAAGTTGTGGATTGAATTCACAACATTAAGGAAGCAACCTAAGCAAGTTGTTTTAGAATTTGTGACCAAGATTAAAGATGTAGCAGATCAGTTAGCAAGCATAGGAGAAGAGATTGAAGAAGAACAGATTGTAAGGCAAGTGATCAATGGGATCAAGGCTGATGTCAAATGGGAGAGCTTCACCACTGCCATGGATCTCTACATGGACATGCACACTCCAGATCATACAACCCTCATGGGACAATTGTTTACTCATGAAGCAAAGCTCAACAAAAATGGAGACACATCCAAAGGTAATAACTCTTCTGCCCTATACACTAATACAAGAGCAAGAAGGTGGAAGATGAAGGATCAACCTCTCAAGCCAACTATGCAGGGAGAGGTAGATCTTCCAGAGGAAGGGGTAAAGGAGGTAAGTCAGGTAGGGGGAGATCTTATAACTCCTCACCATGCAACATTTGTGGTCTATCAAATCATACTACAGATGAGTGTTTTAGGAATTACAAGAATCAGAGAGGAAGAGGATATCAAAGAGGTGGCTACTCACAGTCAAGAGGTAGATCCAACCATCACCAAGGTTACAACAATAATTACAACAACAACTACAACAATAATTACAATGGAAACTACCAAGGAGGATTCAAATCCAGGAAGGATTACAACAACTATATAGAGGAGCAAGATGACTCTCTTCTAATCATGAACATGACTTCAAAATCAGGTACAAATGATGACCACCTAGTCTACATTGACTCAGGATGTTCAAATCATGTGGCTGACAATGTAGCATTACTCTCTGATCTTGAGGAACCAAAAGTTAAGCATCAAGTCCAAACAGGTGATGACACAAAGCTTTCTGTAGTTAAAGTTGGAAATGTTAAGACTTGTGATGGAAATCAAAATTTGTTGAGCAGGGTACTCTATGTACCAACCATTACCAAAAATTTGATGAGTGTTGGCCAGATTGTGGAGAAAGGTTTGCAGGTCAGATTCAACCAATATGGAGCATATGTGGAGGATCCAAGACATGGGTTCAAGAGGATTGGTAAAGGAGAAAAATCAGGTAGACTTTTCACTTTTGAGTTAGAAGATACAAAGAACGTTGCACTATACAGTTATAAAGATCAAACACTTTCAGAGCTTGAGATTTGGCACAAAAGGTTAGGGCACATAGGAGAAAGAACCTTGAAATAAATGTGTAGGGATCAATGTGTGCTTGGGATACCTAATGTATCCAAGAAACATATGATTTACAAGTGTGGTGCTTGTCAATTCGGTAAGTCTCACAGGTTACCCTTCTCAAAGAAAGGATACATGCATGAAGACTACCTAGAGCTTGTACACACAGATGTAAGGGGACCAAGCAAAGACCCCTCAGTCTCAGGATCAAGGTATTATGTGTCTTTCATTGATGATTATAGCAGATGGACTATATTATACTTCATGAAGCACAAGGATGAGGTATTTAATTGTTTTAAGAAATATCTTGCATTAGATGAAAATCAGACAGGAAGCAATTTGAAGAGGCTAAGGTCAGATGGAGGAGGTGAGTACTTCTCCAATGAATTTGAAGACTTCTTGCAGGACAGAGGCATCAAAAGAGAGATAACCACAAGGTATTCTCCTAAACAGAATGGGGTAGCTGAGAGAAGAAATATGTTAATTGTTGAGACAACTAGATCTATGCTTAATGAGAAAAAGTTACCTAACTACCTATGGGCAGAGAGTGTTTCCACTGCCACTTACCTCATAAACAAGTTACCATCTAAGTCTCTTGATGGCATGATACCCTATGAAGCATGGCATGGTAAGAGACCTTCACTTGACAATTGCAAAATATTTGGATGTGTAGCATATGTACACATTCCTTCTCAGATAAGAGGTAAGCTAGACCCAAAGGCTGAAAAATGCATCTTTATTGGGTATGATTTAAATAAAAAAGGTTACAGGTTTTATAATCCTATCAATAAGGGATTTATGGTAAGCAGATATGTTGTCTTTGATGAAAATGATTCTTGGTATGAGAATGAATGCAGGAAGGTGAAATTACCCTATGATTTGGAAGAGGAATTTCCAAGTCTTACAAAGGAGGAACCTACTCAGAATGAAGCCTCAAGTTCAGATGATGAAGACACTATCAATCTTGAAGAATTCAAAGCATGGAAGTCCAAAGGCAAAATGAAGATGAAGAAGCTTGAAGACATACTTGAATCCTCAACTCAACCATTTAGAAGATCACAAAGAGAAAGCAAGAAACCTATTAGATATGGGTATAATACATCTCTTGTTACTAAACATTCTGTTTATCTTGCCAAAGATTTGTCAAATGAAGAACCAGGATCATATGAAGAAGCAATAACCAAATCAGAATGGAAAGAAGCTATGGATGAGGAGATTGATGCTCTCAAAGAGAGTGACACATGGGAGTTAGTACCTAAGAAGGACTCAATGAAGGTAATAGGATCCAGATGGACCTATAAGCTTAAAAGAAATTCTGGTGGCACAATCAATAGGTACAAAGCCAGATTGGTAGCCAAGGGTTTTGCACAAACCCAAGGCATTGACTATGAGGAGACATTCTCACCTATGGCCAAGATGCCAACCATCAGAGTGTTGGTAAGTGTGGCTGCATCAAAAAATTGGAATATGTACCAATTGGATGTCAAGAATGCTTTCTTGAATGGATGGATTTCAGAGGAGGTATACATGTCACAACCTCCTGGCTATGAGGACCCCAAGAAGGTAACATATGTTTGCAAATTAAAAAAAGTCTTTATATGGATTGAAGCAGGGACCTAGGGCATGGAATTACAGGTTAACTACATACCTCCAAGACCAAGTTTTTATCATGAGCAAGGCAGATACTTCTCTGTTCATCAAGAGAAGTAATTCAGAGGTAATATACCTTTGTGTTTATGTTGATGACATCATCATTACAAGTAATGATGTCAATGGAATCAGATATATCAAAATTCAAATGATGAAGGAGTTTAAGATCAATGATCTTGGTCTATTGAAGTATTTTTTGGGACTTGAATTAGTCTACACTAATTCAGGGATATATATTACTCAGAAAAAGTATATACAAGATATGTTGAAGAAGTTTCACTTGCAGGATGCTAAAGTAGCAAGCACTCCAATGGAGGTAAACCTAAAGCTAAGTGCCCATGAAGGTGATGAAGTCAAGGACATTACAGGTTATCAAAGTATGGTGGGTAGTTTGAACTATGCTACCTTAACAAGGATAGATATTGCATATGGAGTTAGTGTGCTAAGTCAATTTATGCACAAGCCAAGGATACCTCACTTAGAGGCTGCCAAGAGAATCTTGAAGTATCTCAAGGGTACACAGAACCATGGTTTGTATTTCCCTTACACTTCAGATATTGATATCAAAATTTATTCAGATGCAGATTGGGAGGTTGCAAGGATGATAGGAGGAGCACTTCTGGATATATCTCTTTTGCAGGTGACAAACCAATTTCATGGTCTTCAAAAAATCAACCTAATGTTGCTTTGTCTTCCACAGAGGCAAAGTATAGAGGACTGGCTAATGCCACACAAGAAGTAATTTGGATTAAGCTTATATATACAGAATTGGGCTTATTTACTAGGTCTCCAATAATCTTTGGAGATAATACAAGTTCTCTTCACCTTGCACCTAATCCTATTTACCATGTTAGGACCAAACACATAGAGGTCCATTACCATTATGTGAGAGAGAAATTGATAAGCAAGGACATTCAACTTACCTATGTATCAACCAACATGCAATGTGCAGATTTGTTGACTAAAGCTTTGGATGGAACCAAACTTTGCAGGTTCAAATCCATGATTGGATTGCAGGATATACTTGAAGATTGAAGATGAAGACTTAAGCCAAAATGTTTGGCTTGAGGGGGAGCTGTTGGTGTAAATTACAAGCCTACACATTTGGCTCAAAGGATGCATTGAATTTTATACATACATGAAGAAGCATAGGAACATATGCTAGTGGTTAATTACCACTTTACCTCATTGTAAAAGTCAAATTGACTTGGAATCTCTTGTAATCACCTACCAAAAGGATTCGTGGAAAATTTGTTGTTTGATTGAAAGAATATCTCCAAGCATTTAGGAGCTTGATCATAGGGAGCCAAAAGTTTGAATTTGAATTCAAATTTTTAGTCATCTCTTATAAAAATGGACATGAAAAGTCACGGGTAAGAGAGAGCACTCCCGAGCCTAGCATTACTGATTTTTGAGTGTGTGTGTGAGGTCTACACTCAAGCCCACACCTCTATATCATTTGGCAATGAGATTCATGCCAATGGAGTTGTATACAAATGTTCATTAATACATACATTCATATTGTCCATCTCTGAGCTCTTTGTTAGTCTACTCAAAAGTCTGTCAACTTGTCAAGGGCATATCTCGATCAATTCTTCACCAAATTCCGTGCTTCAAAACTTGTTGGATTCAGCTTCAAGTGAGCTACATGTTGTCAAAGTTTGAAGACATTCTATTCAGCCATTTTGGATAAATCTACGTCGAGGTGAACTCTGGTCATTTTCTGCTATAGTCCTAAAAAGTCGGGGGTATAGCTTAACTTGCTAAATTGATTTCTCTTAGCATAGTTTATCATTTTACATCATTCCACTTGGTATAGGTAGCGTAGTAAGCTAATTAGATACCCCTAAAGGAATTTTTCCAATTCCTAATTTGCTCGTCATACTGAGCAAAATACTCAGCAGGTGTCAAGACAAAAATAGAAGGTTTTCTTGAGTTTGTGACTTCCAAAGTTATCTATTTTGATTCAATCATTGCACACATCATTTCCAAAGGACATAGGACATTTTATGGTGTCATTGGAAAGCTAAGGAGGTCTAGTTATCAACTCTGAAGCAAAAGAGGGCTGGTACAAAGCAGGTTTAGCAGTCCCTACTCAGTCTCTTGGAGCATCCATCCATCTATCCCAACAGCTATGCAGGGAGAATATGATGCATTGATGGAGAATCAGACATGGGAGTTGGTTCCTAAACCAAATAGCCAGAAGATCATTGGATGCAAGTGGGTCTACAAGACAAAGAGATATGCAGATGGAAGTGTGTCTAGATATAAAGCTAGACTTGTTGTGAAGGGTTTTGCTCAGACTTATGGTATAGATTATGATGAGACCTATAGTCGTGTGGCAAAGATGACAACCATCAGGACACTCATAGCCATTGCTGCATGTAAAGGTTGGAAATTATGTCAATTAGATGTGAAGAATGCTTTTTTAAATGGTTATATTTTAGATGATGTTTTCATGGAGCAACCACAAGGATTTAGAGACGGAAGGTATCCAGATCATGAATGTAAGCTCAAGAGAGCTTTGTATGGTTTGAAGCAGGCCCCAAGGGCATGTAACTATAGACTTGTAATGTTCTTGAAAGAACTTGGATTCCAAGTATCTAAAGCAGATAGTAGCTTGCTTGTCAAAGCAAGTGATGATGGGTTCATATACATGTGCATATATGTTGATGATATAATTCTTATAGGTATAGATGAGAAAGGCATTCAAAGCCTAAAGAAGCAAATGGAGAAAGAGTTTAAAATCAGTGATTTGGGAGACTTGTCATATTTCTTGGGCATGGAGATCTTATACACTCAACATGGAGTGTATGTAACTCAAGAGAGGTATTTGAGAAAGTTGTTGATCAAGTTTATTATGAATGATTGCAGGGTAGCACCTAATCCAATCGAGGTGAATCACAAATTGAGTAGATATGGAGGTGAAGAGTTCAAGGACATGAAACTATATCTGAGTTTGGTTGCTAGTCTGATTTGTGCTACATTAACTAGGCCTGACTTGTCATATGCAGTTGGAGTATTATCTCAATTTATGCATTGTCCTAGGAAAGAACATTGGATTGCAGGTCAAAGAGTGTTGAGGTATATTAAGGGTACACTCAAAGAAGGTTTGTATTATGGTTTTACATCAGATACAAACATCAAGATATATAGTGATGTAGATTGGGCAGGTAATCCTGATGATAGGAGATCAACTTATGGATACTTGTGTTATGTGGGAGATAAGTTAATTTCTTGGTGTTCAAAGAAGCAACACACAATTGCTTTATCATCCATAGAGGCTGAGTATAAAGGCATGGTTGAAGCTGCAAAGGAAGTCATATGGCTTAAGACTCTTATGAAGATTTTTGACATTATTAAGAGTACACCCACTATTCATGGAGATAACATGAGTTCATTGTATTTAGATGCTAACCCTGTGTTTCATGCTAGGACTAAACATATTGAGATTCAGTATCACTTTCTAAGAGAGAAGGTGATGGATAAAAAGATTGAAGTCATAAATACTTCAACAAAAGATCAGATAGCTGATATGCTAACCAAAAGCTTGGATGGACCAAAGCTACAGAGATTTAAAGACATGGCAGGTATAAAGAAGATAGAGAAAACCTGAATTGATGATTGAGGGGGAGCTGTTGGTGTAGGGCAATCAACAATTGAAGTTTAATGACGGTTTAGAAGTCAAGGACTGAAGAAAAGTTCAAGTTATGAAGCATGGAGGAAGTGCATATTGAGAAATTGAAAGAGATGTACACATATGTACATTAATGCAGAGATAGTTCACTTATACTTTTGTATAGTCATGAGCTTGTAAATATTTGCCTATATATAGTATGAAAAATGCCAGGGCAAAGAGGAGAGATTATGTGAGAACAAGAATATAGAAGAATTAGAGTCATTAGACATCTTAGAAATGAGTAGAATCTCTCTCATCATTCAGTTGTAAAATTTCTTCAGGAATGAAAGAAAATTGCACCCGATGTTTCTGTGCATTCTCCTTCTATGCTTGATCATTTCAAGAATCCTTTTGTAGATGTCTAAGTCCATAGTTAATGAGTCTATGGTTAAAGTTTGAGAAACTAATTGTAAACAGGCTTTGAGAATTATGAGTAGGAACATTCATATGTGAAGAAGTGTTCACTGTTTCCTGAAACAGGCACAATCTCGTTGGTTAATGATTTGATCATTTCTCAGTGCACAGGTTAAAGTTTTGCATGAATAAGGAGTCAAAATTTAAGTCAGAAGGTAATCCATCTATGACTAAAAGCATTTGTATAAGTGGGTTCTAGATTGAGAGAACCAAGTTGTAGCTCAGTGATGAGTAGCACCTCCTTTAATTGTCAATCCGGGAAGACGTGAGGATGGTATGAAGACCTCGAGCAAGTGGCGGCACAAGTGCGTGAGTGAGAAGCACACTAGCATGCACACACATACACACACACGCGCACACACGGCAAGACAAAGAGGGAGAATCAATGGAGTTCTTAGATTACTTTCAAAAGCTCTTACAAGTTTGTTTCAATTACAATCTAACCTCAAAAATGAGCTCTCTAGCTCTTTTTATAGTTTTTGGCTAAGTTTTGGCCCTGTCCAGACCTAGTGTCCGGCCTAGTTAAAAATTAGGTTCCAGGGCTCATTTGAGGGCTCAAACGATATCTAAAAAATACGAAAATTGGCAGGTAGATACTTCTAAAGCTCCTCAAGCTCAAGGACTCCTTGGCTTGCACAAAATGGAGCTACAAAAAGATGAATTGGTATTTACAATGGTGTTTAGTGATGAAAATCACTTTGAATGGGTGTAAAGGATTTGAAAATTTAAAGGTTGCCTTAGTGCTAGATCTGCGTGAGTGCCCGTACTTGCTTCTTCATGAGGAAAATTACTGGCCTATTTGCCAGATCTTCGTTGACTCCCTTGTCTGCTGCTAACACCCCCCCCTCTCTCGCGTCTGTCGTCCCTGACAGACCCTTGTTGTGTGGGTTTCTGAATGTAGTACTCGACGACATCCTGCGCTAAGTGGTGTTCGGCGATTCTCAATCCTTTGGCCAGATCTGTGAGTAGAGCATCCCAGTCTACCGGCCCGGGAACCTCTGGATGTGGTATACGTAGCTTTTCGGAATGTAGAGCTTGTGCCACTGCAAACAACTGCAAGAGATGGGATGGTCTGGGAATGAATATCTCGGAGTGATATTCCCAGAATCCCGTGACAAACATCTCTTCAAACGTTTGTTTGAAGCAGGCCGGTAGATATTTGATGCGAGCGTGCCATGCATACACAACATTAATCGATGGGGTTGTGCTCATGTCGTATACAAGGTCCTGGTTACCTTCATTAAATCCTAGTGCTGAGAGATGCGGTTCCTTGACATTTTTGAAGGTCCTGAAGGTGACCAGCATAAGTTCGAAAATCTTCAGGCACATCTGAGTCATGACATCAGGTACATTCTTGAAACGGACCCCCCAATGTCGAATCGTCAAAATCATATATCCAATAGTAGGTGGACCCTTAGGGGGTGCGAAGTACACATAATTGAGCCACTTCTCACATCCTTTAATTGTTAGCACTGTTTGTGTGTACTCCGGCCATGATCTCCTTTGAAATACAGGGCAATAACATGGGTTATATTTGATGTACAATGGCATGTTGTTCCATGTTCTTACCATTTCCGGGTATGTTTCCAGCAGCCGAATTCTCCACGTGGGTTGGCGAATATGTCCCTGCTTGGCGCTTTCGAGGATGTCGTCAGGTGCAAATTGTGTGGCAGAGGTTGGTTCCCTTGAGGTGTGGTGCTTGATCTCCGCATTATAATCTGCCATTAGCACGCACAAAGGAACATACAGGTCGTCCGATGGGCCGATCCACCTATGGTGTGAGAGATTCTTAAAATAATCGGATTTTATTACAACCTCCTCCAATTTTGACATCAATGCGATTTGGACTGCCACCCTGTCATCATGTGTCGTGGCTACTTTCTCTAACTTTTGCATCCATTCAGGTGCCTCAATCTCAATTGTGTCCATGCCTTGTTCTGTGCGCTTACCTCCGGGTGTTGGCATAGGGACATAGGGATCCTCGAATGTTTCTTCCACTTCAATTGGCACAAGATCGTCAGGCTCGGGCTCTACCAGAGGGGAGGGCTGACGCTTGTATTGCATGACCTTGCTGCGTAATTCCTCGAGTTCTGCCCGGAGTTTAGTGACCTCTTCAGCTGTATCTTCTGCGGTTGTGCTCTGGCTGGGTTCTGTCTGTCGGGTGGCCAACTGTCTTCGTAACTCATCTCTCTCTTTTTCTAAAGCGGCATGGGCCTCCATTAGATCTGCATGAGTTTCTAACACCACCTTCATATTCTCAGAGGGAATGGCCTTGAATCGCTCGGGTCAATTTCCTGTGGGGAACCCTCCATGGCCGCCTCCAGGTTTTCTTCGTTCTGTTTTTGTAATCTTTTATTCTCCTCTAGCGCTGTAGACATATGCTTGCGTAGGAGGCCCAAGTTCCGTCAAAGCTTCAGGTTTTCCGTGATCTGAGAATGTAGCAGCTCGTCCATGTGTCGTCGTTCTTCCTCATCTGCTTGGGGTGGGTTGGCTTCTAATTGTGCGTATTGCTCCTGTAATGTCACGTGCTGCTGTTGTAGTAGCTGCTTCTGCTCTTCAAGATCCTTACATCATGCTTGGAGATCTTCGTGGCTTCAGAACAGCCTTGTATGTTGGTTGTCAAGGTGTTGGTAGTGTTGCTGAAGTTGGGACATGCATTGATACATATTATTAAATACATTATTAAAAGGAATGGTGGGAGAAATGGTGTTGAATGCAGCGGGGAAGGGAAAGGGAAAGGGAATTGTGGATGCAGTGCTGGAGAAGGGTGAGGGGGGAGGTGGGGGAATGGGAGATTGTGGGTAAATGGGGGGTGGGAGAGGTGTAGATGTGGGTGATACCTCCATGGATTCAAAAGTGGAGGCAGTGATGGGAGTGACTGTGAACATGGGGATTGTGGTGGCGGTGATAGTTTTTTTTTTTAATATAAAGGAAGTTCGGCAATAGCCTACTCTCCCGGACTTGAATTAAATTAAGAAACAAAGGTACAATAGAAGGGGACTAGTGCCCACGGGACCCCCCAAATCCCACAAAGTAGAGGAAGCTTGAATGAATCCTAGGTTGCATTACAGAGAAGGTTAATCACCCTCTCATCGCCCTCATGCGGGGCCCACTTGGGTTTGAGCTTGTTGTTGATCAAAAGGAGGACTTGATGGTGCCTGAAGGGGGGGGATTTCTTACTGTTAACAATCCTTTTGCCAAGGAGGAATAGTGATTTCTCAATCGACCACTCCCTGGGGGGATCGCCGAAGTTGAGAGCACAACTCTCCCGCCAAATTTTCCACAAGACTTCCCCTCTGATGGCGTTCCAGAGTGTCGCAGAGCAGCCGATCGCTTCTCCCAAAAGGACTTGTTTCCAACTAAGCTGTTTTTGAAGTCTGATTTTCATTCCAACCGTTTGCCAGATTCTGTAGGAGTTGGGGCAAGTAAGGAAGATGTGTGGGACATCTTCAATAGCCCGGTGGCAGCGTTTGCACCAAGGAGGAATCCCACAAAGTTTGCTAGCCTTATGGTTGGTCCAAATTCCTCGATGAAGAATTTGCCATGAGAGGACAGACTTCTTAATCTCTATAAGTGGGTGCCAGATACCCATGAATTTCATGTCCCACCGAAGCCGCGTCCAAGAGAGGCACCACTTCTTGTTGAGGCTGATCTGGTGGTCAGCCGTTTCTTTGATGTTCGGGATTTTGAGCAAGCTATTTCCATTGTGCCATTTGAGACCAAGCGAGTTCGGTGTGTCGTGTCCCATGAGAAGGCGAGTCTTGTGACGATCCCATGCGAGGCATCAGCTTTGCAATGTGTTCCATTCTTCGTAGGAGATGTTTATGCAAGGGTCAATATCCTCGAAGTTGATCCAGCTGGCAAGGGAGGTGATGGAGGTGCACTCGATGTGTGGGCTTCCTCGGTGTCGTGAACAGTGTGTGCTGTGCCAGTGGTTGTGGGGGTGCCTTGTGGTCCTGAACCTAATACATTCATTCGTTTTCCTGTTCGTGGGGGGCGTCTTCCATATCTTTTCTCTGTCCTTCGTGATTGCGCTAGTGCAGTGTGCACCGTTTCAGGTACTCCCAAAGCATCTGATATCATTTCCATGGTGGCACGGTATTACTCGTCCATGCCTTCCTCCTCCAGAATCTGGTTCATGAGGGCTTTACCTGCAGCTAATGATAGCCTGTGTTGCTCTTGGACTCGGTTCATCGTATCGTAGAGCTTCTTTAATGCGTTAGTATAGGCGGGGGCACCTTCCAGTACTTATAGGGCTTCCTGATCATACTCTTGTTCTTCTGCTTCTGATTGTCCACCCTGTGCCTCCTCATGAGCTTCTTCTTCATCGTCCACATTGACTACGTCCGGTTGGCTGGGCTGGGCTTGGTCTGGGGCAGTTTGCTGTCCACCGGCTTGCTCTTCATCAACTTCCGCATTTACAACATCTATGATTCTTGCAACTTCTTCGTCCGTTAGATCCTCCAGAGTGAATCCATGCGGGAATTCCAGATCAGTCGGTACTGGTGGAAACACAAGATTAGGGCCATCTATGCTGTGCCTGGGTAACCTGATAGTAAATGGTTGCACTCGTCGGGGAAGTCTTGGGGTTGTCTCAGGCGTCAGGGTTGCACCGCGAGCTTGTGCACAAGGCATCTGGACGGCGCCTCTCATCTTCTTTGAGGGAGGCCCTACAGCTGACAATCTGCGTTGAAATTCCTGTGCTCTGGACCAGATCAGAGCCCTCTGCACCGGTACATCATATGCGAGACATCTGTATACAATTCTTGTAAGTGCACAGCAACCATACAGCACAGATTTTTGCTTTTTATACCATCTCTGATGAGCCATATGAATCTGGTCGATAATCCAGTGGGGCATATTGATGGTCAACTCAAAAGCATCCGCCAGGTAGAGGCTAAACCAGATCTTTTTGGGAGGCATTGTGAACCTCTCTTGCGCGGGGAAGGCGAAATGTTGCATGACCATGCGTAAGTGGATGGCAATCGTAGGTGTCATCGCAACCATGTCCTTCAACTTCGTCAAATTCTTGTTCTTCATATTGTCTGGGACCATAGTCTCTTTCTCTGTTGGGATGTGCATACCTCTCATGTCGAGTGCTTCTCTCACCAAGTTGATAGTCAAGCGGAAACGCTTCAGCTCGTTGCCCCTTGTGAGTGATGGGAGCACAAAGGAACTGTATCCTTTCTTGTCCTTGCTGGGAGTGAGGGTACTAATTAAGTATGAGCACCTTAGAAAATCCGGCTTTGGTAGTTGGAACTTGAAGTAATCATAAAGCCCAGCCTTCTTCCATATCGACTTCAGTCCTTCATTATTCTGCAGCTTTTCAAACTCCCTCGTAAAGAAATGGTATCTGCCCCAACGTCCATTGAACTCTACCTCGGACTCCCACATGTATGTGCCTTCACCCAGGGGTCCAGCAACGTCACTGAACCAGTGTGAGGTTTTGCCCACCGGCATGGTGTGACCCTGTGGAGGATTCTGGATTGGTATGGCATGCAATGCTCGTAATGCCACTGGTCTTTCCGTTAATTCCTCCTCGACTGGAAGGCTTTCGATGTCCACCACTTGGGGGCTGGTGCCGGCCTGGGAACTAGTTCCAACCGTATCTTCCATTTTACCTCTTGCTGCCTGTCTCTGTGAGAATATACAACCATGTGTTAATATTGTAGAGGACAGGGGAGGACCGTCGTTGTTCCCATCACAATATTAACATGAGGGTCGGGAGCGAATAATGGGTTAGTAAGTGTTCGGTGCACGTGTGTGTAGTTAATGCTTGGGTAGTCCTAGGAGACTAATGATGTTAGTAAGTGGGGATGAATTTACAATTTGGGGTCGGGGGGTTTATTACAGGTCTTAGGCTGCCAAATGCAGTGGATGGGCTTTGTTTTCGGTTTCGTAGAGACTCTAGAGAGCTTTATCGGTATCTGGGTTTGAAAATGAGGCCTTTTAGGGACCCATTTACAATTGATTATATGCATGCTCATGGGCCTTGGTGTGTTCCTGAGTGTTGAGAACGAGTGAATACTGGCTGTACGAGTAGATGGGTTATGCTGTATAGGTCGTGGCCTCGGCGTAGCTACTTGCGCCCGCAAGCAAGCCTTAGGCACCCAAATTTGTCTTGATTGTGGGCTAGCCTTCATCGACTTCTTGGGCACCCAAATAGATTTCACGTTAGCAGGAGAATTTCTGCAAGACTTCTTATTAATGTCGTGTTGTTGGTTATTAATAAGAAACTTAGCCCGTGTAGTTGGCGGTGGTGCAACCGGTTGTTCGCCTTTCCGCACCCACACATGGTTTACTTTCTGGTACATTCTGCTGCGCAGGTACTTTTGATCTCGGACATAGGTAGTACTCTGCTTCTTCTGCCTTTGATCCACCTTGGGTTGCCGCCTCCTTCTGGCCTTTGAAAAAGAAGGGAGTTCCGTTGCATCCCTGACTCCTTTTTTGCGAATATCATTCCTCTGCAACACATGGTTTTGGACAAGAACAGCATGGTCATCTTCATGTGTACCCCTGGAAGGACCAGGAGTCTGTGCCTTTCCTAGTTCCTTGAGTGCTCCATTGTCTAATTCTACTGTAACTCGACTATGATTGACCCAAACCTGGAGAAGTCCACTTCTTAGGTTTAAATTGACTGCTTGGTCATAGATCCAATCTTGACCCAAGACAAGAGGTTCAGTGAGATCCTCATCTTGACACACCAGTACTTTAATAGTCATTTCCTCATCATGAATGTAGAGGGGAAGTTCCACCTCGCCCATGCAAGGGGTCTCCACGCCTCCCAATCCTATGAGATATGCTTCCACAAGATTGACAGTTAACTGTAACTCTTGACAGTAAGACACTCTAACAGCACTAGTGGCTGCGCCTGAGTCAATCAAGGCTCTTACGTTCCTTGCACTCTTTCCTTGTCCTATATCTAGGGTTATGAAAGGACGTCTATCAATTATCCTATGCGAGCTTGTTCCTGCAACTTCACACATGGCCATAGGATATCCTTGATCTGCATAGTCATTCGCTCTGGGCTGATCTCTACCTTGCCTTCGTAACTTCATCCTTCTGATGCGTTCTAAAGCTTCTGCTTGAGCTTCTTCTCGAACTCGCTTTTCTTCCTCTTTGCGTTTCTTAGCAGTGTTGAGTCGGCTGAGCATTTCCTCCGTGAGGGGTTCCTGATACAACTTGACTCTGCAACCGCTAATATAGTTTGGGAGGATATCACCCTCTAATGTGGCCAATTGTACTGCTCCACTCGTGGAGATCCTGTTGATGATCATAGGTCCGTAGCCTCTCTTTTCTAGCTTCCTTGCGTGTTGTTTCAGTGTATAGACTAAAACTAGATCTCCTGCTTTCAAACCTTTATCCTTCACATGGGCATCAAAGTATGCTTTCTGTCTCTTCTTGGCTGCATATATTCCTGCAGCGGCTCTCAGTCTTGTTTCTCCTAATCGTTCAAGGTCAAAGATCCTAGAGGAGAGCTCATGACCTGTCCATTCGTGCTCTTGTGCTACTTTCAACGTAGGTATTAAGAAGTCCAAAGGTAGCACAACGTTTTGGCCAAATACCATCTGAAAGGGGGTGGCTTGGAGTACCGTTTTGTAGGCAACTCGATATGCCCAAACAACATGGTGTAGTTGTTTGTCCCAATCAGAGCGTTTAGTGTTCACTAATTTCGTCAGTACATTGCATAAGATCTTATTAGTGCTCTCAGCTTGTCCATTAGCTTGAGGGTGATAAGGGGCAGACTTTTTGTGTATTACCAAGAATTCTTGGAGTAGATTTTCAATCACTTCGTTCAAGAAATGAGTGCCTCTATCACTTACAAGCTCTATAGGTAGTCCATATCTTGTGAATACATTCTCAAACAAGAATTTAGCAGTTGTCTGAGCATCATTCTTTGTCGTAGCTTTTACCTCTACCCACTTAGTTAGATAGTCTGTTGCAACAATGATGTATTCTGCATGAGAACCCTTAGCTGGGGGATTAATAGGGCCTACGAAGTCTATTCCCCACTTAGAGAACGCACCTCCACCCATCATAGGTTTCAGTGGCATCTCATCTTTGCGTATAGGATACTGAGTCCTCTGACAGACATCACACCGTTTCACATAGGTACGTGCATCCATGTGAAGGGTAGGCCACCAGAAGCCCGCAAATAGTATTGCCTTGATCACCCGATCTGGTCCAAAGTGCCCTCCTGCTACACCTTGGTGAGCAGTTTCTAAGATCTTAAGATATTCACTTTCATGGACACATAGCCTCAGGTAACCATCTTTACCACGCTTGATAGATTATCACCAATGAGTGAGTAATCCAGGGCTTCTTGTTCTAAACTCCTTTTCCTAGCCAGAGTCATGTCTGGAGGGAATGTGTTTGTCCTCAGGAAGGATACTAGAGGTTCGCTCCAATCTGGCACTATGGATACTTGATAAAGAGTGGCATGTTCCACAGGTGGTTTAGTGCAACAGATTGGGCATTCCTTGCACAACTTTTGCACATCAGCTTCCATGGTTGGCCAATGTACTCCGAGTCTCTTTAGGGTCTGTAAAGTTCGTTGCTTTGAGTAGTGTTGCTCTAACGCACCTACATGTGCTAATTGCAACCATTTAGCATACTCATCCTCTTCTACGCAATAAGCCAAGATTCCTTGATCCGTGTGCTTGTACATGCTTCCTGCCATGATGTGGTACTTTTGAGCTTTTACAACCTCTCTATTCCGTGTGTTTACCACTGGATGATTAGGCCCGTATGTCAATACTGGTACCAATGGCTTAGCCCACTGCGGTACAACTTCCAAATTAAACAAGTAAGCATCAGGAAGGTCATCTGATACTCCTTGTGGGGCTTCTCTCGATGTGAGCCGGGAAAGGTGATCTGCTCTCAAATGAGTCCTCCCTTTTCTCACCACTACCTCAAAGTCATATTCCATTAGCAAGAGAAACCATCTCACTAAACTTCCTGTATTGCATGGTTTGTTTACGAGGTATAGCAATGCCTGATGATCAGTAAAAAATTTAAACTTATTTGCAAGCAAATAGTGTCTAAATTTCTTAACTGCATATACCATGCCTAAACCTTCTCGTTCTGTAGTGGTGTAATTCCGTTCAGCCGCATTCAATTGTCTACTGGCATAGGCAATTGGAAGATCCATATTACCTTCACCAGTAGCCTGCACCTGAGTCCAAAATTGCCTTGGTGGTGTACTCCTGGTAGGTGATGGGAAGATAGGTGTTCCCTTCTTCACCTTCACACATATCTCCTATCTTGTCCAAGGGAATTTCTGGCACTGTCCTATGGGATCCTACTCGGGAACGTGGTTTTGCAACTTCAGTTACTTGATTGGCTACATATTTCCGCGATTCTAGTCTATCCTTAGGCAGTTCTTCCAAAGTGGGATCGCGCTGCACCTTGGGGTTCTTTACTACCTCAGTGTTCCTCGGTATGACTGAGTCGTCGTTCCTTACCATGACTGTGGGTGCTCTCATACACGTGGACTTTGCTTCCCATGGGCCTGTGAAGTGGGGTAGCTCTTGTATGGAATTAGACTCAAAGTCCAATCTCTCGTGCGACTGAGTACTCTCATGTTCCCCGTAAATAGATGGGATGTCTTGTGGGAATTGATCGTGTGCATCATCCACAAGTTCAAAAGGAGGGGCGACTTCACTTTCGTTATCCCATTTGTCTTCTTGAATCTCTCGTAGGAAGTCTGGTGCAAACCGATTCATAGAAGAAGAATTATCTGGCTCCGTAGAGTTAGGCACATAAGCAACCTGGGAAGGAGGGCTTATTCTATCGTTGACTCTCTCCTTGTTCTCATAGATGGCTGGAGCACAAGCTTCTTGGGGAGGATTACTTATTCTATTACTTTTCCGAACAGGCTCATACGCTCCCTGAGAAGGAATGTAGGCAATCTGTGGAGGTACGTAAGCTTTCGAGGGGGGCTCATCTGCCTTTTGGGGGGGATTATAAGCTTCTTGAGGAGGCACATGGGCTACCTGAAGAGGCTGGCTTATCCGTTCTCTTGTCCTTTCCTTTCTTTGAGGGGCAGGTTCCTTTTCTGATTGTGCAATTAGCCTCTCTATTCTTTCTAGCAGTCCATCAAAGTGTAACTGCGTCTTAGCTGAGCTAGAGTTGTTAAAGAGGCGGCTAGCTTCGAACATGGCTTGAGCCAATTCCACCATCTTAGCACAAATTTTAGTTCGTTCAAGCTCTAGCTCGGCTCTAGGGTAGCACTTTTCATGATCGGTTATGGTTGGCCCTTCTTGTATTCTGGCCTGATATGCTTTAAGCATCATATTAAGGTCTTCGGGAGTAGGATCTGCTAGGACTGATCCTACTCTAGAGGGTGGTGGGTTGGAAGGTGGTGGGTCGGATGGAGATGGGAATGGTGGTGGTGGAGTAGTGTGAGAGGGAGTTTGAGTTGTGAGTTCGGTTATTCTGGCTCTTGTTTCTCTTACGCTTTCCTCAAGTTCACACATCTTTTTAGCCCATTGTCTTTTCATTCTTTCCCGACTATCTTTCCAAGCTCTAGTCCTTTTCTTGGTTATGCTCTCTGTTTCACTAGCCTCTGGGCCCTTTTCCTGACCTACACCCTGGTTTTGCTGCAGTGCTTAGGCTCTAGTGACTACCTGTACTGGTGCAGTGGAAGTGACACTTCCTGAGGAATCTACAACCAACCCAATCACATTAATGGGAGTGATTTTTGGCATATTATTAGGATTTTTAGGGCAATCTCGTAAGAGATGCTCTTTTCCGCAATCTTGGCAAAAGCCTTGGATCGTCACTGACTGGGGTTGTGTGGGTGGAGGTAAGGGGCAATCACGAATGAGGTGATCTCCTTGGCATCTGTAGCATGGTCCTCTTGGGAATGGAGGTCTTACTTGCCTAGGTTGAGGCCTAGGGTTGGGGTTTGCATACATGACATTCGTGTAATCTGACTCCCAACTTATTTCATTTGGCTCTTCACTATAATAGGACTCACCATGTTCTGGAGACTGCATGTAGTAAGCCTGGGGACTATCGACATGTGTAGAATCAAAGCTATGGTCACTCGGTCACTTTCTGAGATCAATGGGGTTACTGGTACTATGGCCCTATTCAAGTTTTCTTCTGCAACAGCATACTTTACCGGAATCACATTAGCTGGGTTTGGAGGCTGTTGAACTAGCACCGGTTGGGGTCTCTGTTGGGCCTGATATTGTGGTTGGTAGGTTTGTTGGGGTCTAGCATATTGTGGTGGTGGATTCTGGTTCTGGTATCTGCCTTGTTGGTAGGGCTGAGGGTAGGGTTGCCTAACTGCCTGCTTGTTGTATGGGCAATCTTGTGCAGTATGATTGGTGTACCTTCGTTCTATGGTGCAATATTGGCTATTTGGATTGACCTGGGGTTGAGCCATAATGGGGCACACGTTTGCCATATGGTCACCACCGCATGTATAACACCTTTTCACAGGGGCAAACCTTGGGATTTGTTTGCTAGTTACACCTAATTTCTGAGCTACTTTCTCTGCGAGTTCCTCAATTGATGTGGATTGCGTGGAAGAGTGACTAGATGCACTATCTGAATCTTTGTAGATTTTGGAGAGCTCTAGTTCTTCCCCTAGGTTATCTTCAATGTCAATGCACATGCGTACACACTCTTCTATAGTCCTAGGGTCCTTCAGATACACATAGGACCTCAATTTTGTACTCAGCAATCCATCAAGGAATAAGGCTACTTGTTTGGCAGATGTGGGTAGCTCCGAAACAGGGCATCTTTCGAGATATTGTCTAAATCTTCTTCCTGCCAATCTTACAGTCTCTTGGGGAGTCTGTTTGAAGCTGTGAATCAATGAGGAGGTATTGTGTCTTATGCCACCCTTAGAGAACTCTACAATGAAAGCTTCTAGGAGTTGGTCTATACACCTGAATTGTCGCTCATCCAATGGCTGAAACCATGTAAGTGCTGTGTTCCTAAGGGTTAGACCGAAGGCATTGTACTGCGTGAATAGATCCTCCACCTATTCAGCTCTCAAGACTTGCTTGAACTCCGCCACATGATCATAGGGATCTCCTGTGCCATCAAAGTAATTCTTCATGGACTTAACTAGCTGGGTCGGTCTCAAAGTTCTAGTGTGCTCTCTAGGTCTCGGTAGAGGAAATCCATCCATATTTCTTTGATTCCTGTGAGCTCTAAGTATCTCAGGTTCTACTCTATTCGTCTCTGTCCTCGTTCTTTCTCTGCCCACTGGGTTGGCAAAGCTTACTTCTGGTCTATCTCTACTTCTGTCTCTTTGAGTTCCATGAGCTTGGGATGTACCAGCTCCATGGTGACCATAGGATACATTCGATCTTGGTTGGGGGAAAATGAATTCACCCTTCCAAGTGTAAGCATGCCTATCATTTTTTGTCACCACAAAGATCCTTTCCGAGGTGTGATCTAAGTAGGTCACTCTACCTGGGCTATCCGGGTCCTTAAACTCATAGATCATGATATTTCCTATATCAGTTGGCTTATTAGATTTATACCTCCAAAAGGCTTTGTCAGTTTCTCGATTGAGGAGCAACTCTATGCTCTTGTTGTCTTGGGGAATCCACTCAGGTGTGATAATCCTAGTGAGAACAGATTTGCCTCAAGGGGTTCTAGGTTCTACACCCATGTTTCCTTGTTCCAAGTCACCTAAGTCCGCTTCTGAGATTACATTCCCAAATTCATCTGTCCTATCTGAGTGACTGGTGACTACATATATGGTTCCTTCTTTGTCCAGGTATGCACCATTTTCAAACTTGACTGCTGGGTGCTCTAGTCCTATGGATTGATCAGGATTCTTGATCTGGACCACGGATCTTCCTAGGCCGTCCTCATAGATGCGAGCACCTAATTGGTTGGTCCTAAGGTATTCCAACTGCGTTTTGTAAGGTCCTTCTACCCTGTACAAATATGGCATTCCTGAACTTCCCATAGGCCTGTCCATGCCTTGAGACATCTCTGACTCACTGGTCTCAGAGCTAGGGTAGTACGAGTGGTGGCTCAACTGCTGGGCCCAAGACCTAGCAGTGTAGTTAACACTAGCCTCTGAAGACCTAAGGCTTTGTCTCTCCCTTACTAAATGTCGTCCTGATCTAAGGTTCATATGCCTATCTAAGTAGCCCAATTCTTTGCCCAGAGTACAACCTCGTTGCTGGTTACTTTATATTAGTCGCTTGGTTCTTTTTAGTTATTCCTCGTGTTTAAGGTCTTGTCTGATATTACGTCGTCAGGAATACTTGAATGTTCTTCGTGCTTTTAGGTTGATCGTTCCACGTTAGGTCCTTTTCCTTTATGTTATCGACAGTACAGAGATTAGGTTTTTAGCTTGAACTTGAGTTTTTAGGCAGTCTTCAACTTGATACCTGCCTATCGTCACCCTGACTTACTCCTACCTCTAGTCGTTCTTAGCCTAGGCTATGAATTGACAGAGGGGGTTAAAAGTTTCCAACCTTTTGTTTCCTGTTCGGTTGCCCTTGAGTGCCCAGGAAATGTGTTCCCAAGCTCGCACTTACACTTGCTTAGAACGCCTTTCAATGCTCTCAATAGATCTGTAAGAGTTCCAAAGTTAGCTTTGAGATTTAAGTTCCAAAGACAGAACCAATTATTTTCATTCCTGTAGCACAAACACAAACTTGCATAGTGATTTTCAAGAAAACAATCCTAAGGACCCCTGACTTTGATCCCCCTGGGTATGGTCAACTTCAAAATACCCTATCTGAAAATCAATGCATTATCTTTATAAAAAACAGTTGAGGGCGTGTAGTATATGCCATGAGCTTTCCAACAAGCCCTAGAGCTCAAAAAATTGATTTCGTATGAAAAAGTTATGACTGTTCAGGGTTTAGGGGGTTAAAACAAGATTCAATCTGGCCGACAGATCCTAGGATTTTCTCCAAATCACAAGTGTAGGAACCTCCCAAAATGCTAATAGATTGACTATTTTGCCCCAAAATTATCCCAACTTTTGAACAAAATCAAACCCTAATTTTTGGCCGAAAAGCCTGTCAATCGCGATCGACAGGTCTGTCAATCGCGATTGACAGAGGTGTCCGTCGGGGCTATCAGTCGCGATCGACAGTGTCAATCGCGATCGACAGAGTCGATCGTGGCTGTCAATCGCGATCGACGGTATCAATCACGATCGACACGTTTTCCGGTTTTTTTCGCCGAAATTTCAGTCAATCGGGGGCCTATCAGTCGCGATGGACACGTGGCTACGCGTAAAAGTCAATCAATCGTGGAATTTCAGTCGATCGCGATCGACGGTGTCAATCGCGATTGACAGAAGTGTCGGTCGTGGCTGTCGATCGCGATCGACGGTATCAATCGCGATTGACAGGGTCCTACGTGGCAGTCAGTCGATCGTGGAGGTCTGTCGATCGCGATTGACAGGGTTTGTCGGTCGCGATTGACAGGGTCTGTCGGTCGCGATTGACAGAGGCTGTCGGTCGCGATTGACAGAAAACCTCGGAATTTTTCTACTGTTTCTGGTGTTTTAGGATGTGCTCTTTGTGCTTGTTCTAGTGGTGCACTCAATTTTGTAAAAGACCAAAAATTTCTGTCAGTCGCGATCGACAGAAGCTTGCGACCGCGAGACAGTTTCTAAGTTTTTCGTACCTGCGCAGGAAGCTGGGGATGGTGATTCGGCAAGAACCTACAATGAAACTCAAGAAACATGCAAAATCCGCACACACAATATCGCTCTCTCGCTCTCTCTCACACGTGAAATGAGGGAAATGAGGTGGGGAAGGTGATATGATCAAAAAACAGAAATTTTCGCGATGATGGAGATGGAGGTGGGAGATGGTGATGTTGATGATGGTAATGAAGATGGAGAAGAAAGTAAAAGAAAATCGATGAGAGTGAAGAAAATACCTACCACTCCAACGCGTCAACTCTACGTCTTACCATCACACGCTCGTCCTCAAAGCTCGATCCCCGGCAACGGCGCCAAAATTTGGTGTAGCTCAGTGATGAGTAGCACCTCCTTTAATTGTCAATCCGGGAAGACGTGAGGATGGTATGAAGACCTCGAGCAAGTGGCGACACAAGTGCGTGAGTGAGAAGCACACTAGCATGCACACACATACACACACACGCGCACACACGGCAAGACAAAGAGGGAGAATCAATGGAGTTCTTAGATTACTTTCAAAAGCTCTTACAAGTTTGTTTCAATTACAATCTAACCTCAAAAATGAGCTCTCTAGCTCTTTTTATAGTTTTTGGCTAAGTTTTGGCCCTGTCCAGACGTAGTGTCCGGCCTAGTTAAAAATTAGGTTCCAGGGCTCATTTGAGGGCTCAAACGATATCTAAAAAATACGAAAATTGGTAGGTAGATACTTCTAAAGCTCCTCAAGCTCAAGGACTCCTTGTCTTGCACAAAATGGAGCTACAAAAAGATGAATTGGTATTTACAATGGTGTTTAGTGATGAAAATCACTTTGAATGGGTGTAAAGGATTTGAAAATTTAAAGGTTGCCTTAGTGCTAGATCTGCGTGAGTGCCTGTACTTGCTTCTTCATGAGGAAAATTACTGGCCTATTTGCCAGATCTTCGTTGACTCCCTTGTCTGCTGCTAACACAAGTGTTAGAAGTTACAGGTGTCTGAATTGACTTTTAAGAAGAGCAGTTTTAGACATAGGTAACTTGTTGAGATCATTTCTCAAGATCTACTAAATCTTTTGGAGTGCTTCAACTTGGAGAAGGTGCGCAAACTATAGGCAACACTTTTTGCAAAGTTTCATAAAAAACGTTACACAATTGATAAGTTAATGAGAGAGATATGTGCAGCAGACTTTCTGTGTAGTCATCTCCTTCGAAGATTTTTCAAAATCTTCAAAATTGATCATTGATCCTCTAAAATTGGTGAAGGTTTGAGTTACTCTTGTTATAGAGGTGCTCTAACTACAAGAGTAGCTTGTTCTTTTGGAGATTAACACTCTCCATCAGAAGGGGAAAAGCAGAGGTTTTCATTTGCAAAGGTCCATGCACATCTTAAAAGCAAGCTATGAAAGCTTCTCTATAATGAGGGAGAAGGTCTAGACTCATAGAAGATCAAGGAATAAGTACAAGAAGAACATGGTGCTGCAAACTCTACACAACTCTCTCCCTCTCTCTCTCTCTAACTCTCTCTCTCGGCGTACGCACCTGCATAATTAACATTAACCAAAACATCTTTAGAAATTCATTTATATACATACATGCACACAGATTTGCACACATGTGTGTTCAATTAACTCCGACACATCAAACACTAAAACATGCATTCTAATACTAACTAATACACACTTAGAGTTAGACTAGTATTAACTTATATTTCAATATACTCACGTATATTTTTTTGTTTGTTATTTAGTGATTAATTTAGATTAACTAAGTATTCATATAGACTAATATATAATACATTAATTAAATTATCTATGACCTAATATATAATATAAATAACGTATAATAATAACATATTAATTATTAGTTAAATCATATTACCTATCTTATAGTGTCACTAATATATATTAGTCAAATCCATTAATAATTAGATAAATTATTTCTTATAATTGACACATATATATAGAGATTTAGAAATATCCACATATGCTTCAGGTTAAAACGTACAAACATGTATGCTATAATAAGGTAGGATATCATATAGCCTTATGGATCCATACACTTTAGTATTTATATGATGATTCTATAAAGGTTAAAACACCCCATACCCATACTTATGGTTGAATAGGTATAGATGATCACACTCTCATGCTTATACATAAACTTGCATGGGTACACATTCAGGGTTAATTCCACTTATCACATACACTATGGATTCTTATAATTACATGTAATCAAGTACTTAGGGTGAAACTTACACAACATAGTAGGGGTTTCTTGAATTCACAAGTAGCTAAACACATAGGGTTTAACCCACATATACTTTAGGGATTCCTATCCTTATCTACTATTTTCTATTAAACAATTTAAATATTTATAAGGTATATAATCACATAAATGTTTACAACGTATTGAGCACATCAGTGACTATTCATGCACTCATAATTAAACACTCACATATATGTGCACACATAACATAGATAGACCAACAATTGTCTCTCTCTACATGAAGAATGGAGATAATAGTCATAGGTACACATATATGTATCTTTTAAGTATACATATACAAGCACATACATATAGGCATAAAACTCACATTCATATTCATAGACACATGAACACATACATAATTAAGTGCACTCTCTCTCTCTCTCACACACACACACACACACACACACACACACACATATATATATATATATATATATATATATATATATATATATATATATATATATATATATATATATATATATATATATATATATATATATATATATATATATATATATATACAACCCCATACATACATAAGCATAGACACATGTACATATCCATACTTAAGTTTACTACCATTCACACATAGATATCTTCATATGATCATGGACACACATAAAACTCACTTAGTGTTCACATAAACATATGTATGGTTATAAAATGAAGGGTTCAAATGAGGATTCAAATATCCCTTCATTCTATGTTCAGAACACATTCTTATATTCTTTTATCTGCAGGTACTCAAGAGAAATATTAGTCAAGTCAAAAGAAATGTATCAAAAAGATTTGAGATAGATAAAAGTTAATCATCTTAAAACAAAAAAGTTTTACTTTTGTGCATGTTAATTTGAGTATGGAAATCCTTCTGACAGCGGCGGTCATAGTGTGTTCACACATATCACCACCTAAATATATCAAAAAGTATTCCTACGAGTCATACACACTCTATGAAAGGAATTCGCACATGAAACTTTAACCATAGCTTTCTTCACCATTGAATTAGATTTGTGTACAAGGAGTTCTTATCCACATGATAATCCTTGGAGAAATGTGAGTTACACTGAGCTCTAGTACTGTAGATTTCACTCGGCACTTGTACATCATCTATGATAGTGAACTCACTCTAACTCTAAAGTCATGATTGAATTATATAGCAATCACTTTATAGGTGGACTATGACCAATACATTGTTATTCACTTTCTTTATTGATTGATTAACTATAAGACACTAATTAGGATCCTTTGAAGTGAATATATGCTCATTCATGTCTTATGCTTTTTATCCATTGCTTGTTTCATTATCCTTGATGTTTGTCTGCACCAAAGTTCTCTTTATCTTTGTCCATATTCTTGCTTGATTTCATTAATCTTCATAAACACCAATTTGGGATTGGTCTACACCAACACAAATGACAAAGAAAATGCTAAAAAATCAACTGCAAAATCTCAAGTTTTGAATGGAACAGATGCATCACAAAAGACTAGTTCCAACTCAAATCCATGGAGTGTAAGATTTCATGAAAATGCCAGTCCATCAAATTCATCAAATACATTCAAGAAAACTAAAGAAAAGCTTTTCATTGGCAGTAGAACATATACAGGTTTTGAAGACGTTGATGGAGATTCAAGCAGTTTAGAAAAGAGCCTTGATGAGGAACTTTGATTACCCTTTGTGAAGAAGCCAAGGGTAAGAAAGGCACATACTCATGATACAAGGAGAAGTGACCGATGACCAAGAAGATCTCAGAAGATGCAAAATTCAGTGTAATGATTGACATATGAAAGTGGCATGGCTCGTCATTGTGCTTACATCAGACTGCACGTGGTTTTATAAGGTAAAGCTCAATGTTGATGGTAGCATGAGCAAGTACAAAGCAGGATTGTTAGCAAAAGGATATGTGCAGGAATATGGCATTGATTATGAGGAAATGTTTAGCCCTATAGCTAAAATTTCTACTTTTAGAACACTTAGTCTAGTAGCTATAGGAAAGGATAGACTTTGCATCAACTGGATGTGAAGAATGCTTTCCTACATAATGAGTTACTGCAGGAAGAAGTATACATGGATAAGCCAAAAGGATATGAAGATTCAAAGCACCTAGAATATGTTTGTAGGTTGCAAAAGGCTTTGTATGGACTTAAACAAGCCCCTCCTACTTGGCCTGCAAGGAATGCTGACTACTTTACCATCATTGGATTTTCTATGTGTGATGCACATCATTTATTATATGCAAGGAAGCATGATGATGGCATCATGATTGTGGCTATTTTTTTTTTTACTATAAAGGAAGTTGGCCTTAGCCTACTCTCTCAGGCTTGAATTAAATAAACGAAAAACAAAATTACAAGTGAAGGGAACTAGTGCCCATGGGACCCCCCTAAGTCCCACAAAGTAGGGGTAGATCTTACAGAGTTTAGATGGCATTACAAAGAAGGTTAATCACCCTCTCGTCACCCTCATGTGGGGCCCACTTAGGTTTAAGCTTTTTGTTGATCAAAAGGAGCACTTGATGATGCCTGAAGGGGGGGGGGGTCTCTTAAAGTTAGTGATTCTTTTGCCAAGGAGGAACAATGATTTCTCAATCGATCACTCTTTGGGGGAGTCACCAAAGGTATAAGCACATCTTTCCCGCCAGATCTTCCATACGACCTCCCCTATGATGGCATTCCATAGATTCGTTGAGCAGCTAGTCGCTTCTCCTAGCAGAGCTTGTTTCCAGATGATAGGTTTCTAAAGTCCAATTTTCTTTCCGACAATTTGTCGGAGTCTATTGGAGTTGGGACAAGTAAAGAAGATGTGAACAACATCTTCAATGGACCGGTAGAAATGCTTGCACCAGGGGGATGCCCCACAAATTTTTCTAGCCTTTAGGTTGGTCTAGATTCCCCGATGAAGGATTTTCCATAAGAGGATAGAATTTTTTATTTCTATGAGAGGGTGCTAGATAGCCATGAACCTCATATCCCACCACAGTCACATCCATGACAGACACCACCTCTTGTTAAGGTTGACCTGATACTCAATGTGTTCTTTGATGTTTGGGATTCTTGTTAGGCAATTACCATTGTGCCATCTTAGACCAAGTGCGCATGGCAAGTCCCAAGCAAGACGTCTACTTTGTAAAATAAGCCATTCTTCATAGGTAATGTTGGCACTAGGGTAAATATCCTCGAAGTTGATCCACGTGTTAGTGTCTTGTTTCCTAACTCCATGAGATTTTGGTTTTTACAAGATTCTCTCAAGGTAGAAACCTTTTACAATGGTTAATGATCAAACAATTACAAACTATGGTTCATATGATCCATCAATTGCTTCCACTATAGTTCTCCATGCTAAGCCAATTGTGAAGGCTTGTACATTTGCACCAATAGCTCCCCCTCAAACCAAACATCTTGGGTTGTACTTCTTCATCAATCTTCTTGAATATCCTGCAATCCAATCATGGTTTTAAACCTGCAACGCTTAGTACCATCAAGTGCTTTGGTTAACAAATCAACACATTTCATGTTTGTAGATACATATGCAAGTTGAATCTCTTTGCTCAATAGCTTCTCTTTTCCATAGTGATAGTGTACTTATATATGCTAGGTTCTTGCATGATAAATAGGACTGTCTGCAAGATGCAAGGAACTAGTGTTGTCAGCAATGATCATAGGTGAATAAGTGTGTAGTCCCAATCTGAGTAGAGCAATCTAATCCAAATAGCTTCTTGTGTAGCATTCGCTAGTTCCTATAGTCAGCCTCTATTGAAGATAGAGCAATAGTTGATTGCTTTTTAGAAGACCATGAGATGGGCTTATCTCCTGCAAAAGATAAATATCCAGAAGTACTCCTTCTGTCATCCTTACATCCTGCCCAATCTGCATCTGAGTATAGCTTAATATCCAAATCTAATTTGTATAGGAAGTAAAGTCCTTGGATTTGAGTACCTTTGAGATACTTCAAAATTCTTTTAACAGCTTCCAAGTGAGGTGGTCTAGGTTTATGCATGAATTGGCTCACAACACTTACTCCGTAACATATAGTAACCCTTGTTAATGTTGCATAGTTTAGACTTCCAACTATGCTTTGATAACGTGCAATGTCTTCAAGCAAATCACCTCCATGAGCACTCAATTTATGATTTACCTCCATAGGGGTGCTAGCTACTTTTGCATTCTCCAAGTGTAACTTCTTCAACATGTCCTACACATATTTCCTTTGAGTGATGTAGATTCCAAATTTAGTGTAGACTAACTCAAGTCCAAGAAAATACTTCAGGAACCCTAGTTCAATGATTTTGAACTCTTGCATCATCTAGTTTTCGATTTGTTTGATGCCATTAGCATTAGTACCTATAAGAATGATGTCATCAACATATACACATAAGTATATCATTTTTTAGTTACTTCTCTTGACAAACAGAGAAGAATATGCTTTGCTCATCATGAATCCTTGATCTTAAAAATAGGTTGTTAACTTATGATTCCATGCCCTAGGTGCCTGCTTCAAACCATAAAGAGCTTTGTTCAATTTGCATACATGATTTTCCTTTCTTGGATCTTCATAGCCAGGAGGTTGATCCATGTAAAGCTCCTCTGAAATCCAACCATTGAGAAAGTCATTTTTTACATCTAGTTGATACACATTCCAATTTCTAGATGTAGTTATACTTACCAATACCATGATGGTTGGCATCTTAGCCACATGTGAAAAAGCTTCTTCATAATCTACACCTTGGGATTGTGCAAAACCCTTAGCCAAAAGTCTATCTTTATAACTGCTTAAAGCATCCATCTGAGTTCCTTTTGATTTTCTCAATCCATCTATAACCAATTACCTTCATTGATGCTTTGTTGGGTACTAGTTCCCAAGTATCATTCTCTTCGCGTGCTTCTATTTCTTCATCCATAGCCTCCTTTCATTGTGCTTTGGTACTTGCTTCTGCATATGAAGAAGGTTTGTTTAAGTGATAAATCCTTAGCAAGATAAATAGAATGCTTAGTGACTAGTGAAGTATCATACCCATATCGGATTGGATTCTTACTCTATCTTTGTGATCTCGTTCAGGCTTGGTTGGATGACTCTGGTATGTCCTCCAAAATCTTCATCTTGGTATTTCCTTTTGATTTGCATGCTTTGAATTCTTCCAAGTTGATGGTGTACTCATCATCTGATTTGATGTCTTCAATTGTGCTTGGCTCCTCCTTCATGAGGCTTGGAAATTCTTCTTCCAAGTCATATGGCAATTTGATCTTCCTGCATTCACTTTCAAACCAAGTGTCATTCCCATCAAACACAACATCTCTACTGAACATAAATCCTTTGTTGGATGGATTATAAAACCTGTATCCTTTTTTATTCATGTCATGCCCTATGAAGATGCATTTCTCTGCCTTAGGGTCTAACTTACCTCTGATTTGAGATGGAACATGCACATAAGCAACACAACCAAATATCCTAGAATGTTCAAGTGATGCTCTCCTACCATGCCATGCCTCATATGGAGTCATCCCATCTAGGGACTTGGAAGGTAACCAGTTAATAAGATAGGTGGCAGTAGAAACACTCTCTACCCACAAGTAATTAGGCAACTTCTTTTCATTAAGCATTGACCAAGCTGCTTCCACAATCAATCTGCTCCTTCTCTTTGCTATTCCATTTTGCTCAGGGGTATATCTAGTAGTGATCTCCCTTTTGATACCTTTGTCCTGCAACAATGCATCAAATTCATTGGAGAAGTACTCACCTTCTCCATCTGATCTTATCCTCTTTTGACTCTTTCCTATTTGATTTTCCACAAGTGCAAGATACTTCTTGAAACAATTCAACACTTCATCCTTATGTTTCATGAAATACAAGATAATCCATTTACCGAAATCATCAATGAATGACACATAGTACCTTGAGCCTAAAATTGAAGGGTCATTGCATGGTCCCCACACATTTGTGTAGACAAGTTCCAAATAATTCTCATGCATATAGCCTTTCTTTGTAAAGGGTAACCTGTGTGATCTACCAAACTGACATGCACCATATTTATAGATCATATTTTGCTTGAATACATTAGGTATCCGAAGCACACATTGATCTCTACATATCTGCTTCAAGGTTCTCTCACCAATGTGCCCTAATCTTTTGTGCCATATCCCTAAGTCAGATAAAGTTTGATCCTTATAATTGGAAACTGCAATGTTTCTAGTGTCCTCAAGCTCAAATGTAAACAATCTACCTATTTTCTCTCCCTTTGCAATTATTTTGAATCCTTCTTGGGGGTCCTCCACAAAAGCTCCAAATTTATTGAACCTAACATGCAAACCCTTCTCCACTATCTGTCCAACACTCATCAGATTCTTTGTGATAGTAGGTACATAAAGAAATTTTCTCAGCTAATTCCTATTCCCATCAAGAGTTTCGACATTTCGTACCTTTAAAAACTAAATTCTTGGTGTCATCACCTGTCTACACTTGTTGCTTTCCCTTGGGTTCCTCAAGATTAGAAAGGAGAGCTACATTCCCCGCTACATGGTTTGAAGTACCTGAGTCAATATAGAAGAGGTGCACATCTTTCATACCTTGTTTTAAACTCATGTTCATAATGAGAAGAGAATCCTCTTGATCCTCTCTATAATTGTTGAAGTCTTTTCTTGATTTGTATCCTCCTTGATAATTGTTGTTATAATTGTTGTTATAATTGTTGTTGTGGCCATGGTTGTAGCTTTGATTATGGTTGAATGTTCCTCTTGATTGTGAGTAGCCACCTCTTTGAAATCCTCTTCCTCTCTCGTTCTTGAAGTTCCTATAGCACTCGTTTGTTGTGTGATTGGAGAGTCCACATATATTGCATGGGAAAGAGTTGAAAGGTATCCCCTACCTTGCTTACGTGCTCTGCCCCTTCCTCTTGAGTTCCTACCTCTCCCTACATAGTTAGCTTGAGAATTAGCACCTTCATCTTTAACTTTCTTGCTTTTTCCTTTATCCTTAAATTTTCCTTTATCTGTAAAGAGGGCACATGTACTGCTACGCACCTTAATGGCTTGCTACGCACCTCCTCTATATATATTTCACTCATTGTATTGTTATTTTAGTTCATTTTTGTACATTCCTTTTATGTAATAGAAGAAGAAGAAGAGCCTTCTTCCTTGCCTCAGTCTATGTGTGTGATCCTCTTTGGTTCTGAGTGTGTGTGTGAGCCCTCTTTCATATCTCCTTCCTCATGACATAAAGTGCCTCAAAGGAACACTTATTGAAGGTATCCTCTATCCTTACTCTTGAGATTTGGATATCAAAATCTATTAAGATGCGGATTGGACAAGAGCAAAGGATGATACAAGAAGAACATGTGGATAGTTAGCATTTGTAGCTTCAAACTTGGTTGCTTGGAGTTCTAAGAAGCAACCAATAGTTGCCTTATCTTCATATTTATCTAACTATCGGAGCTCAAGAAGCAATATGGCTCAAGGAGTTGTACTCAGATTTGGGACTCTCACTAAGATGCTTGTCATGCGAAAGCAATGATCTTGACTATTTACCAAATTTACATGCTACACATACCTTTTGCATCTTTGCAACCTTCAAATTTGGTAGTCCATGGACAATCTCCTTTTATTGCATCAATTTCCATGTTTGCAAGTTTGCATGTCCAATCTGTTTGTGCCACATCCCTATATTTGCAATATCTCCTGCACCATTTGGAAACATGGCTGCATTCATTTCAGGAATTTTCACATTTAAGGTGAACATCCTACCCACTATGTTTCCATTGGCAATCAATCGTCCACCCTGTTTGTACTCTTCTACATATAACCCATCAGCATTGAACCTAAATTGTAATCCTTGGAAAACCATTTCTCCAACAACAAATTCTTTGTTATATTTGGAGCATGCAGCACATTAGCAAGATGTTTTATCTTTCCGTCCTCCATAGACAGTGCTATGTTTCCTGTATGCTTGATAGGGTGTGATGTGTCATCACCTATTTCAACATATCAGGGAGATGGTAATTTTTGCAAACTGATCATGTGATTTGAAGCACCTGAATCAACATACCAGACATTACCATTTGATTTCTAGACAGACATTTTATTCATGATGTGATGTTGAATCATAAACAGCTTCTTTGAATCATCTGCACTTGTGGATGCATAGTTCTTTTGCTACCTTTTGTTATTTGGATTCTTCAACCTGCAATCAGATTCAAAGTGTTCCAAGTTTACCACAATTCCAACATCCTTTACTATCATTACGTGAATCATTTCTTTGGAAATTTCTATGGCCTCTTTGGCTCCCCCTGCCTCGAAACTATCCTCTACCTCCTACATGATTTTGATGTTGACTTTGGTCTTGGTTGCTACTTGCTCTTCCACTTATAAAGCCTCTACCTCTGCCTCTTCCTGTGCTAGAGTAGAATACCTACTTAGATCTAGGTTTTCTTTGGAAGTTTGAGTCCTCATCAAGATTCTTTTCTTCGATAATCAACATGGACACCAGATCAAGAAAATTTGGAGTAGAAGTTCTTAACTACTTATATGCAGCTCCTAGACCAAGAAGCCACACTTCCACCTTATCATCATCATCTACATTCATGCCAATAGAGCAAGTGACTCACATATGCTTTTGATTTTTCAGGGTGTAGTCACTTATCGACATGCTCCTTTTCTCCAAAATATGCAGCTCATTCTTGAGTTGTAATTTTTGTGCCTTTGTATTGGTCTCATACAAAGTGACCAAATTGTTTCAAGCCTCTTTCCGAGTCTTGGCATCTTGTATGTGTCCAATCATGCTATCCTGTATGCTAACAGATAGCCAATAAATTACCTTTCACGCTCCTTCATTCCATTCCTCATATGCTCTTAACTGGTCTGCAGTTCAATTCCTTTCTAGTAACTGTACAAAATTTTCATTCTCTCCTTCGTTGGTGCATTTTGCCCAAGCCTACATGCTTGATATGATATTTATTTGTAGTCATATGTGTAGACATATGAACACCTCTTGTAAAGAGTACATTTTATATCTTGTAATTGTAAAAGAAAGAATGATTTAAGTCATCCATGTTTTAAAAAGCAAATTCATGGATCTAACTACCTAGAACCATGAATTCATTAGCTGAGGGAATATATCCTAATTCCTAGAATCACTTTTAGGTGAAGTCATTTGAATTCAAATTCAAAACTACCTCCAATAGCTATAAAAGGAGCAAGAAGAAAGTTGCCAAAGGGGTGCTTGATCCGTGCCCATTTCATGCCCACTTGTAAAGAGTGAAGAGCTTACTTCATATCTCTATCATTCTACTGCCATTGTGCAAGTATTCATTGCCAATGAGGTTGTAATTATATGTGAATCTATACATTCATCATTTACTTCCTCTCTAATTTGTTCTCTGCTATACTCACTTAGCATAGTAAACTTACGAAACTCATAGCTCAGGCTATACATAATCTTTTTTCAGGTTTTTAAAATGGACTGGATATGTCTCTATGCCTTGTTAATGATCACAAAATTTCAGTTTCATTGGAGTTGCCATTTGTGCAAAATCTGCATTTTAGTGCTCACTAGTCTATCTCTGCAGAGCCCGAAAATGGCAAGAGTGTTCTAGATTTTGCTAAACCTTTTTCTCAGTGCTCAGTTGATGAACTGAAGTGTTTTGACTTGTCTTGGGAAGCTTTCTAAATCTATTTGCTATTTCCAAAAGGAATGTTTCTTATTCCTACCAGGTTGAGAGCACTGTTCATTTTTTCTAGCAGGTGTATGTACCAAAATAGAAAGTTTTGGGAGCTAGTCACTTTGCAACTAGTCTGTCTTGACTCAAACTTTTGAGATACTTGTTCCACACAACTTGGTTGATTTTTTTGTGGACTTAAGAAGCTCAAAGGGTCTAAAAAGCATGTTTGAAGTCTCCGGTGGCTGGTGTGAAGCTGGTTGTAGTAGCACCAATTCATCTTAAGGTGGCATCCACCATCTCTCTTCATAGTGGTATCAGAGCATAATGAGGAACAAAGGGCAACCATCACATGAAGAAGAGGAAAGAATTTCAAATTGGTGTTCAAAGGATGCACTTGCAAGGTCCTATATTCTAAAATCAATCTCTGATTGTCTTTTATCTCATGTCACAGGATGCAAGACATCAAGAGAGACTTGGAATGCACTTGCTTCTTTCTTCTCCTCCAACACTCGAGCAAGGAAGAACCAATTGTGGATGGAGTTCACAACAATGAAGAAAAGCCCCAAGCAAAGTGTGACTGATTATGTCACAAAGATGAAGGAGATTTCAGATCAATTTGGAAGCATTGGAGAGCTAATTGAAGAGGAAAATCATTAGACAAATAATAAATGGAATCAAAGCAGATGACAAGTGGGAGTCCTTCACAATAGCCATGGATTTGTTCATGGACATGCATGTACCCGACCTCAACACACTCATGGGCCAACTCTTCACTCATGAAGCAAAGATTAGCAAAGGTGGTGAGTCCTCCAAAGGTAATCAAACTTCTGCCTTATATTCTGATAAAGCTAAGGTCAAGGACAAGTCAAAGAATAAGAAGAAAGAAGATTAATGTAGATCCTTCCAAGCAAATTTGTAGGTAGAGGAAGAGCTAGAGGAAGAGGCAGAGGTGGAAAGCAAGGCAAGGGGAGATTCCAATCATCTCAACCTTGCAATATATGTGGCTTATCTAATCATAATAATAAAGAATGTTTTAGGAACCGGAGAAACTCAAGAGGAAGAGGATTCAATAGAGGTGGCTATGGATCAAATAGAGGCAGATACAATGGAGGCTACAACAACAATTACAATAACAACAACTATCAAAGTGACCATAGAGGAAGAAGCGACTATATTAACTATGCACAGGACCAAAGTCAAGAAGATTCATTATTGATTATGAATCTATCAGTGAAGAAGGGTAAGGATGATGATCACATCTTTTACATTGATTTGGGATGTTCAAATCATATAGCAGGAAATGTGGCTTTACTTTCTAATTTGGAAGTTCCTCACAACAAACATGAGTGCAGAGAGGAGATGATACAAAGTACTCAGTGGAGAAGATAGGTAATGTGAAGACATTAGATGGGAATATGAACCTCTTAAGGAAATTCTTGTATGTCCCTACAATTCCCAAAATTTAATAAGTGTTGGGTAGATTGTTGAAAAGGGATTGCAGGTTAGACTCAACCAATTTGGAGCATATGTTGAAGACCCAATGCAAGGCTTTAGAAGAACTGTCAAAGGAGAAAAGATAGGAAGGCTTTTCAATTTTGAAGTGGAAGATACAAGGAACATATCCTTATTTAGCTATGGATCTTAAACTCTAAGAGAGTTGGAGATATGGCACAAAAGCCTTGCTCAAATTGGTGAGAGGACACTCAAACAAATTTGTAGGGACCAAAGTGTACTTGGTTTGCCTAATATCACAATGCTACACATGATTTATAAGTGTGAAGCTTGTCAACTCGGCAAGGCTCATAGACAACCTTTCAATAAGAAGGGATATGTGTAGCAAAATCGTTTGGATCTAGTGCATACGGATGTGTGGGGTCCAAGTAAGGAGCCATCTATATCAGGCACAAGATATTATGTGTCTTTCATAGATGATTGTAGCAGGTGGACCATTCTGTTTTTCATGAAGCACAAGGATGAAGTTTTTAATTGCTTTAATAAGTATGTTGCTCTTGTTGAAAACCAACTAAGTAGGACTTTGAAAAGACTCAGATCATATGGTGGAGGAGAATACTTCTCTTTTGAATTTGATGCTACTTGCATGAAAGAGGCATTAAAAGGGAAGTCACTACAATGTATACACCCGAACTCAATGGTGTCGCAGAGAGGAGAAACAGAGCTATTGTTGAAAATGCAAGGTCCATGCTCAATGAAAAGGGATTGCCAAACTACCTATGGGCAAAGGCTGTGTACTACCACATATCTCATAAATAGACTTTCATCTAATTCACTAGATGGAACCACTCCATATGAAGTGTGGAATGGAAGAAGACCTAGTCTAGAGCATTGTAAAAACCTTTGGATGCTTAGCCTATGCTCACATTCCTTCTCAAGTAAGAGGGAAATTGGATCCCAAGGTAGAGAAGTGCATATTCATTGGTTATGAGAAAAACAAAAAAGGATATAGATTGTACAATCCAATTAATAAAGGATTTTCTGTGACTAGAGATGTAATTTTTGATGAGAACAAATCATGGTTTGATGATGATAGAAAGTGAAGCTCACTATGACTTGGATGAAGATTTTCCATCACTTCAACCAAAGGAGCCAAAGCAAATGGAAGAAAGTGATTCAGAGATTGACATAGAAGACTTGGAAAGAATAAAGCTATGGAAGAACAAAGGTAAAGCAAAGATGCACGATGCTACATATGGACGCGAGAGCTCACATCAACCAGTTAGAAGGTCTTCAAGGGAGAAGAAGAAACTAGAGAGGTATGGTTATGATATATGCTATAGTGTTAGCATATTGAGTTAGTTTATGCATAAGCCGAGAAGACCACATATGGAAGCAGCCAAGAGAGTCCTCAAGTACCTGAAGGGGACTATGAATGAAGGTTTTTTTTAACCAAGGATATTGAAGTCCACTACCATTATGTAAGGGAGAAGCTAATGAGCAAGGATATTCAACTATCCTATGTCTCTATAGATATGCAATGTGTAGACATGTTGAATAAAGCTCTTCATGGTAAAAAATTGAGTAGATTCAAGTTGATGATTGGCTTGGAGGAAATCAAGGACAATTACAGACTTATTTGGAGGCCGAGCATCTTAGCTTTAAGGGGGAGTTGTTGGTGCATTTTTCCCAAGCGTACAGGCTTGATATGATGCTCATTTGTAGTCATATGTGTAGACATATGAACACCTCATTTAAAAGAGTACATTTTATCTCTTGTGATTGTAAAAGAAAGAGTGGTGCAAGCCATCCATGATGTAAAAAGCAAATTCATGGCTCTAACTACCTAAAACCACGAATCCATTAGCTGAGGGAATATTTCCTAATTCCTAGCATCACGTTTAGGTGAAGTCATTTGAATTCAAATTCAAAACTACCTCCAAAAGTAGCTATAAAAGGAGCAAGAAGGAAGTCACCAAAGGAGTGCTTGATTCGTGCCCATTTCATGCCCATTTGTAGAGATTGAAGAGCTTACTCCATAGCTCTATCATTCTACTTCCATTGTGCAAGTATTAATTGCCAATAAGGTTGTAATTATATGTGAATCTATACATTCATCATTTACTTCTTCTCTGATTTGTTCTCTGTTATACTCACTCAGAATAGTAAATTTCATAAGCTCATAGCTTGGGCTATACATAACCTTTTTTAGAGTTTTAAAGTGCATTGTATGGATCTCTAAGCCTAGTTAATGAATAAAAAAATTTCATCATCATTGGAGTTACCATTTGTGAGAAAATCTGCATTTCACTACTCATTGATCTATCTCTCTAGAGCCCAAAAATGGTGCATGTGTTGGAGATTTTGCTAAAACGTTTTCTCCGTGCTCAGCTAATGAATTGAAGTGTTTTAACTTGGATTTGGAAGCTTGCTAAGTCTATTTTCTATGCTGGAAATTAATGTTTCTAATTCCTATGAGGTTGAGAGCACTCTTCATTTTTTCTAGTAGGTATATGTACCAAAACAACACATTTTGGGAGCTAGTCACTTTGCAACTAGTGTGTCTTGACTCAAACTTTTGAGGTACTTGTTCCAAAGCACTTGGGTGATTTTTTTGTGGATTTAGGAAGCTCAAAGAGTCTACTAAACAAATCTGAAGTCTCAGTTGGCTGGTGTGAAGCTGGTTGTAGCAGCACCAATTCATCTTCACGTTGCATCCACCATCTCTCTTCACATCCTTTGATGTACTTCCAATAGTTGATTCCCATCAAGAAATTCTTCATATTGAATCTCCAAGCATGTAAGTTGTTCTTGTACAGCTTATCACTCATAAGATGACTCATTCCATCTATATTTTCCATTTCTAAAGCAATTCACAACACTCCAAAACACTACAAGTAATTCTTCTACTTGAACACTGTCGCACTATGATGTGACAACTTGATCTCATAAAAACATAATTTTTGTGTATCAACAGTACACATAATTGCTTAAAATTTTGGATATGGAAACTATAAGTGTTAGCGAGCAAGACGCAAGTTACGATTTTGCAACTTTACTTGGATTTTTTGTGGGCTCGAAATAGAGGTGAAGATGGCTCCAAAACCTTCATGCCAATTTCCATAGCAATCTGAGGTGGTTTGTGAATCCTTCTTTCTCCATGCCTTCTTGCGTACTCTTCACCGTCGCCCTTCTCCACGAGCTCTCTGCAGTTACACTAGCTCTGATACCATGTCACGAGGAAGGATATAAGGAAGAGACTTCATACACATACACTCTTACACTCAAAGAGGAGCACACACAGAACTGAGGCAAGGAAGCATAATTTTCCTCTTCTTCTATTGCATAAAAGGAATGTACAAAGACTAATACATAAGGAAGATCCTAATGTTCGTGGATAAGTGAGCTAGCAAGAAACAAATGTGCCATCACTCTCAATAGATAAATCTAATAAAGCTCAAAAAAGTTTCCCTGACATATACCACTATGACCACTATACATGTTAGAGAAATGAAAAATGATACGTGTCATAATGGATCATCACATGTTGAGCTTGATATCTCAACATGCATTCCTTCATTAAATCCTTAAGGATTCTCTATAACAAGTTAGGAGGATCCGACTCTGTCATTGTGTGTCTATGCTTGAAGTGAAAACCAAGCGAAAATGTGTTGCACATAATGAAACTCATCATTTCCATTGCCTACTATGATAAGGAGGAATAACCAACCTACCAATTGGAAATGCATACAAGCACGGAGTTCATTCTAGGCGGATTGACTCCTTCATGGTGGTCATTTGAATCATCATCTAATGATTTGGTTCACTGTTAGTAGATAGTAGAGGTCATGATGGAAAGAAATATGGACTACACAACAATGTTTGTTCTCTGACAGATTAATGACATAAGTAGTAAGGTCATACTTCTGCACACATAAATCGTAAGGAGATGGATGTTTTGAAGAGCAAAGATGCAAAAAAGGAAGATACTATTACTAAAGAGATGCGAAGGAGCAAACGGAAGCAGGGGGACTCATAACAACTATGAGACCTATCTACAGACACCCTAAGTTATTGTACCCGAATAAAATAATAGATGAAGCTTGCATTGTGTTCATTGATGAAGACAAACAGAGATAGACAAGAGCAACATCACACACAACGACGAGTTCTGGAGATCGATGGAGGTCATTTGGGCTAGAAATGTGTGTATGTGGCAAACCATCTAGCCAAAACCAAGGCATAGGTTGATCCATGTATCCGTTCACATAATCTTTGATGTTATAGAGGTTGGGAACACATATCTGGGCTGAGAGCAACGGATTAGGTACTCTATACATTCAAAATATCCACATAATGTATCTGATTTATGCACCATAAAAACAACCAGTCTCTTTAGCCACATGAATGTTTAATTCTCCGATCTCATGATAAACTATTGCTGTTGATAGAGGTAGAATGGAGTCCTTGAGCCTTTCTCATGTTTGATGCCACATTAATGGGATTTTTTTGTCTTACAAAAAGGTGTAAAGAAAAATGAATGCTACATATCATCTCCTAGGGGGAACTCTCACTTTATGGTTCACCAATGTAACTAAATGTTCAATCTTAGTAAATCTTGGATGTATGATAGTTCCCAGAACTTCCCTATGATTAGCACACATGCAAATGTCTCTCTTTGTAAGGGATTAGACACCACCTTCATAAAGAAGGTAGGACCTTCCCAAGCCCATCATATGAGTAATTTTCCTCTCTCTCCAAACATCTTATGAGTATTATTGAGCTCTAACTCATTTCAAGCCCCATGTAAAGGGAGACACTACTCTTGAAATGAGTAAGACCTTCCCTATGGCTTGAACACATAAAACCCAAAAAAACATCAAATGAAGGACCATAGTGACAAAGGGGAAGGCCACACTCAAAATCCACAACAAGGCGTCCACAAGAAGATGCTACCAAAGATCCCATCAATGGATCCCTTGAAGAATAGAACAAAAAAAAAGCAATGCTCAAAAGGTGGCAAATGGCTCCATAAGCACTACCTACCCCATGATATAAACCCTCTTGTATGTCTAGGGAGCCCATATGTTCCTAGATCCCAAAAACAAACACATGGATCCCATATATCCATGGAACTAAAAACCAAGGGATGCCCTATGGCCAACACATGGATGTCACATGTCCATGAAAACCAAGGGATCCCATATGTCACTAGATCTAAAAAGGCAATGAACTAAGTGATCCCATATGTCACTAGTTAAGGATCCCATATGTCCTTACGTCTAAAAATGCAATGAACTAAGTGATCCCATATGACACTAGTTACCAAAATTAAAATCAGAAGGGTCATCACATGGAGGGGGTGTTGAGAGTTCCATGCTCTACCCTTTTGTTCAAAGCTAGATTCATTCACACACAGCTCCATTTATCCCACATGCAATGGAATTCTCCCAAACTCCATATAATCAAGGCCTCCCTTCACTTGTCACAAGTTGTTCACTCAAGCTCTTGGCAAGAGCACTCTCACTCTCCTTATGGAGTCTCCATGCTCATAGAGCATTCTTTGTGAGTTCATTTATATTTATTTAGTCATCATGTTTTCTTATCTTTTGTTCCTTCCTCCTTAATTTGATTAATGTATGATTAATAGTAGATTAGGAGTTTCTTCTTTCATTTCAACAACTACTACTTGCACTAATAAGCAATATCATAGATATTTAGTATAATATAAAAATCACCCACTTGAAGAATCTCAATGGATTCATAAGACATCATTAACTCCTCATTATGACCATTTGATTCTTGCATATCATTCATTGTCACATTAACTTCCAATTTTCCATTTTCATGCATGTTGTTTTTACATGGAATATGCTTACGATTATTTAGTGATGGGACATGTGATTGGCGGTTCATGTCTATTTTATATTTATCAATTGAGGTAAATTTTTTGTCGAATAGGATTCATGTTATACTTTATGGAATAATGGAATGTTGTATGGATTTTAATGTCCTGAGGTTTTAAATGTGATTGTGTTTTGGTTTAGCAGGTGAAGAATGGCACGAACGCACATGGATTTACTCAAATATTTTAGAAGATAGTATTTTATATATTTTTTGTAAAAATAATATGTGGCTTAGAAAATGATGTTTTTGTAAAAATAGTAGATCGTTAGAAATCAAAGATTTGTAGAGAAAGCAATTTTTTCGTAAATGCACGCTTTTTGAAGTGCCACCCTCATATATCTTCTATTGAAGAAAATGAAAAATACCTATAAATACACATACTTAGATAGAATTGTACATCAAAGTATGTGGAGGGAGATTTTACCCAATCTTGTGTTCAGTCTCTTATGTCTCTATTTTGTGTATGATTTTGTGAGATTTTAAATTTGTAGGATCTCTAACTATGTGCGTCTTCAAGATCCGGGCAACATTTGGAATGATCAAATTGTATCTTTAACTGAAAGTCTTAAGATTTATGGCCAAGGTGAACGGGAAAAAGGAACTAAAAGTTTATTTACAGGAGGCTAGTCAAGCTAATACTAATCATGCTCAAATGCTCGCTGATAAAGAGATAGAGATTTCCTCCTTATTGCATAATAAAGAAGAATTTCCGAAACAAGTTACTGATATGGAAGCATAATTCACACATCAGAATGAAGAGTTGCAACAAATCTAGTTATGCCATGAGGAAGCACATGTAGCTACTCAGGATTTTCTCGAAAAGATTAAGGTTGATTTTCTGGAAGCTAAAGCAGAAGCCCTTGCCTAGATTATTCATCTTCATCAAAATTCAGATGATGATATTTTTTCAAGAAATTATTGATTCCAGAGTTTCTAGTGTTCGTAAAGTTTTTGATGAGTTTCTTTATGATTTAGGTAGAATTAATAATCCCTCATGTGATATGGATGATTCTTAAATTTTGGGGTTGGAGTCCACTATGCATGCGAGTGTTCGGCTATTGTCACTGCATATATTTTGTAAATCACAATATTCTCAATTTATAAATTATATAAAAAGGTCGATTGACCTTTTGGTGACTTCAATAGAGATACCATGTAATAAAAAAATCTCATTCATATGACTATTGGAATCCCATAGAGAGAGAGAGAACAAGGAAGTGAGAGAGAAACAAAGCAAATTAGAGAGGAAATTGCAACTGTGTATATAGAGAATTGTATTTTGAGCTGTAATACAGAGAATATTTTGATGCCATATCTGTACATTGTTGTTAAGTTTGTATCTATCTCTTCATAGTATTAAGTTGTACTAATTGTTAAGATTGTATTGTGTATGGGAATAGAAATGCATTGAAATTATCTGGTAATCCCCATTCTCCCAACATATTATTATCTACATTGAAGTGATTCGATGGCGATGCACCACAGTGCGCTCTCCTTCTTGAGAGCTCCACGACGATATGCTCGGAGTAGAAAACCGAGCACCTGGGGCCACACATAGTACTCCGCACAGAGGCTGTAGAATACGCAAAAAACACAGTACACAGGGAGCACGAAGACAGACTTCTTAGGTCTTACAAATGCGGTCAAACCTACAGTCTCTGACTGACCAGGCCACTATATGTTTTATTAAAGAACATATACAAAGAAGTGTCCGGTGGCCATTTGGCCTTTCACATGGACACTAATGGTAACAATCTCCCACTAAAGGCCAATATGGCCAGAGTAACTATGGGAGAAAAAATAAAGGATGATAAAGAATACCTGAGTGTAAGTATACAAACTATACCTCCCACCTGATGGGCATGTTACACAGTACACAAGTGACTGCGTAAGATCAAGAATCAAGTAATCCCCATCAAGTGACAACAGTGTCGAAAGCTATCTTGTGGTAGAGCTTTAGTCAAAGCATCTACAGCATTATCTCGAGTGTGAACCTTCTCAAGAATAATGCTCTCAGTGGCTAAGCGATTGTACATATATGCCTATATATACAAGAAGAATGTCGGGGTATGTATAAGAGATAATGAATTAGAAGTTGGGAGAGTCATTAGATGCTTTAGAAGAAAAGTAAACATCTCTCATCATCAGATGTAAAGTTTTTTGGAATAGAAAAAATTTTGCACCCGATATTTCTCTGAGTTCTCCTTTTGTGCTTGATCATTTCAAGAATCCTTTTGTAGATGTCTAAGTCCATATTTAATCCATCTATGGCTAAGATTTATGAGCCTAAGTGTAAATAGGCTGAGAGAATTATGAGTAGGAACATTTGTATATGTAAAAGTGTTGAGTCTCTTCTGAAACAGGTGCAATCTCGATGGTCAAAGAATTGATCAGTTCCTAGTGCACATTGTAAAGTTTTGCACAAATGAGGAGTCAAAATCTAAGTTGTAAGGTAAGCCATCTATTGTTGAGATATCAAGCTCAACATGTGATGATCTAGGATGACACGTACTAGTTTTTTGTTTCTCTGACATGTATAGTGGTCACGCCGGTATATGTCAGGGATACTTCGTTGAGGTTTATTAGATCTATCTACAAAGAGTGATGGCACATTTGTTTCTTGATAGCTCACTCATTCGCAGACATTAGGTTTCTCGTTATGTACTAATCTTTATATATTGCACTTGTTGTATTCTTGTTTTTCAGGTCATTCTTGTACATTCCTTTTATGTAATAGAAGAAGAAGAAGAAGATCATTCTTCCTTGCATCAATCTGTGTGTGTGCTTTTCCTTGAGAGTGAGAGTGTATATGTGAGCTCTCTTCCTTATCTCCTTCCTCATGACATGGTATCAGAGCAGCGTGGCTGTAGAGAGATCATAGAGAAGACGACGATGAAGACTATGTGGCAAGGCGTGGAGAAAACGCGATTTCACAAACGGCCTCCGCTTGCTACGAAAATTGGTGTGAAGGTAAAAGAACTCAAAATATTTTTGAGCCCGCAAGGTGGGGCCCACAGAAAAACTAGGTCAGTTTTAGAAAATGTAACTTACGTTGTGTTCAGTGACACTTATATATTCCAGATCCAGAATTTCAATCGATTCCGAGTATTGTTCATACACGAAAACTGTGTTTTTCTGAGATCAAACTGTCACGTCATAGTGTGATAGTGTTCAATCGGAAGTGTTGCTTGTAGTGTTTTGTAGTGTTGTGAATTGTTGCGGAAATGGCAAACGCAGATGGAATGAGTGAGCTTATGAGCGATAAGCTGGACAAGAAAAACTTCAATGCTTGGAGATTCAGAATGATCAATTTCCTGATGAGAAAAGGCTACTAGAAGTACATCAAAGGAGAGAATGAAAATGCTCCACACTTACCAGAAAGGAATCGAACTGTAGACTAGTTAAGAGCATATGAGGAATGGAATTAAGAAGCATAAAACGTAATGTATTGGCTATCTGTTAGCATACAGGATAGCATGATTGGACACATACAGGATGCCAAGACTCCAAAAGAGGCTTGGAACAGTTTGGTCACTTTGTATGAGACTAATACAAAGGCACGAAAATTGCAACTCAAGAATGAGCTGCATACATTGGAAAAGAAGAGCATGTCGGTAAGTGACTACACTCTAAAAATCAAAAGCATATGTGAGTCACTTGCATCTATTGGGGTGAATGTAGATGATGATGATAAGGTGGAAGCGTGCCTTCGTGGTTTAGGAGCTGCATATAAGCAGTTTAGAACTTCCATACAAACCAGGGAAAATATTCTAAATTTTGTTGATCTCGTATCTATGCTGATTATTGAAGAAAAGAATCTTGGTGAGGATTCAAACTCCCAAGGAAAGCCCAGTTCTGAGCAGGTATTCTACTCTGGCAGAGGAAGAGGCAGAGGTAGAGGTTTTGGAAGTGGAAGAGGAAACAGTAACCAAGACCAAGGTCAACAACACAATCATGCAGTAAGGAGGGCGATTTCGAGGTAGGGGGAGCCAAAGAGGTCGCAAAAATTTCCAAAGAAATGATTCTGGTAATGATAGTAAACGATGTTGGAATTGTGGTAAACTTGGACACTTTGAACATGATTGCATTTTGAAGAATCAAAATAACAGAAGGCAGCAAACAACTATGCATCCACAAGTGTAGATGATTATGAGAAGCTGTTTATGGTTCAACATCACATGATGAATATGATGTATGCTGGTGTTTCAAAATCGAATGATAATGTCTGGTATGTTAATTCAGCTGCTTCAAATCACATGACCAGTCATGCAGAATGGTTTAGTAGTTTGCAGAAAACGCAAGTTCTTGGATATGTTGAAACAGGTGATGATACATCGCATCCTATTGAGCATACACGAAACATAGCATTGTCTATGGAGGACCGGAAGGTAAAACATCTTGCTGTTGTATTGCATGTTCCAAATATAACAAAGAATCTAGTTTCTGTTGGACAAATGGTTGACCAGGGATTACAAGTCAGGTTCAATGCTGATGGATTATATGTAGAAGAGTACAAGTAGGATGGATGATTGGTTGCCAAAGGAAACAAAGTGGGTAGGATGTTCAGCTTAAATGTGAAGATTCCAAAAATGAATGCAGCCATGTTTGCAAAAGGTGCAGGAGTTATTGCAGATATAGAGATATGGCACAAACGGATTGGACATGAAAACTTGCAAAGGCTGAAACTGATGCAGTCAAAGGAGATTGTCGATGGACTATCAAATTTCAAAGTTGTAGAAATGCAAAAGGTATGTGCAACATGTCAATTTGGTAAATAGTCAAGAGCATCCTTTCCACATGACAAGCATGTTAGTGAGAATGTGTGTGGAAGTGCAAAAGCCTATCACTATGTATTGTGAATCTTAGAAGCATACAGCTAGCACGGAACCCTGTTTTCCATGCTAGAACAAAGCATATCGGGGTACATTATCACTTCATCAGAGATAAGGTATTAGCAAGTGATATTGATCTTGTTTATGTGACAACAAATGAGCAGGTTGCTGATATTTTCACCAAAGCACTTGGAGCTCAGCAGTTGAAGAAGTTTCGGGAGATGCTTGGATTACAGGATAGGGCATTGAGCTTGAGGGGGAGTGTTGAGATATCAAGCTCAACATGTGATGATCCAGGATGACACATACTAGTTTTTCATTTCTATGACATGTATAGTGGTCATGCCGATATATGTCTCATTGAGCTTTATTAGATTTATCTACCAAGAGTGATGGCACATTTGTTTCTTGCTAGCCCACTCATTCGCGGAAATTAGATTTTTCCTTATGTACTAATCTTTATATATTGCACTTGTTGTATTCTTGTTTTTCAGGTCATTCTTGTACATTTCTTTTATGTAATAGAAGAAGAAGAAGAAGATCATTCTTCCTTGCCTCAATTTCTCTGTGTGCTTCTCCTTGAGAGTGAGAGTGTATATGTGAGCTCTCTTCCTTATCTCCTTCCTCATGACACTATGGCTAAAAGTATTTGATTAAACGGGTTCTAGGTTGGGAGAACCATGTACTAGAAGTTGCAGGTGTCAAAGTCGATTATATTGAAGAACAGTTTCAGACATAGGTGAACTGTTTGATTCATTTCTCAAGATCTACTGAGTCTTTTGAAGTGCTTAAACTTGGAGAAGGTGCGCAAAAATTAGGCGACATCTTGTACAAAGTTTTATCAAAACCTTTACAATTATGTGCAACAAACTTTCTGAGTAGTGACTCTCTTCATAGTTAGTTCAAAATTTTGATAATCTAATATTGATCCAGGTTTTGAGTTATTCTTGATATAGAGGTGCTCTAACATCAAGCATAACTTGTTCTTTTGGAGATTAACACTCTCCATCAGTGGTATCAGAGCAAGAGTCATCAAAATAGAAGAAAGAAGGACCCCGATTGATGGAGTCATACATAAATCAACACTTGAAGGTTCAAAAGGTGAAAGTTTAAAGAGAAAGCTTGAGAAGGAGTCTAAAGCTATCAAAATATGAAAAGGAACTTCATTCAAAGTAAAGGTACACTTACTACTCATAAAGTTTGAAGAATTCAATACACAGGTAAAGAAAGGATGGGAGGTTGTCTTCAGATAGAGAAATTGGATAGAGAAAAGTATCCAACTTGGTCAATGAGGATGGAAGCTCATCTCACGAGCAAAGACCTGATAGGTTACATCACAGGTGAAGAAGAAAAACCACAATTCAGAGATCCTGGTGTTCCAACTAGGGATAAACTTTTACATTTGAAGACTTGGATGAAGAAGGATGCTCAAGCAAGGAGCATTATCTACATGGGACTCAATGACTACTTGCTACCTCATATTAGAGGTCTTGAAAATGCAAGTGATATATGGAATGATTTGGAAGAGCATTCCAAAACACTACAAAGTCAATGAAGGCATCCTTATGGGCAGAGTTTACCACATTCAAGAAGAAGGCCTCTCAATCCATTTCTGATTATGTAACAAGGATGAAGGATTGCAGATGCATTAGGAGCAGTTGATGAAGATATTGAGAGGATAAATTGGTAAGGCAAATCCTCACAGGTTTGAGAGCAGATGAGAAATGGAAACCATTCATTTTGTCTACTGAATTCACTAGATCATTTCACTCCTGATTTAAATCAGTTGCTAGGACACATGCTAACTTTTGAGCAGGATGTCAAAGGTGATGGTGATAAGAGTGCAGGTCAATCAATGTATTCAAAGGATAAGAAGAAGAATAGCAAAGGCAAGCAACAAGTAAATGAAGAAGAAGGTACAACTAGCCAAGCCAACTTTCTAAGAGGAAGAGGAGGTGGTGAAGGTAGAGGAAGAGGCAGAAGCAATAAAGATGGAGCCAAAGCTTGCTAGATTTGTGGTAAGACAAATCATTTAGCTCATGATTATTGGCATAATAATCAGAATAATGGAGGATATAATCGGAACTTTAATTCAAGAGGAAGAGGTGGCAGAAATCAAAGAGGTAACTTCAGAGGTAGAGGTAGTAGAGGTTATTTTGGAAGAAATGTAGGTAGAGAATTCCAAATTCAATCCTACAACAATACCTACTACAATTATGCTTCACTTCAGAAGGAGGATTCAACTTTAATCATGAATGCAAATTGTGAAAGACAAAGTGAAGATCAAAGGTTCTTCTACATTGACGCAGGGTATAGAAATCACTTGAGTGGTAACATAGCTTTGATGACTGACTTGGAGAATAAGGTAATTAATCATGTGGTTCAAACAAGTGATAATACAAAGCATAATGTGAAGTCAATTGGATCAATGAAGGCCAAAGATGGAAGTACTCTTCTGAGTAAGGTCTTGTATGTTCCTACAATTCCAAATAATTTGATTAGTGTAGGGCAGATTATGGAAAAAGAATATGAAGTAAGGTTTACTAATGATGGAGTTTTTGTGGAAGACCCTAGCAATGGGTATAAACAAATTGTTTCAGGAAAGAAAGAAGGAAGACTCTTCACATTGAAGATTCAAGGTAATGTTGGTCATGCCTTGTTTAGTTATGGAGGATAGAAGATGAGTTAGATCTTTGGCATAAAAGGCTTGGAAATTTCAATGAAAGAGGTATTAAGGATATGGTTAACAATGGTTCAGTGCTTGTATTGCCTAATGTTGCAGGTCAACATATGACATACGGATGTGAGGCATGTCAATTAGGTAAGGCTCATAAGCAATCATATTCTAAGCATGGTTTCATGTATTCAGAGAAGCTTGAATTGGTACACACAAATGTGTGGGGACCATCAAAGGATTTTAGTATAAATGGTTCAAGATATTATGTGGTTTATGTTGATGATGCTACCAGATGGATCACCATATATGTGATCAAAGATAAATCAGAGGTATTCAATACATTTAAACATTATCATGTGTATGCAAAAAGAATCCCAGGTCATAAGTTGAAGAGACTAAGGTTAGATGGAGGGGGAGAGTATTTCTCTAATGAGTTTAGTGACTACTTATGGAATGAAGGTATAAAAAGGGAAGTTACTTGCAGGTACTCTCCTCAACAAAATGGTGTAGCAGAGAGGAGGAATAGAACTCTTGTTGAGTTTGCAAGATCAATGATGAAGGAGAAAAAGTGTCCAAATTACTTGTGGGCTGAGGTTGTAAATATAGCTACATACTTGGTCAATAGGCTACCATGTAAAGCCTTGCAGCTTAAGACACCATATGAAGCTTGGTGGGGTAAGAGGCCTACCTTGAATCATTGCAAAGTATTTGGATGTTTGGCTTATGCATATGTGCCATCTTAGTTGAGACATAAATTGGAACCTAAAGTTGAAAAGTATGTATTCGTTGGTTATGATGACAAGCAGATGGGTTATAGGTTGTGCAATCCATCCACAAAACAATTCCTTGTATCAACGGATGTTACATTTGATGAGCAACGTACTTGGTATGCAGGTACAATAAGTATTCATGCAGGTGATGAAGAAGTTTTGGATCAGAAGAAAATTAAATCAAAGGCTCAGATATTTGATGGAGAGAGAGCAATGAAGTATAACTTGAAGTTGAAGAAGTGCCAAGGTTTGATCTAGAATGTGATGAACCACAAACTTCAAGAAGTGGAGAACTCAGAAGGTCATCAAGATACAAATGGAAACCTACAAGGTATAGCTATGATAATACTTCTTTTTTGACTACCAAAGACTATGCTTACATGGTGAAAGCAGATGAAGACCCTTCTACATTTGAAGAGGCAAAAGGTAAGGAAAATTGGGAGAAAGCGATGCAGGAAGAGTATGATGCATTGATGGAGAATGAGACATGGGATTTGGTTCCTAAACCAAATAGTCAGAAGATCATTGGATGCAAATGGGTTTACAAGATAAAGAGGTATGCAGATGGAAGTGTGTCTAGGTATAAAGCTAGATTTATTGTGAAAGGGTATGCTCAGACATATGGTATAGATTATAATGAGACCTATAGTCCTATGGCAAAGATGACAATCATCAGGACACTCATAGCCATTGTTGCATGTAAAGGTTGGAGACTATGTCAATTAGATGTGAAAAATGCTTTTCTAAATGGTTACATTTCAGATGATGTTTTCATGGATTAACCACAAGGGTTCAAAGATAGAAGGTTTCGAGATTATGTATGTAAGCTCAAGAGAGCTTTGTATGGCTTGAAGTAGGCCCCAAGGGCATGGAATTATAGACTTGAGAAGTTCTTGAAGGAACTTGGTTTTCAAGTATCTAAAGCAGATAGTAGCTTGCTTCTCAAAGCAAGTGATGATGGGTTCTTTTACATGTGCATATATGTTGATGATATAATTCTTACAGGTACAAATGAGAAGGGAATTCAAAGTCTGAAGAAACAAATAGAGAAAGAGTTCAAGATCAGTGATTTGGGAGATTTTTCATATTTTTTGGGCATGGAGATTTCATATACTCAACATGGAGTATATGTAACTCAAGAAAGGTATTTGAAGAACTTATTAATCAAGTTTAAAATGGAAGATTGCAGGGTAGCACCTACTCCAATGGAGGTGGATCATAAGTTGAGAAGATATGGAGGAGAAGAATTCAAGGACATGAAGCTTTATCAGAGTTTGATAGGTAGCTTAATTTATGCTACATTAACAAGGTCTGATTTGTCATATGTAGTTGGAGTGTTGTCCCAATTCATGCATTGTCCTAGGAAAGAACATTGGGTTGTAGGAAAAAGAGTGTTGAGGTACATTAAGGGTACACTACTGGAAGGTTTGTATTACGGTTTCACATCAGATACAAACATCAAGATATATAGTGATATAGATTGGGCAGGTAATCCTGATGATAGGAGATCAACATATGGATACTTGTGTTATGTGGGAGATAAGTTAATCTCTTGGTGTTCTAAGAAGCAACACACAATTGCTTTATCATCTACAGAGGGAGAGTATAAAGGTATGGTTGAAGCTGCAAAGGAAGTCCTATGGTTGAAAACTCTCATGAAGAGTTTTCACATCATTCAGAGTACACCCACTATTCATTGAGATAACATGAGCTCATTGTATCTAGCTGCTAACCCTGTTTTTCATGCGAGGACTAAAAACATTGAGATTCAGTATTGCTTCTGAGAAGGTGATTGATAAAGATATTGAAGCCATACATACTTCAACAAAAGATCAGATTGCAGATATCCTAACCAAAAGCTTGGATGGGCCAAAGCTACAGAGATTCAAAGACATGGCAGGTATAAAGAAGATAGAGAAAAAATCAATTGATGATTGAGGGGGAGATTTTGCTGCAAGTCAATCACCAACTGATGTCTTGAATGAAGGATTGAAGTCAAAGATTGAAGAAAAGATTAGCCTATGAAGCTTGAAGATAGTGTACATTCAAGAAATGAAGATTTGTATACATATGTACATCGAACTTATAGTTAGCTCACGTATACCTTTAGTTTTGATCAGAGCTTGTACATATATGCCTATATATACAAGACCAATGTCAAGGTATGTATGAGAGATAAAGAATTAGAAGTTGGGAGTCATTAGACACTTTAGAAGAAAAGTAAACATCTCTCATCATCAGGTGTAAATTTTTCCAAAATAGAAGAAAACTTGCACCCGATATTTCTCTAAATTCTCCTTCTATGCTTGATCATTTCAAGAATCCTTTTGTAGATGTCTATGTCCATAGTTAATCCATGTATGGCTAAGATTTAAGAGCCTAACTATAAACATGCTGAGAGAATTATGAGTAGGAACATTTGTATGTGTAAACGTGTTGAGTCCCTTCTGAAACAGGTGCGATCTCGATGGTCAAAGAATTGATCAATTCTCAGTGCACAGTGTAAAGTTTTGCACGAATGAGGAGTCCAAATCTAAGTTGTAAGGTAAGCCATCTATGGCTAAAAGCATTTGATTAAACAGGTTCTAGGTTGGGAGAACCATGTATTAGAAGTTGCAGGTGTCATAATCGATTATACTGAAGAACAATTTCAGACGTAGATAAACTGTTTGATTCATTTCTCAAGATCTACTGAGTCTTTTGAAATGATTTAACTTGGAGAAGGTGTGCAAACATTAGGCTTTTTATAAAAAACATTACACATGTAATCAATCAATGAGTGAATTATGTGCAGTAGACTTTCTAAGTAGTGACTCTCTTCACAATTAGTTCAAAATTTTGATAATCTAATATTGATCCTCCAAATCGGTAAAAATTTTGAGTTATCTTGATATAGAGGTGCTCTAACATCAATCATAACTTGTTCTTTTGGAGATTAACACTCTCCATCACATTTGCCTATTGTTTTTTTTACTAGATATGTAAATCCTGTACCTAATATTGCCCCAAAGGTCATTTTCATGCAAAAAAAAACCCCAGCCACAGAAACATAGGATTCAGCCCTGCAATTTTTTTGCAGGGCTGAATCCCGCACCTTTGTGGTTGGGAGTTTTTTTTTTTCATTTTATGGCCTTGTTTATGCACCCTATGTATAGATGAGATGTTAAGAGTGTATAATACAGATGTTAGTCACTCCAAGTAATCTTTGGCTTGCTCGAACTTCAGTGTATAGTTGATGCCACCCATAAGCAAGAGAAATTGAAAAATCTCATACTATCCTACATTTTGGAGCCCTCATATGCACTAAAAAAGGGCAAAAAAGCCCCAACCACAGAAACATGGGAATCAGCCCTGCAAAAGTTTTGCGGGGCTAATTGCCATGTTTCTGTGGCTGGGGCTTTTTTGGCCTATTTTATGCTTTTTAAGATACCACAGACCATAGGCAGCACTTAGATGAGGAAAAAAACTTAAAGTTACATCGAATTTGTGGAGACAATGGTAGGTTCAATTTATGAAGCACATTTCATACATAGGACTAGACAAAATAGGAAAAAGTAAAGTTTGTATTATCCAAATATTTACATCATTTCTCAGATGCAGAGCCTTGAAATCGCCTTCCCCATCAAGGACGTGGGCGCGCGTGTCCGCTCTATATCTGCTGGAAAGAACCGCTTGTAGCTTCCATAGCTGACACAGAAGTGGGTACTCTCAATCTGCTTATGCTCTAGTTACGGACATACAGTAAGAAGGCAGAGCTACATTCTGCTCCGTCCTCGATTAACAGAGAGCACTCATCACGATTCACAATTCAGGCCTCACCTGGGGAGTTTTCAATGGTCGGCTGTCGGACTTAAAAAAGAAAAAGTTGAAAAGAGAAAGGTACCTGAATCAAATAAAAAATCCTTCTTGATCGGTGAATGTCAAAGTCGCTCACATGACTATAATCACAGAGAGAGAGAGAGCAGCCCTAACATCATCCTGATGTGAGGATCATGGAATAGTAGTCCCCTGGGTTCTGAGGCGGGGAATGCTAGGCTAGCAATGGGTGAGAGAGAGAGAGAGAGAGAGAGAGAGAGAGAGAGAGAGAGAGAGAGAGAGGCTGATGTGGCAAGAACCACGGAGAAATAATCTCCTGACTATGGAGGTGGGGGTGATAAGCTAGCATTGTTTGCCTGAGCATGGTCTTTTTCTTTGAAAGTAAGCATAGTAGATGATGAAGAATTAGACGTTCCGAGACGACCAGGACTGCCTAATAGCAATTTTCTTCCCTAACAACGACGTGGATGGCAGAGACCTTCTAACGTGGTGAGCGTCTGCGTTTTGCAGATGACAGAAAAGTTGTGTTTCCAAGCGTCCATAGCTGACATGGAAACTGAAAGCCATTGATGATCTTATACTCCTAATAATCTCCTGATAATTGCTCGTTAAGTTTTAGATATATTTGACCATTCAACCAACTTATAACTTGTTGACACTCGACTGGATTGTATCCGATTGCTTTGATGGTACCAGAAATTTCTAAATAAACGTAAATCAAATAAATAGATAAACACATGCATTTATAGATATATATCAGTACATATCCCTCAGCAGACATACACTTTGGAGAGCTCAATTGCACTTGTAGGCGAAAGAGATGCACCAACGTTTAGAGACCTGCTTTACCTGCTGAAAACACAAGAACACTGAGGTGTTTGGACGGCATAAGATATTGATCCAAAACCTACACAAAGTTCAATATGACGACACTTGTTTTACAGAGTCATCCAAGGTCTTCTACTGCACACAGAGGTCAAGCTATGAGTGCTCATCTTCTGTGTCTGTTGGTTGAGGGCCAGCTTGAAGACAGTTCCACAAAAGACAGATTGTTTCTCTCCTATCTGTACATTCTAAAAATGTCCCAGCCTTGATAGTCATGTCATTGCGAATTGGATTTGCATGTTTTGTGGACATTACTCTTTCTCTTTTCTTTCTCTCAAGCAGGGTGGTGGGACTGGTGACCATGTGAAGAGCGGCCATGGCCAGCATCAGAGACTTTTTGGAACATGACATTGAGGATGCTATGGCAGAACGACACAGAGGAGAGAGCTGTCGGAAACTTGCACCTGATTGATCTGTGTGTGTGTGTGTTAGAGAGAGAGAGAGAGAGAGAGAGTCACTTCACTTTAATTAAAAGTACTCGTCTCCCGTTGAATTTGATCTTACCTTTTCGTGTGTTACGCATTTGAAACATCTGTCATATCTCTGTCTATTATCATCTCAAAAGATTCTGAGTTTTTTGTCTATTGCTTGATTGATGCTCATCCACGTTGGCTCTACGGGACATTATGTCCTGACCATAACAAAACTATCTTTTCTTGCACCATCAGCCTCGTGCTTCTTGTTTTTAAGGGAGCTCAACATTCCTTCTACTATTCGAGTTGTTTTCTTTTCAGCTCAGACTCATATTTAAGAGAACTACACACATGGGATCACCTTTAGTCACGCATAAGAGGGTTTTACATCGAGTCGCAAACCTTCTACAAAGAGCTATGAATGAGGAGAGATCTCTGCATATCTGGAGAGATAAAGAAGCAGGAGAGTAACCTTAAGCGACTAGGGGGTATCTTAACCTAGTGACAGAGTAGTGACAAGCCTAAAGCATATGGAAGAGCCTACAAGATGATTTTAATCTTCCCTTTATATGATTGATGTGTATAGGTGGTTGATTGGAGTTCCATTCACTACCTAAAAGTGCCATTGATTTTCTCCTCGAAAACTAGGTGGCTCTTCAGTTAGTTAAGGCATGTACGAGGGATTTCTTTGACTTCCCTAAAAGATTTTCTCCTCGAAAACTAGGTGGCTCTTCAGTTAGTTAAGGCATGTACGAGGGATTTCTTTGACTTCCCTAAAAGTCTGCAATGATGTGAAAAATTCTATTAAACCCTATTCATATACTTGAGAATGCAAAACAGCTTGAATTCTTACACTTCCCATCAAGCTCACCTGAGCTAGTCGACCTTGATATTTTTCATATTCATAATATCTTTGAATTTTTCCAACTTCGTTGAATCCATAGAGTTGTTGATAATGCCAGCCATTATCCTCCTTATTTTTTACGTAGTTGATGTCTATTTCTTGGGCTATAATGTTCTCTCACATGGAGTGATAGTGGACCTCTATGTGCACCTTGCATGAAACATTCAGCTATTCACAAGGTAGACGCTAGAGATGTTATCTCCAAACACAAAAAATTCATCAACCTACATATCCAAGTGCATGAATAGTCACTTAGCACACATGATCTCCCATGTAGCAAGGATGAAGGCTCTATAATTAGCTTTTGTAGAAGATAGAACAACTATTTGTTGCTTCTCAGACATCTATTAGATGACTTTTGAGACTAACATGAATGCATAGCCTAATGCACTCATCTCATCTTTTAAGATAACCAAATCAGAATCACTAAACATGTTAGGTTTTTTATCCATCTTCATATGGATAGAACAAGACTTTATTGATTGTATGCTTGATGTAGGCAAGTACTCTTCCTGCTACATTCGAATGAGCAACAATAGGTTCATTCAACAATTGAGACAAACACATGTGACATATGCAAGGTCTTACCTTGTGAATCTTGCCATTGTGAAGGTAACTCTTATAAAATGGACATTTTCCTCCACCATAAAGGTTGTATTTGGGTCTATAATGTCAAGATAAAGGAGATAAGGAAGAGAGCTCTCACACACTCTCACACACAAAAAGAGGAGCACACATAGATTGAGGCGTGGAAGATTAATCTTCTTCTTATTCTTCTTCTTCTTCGTCTATTACATAAAGAGAATATACAAGAATGACCTAATACAACAATACAACTAGTGCAATATGTAAAGAACAATACATAAGGAAAACCCTAATGTCCATGAATGAGTGAGCTCTTAAGAAACATATGTGCCATCAATCTCAATAGATAAATCTAGTAAAGCTCATTCAAGTACCCCTAGCATATATTGGCATGAGCACTATACATGTTACGGAATTGAAAAGGTGATACATGCCATCCTTAATCTTCACCTTTTTTGCTTGATATCTCAACAATCCTACCTAAGTTGGACATCAATGCCTATAATCCAAGAATCTTCCAAAACATCTTTAGGTTCTCTGCTCCAAGTGATTTACTAAAGACATTGATATCACCTTCGTATACCTTTTCTTTGGTGAAGTGATAATGTACCTTGATAATGTTTGTTCTAGCATGAAAAATAGGAACTTGTGCTAACTAGATGCTGCTAAGATTATCACAATAGATGATGATTGTCTTCTATACTTCCACACCTAAATCACCAAGTAGCATCTCTAGCCATGATGCCTCACGTGTTGCCATTGCAACACCTCTAGAATTAGCCTTTATACTTGATAAACAAATAGTGGGTCACCTCTTACTCCTCCATGTAACTATTGAACTCCTAAGTAAGAATAGAAAGCCACTAGTAGATCTTCTATATAGTAAACTACTAGCCCAATCTGTATTTGTACATCCATGTACTTGCAATTATACACTAACTTCATAAAGCAATGCATAATCCAAAGTAGCACACACATATCATAGTGTGCCTCACAGAGCATCTAAATGTGGTTTTTGGGAACCTCCATAATCTGACTTAAAATTCCTATGGTGTACCTTATATCGGTTCTTGTAATTGTGCGATATGTAAGTTTTCCCCCAATTTTCATGTACATAGTAACATTTTCCAATGTTCACCTAATATAGTATCCAACTTCCAATTTTGGTCTAATGGCAGAGAAATTGGCTTACAATCAGCCATACCCTACTTTTGTAGCATACTCAAGGAATATCACATTTGCAACATCTATATTATTGTTTGTGTATGTATAAACGCAATGCCCTAAAAATAATGCTACACACCAAGATCTTGCATGTCAACTTTGTGCATAAGGAATTGATTTACCTCTTTAACTATTTCTTAATTCTCACCACCTACAAGCAAGGCATCAACATAAATAGACACAATCGTGATGCCTTCATCACCTTTCCTTGCATATAATGAGTGATGTCCATCACACATAGAAAATCTAGTGGTGGTTAAATAATCTGCAATCCTTACATACGAAGTAGGAGGGGGTTGTTTAAGCCCATACAAAGCCTTTTACAATGTGCAAAAATATTTTGGGTGCTTTGAATCCTCATATCATTGTGGTTGGTTCATGTATACTTCTTCTTGCAACTCACCATGTAAAAAAGCATTCTTCACATCCATTTGATGCAAAATCCATCCTTTTATCGTAGCTAATGCAATGAGTGCTCTGATTATGGAACTATTAGCTAGAAGGGTGAAAGTTTCCTTATAATCAATGCCATATGTCTCTACATATCCTTTTGCTAATAATCGTGCTTTATACATGCTTATGCTACCATGAGCATTGTGCTTTACCTTGTAAACCCACTTGTTGCCCTCATAGTAATGGAACTAGCTTCCATGTTTCATTTCCATAAAGTGCAACGATCCTCTCATCCATAGCTTTCTCCCAATTTGCATTTCCAATTGCATCTTCAAAACAAAAAGATTTTGCATCTTCTATTACATTGGTCATGTAGACACAATGACATGACATGTAACTATCATACATCATTCATTGCACTCAATTCTGCATCCTCCCCAACCATCTTGTTTGTGGGTCATTTCTTCTTGTTGTATTATATGCATGTGACTTTTTTACTCCTGGAGTTTTCATAAAGGGCAATCCAATTTCGACATCAGGGATCTTTTCTGAATGTGAACCCCTTTAATATCCATCAATTTCTTCAAAACTTGTAGATGTTTTATTACCAGTAGAGACCTTTTCTTTACCTTTCTTGGACTTATTTGATGAATTTCCTGGACTCAAATTTCCATGCAATCTTCCACTATATGAATTTGAGTTGGAATTGTTTCTTTTCTTAATCATGGAGTCTTCATAGAAGTCAATCCACGTTTCTCATCAACGACATTTTCTGAACCACTCGAATCTGCATCAATGTCTTCAAAATCTATAGATGGTTTATTCATAGTAAAAACCTTTTCTTTACCTTTCTTGGATGTAGCCGATGATTTTGATGGATTGAAATTTCCATGCTAATCTTCCACTCCATGGATTTGAGTTGGAGCTATTACTTGGTGACACATAAGGTTCACTCAAAACCTAAGATTTATTACTTGGTGACACATAAGGCTCACTCAAAACCTAAGATTTGCGCTTATTCATTTGAGCTCAGATTAATTCCTTCTTTGGCATCTACATAGAAGCTTGACATTTCATCAAACAACACATCTCTGATTGCATTCACCTATTGTGTGAGTGGGTTGTAACATTTATATCCCTTTTGTTCAAGGGGACACTCAATGAAGATACATTTTTCTACTTTTGGAACAAGTTTCATCCTCAACTTATCTGGAACATGCACATATGCAATTTAACTAGATACTTTCATATGTAATAAGTTTGGATTTTTACCTATAAACTTCTCTTATAGTAGCTCTTGGAGTTCTATTCATGAAGTATAGAGGAGTGTATAAAGCTTCTACCCAATAAAAATGAGGCATATTTTTCTCAACCATCAAGGCTTTCCTATTTTTATAATATTTTTATTTTTGCATTACGCAATGCCATTCTCTTGTAATGTGTACCTGCATGAAAATTGTCGTCAAATTTCATGAATTTTTAGAAAGCTAAAAATGCAAATAACATGTATTCATCTTCTACATCAGATCTCAATGTTTGAATATATTTCCCTATCTACTTTTCCACCATAGTGTTAAAATTTTAAAAAGTGAGTAAACATGTCACTCTTCTCTTCCATGAAGTATACCACATGATTTCCATGTATGGTCATCAATGAAAGTTCCATAAAACCCCCATCCTCCCATAGCTGTGGTTTTTACATCATCATAAACATATATATGTACTATTTCTAGCACATTCTCACTAACATGCTTGCCATGTGGAAATGAAGTATTTACCAAGTTGACATGCTTCACATACCTTTTGCATCTCTGCAACCTTGATATTTGATAGTCCATTGACAATATCATTTGTCTACATCAGCTTCAACCTTTGCAAATTTGCATGTCCAATTCACTTGTGCCAAATATCTATGTAAGCAATAACACCTTCACCTTTTGCAAACATGGATACATGCATTTTAGGAATTTCCACATTTAAGGTGAACATCCTACCCACTTTGTTTCCTTTGACAATCAACATTCCATTCAATTTGTAATCTTCTACCTATAAATAATTAGCATTAAACCTAACTTGTAATCCCTCCTCAACCATTTGTCCAACAAAAACTAGATTCTTTGTTATACTAGAGAATGCAATACATCAACAATATGTTTTCTCCCCGTCTTCCATAGATAGTGCTATGTTTCTCGTACACTCGATATGATGTGATATGTCATTGCTTGTTTCAACAAACCTAGTAACAAATAATTTTTGCAAACTACTAAGCCATTCTAAATAACTAATCATGTGATTTAAGGAACATGAATCAACATACCAAACATTACTTTTCAGTTTTGAAACATCACCAGACATTGTATTCATCATGTGATGTTGGATCGTGAACAACTTCTCCAAATAATCTGCACTTGTGAATGAATAACTATTTTTTTTCTCTCTATTAATTTGATTCTTCAACCTGCAACCACGTTCAAAGTGATTAGGTTTACCACAATTCTAGCATCCCTTACTGTCATTACTTGAATCATTCCTTTGAAAATTTCTACGACCTCTTTGGCTCCCCCAACCCCAAAACTCTCATCTACCTCCTACATGATTTTGTTGTTGTCCTTGGTCCTTGTTGTTTCCTCTTCCACTTTTGAAGCCTCTTCATCAACCTCTTCCTTTGGCAGACTAGAATACTTTCTCAACACGAGATTTTCCTTGGGGATTTGACTATTTAGAAAGGTTATTTTCTTTAATTACTAGCATGGAAATCAAAACAACAAAATTCATAATATTCTCAATCGCTTGAATAGAAGTATTGAAATACTTATATGCACTTCCTAAACCACTATGGTGTCACAAGGAAGGAGATAAGGAAGAGAGCTCACACACATAGATTGAAGGAAGCAAGGATGATCTTCTTCTTCTTCTTCTTCTTCTTCTTCTTCTTCTTCTTCTTCTTCTTCTTTTATTACATAAAAGGAATGTATAAGAATGACCTAAAAGAACAATAAAACCAGTTCAATGTATAATGAATAGTACATAAGGAAAATCATAATGTCCATGAATCATTGAGCTCCTAATGAACAAATATGCCATCACTCTTGATAGATAAATCTAGCAAAGCTCAATGAAGTATCCTTGACATATACAGTTGTGACCACTATACATGTCAAATGAAGTATGCTTGAAATATACAGTTATGACCACTATACGTGTTAGAGAAATGAGAAAGTGATACGTGTCATCTTGGATCATCACATGGTGAGCTTGATATCTCAAAATTCCCCCTTAATCTCAATTTCATGTCGTATAATCCAAGAATCATTCAAAACTTCTTCGACTTCTCATATCCAAGTGCTTTAATGAAAATATCTCTCCTCACATAAACAAGGTCAATATCACGTGCTAATACCTTTTCCCTAATGAAATGATAATGCACCTTGATATGCTTTTTTCTAACATGAAAAATGGATTCTATGCTAATTGTATGCTACTAAGATTATCACAATAGATGATGATAAGATTTTTCACTTCAACACCTTAATCTACAAGCAGCATCTCTAGCAATGATGCTTCACATGCAGCCATTGTAGCACCTCTATACTGAGACTTTGTACTAGAAAAAGCAATAGTGGGTTGCTTCTTACTGCTCCACATAGTAGCTACACTTCCAAGTGAGAATAGAAAGCCACTTGTAGATCTTCTATTTGGGATACTACTAGCCCTATCTGCATCGGTTTATCCATGAACCTACAATTCTGCACCAGCTTTATAAAATAATGCATAATCCAAAGTAGCACTTACATATCATAGAGTGCATCACAAAGCATCTAAGTGTGGTTTCTTGGGAGCCTACATAAATTGACTTTGAAGTCCAATAGTGTAGCTTAGATCAGGGCTTGTAATTGTGAGATATATAAAACATCCCACAATTTTCCTATACATAGTAGTATTTTCCAATGCTTCACATGATGTAGTATCGAACTTCAAAGTTTGATCCAATGTCATGGAAATTGGCTTGCAATCAGCCATACTGTACTTTTGCAGCATACTAAAGGCATATTGCCTTTGTGACATCCATTTACTTGTTTTTGTATGTATAAACTCAATGCCCAAGAAACTACATAGCACACCAAGATCTTTCATGTCAGATCCCTACATAAGGAGTTACTTTACCTATTTACTACTTTCTTCATTATCACAACATACAATCAAGTCATCACAACATAAATAACAACAATCATGATGCCATCATCACACTTCCTACATATATTGAATGATCTACATCACACATAGAAAACCAATGGTGGTTAAGTAATCACCAATCCTTGCATGAAAAGCATGAGGGGTTTTTTTAAGCCCATACTAAGGCTTTTACAACATGCAAATATATTCTTGGTGCTTTCAATCCTCATATCCTTATGTTTCGTCCATGTATACTTTTTTGTGCAACCCACCATGTAAGAAAGCATTCTTCACATCCATCTCATACAAAGTCCATCCTTTTGATGTAGCTAATGCGACAAGTGTTATGAGAGTATACATTTTAGCTATAGGGCTGAATAGTTCCTCATAATCAATGCCATATGTTTCTGCATATCTGTTTGCTACGAATCATGATTTATGCCTACTTATCCTACCATCAACATGTGCTTTACCTTGTAAACCCACTTGTAACCTACATTTTTCTTTCCTTACCACAAGAGAACCATCTTCCATGTTTCATTTCAGAAAAAAAGTAGCCATATCCTCATCCATATCTTTCTCCCAATATTCATTTCCAATTGCATCTTAAAAACAAGAAGGTTCAACATCTTGTATTACCTTAGTCATGTATGCACAATGATGAACATATTATCATCATATGTCAATGATTGGACATAATTCGGCATCCTCCCAGATCTTCTTGGTCTTAGGTCACTTATCCTTGTATCATGTGCATGTGCCTTTCTTACTCTTGAAGTCTTCATAGAGGGAAAAGAAGTTCCTCATCAAGGCTCTTCTCTAAAGTGCTTGAGTGTCCATCAATGTCTTCAAAACCTATAGATTCTTTATTGTACCAGTAGAAATCTTTTCTTCACCTTTATTTGATGTACTTGATGAATTTGTTGGATTGAAATCTCCACATTATCTTCCACTCCATGTTTTTGAGATGGAACTATTGCTTGGAGACACATCGAGTCCACTCAAAACTTGAGATTCTGCACTTGATTTCTCAATATTTCCTTTGTCATTTGAGGCAATATTAGTTCCTTCTATGGCATCTACAAGGTATCCTGACATTTCATCAAACACCACATCTCTGCTTACCTTAAGCTATTGTGTGAGTGATTTATAATATTTATTTTCCTCTTGCTCAAGGGAGTACCCAATGAAGATACATTTTTTTTGGTTTTGGATCAAGCTTCATCCTCAATGCATCTACAACATGTACATATGTAATAAAACCAAACACTCTTATATGTGATAAGTTTGGCTTTTACCTGTAAACTTCTCTTTAGGTGTAACTTGATGTACATCAATATTCAAAGTTCTTTTCATGATGTATACAATAGTGTGCATAGCTTCTGCCCAATAACATTGGAATTTCTATGACCTCTTTGGCTCTCTGTGCCTCAAAATTGTCCTCTACCTCTTGCCCGATTCTGATGTTGATCTTGGTCTTGGTTATTGTTTCCTCTTTCACTTCCACAAACTCTACCACATTCGCTGTTGCAGAATAGCTAAGGATAATTGGGATACACTTACCACATTGTACTAGGCTAGAAATGAGCCTCATGTTGCTTACCTCCAAAAATAGTTAGAGAGTGAGCATATGAATGAAGGTGATTCTATGGACAGTTTTGTGACAAAGATCAAAGACTTGAAGGAATAGTTGATTTCAAGTGATGAAGTTATACCAAATAACTCACTTGTGCAGACCATTCTGAATGGTCTCCTATCAAAATTTTCCTTCTACTCTTTGTTTGATGATGAAAGACAATCCAAATGCTTGTACATTTGAGAAGTTAGTCTCTATTCTATTGCAAGAATATCAGTCTAGGCAAAAGAGGTCCATTATGCTTGTTGCAGATCAAGCTTTCTTGGCTAGTCAAAAGGGCAAAGGTACACGGATCTCATCTACTACTAAGCAGAAATTTGTAAATGCTACACATTTGAAGACGGAAGACAAAGATGAGAAGAAATAAAGAAAGTAGAAATTCTTTTGTAAGTACTATAAAGGAAACAATCATATCATAAAAAACTATCCAAAACTGGCTGCAAAAGAGGCAAAGAAAAAGGAGGGTGGAATGGCATGTCATGCACATTGGATGTACACATGTCTGATCATGCATCATTTCAACAAGTGTAATACTTAACATGCTCCTCTGTTGTGAAGTACCTATACTCACTGACTCTCCATAACATAACTAGTTTTTGATGAGCAACAACATCTCCTCATTCAACTACTCCCATTCACATCACCAAGTGTTTTTGTTGTCATGAGTAAAGCATACAAGTTAATAAAGGGGAATCTCATCTCATCGAATTGGGTGGCATAGAAACCCCTTTTCTAGACCAGTTGAAATCCTTCCTTCTCGTTCATGACATACAAAAGAATACTCAACTCTTGGTTTGCCATGAGGAAGACCTTACAGAGCCTTTAGTATTGGTTCAAAATTCAATATACACATGGAGTAGACTTAAACCTTTGGAAGTGACTTCTCCAAGTTCCAGTTAATCTGATGCCACATCATCTTATTCCAATAACATCAAATACTTTTTCACCAAAATTTTTTCACTTTTTTATTGAACAAAAATTTAATCAAAAGCTTTTGGATTTATTGTGCTTTCAATTGAAAAACTTTTCGATCCAAAAGTTTTCCTAATGCTATTATTACAATATTGAAACATAGTGCACTATCATGAGAGCTACAATCTTTTTATTTTTCAAACTCATAGTGTTATATGAAAACAAATGTGTAAGCTCTTTATAAAATAATCAAGGACTTTAGAGAATGATGAGATCTAGAAAAAAATTAGATATTTAGAAAGCTATTGGATAAATAAACATATCAATTTTATTTAGAACTAATAATTGAAATTAATAAAAAGGATTAATATTTAAAATCCACATTTAAATTGTAAGTATGGAGCCTCTCTTCACTCAAGTGAATGCTTCTCTAAACACATGAAGACTGAACCTAATAACATTTGTACCTTTCTAATGCAAGTTATCACATTAAAAATGCTCACCCCTACTATCAAAACCAATGCCTCTAAGGCAGACAAGTTGTTTCCTTCATATGGCATGCACACATAGACCATTATTGACTTTTAGAACTATTTCTCTTAGAATATGTACGGATTGGATATGAGCTTTGAGAAAACTTTAGCAGACAAGAATAGATTTCTAAGTAACCAAAGAAATGAGTACAAGTTGATAATGCAACTCTAATCAACACTCAAAGTTATCTAGTTCATACACATATATAGAAATCTATGAGACCCATATGGCTACACGAATTCTACTAAAATCACTCAAGCAAGGAGGGGGCTTGCTAGGCAACATGTGTAATACGGTATTCAAAATGTAAAGGATCTTACACACATGTGAGATCCTTCATTCAAATTTCATTGTTTGTAGAGAAAGTCTTTAAAATACTCCCGAGATGTTAGGAATCCCTTATCCTAAATTATAGGCTTCATCACACAAGTGTGATAGATGGCTTTTGACTTTTTTGAGGAAGATTTTAAAATCCAAATTTGAACTCAATTCTTTGTATTTGATTTTTTGTTTCTGATTTCTCAAAGTGGCATTCATCTAAAGGTCCTAAATCTCCAAAGCTCGGGGCCAAAATTTCAAAAAAATAAACTAGTATAGAAGCTATTCTAGAAATAATAGATCTTTATTATGTTGGAGAATTCCTCTCCTATTTGCAGCGAAAAGTGTAGAAGACCTTCCCAAGATCAAGACTTTGACCAATATCTCAACCTTCAAATGAAAACTCGCATCAATTGAAAAATGCAATAAACTTGAAAAATTTGGTCACTCAAACTAGACGCGTATAGCTTTAAATGGGCTTTTCAAACACTCAATTTGGAGTAGTTTTGGTTTTGCAACTCTTTGCCTCAAAACAGGCTACCTATCCACTGAGTTAGGCTAAAAGCTGGACTTCACTAAAAACTGGATAACTCATAGAGCATAAAGAATTTGATATAACAATTCTAGAGAGAGGAATTAGTGCATGATAAGCTTTCCAACAAACTTTTAGACTCTAAAATTGGATACATATACTGAGAGATATGATTCTCACAATTAGGCTACCTAGAAATTGGTATGCGGTTGGACATAGTCTATGAGAGTGAAGAGAACGAAATGACTCAAACCAAATTAACGCCTACAAGGTGACTTGGACACCTTCTTCCTATGTTCTTGATTTTCCTCCCTTGCCTCTTTTATAGCCAAGTGTCCAAAAACTCTCATGATGAGTTTGAGAGCTTTTCTCCATAACTCTTCCACTACTTTGGACAGCCACTCCTGTTCTAGTTCAGTTTTTTGGATTTGATTCTCTTTTGATTGATTCTCTTTTGGCCTCCACTACTTGCTGAAGTAAATTCTTCTATTTTCATTTTTGTATTTTCCTTCTATTTGAAGAGAATCCTTTTTGCAAAAATATATACGACCTTCCTTCTTTATTTTTAACATATTATATACCCACATATGGATTAAAAATAGCAGTAATGGATGAAGTAACTCTCAAAAGAATATTATCGCTTCATGCATAGCTACGTCTCTATTTTTTTGCATATACCTACCATAAAATTCAAATAAGTAGATGAAAATGGGAGAAAATATAGATTATTTGATGATTGATCACCCATATTCACAAGTATTTGTATTGATGATTATGAAGACTTTGTTTTTTATGGTATCTCTACTTCTTGAACTGTATTTCATCTCACTCTTTTTGCTCTCTTCATTGCTTGATAATGCAAATCAACAATTTAATCCTCTCTATGAATCTTGACATTGCAATTGTACTTGATGCCAAAGATTCTACTCCTTTCACTATATGTCTGTTATTCAAATGAGATTCTTGATTTTCTACTCTTTTACACTACAACAGATCGGCCGTATACTGAGGCTTTTATCGAGGGAAATGAATGTGCGTATTTTTGCCTCAACATCGGTGTAGGTGTCGGTATGCGTGTCGGTACTAAAGCACCGGTATGGGCATCGGTATGGGTGTCTGTATAAGCATCGGTATATGCATCGGTATAAACATCGCTATTACCGACGTTTATACTGATGCCCATACCGACACCTCTGCTGGGTATACGGTCGCGTATACTGGCGCCCGCTGGGTGTACCGACGCTTATTCCGATGGCATTAGTAGGAGTACCAATGCTTATACCGACGACCATATCTGCAATTTTCTTTTTTGGGCAGAGTGTGTTGTCTTTTGCTACAACAACATTACCATGATGTTTCTTAGCAAAAGACAATACACTCTGCCCAAAAAGAACCACGTACATGTGATGTGTACTCTAATGTCAACCGAAATATGATTTCATAAAATAGAATATTATTGGACAATCAGAATGAATCATGAACCATGTACAAAAGGAGTTAGCAAAAGACAATACACTCTGCCCAAAAAGAGTTCGCAAAAGAGTTACCATGATGTTTCTTAGCAAAAGACAAATACACTCTGCCCAAAAAAAACCAAGTACATGTGATGTGTACTCTAATGTCAACCGAAATATGATTTCATAAAACAGAATATTATTGGACACAAAAGGGATAATCAGAATGAATCTGAACCATGTACAAAAAGAGTTATATATTTCATAAATGAAGCATGTAGCATGAACCATGAACCATGTACAAAAAGAGTTATATATTTCATATATGAAGCATGTACAAGAGTGTGGAAAAACAACGTCATATATGACGCTTTTACAAAATGTGGCAAAGCATTGCATTGCCAAATAAAAATAAAATACAAAATGTTGGTGTGCCATTGCCATACACATGCAAAGAACGTTCCATATCAATAGTTCTGCAACAAAGAACATTAATGAAATGAGATAAATTCACATGAAATTTACAAACAACAAGTAAAAACCAAGTTTATAAATTAATCACCTCATCGCAAACACTCCCATGAAATGACCGCACTGCATCTTTCCAAGTACTCCAATAGTGCAGTCAATCCATGATGATATACATAAGCCTCCTCTGTTCGTGTTGGAGGACGACCCATTGCTAGCTCCTGCAACAAATATACAAAACATTAGAGGAACATACATGAGAAGCTTAACACAAACAAATTCAATAAATCAAATGGTACTTACAAACTCGTGACGCATCGTGTCATATCCACCGCTGCCCAAATGTGATAGTCCAACCATATCTAAACGCGTGGCTGCGACATCTCACTACTGGCGATATCGGTCACGAGTCTGCTACTGCTCGTCACGAATCATATCGCACTCCTTAGCATCTAACCATGCAGGCTTTGATAAGCCTGCTCTGAAAGCATCACAAGCCTCGGACCGTCGATGGGACATAACTTCACGTGCAGTGTGCAGAATCCACTCTAAACTGACAAGAGGCTGTCCATTGGCTGGTTGGAACTCCTAATAAATCGTTTGTGTGATATAATTCTTCCGATCTTTATCTTGTTCACTCCATTTCAACATGATAGAGTGTCCAAACTGTATAGAGCAAAGCTGTCGTATGCATGAATGCATTGCTTTGCCAGCCACATCCATCACCGGAGCTCCATCTTGGATACACTACACCTTGGAGTCATCATGGTCATGAGCACCTCAAGGTGTACGTGGTGTACCGCATGGCGTACCTATATCTGAGGTACTCATCCTAGGAGTAGAAGCATGCGACACAATGTCCGTCGCACTACCTCCACAACAACCGCCTCCTCCAAACCTACCTATAGATCCACTCCTAGAACCTCCTGCTCTAGAGCGTGACCTCGACCTATGAGACGGGCCAGAACTTGTATCGTGCTGAGGTGTCAAACGCACATGTCTACTACTAGAGCCAGTAGGGAATGGCTGAAAAGATGGTTGTGGTGGAGTCATAAGCTAGGAGACATACCTCCGGTGGGAGTAGCACCATCCATAGGAGTGACACTGACAGAAGTGACACCCGCAGGAGTGACACCGGTGGGAGTGAGGCCGGCAGGAGTGAAGTCGGAAGGAGTGAGGCCACAAGAAGTGAGGCGGGGAGGAGTGCTACCACGAGCGATCCAATACTATGATGCAGCGGCCATATACGCGGGAGGTACCTGAGAGATGAACTCTAAGAACTGCTCCTCTGTCATGGAATGTGGAGTGACTGGAGGACTATCTCCCATCGTGCTGTGTAACAAAAGAACTCAAATAATTAGCATGTAATAATAAAGGTAATATAAAGAAATGATAGTGTACACAAAAACCTAGAAAAAAAATAAACAAAAATTAGTACGTACAAGTGTTTGATTCAAAAATCCTCTATTCTAGCATCCTCTTGGAGATCCGATGCACCGAAAATATCTATCTCTATATTTGATGATTTCTAAATCACTTGCTATGCTAGTTTCTTCCTGATCATCATCTATTGCTTCGTCCTGTATTTCGTCTTCTTCAATGATCTCTTCTTCTCGAACAATGATCTCTTCCTCCTCGACTATCGAATGAATCTCTGAGTCCACTACTACAGATGGACTTTCTTCTACATCTAGGTTCTCACAAATTTTTCTACTACGTGGGGTGACTTGTAAGACAAATAGCCACTCTGGTTCTTTTGAATCTACTATAAAAACAACTTGCTCAGAGTGTTGGGGAAGTACAAATGTATCCCTTTCATCCGTCCATAATTTTGTGGAGTCGACTTGAAGCAAACCGCTTTTATCTCGCCTCACTGTTGCGTTTCTTTCAGAGGTGACTACTTTGAACCATTTCACATCAAAAATAAAGTAATCGAACTTCCTAAAAGATAGTTTCAAGATATCTTGAATCACACCACAATAATCTAGCTGGCCTTCTTGAGCATTATCATCTCTTGCACTCGCTCTACGTTTTTGCAAAAACTTCACCATCACCCCAGTATCAAAAGTAGACCTATTTCTATCGATTCGTGCGAACCGAAAGTGTGTTCCATGACACCATAGTGCACCATATTTAGTATACTCCCAATCACATCCCTTTGTGAGTTCTTCTTCTTCTTCAGAGATATCTTCATCCATTGTCTTTGCTTCTGAAACCGTTGTATCTAGCCATCTGCTCATTGGAAAAGGTGGAAGAGGTCGAAGACTTTCTGGAAGGGGCAAAAATCGTGTGGAACGATTCCTTCAAAACTAAGCTCTTATCTTTGCGTTGGTTTCCTTGGCAAGCTCATACTTTTCTAACCACTTCTGCATAGGCTCAGAGTTAACTATGCAAAACTTCATTGCCTTCTCTCTGAAAGCTGCATCCATTTTTCTTTGCAATCCTTTACCTTGTGTTTCATCGCCTACAAGACGAACATCTTCATCATCGCTCCATAAGCGAGGCATTTCGGGATCCGACATATGTAGAAACTCATTTATGAATACAAGAGACTCTTGTACAAGCCATCCCTCTGCCATGCTACTCTCTAGACGTGCTCTCTGTTGAACAAACCCTTTTAATGTCTTCAAAAAGTGCTCTAAGAAGAACATCCATCGACTATGGATAGTTCCTGCTATTGCAACTTCATCTACCACATGAACCAGTAAATGAAGTTGAATAGTGAGAACTTATGGGAAAGTATTTCTCTACTTACAAACAACCTCGATAGTATTAAGTTTTGCACTATCTATGCTATCTCTGTTTATCTCTTTAGAAGAGATCCACCCTACTAAAGAACTAATTTTATAAATGGTTCTTTGTACATCCTCCAAAAGACAATCTTTTAGGGCCACAGGGAGCACAAACTGTAAAAACTTGTGCCAATCATGAGACTTGAGCCCTCCAAGATTGTCGTTTCATGTGAAAACAGTCTTTAGACACCTAATGCATCCAGTAGGTATCCGAAACTTTCAAATTGTTTTCTTCACTTGCTGCTCTTCCATCTTGCGAAGGGCCCAAGGAGCTCTTGGTAACGATATTGTTGCGTTGTCCTTAGTAATTGCCCACAAATCTCGCATATGGCCTCCCTCTTCTAAGTCCTCCCTTTGTGCTTTGCTTTCTTTCTTTCCGATCAAAGTCTTCCAAAGAATCTCTCCCACATTCTTAAAAATATGCATCGGGTCTACTAAATGATTGATGAATAATTCACTCCAATAAGGGAGTTCATGAAAAATGGACAACCGTTTCATGCCAACGAGTGGATTTTCTGAATCCCATAGTTGTTTCGAATCGCTAGTTTTCGTTTGGCATTGCGCTTATCGACCAATTTGTTCTTAATGTAAAACATGTCCATCAGCCAAATATCTATTGTGTCCTTCATAGACAATTTTACGTAGTGCATCGGAATAGCGTGCTTCGAGTCGTGGTCCGCATAAGGGACAACCATGGTAGCCCAAAATCGATAAACCTGAACATTCACCATAACCTAGCCAATAATGCATCATCCACATAAGTATGCCTTGCACTTGCACATCTCATCTTCTTATAGGTTGAGACATATCACGCAGAGTAATCCCATCCCATAAAATGTGCAGTTCTTCCACAAGTGGTGCAAGATAAACATCCATGTTTTTTATCTTATGCTTACTTGGTACAATAAGAGCTAATAATAAATGACCTTTCTTTGTGGCCAACCATGGTGAGATGTTATAATTGACCAAACATACAGGCCATATGCTCCATGAAGAACTACGTAAACCAAATGGATTCACTCCATCCATCGCTAGGCCTAGACGTATGGACCGAGGCTCACTTGCAAACTCTCGTCACTTACTATCTATGGGCTTCGAAGCATCAGAGTCAGCAGGCACTCGCATTACACCATCTGTAGACCTGCTCTTTGTATGCCATGATATTAACTCAGCTATAGATTTGCATCTAAACATGTTCTTAATTTGTCAAATGATAGGAAAGTGGCAAAGAAGCTTTGTGGGGATTGCTTCGCCTACAAGGTCTTCTCTAAATCTATTTGATCCACACTTTGGACATACATGCAGATGCTCATACTCATTCTAAAAGAGGATGCAAGCATTCGGACAAGCATGAATCTTAGTGTAATCGATTCCAATGGACTGTAAAAGTTTTTTTGCATCTCCACGTGTTGGAGGCATGTCATTGCCCTCTGGCAAAAATTGATCTTTAAGAAGCCTGCAATAAGCAATTAAACGATATTAGTAAATAAAGCTATTTTGATACAACAATGAAAGTTTATTTAAAATCCACTTACTTGAACAATTCAGTGACACTACTATCTGACCATCCATAAATGGATTGCAGATGGAGCATCACGAGTGACGCACGTAGTACATATATCTTTGCTCCATTGTAAAGTGTTAAACGAGCTACTCTTCGCGTGTTTTCATATTCTTCATCGACTTCTGATGGTGGAAATTCTGTTGTGTCCATGAAACACTCGACATCTTCTCCACCATCATGATCTTCGTCCATCTTATAAAATGCTTCGAGCATCTCTTCCATATGTTCATTTCGTGTAATGCTATTAGTACTTGATTATATGTCTAAGTCCTTTTTTGTTCTCTTTTTTCCACGAGAGGTTACCGGTGCAATGTCGTTTGGGTCCATCTACTCACCTGGGAGACCATGCGAATGATAGTGTAGGTTTTCTAGTAAATTTTTATCAAAGGATCCATACTCTCTAACATGTGTAGTACAAATTCATCATTTATGATAAATTTGATACTTGCATTGAGTGCAAGGACATGTCATTCTCTCCTTCGGATCGAAACTAGCCATCTGATATAATATGGACATTTTAGAACATTTGATTTTTTTTATTAAACCTAAAAATCATACTCCTAAAGACTTAAACCTAAAATACTAAAACCTAAATACTTAAACACCTAAAAAAACCGAAAACGCTAATGCTAAAACCCTAATATATATAATTATCATATTTTATATATTTATTTATTTATATATTCAGATTTTTTTCTTAATTAATCCTAGATATTTTTAATTAAATATATTTAATTATATATAGTTAATTAAATTATTTAAAACACTAGTTCTTTTTATATTTATTTATCTATATAATTATCATATTTTATATATATTTTTATTTATATATTTAGATTTTTTTCTCAATTTTTTTCTATATTTTCTCTTTATATAAATTTAATTGAGTTATATGTATGCTTAAACCCTAAAATCCTAAAACCCTAATCTAAAAGACCTATATGTATGCATGTGTATATACATGTATATATGTATTATATGTGTATGTGTATATATATTATGCATGTGTTAAAACCCTGAAACCCTAAAACCCTAATCTGAAAAACCTAGACCTAAAACATGTATATATGTGTATGCATGTGTATATATATGTGCATGTGCATATATATGTGTATATAGATATGTGTATCAGTATATGTGTGTATGTGTATGTGTATATATATTTACTCTGATTAAAATCCTTAAAATTAAACCTATTTCACATATTTGATTATATATATTTAATTAATTTATTTAAAACACTCGTTCTTTTCATATTTATTTATCTACATAATTATCCTATTTTATATATATATATTTATTTATATATTCAGATTTCTTTCTTAATTTATCCTATTTTTATATATTTAATCATATATATCTAATTATATATGTTTAATTAAATTATGTAAAACACTAGTTCCTTTTATATTTATTTATCTATATAATTATCCTGTATATATATATATATATATATATATATATATATATATATATATATATATATATATATATATATATATATATATATATATATATATATATATTATTTTTTTTTTCCTTAATTTTTTTCTATATTTTCTCTTTATATAAATTTAATTGAGTTATATGTATGCCTAAACCCTAAAACCCTAATCTTAAAGGTTTAGACCTAAAATATGTATATTTCCCTATGCATGTGTATATACATGTATATATGTATTATATGTGTATGTGTATCTGTATGTGTGAGTATATGTTATGTAGGTGTTAAAACCCTAAAACCCTAATAAAAACGACCTAGACCTAAAACATGTATATATGTGTATGCATGTGTATATATGTGTATGTGTATATATATGTGTATATAGATAAATGTATAAGTATATGTGTGTATGTGTATGTGTATATATATTTTACTCTAATTAAAATGATTAAAATTAAACCTATTTTTATATATTTAATCGTATATATTGAATTTATTTATTTAAAACACTAGTTCTTATCATATTTAGTTATCTAGTTAATTATCCTATTTTATATATATATTATTTATATATTCAGATTTTTTTCTTAATTAATCCTATTTTTATATATTTAATTATATATTTAATTAAATTATTTAAAACACTAGTCCTTTTTATATTTATTTAATTATCTTATTTTATATATATATTTATTTATATATTCAGATTTTTTCCTTAATTTTTTCTCTATATTTTCTCTTTATATAAATTTAATTGAGTTATATGTATGTGTAAACCCTAAAACCCTAATCTTAAAGATCTAGACCTAAAATATGTATATTTCTGTATGCATGTGTATATACATGTATATATGTATTATATGTGTATGTGTATATGTATGTGTGCATATATGTTATGTAGGTGTTAAAACCCTAATCAGAAAGACCTAGACTTAAACTTGAAATACTAAAACCTAAAGACTTAAACCTAAAATACTAAAACCTAAATACTTAAACACCTGAAAAAACCTAAACCCCTAATCCTAAAACCCTAATCCTATTTTATATATATGTTTATTTATATATTCAGGTAATATAAATATAATTGAATTATATGTATGCCTAAACCACCGTAATCTTAAATATCTAGACCTAAAATATGTATATTTCTGTATGCATGTGTATATGCATGTATATATGTATTATATGTGTATTTGTATGTGTGCATATATGTTATGCATGTGTAAAAACACTAAAACCCTAATAGGAAAGACCTAGACCTAAAACATGTGTGTATGTGTATGCATGTGTATATATATATATATGTGTGTATGTGTATATATATGTGTATAAGTATATGTGTATGTATGTGTAAATAGCCTAAAAATACTAATCCTATTTTTATATATTTGATGTAAAAAAATCTTTAAAATCAAAACTTTATATACTTAATTATATATATTTAATTAAAATACTAGCTTATGTGTGTGTATATGTGTGCATGTGTGTATGTATGTGTGTGTGAATGTATGCATGTGTGTATATGTGTATGTGTGTCTATGTATGCATGTATGAGTATATGTTTATGTGTGTGTATATATGCATGTGTGTGTATGCATTCATGTGTGTGTGTGTGCATGCATGTGTGTCAGTATGTGTGTGTGTGAGTGTATGCATGCATGTTTGTATATGTGTGTGTATGTATGCATGCATGTGTGTATCTATGCATGTGTGTACATGTGTGTGTATGTATGCATGTGTGTACATGTGTGTATGTATGCATGTGTG